>OX940891.1:18348197-19548197 GCA_954871355.1 Cabera pusaria | reverse complement strand
ATCACAAATCATCGCATACCGCCAGATGAGTCTAGTCTATCAAATATAAAAATAATAGACGTTTGCTCATTTTTAGGAGTTGGAATATCGACGTGCGGAAGTTGTTTTTTTAATTTTTGATCTGTGTATATTTTGGTTTTATTGAACTGAATACCAAAATGAAAAAAATAATAGGAATAAGACCCTTATCACTCTATCCACGCCAATTTGCAAGCTTTAATTTTAATTCGTATCTCAATTCTCTGAGTAACTAAAGTTCAAAACTTCACCATTTTAAAACTCACTTAAAACATTTCAGCACTTTTACAGTTACAGCAATGCCTTTTTCTTTAGCCCTGCAATATATTGTTTTTATCTAGACTAAGCCATCAAATCGTATAGAAAAGGCTCTACCGGTGCCACTAACACTCAACACACGCGATATACAAGCTCGATTCCACTGCTATTGTGATAGAGTGTTTGGAATGAATTATGACAGTGGATAAAGTGGAAATGCGGTCTCATGATAGAATCGTGCTTGTTTGTAATTTAAAAACGGTACTGAGACGTGGCGCTGGATAATTGACTTTAGACCTATAACTAGAGCACAGCTACCCAATCCATCTTCTACACTGGCTGGCACCGAACATAACGAAACTCGGCGAACCTATTGATGTCACGACTTTGTGACATCAATTGGTTTGGATGGCCGAAATCTACTATTAAACTACCTAGCAGTGGCCACCCATTTAGCATCACCCTGGGTTTACGTATACGGAGTGTGGATGCAGTAACGCAATAACCTTTTCTCACACATACCTTTTAGGTGAGATAGTGGTCAGACGCTAGCCTATAAGACATAATAAAAAACTGTCATTTCTTCCGTACATACGTAAAATGTGGAATGAGCTGCCGTGTGTTTTCCCGCAGAGCTATAACATAGAGTCCTTTAAAAGGGGCGTTAAAAGAATCTTGACAGGTCAACAATCATATAAGTCTTAATAATAAGGCACCTAAGACTTCTGTGTCAGCAACGCATGAGTAACCCCCTAGTGTTGCAAGTGTTCATAGGCGACGGTGACCACTTGCCATCAGGTGGGCCGTTTGCTAACCCGTGGGTAATATATGACCCATAAAATAGTAAGTTTAGACAACGCAGTCTTAACCCGTCTTATAAATTGGGTTGCACCCACAGAACAAAGGGACTATTTAATTCTACTATCCTGTGGTTGCCCCAGATACCACGAGTAGACTTAAAATGTCGTTGTTTGGTGGGTAGATATTTTCAAAAAACATTTTTAGAAACTATTTTGCAAAATGTCATGCTATCAGTTTCAGTTGTCAGTCAATGTTTAAAAATATACACCTAATCACTGATCAAACGAAATTGCAACAGGCAGTTCTTACCCTCTTCATATTTCTATAGAATTTTGATCAACAGCGCAACAGGGAAATGATATCAACGTCGATCATCCTTATCCCTGCTTACTGGGTAATAACAATCGAAACGGGCATCCAGTTGAGTTAGAGGGGCGTTTCTATTGCCCCCAGGCAAACAGAGATGCAATAAACTCAACTGAGACGACTGCTACGTTCTTAATAGCACTTTTATACGAGATGTTACACATCTCTCTGTTTGAGTTTAATGCTCTACTGCATTTTATTCCGGAGCTGTGTCCAATTTGGACATACATTGGCAAGAGAATATTTGGAATATTTGGATATTGGAACTAAATGTCAAACTTGAGTTGTATACTTTATATAGTCTAGACACATGAGTTAAGAAACGGAAGTCTACTAGAGGCAATCATTTCTAATGCCATAGACTCTATGACTATATAGACTATATAAGAAAAGTTACTCTATGGCATAGAGTAACTTTTCTTTTGAAGTGAAAACTTCTTTAGCAGCGTTGTGCACTTTTTTTAGGATGGGTACAAAATATTAAACTCGCGTCAGGGTTACGTGTATCAGGACGTAAGACGGAAATTCGTAAGACGGAGCGCAGGGCGCTTGCGCGAGGTGTCATTCCAAAATATTCAAAAATGACGGGTTCAAGTTTTCACTTCTGCCACATGAGTAAAGAAAAGCTTCTGCCGGAACTCCCGAAGTGCAACCCGTTGTTTTTTTTTATATATCATATAGGATAGCGCTTGACTTGATTGTTGGTAAGTGATAATGCGGTCGAAGATGGTAAGCTCGCTAGGCCTAAAATGGGAACTGGCTCTCAAGGGCAGCTGCCGGTAACTATTAATATTAACTATGATAACTTTTTCTAAAGCTTCGTACTTACATACGGTGTTAATCGATAGGTTTACTCAAAAGCTAGTAAAATTATCCAGTAAGAGTATACGCAGTTTTAATACTTAAAAAAGACGCAAACTTTTATTTCTACATTTTTCTTAATTTACATCCGACTTACAATAATATCGTTTAAAAACTAAAAAAGAACCGACTTCAATGCCACTCTATTCATTTTCAGTACCAATTTTGAGATGTTTATCTCAATATCTCTGGAGATATTCATCAGACCTCGATAAAATTACCATGGTACTACACTTGGGATATCTCCTTTCGAACAAAAAAAGAATAATCAAAATCGGTTCATTAACGACGAAGTTATCCGCGAACAAACATAAAAAAAATATATATATATATACGGTCGAATTGAGAAACCTCCTCCTTTTTTTGAAGTCGGTTAAAAAGGAGGAGGTTCTCAATTCATCTGTATGTAGTTTATTGTATTTTTGTTACGCGATTACTTTGTCAATTGTGAACTGATTGCAATTTTTTTTTGTCATGGATAGGTTTTATCCTTAAGATGGTCACATTCAAATTTTATGGACAAGATTGTATAAGAATCTCTAGAGATATTATGGCGATGAACATCTCAAAGTTGCTGAAACTGACTTACGTGGCATGTGAAGTCAGTTTTTGAACCGACTTTCAATAATTAACAACTAAAACAACCGACTTCCATGCCCCGCTAGTCGATTTTAGTAGCAAGTTTGAGACGTTTATCGTCATATCTCTGGAGATACCGATTAAAATAATAATCATTCGAATCGGTTCACAATTTACGGAGTAATCGCGTAACATACATATAAAAAAACATACAGACGAATTGAGAACCTCCTTCTTTTTGGTCGGTTAAAAATAGTGCCGCGGGGCACTGCTAGTTTTTAAATAAAAAAATGATAAGTATCTTCAGAGATATGATGATAAATACCTCAAACTTGCTGTGAAACTGACTTGCGTGGCATGTGAAGTCGGCATTTTAGTTTTCGAACTATTTTATTTTATTGTGCAAGAAAAAATAACTTGATGTATATTTTTACATTAACTCGCGCCATCCCTCTCGGCCGTAAGAGCCAATAAAATGAATGTGTTCAATTCAACGAGGATACATATAGAGATTGGATGATATCTTAATGTTTCATCGCATTTCCTTTATCGTAATCACACTACACTGCGTCCAGTTTCGTAACAAAGGGCAATTGAGATACAGCCATTCCGTATTTTCTTTTTACTTCTTGTACATGAGTTTATTTTAGACCTTATGCCACGATAAATGTTATATTATTTTTCTATTATGTGAGTTTCAACATTTTGTTAGAAAGTGTATACTACTAGCTCAGACTACTAGTCTGAGCCTACTAGTTAGTAAAAGCATCTCCATCAATGGGGATTACTGTTTTTTCGCTCACTGAGTAAAATTACCATAAGAACATCTGTCAAACACTAAAATCAACGCAACGAAAAGAGCTATTCAATATTTAAAACCAGCTTCGACTGATTTGTGTATATAATATAATTTATTAATTGAGACCATTCCAATAAGCCTAAACACGACATCTCAGACGAGGAGTTGAGAGTATTCTGCAAATTCAAGGAGATGGCTCAGCATTAGGTCAACTTTACCATATTCTTGCAATATCATTGAAGTAACAGGATACTGAAATTCAAATTAATATATTTGATTTGACTAATGTAAACTACGCTAAACAGACGGCAGCAGAGTGGCAGGTCATGGAAGTAGTGCAAAGACGCACCATTTTGATCTTTTGGACGTTTGCGGTCAAAGGTCTACTACGAAACTTGCTATCGTTGGCCTAGCGCGCTCCACGATTTTCTGTCGCGCGATAATTGTGTCGCAGAAATGCAACGTATGAGTTAGTAAGTATGTGCGCGCATATACAACAAATAAATAGTAGCGATTTTAAAATTGTGTTTTGTCACATTTTTCCGCGACAACATTATTTTTCATATTATTAGTAGGCAGTATTATTTTTGCGATTTTTTATAGCACGATTTTAAAATAGTGTCGCAAAAATTACAATCGTGATGCGCGCTAGGCCGTAGTCTCGTCATCTATCAAGCAAAAAAAAACGAATTATCGGTTTATCCGTGTGGTCGCTACGATGCCACAGACAGATACACACATCTAACTTATAACACCCCTCCTTTTTGCGTCGGGGGTTATAAACATGATTTAAGATCATATTTTAAGGCTGAGTTGCACCATCTTACTTTAACTATAGCAAACGTCAAACATCTGTCAAAATCCATATAAAAACACCGGTTATGAGTTTATTAACCAGCGTTTTTATATGGATTCTGAGAGATTTTTGACGCTTGTCATAGTTAAAGTAAGATGGTGCAACTCAGCCTTAGTCTTCAAAAGTTTAATCTACTTGCAACTTTCATTGTGTATAGTTTTCTTGTCTCATACTAAAAATTACATTTGACAAAGCCTTGCAGTGTGTGAATGTGACTAAAATGGGCTAATGTTATCAGATGCGTGAATGTGCCCTTAATAAATTAAAATAAGCAAACAAATTGTACTAAGGTCACATTTGCGATCAAAAAACAGAAGAATATCATTGAGTCACATATAATTAAGATACAATGTGACCGAGGTATTGACATCTTCGGATCCCTTATAAATAATTTTGGCTGCACGGAGGAGTGTGAGATTTGACATAGTTTAAGTGTATTTGGAGGCAAAGTACAGAAAACTAAAGTTTATTTATAATATAATGTTGCATTACATAAAAAAAATGATAAATTTTGATCGAATTTCAGTGATTGGGCGACCGCTCGTTTGAATGGAATTCTCCAGCATTCCAGGGTTCCGTAACACACTACAATATTTTATAAGACCGAGCAAAAATACCACTATTATTTTTCGCCAGCAAAAATTAACTTTGTTTTTCATAGTGTTTGTACGAATGACAAAGTTTTATTTGCGGTTTGGAAAATGTACTATATCTCAAAAACTGCTGACTATATCTCGTTCAAAACAATTTTCGTTAAACATGTTTAATAAGATCTACAGGATATATATATTTTTGATTGTTCACTCTCTTATTTTAAAACTTAGATGCATACACATTAAGTTAAATGATTTTTTAGGGTTCCGAACCCAAAGGGTACCAACGGAACCCTATTACTGAGACTCCGCTGTCCGTCTGTCTGTCTGTCTGTCTGTCTGTCCGTCTGTCACCAGGCTGTATCTCATGAACCGTGATAGTTAGACGGTTGAAATTTTCACAGATGATGTATTTCTGTTGCCGCTATAACAACAAATACTAAGAACAGAACAAAGTTAAAAATTAAAGAAAAGTTAAAAAAAAGTTTTTTTACGATAGCGCAGCGCCACCTATCTAGTTGCTAAGATGGCGCTATCGTCTTTACCTTAATCTGAATCTCGGATGCGGCTCCAACGATTAAATAAAATTTAGTATACCTACAGGGGATTTCGGGGGCGATAAATCGATCTAGCTAGGAGTCATTTTCAGAAAATGTTGTTTTATTCGTGTTTTCAATAATCAACTTTATTGATAATCAACTTAAAATATGACTCTTCCCGACATCTATTGGCGAGTAGAAGTACTGTATCAGTAAAGGAGTTAGTTGCTCTCAATTAAAAAAAAATAGTATTATTATTCGTCAATAGATGTCGGGAAGAGTCATATTTGTCTGTTTAAGTGGCAAAAAATACCGAGCAAAGCTCGGTCAACCAGATATTTAATAATATTAATTACTACAATTACTGTTTCTACTATTTCTACTATTACTATTACTACTATATAATACTATTCTACCTTTGTGTTAACGTTTACTTAGTTGGTGTTAGAAGTTCGTTAGAAACTCGATAGATGGCGTTCGGAACCCTCCGTGTGCGGGACAAAGTCTGACTCGCACTTGGCCAGTTTTATTTTAGTTTCAGTTCCTTGTAGTCATGGTCACATGAGATTCCATGTATTCTTCCTCTTAAACTTTTATTTTTTTATTTTCGTATAAATAGTAAAGTGGTTTCACAGAATACACCTACCAAGTTTCAACTGTGTTGTCCTTATAGTTTCGGAATAAAGTGGCTGTCATGTACGGACGAAAAGACAGACAGACATAATTTAGAGAGACAGACAAACAGATAAACAGACGCGACGATTCTATAAAGGTTCAAAAACAGTCTTAACGATAAATGGACACGAATTAGGGTAAATATTTATTTTTGAGGTGAAAAACTCTCTAAAAAAGCCAAATAGATCAATAAACGTTTATACTATGAAAGTGACATTTGAAATAATGATAATATTTAGATAATGTACTTAATTTAACCTAATGAGAAGTCTAATATTTACTCTCTTTAGATTTGCATATATCATCATCAATGAAATAAAAAATTTAACAACAACAATTCGAAATTATTTTATCTACATTGAATTTTAATTCAATGTGACCTATTGATATATACAAATATTTTTCTGTTTAAATTAGGGTTCCCAATGACAAAGTTGGAAAATCGAAACCCTTATTATGTCACTGAGATATCTGTTTAACGTATGTACTTACATGAAAATGTTCTTCCAGCGACACATCTTTTGGAGAGCCCCGTTGGCGTAGAGAACGCTTGACTTCTAAGCGAGAGGTCACCGGATCAATTTCTAGCACGGGTTTTCGTCCACAGGTGGTAGAGGCATATTACATCGATGTTCCGCCTGACTAGCTATCAACAAGTAGCTTACTACCATCACGGAGGAAATCTGCCACAATTACCTTACAGTGCTTCGGCAGCCCACAGTCCTTGAGAGTCAGAGTATAATATTTTAGGCCTAACGTCTTCACCATCTTCGACCACATCATCACTTGCCACAAAGCGTGATAGTCATACAAGATATTAAAAATCTCCGTGGATTTGACTAACGTCAGTTGTCCAGCGCATCCTCTCAGTGCCTTCTTAAATACAAGGTAATTAGCACGACTTCCTTTTAGACCGCATCATCATTTACCATCAGGTGACTTATGAGCTATGGTCGTGTGCATATTAGTCGAACAAAAAAAACTCCGAAGACATAAATAATAATTAAATATATTAAAATGTTATAATTAAGAAATATATTATTTTAAAAATTACTGTGAATAAGATCGTTGCGAATCGTTGGTAAAAGATGCTGTACTAATATTAACAAATTACATAACCCACAGCTTAGACACCAAGAAGAAAACCATTGCAATCTTTCTAGACCTAGCAAAGGCTTTTGATAGCGTCCCCATTAATTTACTTCTAACTAAGCTCAAATACTTTGGAATAAGAGGCATACAACACAAATAAGAGGCATACAACACATTTGTGTTGTATGCCTCTTATTCCAAAGTGTTCCAAACTAATGTGTAAGCAATTTTGCTTACGGAATATTTAAGCGAACAAACTCAGAGAGTAAAGGTTGGTTCTTAGCACCTTTTCTGTACAAATATAACATAAAATCATTAACATACACAGCCTTACGACACATGAGGTCAAACTTTAAAATTTCAACTTGGACCACAACGAAACCGAAAAACTATTAAGGTGGTTGCTCGTCGTCAGCTAACCACAACAAAGATAATAGATGGCGCTGATACTCTTATTTGATTAATTTAATTTTTTAATGACTGAAATAGTACTTGGTAAATAAAAAATATTGATTTTGCCAGTAAAGCGTATAAATTTTAATTTATTCAGCTAAATTCGATGTATATATACACTCTCTATATGGTTTTATTTGTAAACAAGCGTGGCGTCAGGACTGATAATGCACACAAGCGAAAGTATTTTCGTATCACAGATTATTTAATAGTGTATTTGACGTTTACAAATGGATTTGCTAATTTTGTCACTTTGTATATGAGTAATGTAGCCGATTGGTGAGAACTACTGGATTAAGCGCATCAGGGACCGGGTTTGAACCCTTCCTTACTAACAAACTTTTTTCGTTTTCTATTCTAAACATTAACATTTTATTTATTGTTATTAGTTTACTGTCTACATTACTCTCGCTAATAACAAAATACCAAATATCATATAGATTTGTACCAATTTTTGATGTGAACTGTAGTACCTACTCTTACTAACGCTATTGGGTGGTTTTTCGACGAGGTTCAACGTACATTTCGTTGCTGCATGCTGGAGTCTGTTCTGTAGATCTCACAGAGTACTAAGGACCCAAAGTGAAGCATTTGGCGTACTAGTTGTGCTTTGCGGTTTTACCCACAATGTAATAAAAACAGCTATTTGCGATAAAATGTAGCCTATGTGACTACGAGAGCGAGTAGAAGGCATTTGCTGATTATAAATTACAAACAAAATAAAAACAGTAAGTCATATGTAAGGTATATTAATTTACTTACTAAGGTATACTATCGTTTTATAAGTATTTCAAAAATATTGTACACAACACTATTTTATTTTCATTTACAATATTTATATAAAAATAATAAATAGATATAGTTAAAAACCTAAACAGCGGCGCAGGCAACAAGTTACCAATAGTTAGAGCTGCAGAGTGAGGAGTTCTGCGTGACAATATTTGCCGTGTCCAGACACAGACACAGCGCCTGCTCTGTCTAAACCTTGACCAAACGTCTAGCGAGAGCCTATTGAAATGTTGATCGAGGCTATTCCCTAATAGCCCTGTCCGTAAATGATAATGGAGCGGTCCTAATAGAGCAATGCATGACCATTTTCGAGATCTGGCGCTGGTATTACCATCATCAAAATCAGCCGGTACCAGTCCACTGGTAGACATAGGGCTTTCCTAAGTCACTGCCCACCGCTTTGCGAATATCGTCCACCTGGGCCCCTAGACAAAATCCAATTTCTGTTTTCATTCACGCTAACGCGACTTTAAAGTGTATGGGAATGACAACTTTGTTGCGGAAAAATAAATGTCATTCCATACATTTTGAACTTGCGTTAGCGTGAATGGTAACATAAATAGAATTTTGTCTAATGGGCTGGTCACAGGAAGTCCTACGCTACGTTTACCGATTCGCGGTCTCCACACTAGAACCAGTCTGCCCCAACGGTTATCGCTCCTATACGGCAGATATGACCAGCCCACTTCAGTTTGCTAATCCGGACATCAGGAAACTATATGCCTGATACTACTTCTTTGGTCCTACCACAAATAAAATATCTAAACTATTTAGTCAATTAGTCGTACTCTCCTCAGTACAATCTCTGGTAAAACACATGTTTTATAAAATGTCACTAATTTTGGTAACATGTTTTTTATAAAATCTTCGTCGCGTTAAATTTTGAGAATAGTGATATCATGTGTGTTTCGGTAATACAGCCAACATAATTTATAATCGTGCAAAACTAAAAATCCGACTTCACATGCCGCAATAGTCAAAATAGGCAATTGCCATAAACATGTCATCAAGGTGTACGAATTTGTTTACATTGTTTATCTCCATATCTCCGGAGATGATTACACGGTAATATTATAATATTACCGTGATGATTATCAGATCTCAATAAAATTTGAATGCATTGAGGCATATTCTCTCAAACAAAAAAAATAAAAATAATTTTGAATCGGTTGACGGAGTTCTGAGGTAACAAACATGAAGAAAAAATACCGTCGAATTGAGATCCTCCTCCTTTTTTGTGAAGTCGGTTAAAGAGTTATTCCGTTAGTTAGTCCGTTTATTGGTATACAACGACGTATTTGAGAATGATCTGACAAGATCGGATCGGTTTATCTATGAATGAAAGGCTGATGTTGGTTTTAAATTAGCCTCTAAAATATCACCATCATCAGCTTATCTCACCTACAGCACGCCACTGAGCTCGATCTTCAGCTCTTTGTTTTCAACCGCTGCCAGCCAGCTTGCATATGTCTTCGCTCCATATAGCTGGAGGGCGCCCTATACTATTACGAAAAAGATACTTTTAGTGCGTTTATCGAGCCGTGGTCTCCACTCTAAAACACGTCTACCTCAACTGTTATCGGTTCTACGACAGTTGTGAACAGCCTACTGCCACTTCAGCTAGCTAATCCTTTGAGATATGTCGATAACTTTGTTCTCTGACGGATGACTTCATTTCGAATTTGATTCTTCAGACAGACTCCAAGCATAGCCCTCTTCATAGCTCGCTGAGCGATTTTGAATTGGTGAACCAGTCGCACTATCAGTGTCCACGTCTCGGCTCCGTAAGTAATTTATATATATATATATATATATATCTAATATATAAAATTCTCGTGTCACAGTTTTCGTTGCCATACTCCTCCGAAACGGCTTGACCGATTTTGATGAAATTTTTTGTGCTTATCCGGTATCTATGAGAATCGGCCAACATCTATTTTTCATCCCCCTAAATGTTAGGGGTAGTCCCACCCCTAAATTTTTTTAGTTTATTTTTGAGACAAAATTTTTAATTTCTATTTTTTTATGATACAACATATAAAAATACATACAATCCTCAATTTTCACCCTTCTACGATCAACCCTTATTTTTTAATAGCCATTTATTTATATGGCAAAACAACGTTTGCCGGGTCAGCTAGTATATATATATATATTAACGCACACGTTAAATACTTTCGTATTGAGGCTATTTCGTATGCGTATAAGAGCGATGAAAAGACCAGTCGGTGAATACTACGGTGTTGAACCTAGTGATCCTGATCACTGTGACATCTGTAAATATACGCTTCTTCTCCGTTATAATAAAATCAATCTCGTTTTTACGGTTCCGTAGCCGAATGGTAAAAAACGGCAGCCTTATCCTTTGAGTATTCAGCCAGAATACTCAAAGATGTTCACCGATTACTCAAAGATACCTAAATCAATTTGGAAAATTCTATTTTTTTTTTGTTTCAAATGCCCTTTCCAGGTAGTCCTAACTAAAAGAAACGCCATCAAATGCCGCGATATTAATGTTCAGTACCATGTTTGAGGTGTTTGTCTCCATATCTTTAGAGATACTTATCAGATCTGAATGAAATTAATATGGTACTACCCTTGGGATATCTCCTTTCCAACAAAAAAAGAAATTATCAAAATCGGTTCATTAACGACGAAGATATCGACACACATAAAAAAATACTATACGGTCGAATTGAGAAACATTTTTTGAAGTCGGTTAAAAAAATCGTAATTTCAAAACTTGGGGTACCTATCAATTTCAATATTACAAAAAATGCCAATATGGTCCAAAATTTCCAAAATACACTAAGCGATTAGATCCATTAAAAAAAACTTAAAAAAAGAGAACCGACTTCAAATGCCAAGCTATTAATTTTCAATACCAAGTTTGACGTGCTTATCTCCATATCTCTGAAGATTTATCATACATACATCATGTCTCCTTTCAAACAAAAAAAGAATCATCAAATTCGGTTCAGAAACGACGAAGTTATCCGCGAACAAACATAAAAAAATATATACGGTCGAATTGAGAAACATCCATCATAAATAAAAAAATATGTATAATATATATATAATATAAAATAAATAAAACTAAACTTGAGTTTGTTAGAGCCTAACCTAACCGATAAACCGACGAAATATTTCAAGGCCACAAACTATAATAATAGGTACTGTAATGCTAATGAAAACTAAGTCCTGAAAAAGCAGCGACTCGCATGTCAGCGGTCTGGCAACGTCGCCTTTTCAGCGAGCGCACGGTTTGGCAACGTCTGACAATCGCGGCAATACACACTAATGAGTTTAGCTTATGTAGACACTGTAAAAACTCACATATTGACAAAAATGAATTAAAATCTCGATCCTAGTTTTCATATTATTTAATCAAATTATGTAGTAAGATTGGATTTCGCGTATGTAAAGAGTTGTATAAAGACTAATAGATGTGATTTTATTGCAATTTTTAGATCCATTTACTCGTATTTGTCAATATACTTTTGTATGGAAATCTAACCACCATTATAATAATAAAATAATCAGCGTTACGAAAAAGAACCAACTTCAATGCCACGCTATTAATTTTCAGTACCAATTTTGAGGTGTTTATCTCCATATCCCTGGAGATACTTATCAGACCTCGATAAAATTACCATGGTACTACACTTGGGATATCTCCTTTCCAACAAAAAAAGAATAATCAAAATCGGTTCAAAAACGACGAAGTTATCCGCGAACAAACATAAAAAAAACATATATACGGTCGAATTAAGAAACCTCCTCCTTTTTGAAGTCGGTTAAAAATAGTTCTACTCAAAGATGATTAAGAAAACCCTAAGAAAGAAAGTTTTTAAATCAAAGTCATTAATTATACAGGAAACGGAAAATACTTCCGAAAAAACAAGTGCAACAGATACATTGTTTTAGTTTAGATATCCATGTGTGGTAGTTTTTTGTGTGTGCATGTGTATGTGGGCATACACATAAACAAAGGTATGAATAATCTACGAATATTATATTAATTAAGTTCGGAACCCTTCCATGCACCCAATTCCGACTTTACGATCATTATTATGAAAAAAGAGGTTGTTTACATAACTGTGTTAAAAATGGTATAAAAACCTAGTGCGGTTCAATTATAATTAAACTATTTGTATGCTACAAATAGTAAAGTTTCAAATAATAATTTTAATTCCTCCTCAAACAAGATGATCCTGAAAAGTATTTTTTTCATCAATTACGTTTGTTTATTTTTAATGAAAGCCGAAGGAACGCATCATAAGCACAATACACAGGTAATTACAATGACTGTAGATATATAATTATATATACAACTCTTGCAAAGAAAATATTCTTCTATCTATTTCCAATTAAGCAGCGTTCGTAAGAAACGTGTTTTTTCCGACCGTTTTTTTGCCGACTTAGGTTGCAAATTAGGTCTCCACGAATGTACCTTTGATTGAAACGGGATAATATATAGCCTATTTTCATTCCGAAAGTCCATTCTATGTATTAGTGTAAGAATTTTTTAAATCGGTTCAATAGTTTTTGAGCTAAATCATTACAAACATACAAAAATACAAAAACACATGAATACAAAAATACAAATGTTCTCTCTTTATAATATTAGTATAGATGGCTGGTAGAGTCTGTGCAAAAAGAGAACCGTCGCTGCTTTACAATGAACATTCAAAGGTAAGGAAGGAAGGTGTATACCTGCCTAGTACCACCCGATAATGATAAGAGTAGGTAAAACTTACCAAGGTATCAAATCTTTTTAGTCGTATTGGCAATGACAGAGCAATGTCAACGCAACAAAAACAGTAAATTAGAACTATAAACACGCGCGTCAATTTCTACGACAGTTCTCGTTTGGCACAGACTCTACATCAACATTGGAATTAATTTTATAGGAACAACAGTTAATACTAGTTCCCACCTACATATTATATTTCTTAGCAACTATATTATACAATTTTGGTTAGGTTTATACATACCAATAGGATCTTTGGTTTTGGAATGCAATATTATACAATTTTTATTTAATTTATTTACATATCTATCATGTTTTTTTAATTTAAAAAGGCTTTACACGAATATTGTATATTAAATAGAAAACAATACATTTATAAGTATTGAGCATTGCCCTGCTTAATATAAATATTATGCAATTAATTAGTGTTCAATTCAGAAGTCTAACATAGAAAAAAAATTAACAATACAAAATCGTTTTACATCTAACAAAAATATTGAAAAAAAAATTATCTTACCTATCTAAAAGCAATTTTTGTAAACGTAAATGCAACTAAAAATTGACCTTTTCTTGTAAGAAACTAAACCATTGGAGCATTATATTTTTATGAATCCGCGTAAAGCAGTTCAGACTAACGCCTAGACTCCACCAAAAGCGGAGAGAAGAGAAGAGGACAAAAACCAAAAGGATTTCATCACGCTGCCTGATTTGACAGAGCAATAATTGGAGTTTCCTCCTTAAGAAACGATTTTATATTTAACCCGCGGTATGAACATTTTATGCGGAGTAAAATCCAGCGTTAAATAAAGGTGAGGCGTATCGTTACTTTGAGGCTTTCACTTCGAGATTATATATGTGTGTATATACAAAGTATACTGAAGTTTACTACATAAGAAACGATTTTCATATTTAGCTCCCTTGACCTTGACCTCTACCTTGACCACAATAATAAGAGTAAACTGTAGTCGTGCGTCGGCGCGCTTACACACATACGTTTTTTTTGGTTGTTGATATGTATGAGTTTCACTATTTTCTATATAGCATAGCGTAGTCTGAACTGCAATAATATATATAAAAATCAATAAACCTAAGTCTCGTTTGCCAAGTTATGTCATTATGTCTTTAAATAAATACGTTTACGTTTTTACAAATAAAACATGACACATTATAATTTCACTGCTTCAAACACACACTTTTTACATTTGTACATAAATAAATTATTTTATGGCTTTGAAATAAATTATAATAATAATGGCAAGATTTGTGATTTATTTTGTTACAAAATAATTTCTTGGAAAATCTTAGTATTATTATTTAGTAACGGAATGTTTTTTGCAGAAAATGTAGTATTTCCGAGATTCAAAATCACTAGATATACCGGTCACCAGAAGAAAAAATTGATAGTCTGGCTAACAAAAGTAAAAAATGAAAACGCGCGGAAAATTAAAAAGAAATATTAGTAGGGCAGCCCCAACTGCGAAGGAAACTTCAGCTGACTCATTTTGATACTTTAAACTCGTCTACTTTTGTTATACAGACTATCTCAGTCAAATATACCTTATAATATATAGTAGAAACTTTGGATTCTTGATAAAAAAAACCTACATTAATAATTACGTCTTTTGCTAGTCTTTTTTCAATTCAAATAAATAACATGCACAAATAATATACCTATTATTTTAATTTAATTTGTAAATCGGTTCTGATTCTGATCGAGCATCACATTTATTAGAGGTTGTTAATTATTGGTTGTGCGCCCGATTTCGAATCCAGTAAGTGATTTTGCACTATTAAATACCAGCGTCGGCCAATCAGACAACGTTATTTGTACGTGACCTCGGCGATTAGCCAATCAGAGCGCATTATGGATAGAAGAAAACTGTTGAAATTTATATCGAACAAATCAAATGACACTGCGTTTTTAAATACTGCTCAACGGAGTAAATGCATATACTTATACTTATATTAGAAAATATTGTATAGATCGTTTTACTGATGAAATCACGCCACTTTACAACACATTGTTGGCGATGTCATAAACACCAAGATGCCATATGCAGAAGTTTAGAACTACTTATATTTTTATATATATAAAAGTGATTTTTGGTATACAATATAGAGTTCAAATCTATATAAATTAATATAGACAGGGACGCGCTTTCGTAAGTTAACATCATCCTTATACAAATAATATTTATGTAAGCATTCACACTAAATGCAACTTCAAAATGTATGGGAAATACATTTTTTAGTTTCAATATGGCTCCACACGATTAGTGTATTTAACCAGTGCCAAAGTTTTATTTTTCAATTTTTTGTAAATTATAGTCGAGTCTCACATTTCAGATCAAGTCAAACTACAGTAGCACACATTCACACACGGCACTTAATGGTTAATAACCCACATTCATTACACATTAACTCGCTGTAGAAGATAGGTTTTAGAAAAAAATACAATGAGAGCATACACACTATTTCACGTTCCCGCCAAAACTCCGACATTTCTTTTTCTACCACAAATGTCAGTGTCAACGTCATTCCCATACATTTTGAAGTTAAAATATTTTGTCTAGGGCTGCTTATCTGTGGCAGTTAATCAATATCATAAACGTATGTTGTAATTGCTAATCATAGACGCGCCTTAACGACTCTAAAGCCAACTTCCAACATCCACATTACCGTGTTTCTAGTTCAGTTTCGTTTCCTCTCAGTATGTTGGGTAGCTCGCTGGTTTTAAAGCTGATACCGAAAGGTCGCAGGTGGTATACGAGATAATCGATTAGGTACATATAGTCGGGACTTACGTAGTGAAACGACACGGCGTGATCCGAGCAACAGTCGAGACCCTGCGAAAGACAGACTTTTTTTTAACAATTGGAGATTATCCTATTAATATTATGATACGATGAGACCCCGCGGGAAACGGAAAGTGTTTTTTAGGGTGCTTTAACAGGTAGAAAGAACCCTTATAGGATCACTTTGTTTTCCGTCTGTCTGTATGTCCGTCTGTCAAGACTCTTTATCTCTGTAATGCGTAGAGGTATCAATTTGAAACTTATACTAAATACTCGGGTCTACGGTATCTACTGGCTGTGAAAAAATGAAACTTGTAAGACAACGCGATCAAAAGATATGACCGTGTATGTCGCATATTTTTGCATATTTTTGATTTCACAAGGGAATCAAAACCTATAGGGTTCTTCCCGTTGACCTATAGTCATGATATTTGGCAAGTAACAAGGTCCTGAAACACTTACATAGGAATAAATCTGAAAGCGTAAAGATGCAGTTTAATTTAAAAAAAGGGAATTTACTATTACAGCAAACGTATTATATGTGGTTTGTGCGATACATTTTCTATGGATCGAACTGCAAAGTTAAGTTTGTCGTTTAACATAGTTTGAGAAGTTGGTACGGGAAGCCTCGGTGGGCGAGTCGAACTCGACTTGGCCGGTTCATTTAATCAATCGAAGGTCATCCCATCCTGCTAATATTATAAATGCGAAACGTTACATACAGAATTCAAATTTTAAGAGCGACGCAGGATCTCATATATTTACAAGGCAATATATATTTACAAGGCAATATATATTTACAAGGAGAACTGTTCGACCCACCGCAGCGCTATCTAGATGCATTTATATTAAGTTAAGTTGGTGATTATAGATGGATGGATAACTGTTTGTTACTCTATCACGCAAATCGGCTCAACGGTTTTGCATGAAATTTAGCATACAGATACTGTTTAACCTGTATAAGCACATAGGATACTCCTAAACGCGGACGAACTCACGGGGTGCAGCTAGTAGAAATATAGTTTCTTGCCTAACTAACCATAAATGTAAACCCTCATGATCATCAACCTATATCTGTCCACTGCTGGATATAGGCCCAACCTATGACACGCCACTGAGCTTGATTATGGCACTTAGTTTACAGCCGCTGCCAGCCAGCTTGCGAATATCATGCAAACCCTTATTTATTTAAATTTAAGAGTTGGTTGCAACACTTGCAACATAATTTAAGATTGTTAATAATATCGTTTAAAAAACTAAAAAATAACCGACTTCAATGCCACGTTATTAGCTTTCAGTACCAATTTAGAGATGTTTATCTCCATATCTCTGGAGATACTAATCAGACCTCGATAAAATTAACATGGTACCACACTTCGGACATTTTCTCTCCAAAAAAAAGAATAATTAAAATCGGTTCATAAACGAAGAAGTTATACGCGAACAAACAAAAAAAAAAAAAAAACATATACATTCGAATTGAGAAACCTCAAACCTCCTCCTTTTTTTGAAGTCGGTTAAAAACTAAAAGAACCGACTTCAAATCAAACGGTGCGCTAGTCATTTTCTGTACCAAGTTTGAGGTGCTGGAGATACTAAACATATATTAATGTCCCAGGTGGTCACATTTAAATTTCATCGAGTAAAAGGGTATATACATATAGTTGCAGATACCCTTTTAAACAAAAAAATTATTTTCCATATCGTCGAATAATCGGAGAACATACAGTTGTTAATACAACATGTTATATTGATCTATATTATTCAATTTTATTATGGTACTTGGACATCTTCGATAGGAATTATTCTAATTAAGTACTTATATTTTACAAGCTTATACCCGCGACTTCGTTCACGTCCACCAAGAATTTAGTAGCCTGTGTTCATCTTCATGCTATAGATAGAGTGACAGAGTTACAAACAAACAAAAGTTTTTATAACATTAGTCTGGATTCATTAATTCCATAGAATCTATACAAAAAGAGAACCGTCGTGGCTTTACGAGGAACTATCATTCAAAGGTAAGGAAGGAATGTACATACCTACCTAGTACCACCTGATGATAAGATTAGGTACCTACCAAGTATCAAACATTTTTAGTCGTACTAGTAATGACAGCAATGTTGTCAATGCAACAAAAACAGTAAATTAAAACGACACGACCTCCATTTCTACGACGGTTCTCTTTTTGCACAGACTCTAGGCGATAGGAGTATATTATAAAAGACTTGAGAGCTCACCTCGTCAGTAGGGTAGTAGATATAGTTCCAGTACCAGAACGTCTTGTCCTTGGTTGGGAACAGGTGGTCGTGCGGCACGAACGGGAAGAACCGGCCGCGATGCTGAGAGTCACGTGAGTCCATCGCCTTCACGCCGATGTTGGCCAGACATTTACCTGGACATTAAGTACTGATTAGGGATCGTCTGTTAAACACGTGAGGCTCGAAAGGTGGGGTGTTTGGATCATGATATGTGCTGTGATCGGTATGCGTTTCTTTAAGTTGTGTTTCACTATTTCACTTTTTTATATAAAAATTGTCTGAAGTACTGAAACACACAGTTACATGTATGGTTGGTTTTAACCTACTTTAATTTTTTTTTTAATATTCTGTCGTAAACGATTGGATGACAGCTGAATGGTTCATTACTTATGTTTTTTTTTCTAATTCAAAGCGTTAAAGTTCTGCTTTTGCTATATTTACTTGATAATTGGTTGTGATTTATGATTTTGACGTGTATATGTGCGTATATTAATACTGCCTACATACTGAATAAATGCTTTGATTCTTGATTCTTTGGAAAAATAACACGAATTATCACAAGGAGAGATGGGGGGGGATTAATTGCCAAGTGAAAAGTACCTGCTTTTAGGATTGTCCTTCCTTACTAGGATTTTCTAACTTGAGGGTGGTAGTTGGCTAGGCGGAAGCTAGACAGTGTCTTACTAACATGCAATATGGTAATGGATACGATAGAGAAAACATACCCATCTCTGCGTCCTCTGCACCGCCGTCGCCGGCGTTACAAGCGTGAGGCGCAGGTAACCCTTGTTGTACGAACTTGTCGAGCGCCGCGCGGCTCAGCACGTAGCCAGCACCGCCGCTCATGAATCCCTTAATAGCACAAAAACATCCTTACTAATGTTATAAACTCGAATATTTGTATCTATGGATGTTTGTTACTCTTTCACGCAAAAACCGATTGAGCTCAAATTTGGTAAGTAGATAGCCTAGACCCTGAAATAACACATAGGATACTTTTTATTCCAATGTTCCCCACAGGAATAATGGCTACGCGGGTAAAAAAAACCGCGGGGTATAAACTAGTACATAAAATAAAATTTCGCGTTTTTCCCGTTGCGGTAGGCAGAGGCTACTTCTTTCCAAATGCTACGATCCTGACATACCTCTTTCGCTTCTTTCACTTTCACAAGCGTCTTCAGGCTCGCCGGTTATATGTACCTACTTACGACTTGGTTGATAACGTTTCCGATACGTTCGCCTAGGTCGGCCTCTACCGGCTGGCCCATTCACAGTAGTCTCATAAACCTGTTTCGTCAATTTTCCTTCATCCATCCTCTCTAGGTTTCTAAACCATCTAAGCATTCCTTTCTCTATCTTTGTCATTCTACCACAACACAACATTCCCTTATAACGCTGATCTCCACTTTATCAATCAGAGTCACTCCAAACATACTTCTCAAACTTCTCATTTATACACCATTAATTTTAATTACAAAACATACATAAGCCTTTATAAATTACTAGCAGCGTCTCGCGACATCTTCCGTGTTGTTAATCTCTGTGTTAACCCAAGTTATAATCTGTATTCCAATCTTCATCGAAATCCGTTTAGCCGTTTTTGCGTTTTATTAACAGACTTCAAAAACATAGTAGACTCTCAATTCGGATGTTTATATTTATTTGTATGTATGTTTGGGAATAATTCCGTCATTGGTTTTTTAGTTAAATGCCAAATGTCTATATGTGGCACAGACGTATAGTAAGTAGGTACCTAACCTGTAAAACGGGTAGTGCCTCAAGCTTTTAAGAATATAGGTCAGTACCCGCAAGATACTTACTAGAATTTATTTTTTTACATGTTAGTTCCTTGTCCCAGATAAAAGCTTGTTTTAAAAAATATTTTTTACTGTTATTTTTATTTTACAAATCAATAGAAAACAGAGATCAGTTTGGGAATGGGGGCTCGTGACGTCCCGAACCGCTGAAAAGTAGTACACTTTTAGGGTTCCGTAGCTGAATGGCAAAAAACGGAATCCTTATAGATTCGTCATGTCTGTCTGTCTGTCTGTCAGTCCGTATGTCACAGCCACTTTATTCCGAAACTATTAAGACTCCACAGTTGAAAATTGGTAGGTAGGTGAATTCTGTAAACCACTTTACGATTTTCAAACTCCATACATGGAACTGAAACTAAAATAAAAATAAAAATCATCAAACCTATACGTGCGGTGTGTCTATAGATAAGTCTTTTAAAATTACATTGAGGTTCTTAAAATTACTTTTTCTAAAAGACAATCATTTGAAAAATAGGCACGTCTAAAGTGGTAAAATAAAAAACCTAACAGAACAAACTCTTTACAGAGCAGACTAACCTCGGAACAATGATAGTCATTGTTCCGGGAGACTAACGACATTATTTTTAGGTGCCTGTACGCATAAATTTGCGAAATAGGTTTATTGCCTTCGCGATAAAGTTAGTTTATCTTTCCCTCAAATGTAGGAAGGTATTTAGAGACACAAACTCTTCAAATATATATGCATGGAACTACGATACATAATTTAACTTATAATGAAAAATTTACTTTTTATTTATTTTTAATTTTTTGTTAGGTATAGGTTTCTACTACTACCTGAGTATTTTAGAGTAGGCTTGATGTTTTAACATATTCTACGGATATGATGATGTGATAATGGGTAAAGTGCTCTTCAAGCACATCAATCGAGCCCAAACTCGGTGGGGTTATGTTGTTTTATCACAGAAATGCCATAGCCTCCTTTCAACTTCATCATCAGATCCTGGATATCATCTAGGTGTAAAGTCTTCCTCAAGAATTAATCGAGCCCAAACTCGGTGGGGTTTTCTTTATCACAGAGATGCCGTGGCAACCTTCCGTCTCCATCATCAGTCCAGCTCAATGGTACCAAATTATTGTATTGTACCGAAGATACATAATTTCACCAAATTTGAGTCATATCAGACAGCGGGAAGTGGGTCTAATTTAGCTTCCAAGATTCCACCCGAACATACAGTCATACATACATACATTGCAAGTTAAAAATAAAAGCTTGTAAAAAACACGTGTCCAATATTTTTAACCGACTTAAAAAAAGGAGGTTTCTCAATTCTACGTATACATGTTTTTTTGACACTTTGGCTGCGGCACTATTTCGCATATTTTTAAATTTTTTAAATTATTTTTTGTATATTTTTTCGTAGCTGTGGCATCAAATCAAAACTAAAATCCAACAGCAGAAGGTAACACGCATCCCTTGTGAAAAAAAAAAGTATTATATTATTTTTTTAATTTTACTTCCGATACCAAAAATAAAAAAAACGCACGGTGTGTTTTTTCAGCAGCGAACGAGTTGTTTGTTCGCGGATAACTTCGTCGTTTATTAACCGATTTTGATTATTCTTTTTTTGTTGGAAAGGAGATATCCCAAGTGTAGTACCATGGTAATTTTATCGAGGTCTGGTAAGTATCTCTAGAGATATGGAGATAAACATCTCAAAATTAGTACTGAAAATTAATAGCGCGGCTTTGAAGTCGGTTCTTTTTAGTTTTTTAAACGATCATATTTGATAATCCGACTGACGGACTAATCAGAATTACAATATTTTTACCCAGGCAACATTCCTACTCCGTTGCGTTGCGCAGTGTTGTAACAAGATCTGGATGTATGAAAGCTTACCTGTTTCGTGAAAGGCTTGAACCTGCATCCGAAGTAAATCGGAGAGTTGCTGTCGTGGTCTGCCAACATGTATCTCAGGTTTTCTACCATCACGTATCTAAAATAAACAATATTAATTACAGTAAATAATTAAAACATTCATATCAGGCCCAAAAAGCGGTGGCGACCTGATTAAGATGGGTTTCACAACGACTGGCCACAAACGACATTGGATAGAGATAGGTGTGAAGAAAGATTGGTAACTACCATAAAGAAACTGGCGGGCTCTCTACTCATGGAGATTTCGAGTCTTCAGGCTTTCCTTAGGCGAAATGTATGACGTTGAAATGACACTGTTCTTGAGTGTCAAGAGTATTCTAGGCCTAGCGTGTTCACCATCTTTGAACACATCATGGCTTACCATCAAGCGAGATAGTGATCAAACGCTAGACTATAAGTAGTAAAAAAACATTGTTTCGAGGTAACAACTCCAGAGAAATTGGCGGGTTTCCTACCCATGGAGTTTAGAGTCTCCATGTTCCTACCCTTAGGCGAAATGTATGACGCTAAAATGACAAAGTGTTCTTGAGAGTCAGAGTATTCTAGGCCTAGCGTGTTCACCATCTTCAACCACATCATCACTTACCATTAAGCGAGATAGTGATCAAACGCTAAGCTATAAGTAGTAAAAAAAACATTGATTCGAGGTAACAACCCCAGAGAAACTGGCGGGTTTCCTACACATGGAGTTTAAAATCTCCGTGTTCCTACTCCTAAGCAAAATGAATGATGTTGACTCTGTTCTGTGTTTGTCATCTTATTTCTTTTTAATACGCTTTTATTAGCTTCAGACGTATGTATGTTTGTATGTTAGTATGTAACGGAATCTTTGAACATGATTTTAACCCCCTTCAAAACGTCGGATTAACTCGAAATTTGGCATACTTATTAAGGACCGATGACAATTCAATATTTTAAACATTTTGACCCGTTATCCTTACTTGGATAATCAGGAGTAGCAATTTTTTGTTTTCCTGAGACCCGGAGATCTGCGTCAAGACCAATAAAGGACACTACCAGCCGCGCCGATCACCTATTTCTCGGATAAGTTACCGACTACATACAGTTTCAGGATATTATCAAAATAACCCTTCTAGTCATATCTGTTCATAAAATATTTGGAACTATTGATACCATGCACCTCACGCTTTTTTTACAATAAAATCATTTTTTCTTACACTATTTTTAATTCAAATTTATTAAAATTTATTTTCTATATTTTAGTTGGATTTTCTATAAAAGCGTATTTTTTTAGTTTTTTAAAACTATTATTTATTCTTTTTGCGTGCGGCTTTACCTAGTTTATTAAATATGTTTAACGCGGTTGCTCGTTCGCAATTGATTACTTGGAAATCATTCCATCGTTACATAGAGTGGACTTATGCAATAATTAGATAATTATATTCTTAATCCTCCACTAATTAATGATATTAATGATTAGTAATAATATTGTATGGGGATGGGTAGGGTAGGGGGACTGGTGGGGGTTAGTTGAGTAGGGTGAGTTGAGGGGGTGGTAGGGGGAGGGGGTGGTAGGGGGAGTGGAGGGGAGGGGAGGTGAAAGTGAGGGGAAGGGGAGGGGAGGGGATGTGAAAGTGAGGGGAAGGGGAGGGGAGGGGATGTGAAAGTGAGGGGAATGGGAGGGGAGGTAGAAGTGAGGGGAAGGGGGAGGGGAGGGTATGTGAGGGGAGGAGGGAACAGGGGATTAGTACGGCGCGTTGTTGTTGGGATACGTATCTGTCTTCTTTGTAAATGCTACCCAAAGACACTTTTCTACGCGGACGAAGTCGCGGACACAGCTAGTTAATGATAATTATCTTCCTACTCTTATAACTATGAATACACATGGTCGTGACTACCAACAACAATGTTGCAGTTTTTCAGAAGTCAACCTTCCTCATGACACAATAAAGTCCACAATTCCACATTTACATTACAATGCGTCTGTTTGATAATTGAAAGGATCTAGTGTGACTAATTTCTTGACACTTTCTATTTGAACTAATTATTTGAATGAGTATGTTAATTTATTATTTCAAGTACATTTATATACAAAGCAGTTGCCAAGGTAAATTGTTGCATATTTATGCATTTTAACGTAGATAGAAAAGTTATTCACAACCGACCTCCAAGAAGAATGAGGATCTCAATTCGTTTGTATATTTTCCTTTCTGAAAAAATAAAACATACAAACGAATTGAAATATTACAAAAAAAATGCTGTAATTTAAAAAAAAATAAATAAATAAAACAAACTAATTGAAACATTACATTTTTTTTTGTACTAGAAGTAGGTTACCCCACGTCTCAGCCCGCGCAAAAAAACTTCTTTCACTTATTTTAAACAATTTTTCTTTGAATTTATAATAATACATCAAAAAAATAATTAGCCAAATCAGTCCACCAGTTCTCAAGCTATGGCGTGACAGTCAGTCAGCAACGTTTGCCTTTTATTAACCGACTTCAAAAAAAGGAGGTAGGAGGCAGTATATATATAGGAGGAGGTTTCTCTATTCGACCGTATATATATATCTACTATACAAAAATAAGTCGGGTTTTCCTTCCTGACGCTATAACTCCAGAACGCACGAACCGATTTCCACGGTTTTGCATTCGTTAGAAAGGTCTCGGGCTCCGTGAGGTTTATAGCAAAGAAAATTCAGGAAAAATGTCAACAGAAAAGCGGGAAAATCTTTTTTCACATACAGCGCCATCTCTGATACATAGCATGTACTACAAACCAATATTTTAAGTAGATGGCGCCGGTGGGTGATACATTGTTTGACAGCTACTCATTGTTCTCTGCTCAGTTAATTTCATGTGACAAACCGGTATTGTGTTCACTGTGAAATTGTGAAAGAAAAGTAAAAAAATAAGTTATTCGTTTCCTAACATTTCAATTGGTAACCATCAAATCAATCACGTGCATTGTGCAAATTTTTATTCAATTTCAACAGCTGGCTATTTGTCTTTAAGGTGGTAAGTTGAACTGTGTAAATTATGTGGATCGTGCATTTGAGGTTAAATTCACCACTCTGTCCATAGTCCAAAATGCCTAGAGGACGACGTGCGAACATCGGCCGCCGCACAAGACATGCAAGCCAGCAACAAGTGTATTCACAGAACTTAAGCGAAGAAAGACAAAATATAATAAGAGAAAATGCCCGATTGAGACAACGCGTGAGCACACGAAGATCATTGGCATCATACAATCGCTTGGCATTCCAATATGATCCCACTGCGAACTACAGTGATGATGAAAATTTAGATATTGGAGCAATGACGACTATATGCCGATATTGCAATGCGTTAAAGTTCAAAAGAGAAACTGCTGGATTGTGCTGCGCAAGTGGAAAAGTCAAACTGGATCCATTACTTACACCACCACAGCCACTGAAACCATTGTTCGATGGAAGTGATCCCGATTCCAGCCATTTTCTTCAACACATCCTTGAATACAATAACTGCTTTCGCATGACTTCCTTTGGAGCTAATATCATTCGAGAAGGCGGCTTCATGCCGACTTGCAAGGTAAAAGATACAACACACATAACCAATCACTCACACCAACACATTGAATTGCAACACATAACAACTACATATACACCACACACTACACCACCACACGATCAGAAGTTACACCGTATTCTGCAACAAATGATTGTTTGCAATTACAGATACAAGGACAAATATATCATTTGCATAGTTCAATGGTGCCAACACCAGATGAACCGCATCAATTTCTGCAAATATATTTCATTTCGTCGATGGTGGATCAGCTAAATGTGCGGTGCAATATACAGGGAACACAACAGTTAAAGAGACGAATTATTGAACAGTTGCAAGCATTTTTTCACGCTAATAATGCTGTGGTTAAGATGTTCAAAACAGCATTGGAACGAATGTCATCGGATACGCACAAATTTGTCATAAGAGCCGATTGCTAATGTGCCGTTGCTGAATGAACAGCAAAAAAAAGGATACGAAACATTAATGCAAGCGGTGGACAATAATACTGGTGGTCTATTCTTCCTGGACGCACCTGGAGGAACAGGGAAAACATTTGTCATTTCATTAATTTTGGCCACTATTCGATCAAGATGTGACATAGCGTTGGCGTTAGCATCATCTGGAATTGCGGCGACTCTTCTAGATGGCGGTCGTACTGCACATTCTGCGCTTAAGTTGCCACTCAATTTAAACACAATTGATACTCCAACATGCAATATTTCCCGATCCAGTGCAATGGGAAAATTGTTGATGCAATGCAAGCTCATTGTTTGGGATGAGTGCACAATGGCACATAAGAAATCACTTGAAGCACTTAACTTCACACTGAAGGATCTTCGGCGAAATAACAACATCTTTGGCGGCTTGATGATATTGTTGGCAGGCGATTTCAGGCAGACGTTGCCAGTAATTCCCCGTGGAACGCCTGCAGATGAATTAAATGCTTGCCTGAAGGCATCACCTTTATGGAAGAACGTAAAAACATTATCGCTAACCACTAATATGAGAGTTCAACTTCAAAATGATCAAAGTGCTGCACAATTTTCCAAACAATTGTTAGCTGTTGGAAATAGAAAAGTCCCAGTTGATGCGACATCTGGATTAATTACTCTTACCAACGACTTTTGCCGATTTGTAGACTCTCAATTAGCTCTTATTGAAAATGTTTTCCCAAAAATTAATGAGAATTATCAGAATTATGCTTGGTTAAGTCACCGAGCAATTCTTGCCGCAAAGAATAATGATGTACACGCACTGAATTTCACCATTCAATCAAAAATTGCTCGCGATATGGCGACATACAAATCCGTTGATTCCATAACAAATCCCGATGATGTAGTAAATTATCCAACGGAGTTTTTGAACTCTCTGGAGTTACCAGGATTTCCATCACATAACTTGCAACTCAAAGTTGGTACAGTTATTATGATATTGCGTAATTTGAATCCACCGCGACTTAGCAACGGTACTCGACTTTCGGTAAAAAGACATATGCCGAATTTGATTGAGGCAACCATTATTAACGGAAAGTACGCAGGTGAAAATGTATGTATTCCTCGAATACCAATGATTCCGACTGATCTTCCGTTTGAATTCAAACGATTGCAATTTCCAGTTCGCCTTGCGTTCGCAATGACAATTAACAAGTCGCAAGGCCAATCGCTTAGTGTTTGCGGGATAAATTTAGAAAATCATTGTTATTCACATGGGCAGTTATACGTTGCGTGTTCACGAGTTGGGAAACCATCCGCTTTGTTTGTGTTAACGTCAGACCAAAAAACAAAAAATGTGGTTTACCAAAGAGCACTTCAATGAAACGGATAATTTGCGGACACGTATAACGCTTCGATTCAGTATTTACTTTGGATTCACTTTAATTTACTTAGAGAAGTTCAACTAAATAACACTTCATTTTTGTAATCGAAATGAATTCATTACTGTTGTGAAATGAAAAAACATTTTTCCTTTTCAAATATAAAACAAAACAAATTTTTCTTCATCTTTTAATCACCAAACGAAATGTTACATAAAACGAAGCCATCTGGTGGCGAAACGGAGTTCGCCGGGTTTGCTAGTTTTTTTATATTTTTTATTTATTTGCCTAGTGTTAAGCTAGTGATGTAGCATAAATATCTTATCTCTTGGTATAATATAATTGATAGATACACCCTCTACTTATCACCACTTAAAACGTCAGTACTTAGAAACTCAACAGTTTAAACCTAATAGAAGCACAGAATAAATAATAGTATAGGAGTCAGTGCTCTATTTTCTTGCAATATAAGACACTTGTGCGATAACGTAGTTAGATAAACTCTATTGATCATTCACTTAAAACCAGAAATACTTATACACTGAATATTAGTTATTAAAAATGTAACATAACGTATGAAATATTTTTTGACGTAACAACGTCTAAATAAATCGATGAATGCCGGCTGCAAATGCACGAAAATGTGTCCCGTTACGTTCATTGTCCCGTTACGCTCATTGTCCCGTTACGCTCATTGTACGCATGCGCCGATTTTGTTAATGTTTTGGTTTATGAATGTGAATATGGATATGCATATGAACATGAACATCAATGTTTTGTAATGACGTTGTCACGTTAAACTATCGTCCGTAAACCAACTTTACAGACAACCAATTTTTTTAATATCATATAGGCTAGCGTTTGACGACTATCTCGCCAAGTGGTATGCGATGATGTGGTTAAAGATGGTGAACACTGTGCTCTCGTAACACCTTAAGGTTATGGCGAAAGATTTTCTCCTTGACTGCGGTAAGCTTCATTTTGGTAGCAAGTGGTCACCACCTGAGGCATGTAGCTTCCAGGTAAGCGCGTTATATCATCGACCACCTTAATCATCAGGTAAGATAGAGGTCAATCGCTAAACTATTTATTTACCTATTAAAATAAGGAACTTTTGAATCGGTTCACAATTGACGGAGTAGACGGAGAGAGACGCGTAACATACATACAAAAATAAAAACCGGCCAAGTCGAGTTGAACTCGCCCACCGAGGCTTCCGTACCAACGTTGGTATGTACCAATTAAGCTAGACCTCTAAATTGTATCAGCGCTCATATAACTCCGATGTCTACCTTAATTGGCTTAAACTATGTATGTATATAATTAATAACTTTAATTTTCGACTTTTTTTTTATTTTTTGTTTTTTTTCCTTAATTTGTGCTGTAAGACCTTGCTTCTTGCCAAATTTCATTATTCTAGGTCAACGGGAAGTACCCTATAGGCTTTCGACCCAAAACCTATAGGGTACTTCCGGTTGACCTAGAATTGTCAATTTTGGTTAAATGCAAGTCTTACAGCACAAGTAAAGTAAAACTTCCGAAAAATATAAAAAGCAAAAAATTTATGTACATTTTGGTACTCAGAAGTTTTCGCGAAAATCTAAATTTGTCCATATAAAGATATGGACAAATTTAGATTTAGATTATTGTTTGACTCAAGACCTTAATTTTTATACACCCGATAGGGACTATAGACTTCAGTATCAGGTATAAATTTCAACTTGCTAGGTACACCTGTTCCTGAGAAAATCAGTGGTGACACACGGACAGACGGACAGACAGACGGGTAGACAGACGGGCAGACAGACGGACAAGAAAGTTATCTTTTAAAGGTTCCTTTTTTTACCTTTTGAGGTACGGAGCCCTAAAAACATACAGAAGAATTGAGAAGAAATCCTCATTTTTAGAATTTGGTAGAAAAGTGACTTACGTATCGTCATCCGCCTTCATGAACCAGTCAGCATCTAGTCGATGATGTTCGTAAACATATCGGAAGGCAGCCTTCGTCTTCGCCCACAGATAGTACCTGCCTTCGTGAACTGGTAGCTTTACGGAAGGTAGGGTTTTGTCTGGAAAAAATATGAATGAATGATAACTGTTTTTTTCTTAATGATATAAGGTAACAAGAGAATCATGACGATCGCCTGATGGTAAGCGATAACATCTTCCTATTACATATTCAGCGGCTTTCTGGTTATCCAGAATTTTGCAAGTCACAGCACTGCGCTTGTTACCTTCGTTTGTAGGTTTCGATGCGGTTAGTGATAGGACGTAGGTAACAATCGTCTAACAATCTCTAGATTGTTTGGCACTGTCTGTCACAATCTGGAGATTGTTAGACGGTAGTTACTGCCTTCGGGCAGTGATTGCGTGCTTCTGTGTACTAAATAGATAATAGTAATAACACAGAATTAATAACAGTACAAGATTATAGAGAGAAAAAACCAGACTGCTTAAAAATTGATATTTTTTTGTTTTTAAGCATTTCTCATTCGAACTCACATTGAAATGTATTAGTTGTAAATATTTTTGTAATAAATTTATAAAACCCTTTTTTTTGATACCCCGCTCGATAGGTTTTGAGTAAAAACATTTATGAAGACTATGGCGCCAAAAATCGGCCATTTCATTTTTTATAATTTTGACATACCCAGTGTTACTTTCACAATTTTCGACACATCCAAGCTAAACTTCATCAAGCCAATGGGGGGCTATACTGCTCGCGTCCGTAGGATTTGCCCTCGATGTCCTACACGTGTCCCCTGGGTGGCGCCAAAAGAGCAGTACGTTTCAGGTGGTAGGCTTAGGCCGTGGCGTGTTACCACCCACCAGACAAAGCCATGCCGCGAAGCGATCGCTTTACGGCATGATGTTTAGTGAAGCCATTTGTTGGGAAAACGGGTCGGATACAGTTGCGCTTATTTTAATAACAGATTGTGACACATTGGAGGATATTTCATTGAGTGACCAGTTTCGGAGAGCAGCGGGATCTGAGGCACGGTTCTCCGCTGGCCGACCGCAGATAGTTGGGGGCCCAAGTAGTGAGCCAGCCACTCACGAAAGGCTGCCCCGCCATCTAGCGAAAAATCCCGGGGGTGCGCCATCGTGCCGGTTGGCGACCGGACGAGAGGACCCGATGGACACCTCTGGGGGGGCTCGGGCGTCCCCGCGGTCTCCGGAACTGGTTTACTAAGATGATTTATCTGAATGTGTGTCACTGTGTTGGTAAATGAGCGTCTCAATCCACTTCCGTGTTCCCAACCTACCTTCACTCCCCTTTATCTATGGCAAGGAAAAATAACAGAAAGTCGGTTTCACAGCGGAAGCACGTCCTCTCTCTACAAGTGCATTTCTCTAACATACGAGGCTTGCACTCAAATATCAATGCAGTCCACCACCACCACGAAACTGCAAAACCGCACCTTCTGTTCCTCACGGAGACGCAGATTAAATGTCCAGCTGACGCAGCATATCTCGCTTACCCAGGCTACGTCCTCGAGCATCGCTTCAGGGCGCGTGCTGGAATCTGCATGTATGCTCGCGATGACATTTGCTTTCGGCGTCTCCGTGATCTTGAGGACCCCGAATTTTCCACCATGTGGGTTTTGGTTGACACTGGTATGGAGAAAATTCTATATGCTGGTGTCTACCGTTCGCACAGCGGAGACGAGGAGGCAACTAGGCTCACAAACTATCTCAGTGAGGCGGCCGACGTAGCCCAACAACGGTATCCATCAGCTCAATTAGTGCTTCTGGGGGATTTTAACGCCCACCATCAAAACTGGCTATACCCATACCAGAGCACAGACCATGCTGGTCGAGAGATGCGCAAGCTTGCCTTGACGCTAGACCTCACTCAGCTGGTCCAGGAAGCAACAAGGATACCGGATGTTGATGGCCATACAGCCAATTGCTTGGACCTTCTGCTGACAACAGATCCAGACCGCTACTCGGTGTCGGTTTTATCACCCTTGGGTAGCTCCGACCATTGTCTGGTAAAGTCTGTATCAGTCTACTCCCCACCCGATCCCAGCCCGAAAGGGTCTCGGCGGGTATGGCGATACAGGTCAGCAGATTGGGATGAGATGCGAAGCTTTTTCGCGTCTTACCCTTGGCGGCAAGTTTGCTTTTCTTCGAGCGATCCCTCAACTTGCGCGGATGCTGTGACAGAAGTATTACGCCAGGGTATGGAGTATTACATACCTTTTTCTGACGTCCCTCTGTCCAGCAAAGCTCGACCTTGGTTTAATTCCGAATGTAGAGATGCTGAAGCGTCAAAGCATAAGGCTTACTTAACCTGGGCTGATGCTCGAACCCGCAAATCTAGAGATGTTCGCGAAAAGAAGAAAGCCTTTAACAAAGCCGCTAAGTCTTGCAAAAAGGCTCTCAAGAAGGCTCGCTTCGACCACATACGCCGAACTGGGAACAAACTTGTTTCTTACCCCTCGGGTAGTAAAGCGTTCTGGTCCCTGGCGAAGTCGATCGAAGAGAACTTCTGCCGTCCCTCACTGCCTCCACTGCTGAAACCCGACGGATCGCTAACTCACACCGCTAAAGAGAAAGCAAATCTATTTGCTACTCTGTTTGCGGAATCTTCACGTTTAGATGCTGGCAATGCTGTACCTTCTAGTTTGCCGTCATGCGGGACGTTTATGTCGGAAATCCGCATACGGCAAACCGAAGTGCGCAAAGCGTTGCGCGATCTGGACGTGAATAAAGCTAGTGGACCAGACGGTATACCAGCTATAGTCTTAAGGACGTGTGCGCCTGAGTTGACTCCTATTCTGACACGTCTCTTTCGCTTGTCTATGGCGACTGGTCAAGTGCCTAAGTCTTGGAAGCAAGCTAACGTGCAACCCGTGCCCAAAAAGGGTAATCGTGCTGACCCTGCCAATTACAGGCCCATCTCAGTCACTTCCATACTCTGTAAGACTATGGAACGTGTACTGAACCACAGGCTCCTAACATACCTAGAAGCAAACGATCTACTCAGTGACCGACAGTACGGGTTCCGCCGAAACCGGTCTACTGGGGACCTTCTAGCGTATGCCACTCAAATTTGGAGCGAGGCCATTGAGAATCATGGAGAGGCGCTTGCCGTCTCTCTTGATATCTCTAAGGCCTTTGACAGGGTATGGCACGACAGCCTTATTAGCAAGCTTCCTTCATATGGCCTCCCCACTGGTTTTTGTGTCTGGATATCAGATTTCCTGAGGAAACGGTCTATTCGTGTGGTCATTGATGGCTGCTCGTCTGACCAATTGGCTATAAATGCCGGTGTTCCTCAAGGGTCGGTACTCTCTGCAACGCTTTTTCTGCTGCATATTAATGACCTGCTAAAACCTGGTATTTTAGGGTATGCAGATGACAGCACCGTTGTGGAGAGTTATATGTCTAGTGCACGAGCCAGTGCAGTACAAATCCAGTCTCATAGAGAAGCGATGGTTCAGCGCTTAAACTTTTCCTTAAAGGCAGTCTCCGATTGGGGCGATGCCAATCTGGTTAAGTTTAATGCTTCTAAAACCCAGGCGTGTCTTTTCTCCGCCAAACGGAGTCCATTTCAACTGGCTCCTACTTTCAGGGATGTGTCCGTGCCGATAAATGACCAACTTGAGCTTCTTGGCATCTCATTAACACCAACTCTCAATTTCGGCTCTTATATTGAGTCTAAAGCCCAGATAGCCTCCAAAAAACTTGGAATTTTGTCTAAGGTGCGACAATACTTCACACCGGGACAGTTGCTCAATCTCTACCAAGCACAAGTCCGGTCGTGTATGGAGTACTGTTCTCACCTCTGGGATGGTTCTGCCAAATACCAGCTGCAGACACTGGAAGCTATTGAGAGGAGAGCCAAGAAGCTCATCAACGACGACCAACTAGTAAGCAAAAGACTCCAGAGTCTCGAGCATTGTCGCAAGGTCGCTTGTTTGTCGGTTTTTTATCGGATTCATTTCGAAGAGTGTGCATCGGAACTTCATAACTTGATTCCGCCATCCCCTTTTTATAATCGGACTAGCAGGGATACTAAGAGGCGCCACCGCTACATGGTGGATATACCATTTACGCGTACAAAGCGATTCGCTTCTTCTTTCATCATACGTACTGCCAAGGAATGGAATTCCCTGCCCGAGTCTGTGTTTCCGATTAGATACAACATAGGGGTCTTCAAGTCGCGAGTGAATAGGTATCTTTTGGGTAAGCGCGCTACATCATCGACCGCATCGTCACTTAACATCAGGTGAGATAGTGGTCAAGCGATACCCATTACATAAAAAAAAAGCCGTATAGAGCCGTTAAATCCGTTATAGAGCATGCAAAAGAAAAATACATGGGGCACTAAAAGTTTTGCACTTCTAGCCAATGGGAACTATTTGAATTTCAAATGTCATATTTTTTTTAAACGTTGCAACCTTCTTAGTAGTAAAAAAAACAAGTGGCGGGAAATCATTTGTCAATTGATTTTTATCACACAACGTACGCAACGAAAATGGAAGTCGAAAGGTACTTACCAAGGTATCAAACATTTTAGTCGTATTGGCAATGACAGAGGAATGTTGTCAACGCAACAAAGTCAGTAGATTAGAACCATCAATAAAAACGCGCGCGGCGCGCCCTCAATTTCTACGACGGTTCTCTTTGTGCACAGACTCTAAATAGAAGATTTATGGCATCAACAACATCATCTCATCAGCCTATCTCTGTCTACTACTGGACATAGGCCTTACCTATGGCATCAACATGTTGATCCAATATTCCTAACAAACAAGTTCAAACGTACTTTCCACAGAGCTCATGAAGAGCAGAATATTGCACCGTTTCCCCCACGTCGCCTTCAAATGCCTCGCCGTCTTCTCATGGTTGTTAGGTATCAACATGTCGATCCAATGTTCCTAACAACCAAGTTCAAACGTACCTTCCACAGAGCTCATGAAGAGCAGAATATTGCACCGTTTCCCCCACGTCGCCTTCACATGCCTCGCCTTCTTCTCATGGTTGTTAGGCTGCGTCATCACCCAACACAGCACCCGAACTTTCTTCGCGAGCTCGTCTGCCACCGACCGGTCTTCATACTTATGCGCGGGCTCATCTTTGCTATGCTCTATTACCTCCAATATCGGGTGCTTTTCGAGGTCTCTCACGGATTCTCTGTAAGTGACGTGACTGGTATTAATATTATGAAGTTATGGCGTCCATTTAAGGTTGGAAAACCACAAAGAATAAAAATGGAGCGATGATCTGCCAAAGGTAGCTGACAGTAAATGGATGAGAAGAGCCGAAGACCAGTCTCAGTGGCGTGCATTAGGAGAGGCCTATGTCCAGCAGTGGACTAATACAGGCTGAGCGGAGTTGCGAATCAATAGGATTTCTGTAAGCTATCAAATCACGCAGCACGATGAAATTTTATAGATGTTGACGATCTACTCTCCTTTCTTCTTGGATGGACATCGGGCCAAATCGCGGGAAAAGCGAGGATGATAGTGCGCTCTCACGCTATTATTAGCTGTAAGATACCGAGCGATAGCTTCAATTGTTTTGTAGATAGGGATGTAGCTCGCCTTGAAAGATACTACAGTATTATTGATTGGGATTTTGCAGTTACAGCAAAAGTAGCCGCTTTAGTTTTGAAGTTACAGGTAGTCGATATCATATACTTAACGACAAGTAGGTGAAAAGGACCTCCAAATAGCTAGCAGCATTAGAACAAGTTATTTTTTATAGTAGACAAGCAAGCGTTTGACCACTATCACCAACTAATGCTGAGTCCGGCTTAAAACTACGCCTCGCCGTGTACATACACAGTTACACACATACAACGAAACTACGCCGTACCTTGTCAGGCGCGCGGAGTGTCACGCTTTAATAATTACCGCAATTTTTAAAAGAAAAAATGATGAATTGTGTTGCGAAAGGGTGTCAAAACCAATCTTCGACAAATAAAAAGCACGATGGAATCACATTTTTATCACATCATCGAAGGTTTTACTGCATGGCAACACTCTAAATGCACACATGTTTACGAAACCGGCCTCATTGCGTTGTTTGGTGGTGGGTAACTTGACTTCTTATTTGGTCTGATTATCTAACCTAATGTTAAGTGAAGATGTGATCGATGATGTAGCACGCTTGCCTAGAAGATACCTAGTCACTCACGGTTTAAAGACCACCAGATTGTACATAACAGGAAACACAGACTCTGGCAGGGAATTCCATTTCTCTTTCAATTATGATAAAAGTTATACCTAATAAGATAAAAGTAAGTACGGTACACACACAAATAGTGATTCCCAAATATGTACTAGGTAAAGTGTGATACAATGATAATTAAATGCCAAATCATTGAAATTATCGACTCATGCACTTTTTATAACCTTTTATAGCATTTTTAATTAAACCAACGCTCCGTACTTCTTATCAATATCTACTTAGAATAGATTTTCAAACGGTTTTGGGAGCGTTAATTTAAATAATGGTGTGTTTACCATGTCTTCAAAAATTGTATTTCCCATTAAAGTATGAGCGATTTTAAACCATAGTTAAGTGACGACCATGACGGTGTTCCCTTTGCCAGATCCTCCTGCTACTTACAAAATCTGAATATGTTAATAAGGTTTAGTATTGTTTGTACAACCATAGGGAATAATATTATGAAAAGCTTCGCTCTTTTGTGCGCTCTTTAACACATGTCATCAATCCAAAACTTTCGCCGTTGAGCGGGACTCGAACCCGAGTCTCTTCGATAACCCAAACGCTATAACCATGCATATGTATTGTGTGTGTGTGTTCCAAATTTATAGAATCTGTACCTCAGAAAGAAAAGAGGAACCCTTAGGTACAGGATCACTTCTTGTATGACTGTCTGTTGTTGGTGAAGTTACATTTGCATTTCGAGTACTCTATTGACGAGTTTTATTCATGTTCTTAAATAATTTACTTACATAGGTCTAAGATAGAAACACTTAAATTAAATTTTCTGAGTATCTACTCGTAACGTGCTGTTTCAGAAAAGCAACTTTAACATGATATGGTGATTCAAAACATACATGAAATAAACACAAGTAAACAAAACATGACAATTGACAAGCTTTAAGAGGAACTTAGGTATTAAAATAAAGTAATACACGCTAATACTCAAAAGACTACCTACCCCTAAATCAGCAATTTTATCACAGAAATGTATGTAGGTATTGCGATTTGCGCGATGTATCTAAAAGTTATTTGATAGATATTGAAGATTGCACAAAATACATTGACATATATTATTATATATAATTCATCGTCTAGATGTAAGGTCAAAGCACAATCAACAAAAATACGTAGAAATTGTAGATCTAGGGCCAGTCTTATAACTATATAATACTTGTACACATCACTGTCTCAAAGGTGTAATCAAACCATTATTATTTATCGATACACTGTGCAATACATATTCAGCAGTTTATGTACTAAGCCAATAACTAGCTTGCAAGACTATTTTCTGAGGCATCTACCTCCAGCCCGGTTTCTACTAAAGCCACGACGCATTCTCGGTCTTGAAATCGGGTCTTAGTCTCAGGAAGCCCTCTCCGAAATGATACATCCAAAAGTTCCGGCCCAAGCCGCCCGAACCGAATTTGCCGACGTTGACTTGCTACGAACAAAGTTCAGAAATTTTGGACATAAAATGACGATAAGACTCTTATAAAATTATCGCTCCGTGGGTCGGGCTTTTTCGTTTAGACTAGGGTTTACGATACTACAAATATCAAAAGAATTTCGGTCAGACTGAATAAAGCTAAACCGACCGACCGAACCAAATGTGATTAGGGCGTTTCCTAGGAAACGCCCGATAATTTCGGCCGATACTTCGGACTACCACTTCGGAGTAGGACTCCACATACCACCAAAACGGATACGAGAGAGACGTGTATCAACAACAAGGATATCGTTGCGCTGCGAGATTTTTTTCATATGTGTATCTAATAGGCTAGCGTTTGACCCCATCTCGCCTGATAGTAAGCGATGATGTGGTCGATGATGGTGAACACGCTAGGCCTAGAATCACAGAACACAGATATAATGTCTGTTCTGTGCCTAGAATGATCAGACTCAAGGGCGGTGCCGCTATTCACAATAATATCCTAGATAGTGGAACCAAGCTACATATTGGTAGCAAGTCAGGCAGAATATCGATACGAGTATAATACTCCTACCACCTGAGGCGATTTAACAGTGCGATGGAATCCTACTGGTTGTTGATACAGATCTTCGCTCAGCTTATCTTTGGTGTGGAGTTCGGATTATATGCCGGGTACGTAACAAGTGAGATAGGCTATGTTCGTTTTCCTTCGATATTTTTCGTTCTTTGGTTATGTTCCAAAAAGGGTTAAACCCTAAGTCGAGCTTTCCAGATAAAACATTAATGTGAAGACAAATTAATTCACCCCAGTTGTATTTCTATCCCACTAACACTTGGCGTAAGAACAGCCTGTAATATTCTGACAAACACTAAAATCAGAGTGAAGAATAGAGCAAAAACATGATTTGACATCATTCAAGGTCATATTTTTAGTTTTCAAAAGTTTATTCTACATGCATCCTACAGTGAGTATAATCTTCTTGGTATGTTACCCTGCATAATAAAGCGAGCAAACAAACTTCAAACTCAGAGCAAATTCAAAATTCCAATACCGTAAAACATTGCCCGAATTTCTTTCCTTTTTAGGGATCCGTAGCCAAATGGCAAAAAACGGAACCCTTATAGATTCGCCATGTCTGTCTGTCTGTCCGTCCGTATGTCACAGCCATTTTATTCTGAAACTATTAAGACTACAGAATTGAAACTAGGTAAGCAGATGTATTCTGTAAACCACTTTCCGATTTTTATACAAAAATAAAAAATAAAAAATTTTAAGGGGGGGCATCCCATACATGGAACTGGAACAAAAAAAAATGTTTTTCTTCAAACCTATAAGTGTGGGGTGTCTATGACTAGGTCTTTAAAAATTACATTGAGGTGCCTTAAATCATTTTTTCTCAAAGTTAATCATTTAAAAGATAGGCGCGTCTAAAGTGGTAAAATGTGTGTCCCCCCCCCTCTAACTTCTAAAGTAAGAGAGTGAAAAATATAGCAAATACATATTCTGTAGATCTCAATAAAAACTTTCAACGAAAATTGGTTTGAACGAGATACAGTCAGTAGTTGTTGAGATATAGCGACGGCAAGTATAACTTTGTTTTTCATACAAACACTATGAAAAACAAAGTTATTTTTATAGTTGCGAAAATCATAGTTATAGAATACTCTACTGTGTTACGGAACCCTACGAGTGCGAGTCCGACTTGCACTTGGCCAGTTTATTTTGTTCAATGCTATAATTATTTTTATTATAATTGATATTAATTCGTGTGTCAGCTAGATCATTGTTAAATGTATTGCTCCTTGCACGGAATATATGATAATATCAAGTAAATGTAAACGTATACCTCAAAAACCTAAATTTAGAGAGCGGGCCAAATTTTTAGAGATTTTACAAATTAGTCCATTTTGCAAAAAAAAAACATGCTTCCGCTGTTTTCAACCTAATGATTATGGCAATCAGGGTATATTTTAAATTAATAGTCTTAGTAGTATAGGGGACCATCAGTAAACGTTTAAACTTTCATATTACCTGCTAAATTTGAATGGGCAGTCACATTTTTTTTTTGCAACTTTTCATATAAAGATATTGCTGGGATAGGGTTGTCACTTTTCATTGTTAACATGTAATAAAAAAAATAATATAAACTGACGGAAATTACGTACACATTATAAAACATTATTAATAATAATTAAAAAAGGTTTTATAGAAAACAATATGTACTTAATATTTAAATAATCAATACGAGATCAAGCAAACCTTATAAATTATAGCAAAAAAGAAGCAAATCAAAAAGTTTTTGATAACTTATATCCAGCAGTAGAAATACTGTGAATGATGATACTGGTGTTGTAATATAATAAATGGAATGGTTAGTACAGCCAAAGTTAAAGGTTTCAATACCCTCTTTCTTTATCAGTCAGGTAAAAACACCTTAATAGAGGTGAAAACCCTGATGGCAATATTTCGGTGGGCAAAGTCGTAAGCAGTGCAATAGGAAAAGTAATTTGACATTCCCCAACCTTCATTTTTCAAATCTAGTTGAGCTTTTGCGTATTATCATCGATATATATCTTTTATTTGTTACAAATTAACAATGATTCACATATTTCTTGCCTGCTGTAACCTAAAATGGAGTTCTGGCAAAAGTTTTTGGCACTGATTTTGGCCCACAAATCACACCTCCAGCTTTGACACGTTCTGTCCATCATCTGGAGTTACGTTGCCGACTGACGTTTACGCAGTGCTGCCAGCAATATATGAAATATTCTACTATTGGCAAAAAAAATAATGCTACTAGAATAAATTCCCATTTTTTATCAATATTTGTGAAAAATACTCAACCGGGCAAATTTAAATCGATTGGGCTATCTTGTAAGGTAATACTGTACTTGTACAATTAAACAGAATTCAAGCGGCATCGTCTAATCACCTACTTTTGGTGCAATAGCAATCACTTTGTAAAATTGATCAAGAAATTACAGTAGTAGTTGCAACTATAGGCAAATGTATAATAATTTAAGATCGTATAAAAAACTAAAAGAACCGACTTCAAATAACGTTCAATACGAAGTTTTAAGTGCTCCATATTTCTGGAGATACCGAACATATCTCGATGAAATTTAAATGGGACCACCTGTGAAGTATACACATTTAAACAAAAATAGAATTTTTGAAATCGGTTCACGTGTCTTCGAGTAATCGGTGAAGATACATAAAGAAAAAAGATTCCTACAAATTGAGAACTTTCTCCTCTCTTGTGAATTCGGATAAAAACCGCAGTAAGGCGTTTTCTTAAAAAAAAAACGAACTAGTTCCTGAAGACGGAACGAATAATTAAAATTAACGCAGTTATCTGTCACTGTCGTACTGAATAAATCTGTCAAATCTCATGTGAGCATGTGAGACTTAACATCTTTGTCTCGAGGTAAAAGGCGCAGGCGGGACCATGCCAATTTCTAGCTATCCAGAATTTTGCATGCCACTGAATCATGCATCACACAATAGGGACACAATATGCATGAAGCTCGGATTTATTTTTAATAATTTTTTTTAAATCTTTGTTGTCCTGGAGTTACATGTAAAACCTTTTTTTTTAAATTTAATTCCATTTTATTTGCTTAAATTAATAAATAAAAAATGCAATTTAAGCAAGGGAAATTTAAGTTTGTAAAACAAATCACCATTGGTCGAATCGAAAGTTGACGTCATAATTCACTACTCCACGTGATAGAAACATTGAGCGCGGGAACATAAAAATGAATGTATGGTGTGGTCTTGTTGTATTTATTTCCAAATATTGTGTTTTCCGAGTATTATTGTGCGAAAATGTATATTACTAACCATTTAATGTAGGTAAAAATGAGTACGAGATTAGAGAAACTGCATAATTTAATAAAAACATGCCATTGGCTAAATACAAAAATCGCGCGGAGTCTTAGTCAAAGAAAAAAATGCTAGTTTGCTTCAAGCGGCGTGTGTCTGACGTAAGTGCGTGACGTCACAATTCACTATTAAAGAGCCCGGGAAATGATGGCGTTTAAACTGCTAAAATTTATTTGTATATTTAAATATTTATTTAAAAAATAATTAGACCATTTCCAGCAGTATTTTTTTTTTTATTATGTTATATGGATGTAATGAGTGAAATAAAAATATTTAAAAAAAACATGCATATTCCCTATTCTGTGCATATATATTTATACAGGATACGACTGCAGGGTGGTTCCATATAAATTGTATCAAGATCCCAGAGGTACAAGCACTTTAAAACGCCTAAATGATAACGAAAATTTTAGGTTCCTGTTGCTGTGATACATCGAGGCCATAGATAATTTCTACAAATAATATCCACTATTTATACACTCGTATTTATCTTATGGAACAAATACGAGTACGGAAACCCCGTTTTATTTCGTTTCAGATATTTTAGTCTTTTTCACTTTGTATAAATAGGATATCACGAGGGTGTGTCAATACGGATGACCAATTTTACTATAGGAAAATAAATAAAAACTATAAAACAAAAAACAGGCGCATTATATCTACATACAGGGCGGTGTTTAGAGATGAGATCGTAAGGGCAGATAACGATCATATATTCCATAGTTACTGAATTATATATTCCATAATTTGTAAATCATATATTCCATAATTTCTGAATCATATACTCCATAATTACTTACTACTTACTACTTAACTCACACTTAATTCACACTGATATACCAGGACCAGTTTACTTTACTTGGCACGCAGTAACACCAAGACAATATAACGTTTTACTTACGACAAGTAGGTAATAAAATTACTAAATAGTGGGTAGTTTATATGAGCATAAAGGTACCCGACATTTCTTTAGATTTAGATATAATTACTGCATGTTAGTTTATAATTTGAGCTAGATAGCAATTTACGGTAATCTATTATAATAAATAGATAAGGCGTAAGATTTTTATGCTTATTAGAAATTAAGTTTCACTACCTAAGAACAGGTGATAAATACCATAAATAGCTTAACAAAATAAGTACCTCATATAATTATATACAATCACGTTTTAAGAATGGTTTTAAGATACAGTTGGTTTAGTTAATTTGATGTATGTATATATCTATATAGTAAATTTACTCATATTAACATTATAATAGGCAAAACAAATACACATTGTCATTGTATTAATTACTTACGGCAGAAAATGATATGCAATTGAATGCACTGGTATTATCGAAGGGAAGCGTTAACACCGTAACACAGGTTTTAACCTAGCTTGGTTTTAACGAGTCCTTGAAATGTTACCTCAATGTATTAATAACATTTTATGTTTACTATTGCCTTAATGAGAATAACAAAATAATGTTTAAGCGCCTACCTAAAATGTAAATTACTAGAAACATCCCTAACATTAGTTATAGCATTATTCATAAAATATTAAGGTAGAATAAAGGAAAATGTATTAGGTAACATACCTTATGAAATAAATAAATAAAAAACAAAAAAAAAAAACCTGACCAAACAGAGATCCATTAACAAATATAAAAAATAAAAACAGCAATTTGCAAAATGCGCAAATTATACATAACGTTAACAAAATGGTCACCTTACGATATCGTCTCAAAATTACATTTCGATCGGTATTCCAGATCTAAGATTTAATATGAAATATTAATAAATTAGCTTATGTAGACTAAACTACAACTAAACATCACTTGACATACACATGCCAAATACATCGATGAATAATAAAACAGTGCGGGTCATGCAGATATGCCTTATTATTTTAACATCTATTTTTCATTTACCTGTACTGTGACCAACCGACGTCTCGAGTGAATCCTGTAGATGTTAATAGTATGTACGCAAAACTAAATCCTGCGGACATTCCGATCACCAGTGTTAGCACAAACCGTCGACCCATCACCCGACCGTCAGCCTGAGAATTCAACATGGTCACAATCTGCGATTACTATTTTATTAACAAATAAAAAGAAACTAAATGGTCAAAAAAATATCAAAATTATTTTATTCCTAATATGTTTTTTTATTAAAATACAATTTGTTTAGTTTTTTTTTTAAAGGAGTTTTTTTTAAGTGGATCGTTGATTGTACAAGTGCACTAAACGAGACGTAAAAAACAATTTAAGTTGTCGATAACAATGTATGTCGCAGAAGGACAGCGCTAGAGCGACTGTTCAAAATTCACTCAGACATGAAAAACTTTCGTTACGTAGATACATTGTTCAAACATTATTTATTTATTTATGGAAAAAAATACATGTTGCACTTACAGTTTTACACCAAAGCGTACATCATGCCAGAACTAGTAACTACTGACTATATAATATTACTAACTAAAAAATCTAATACATGCACTGAGAAAAAAGGTAAATGAGGAGAAAAATATATCCACATCCGACTCCTTTGCAATCAGATCGTTGAGGAGACAAAGAGCCTGACTTGTGGGAGCTAACCTCGCGGTCTGAGTTCGTGAACTAGGTACTTCTAAGAGACGTCGCGCGCGCAGCCGCAGGTACTGATCTGGCACGTATAGGGAGACTCGAGACAAAACCGTAGGATTGTCGATCCTATTATGAAGCAACAAATAATAGTGCGTCAATAAGGCGCACTTGCGTCTTAGCTCCAGTGTGTTTAGTCCTACCATCCCACCGACAAACAGAGATGGGTATAAATAGGGATAGTAACCAAAAATTTTTATAAAGAAACCGAGCAAACTTTTTCTGAACTCGCTCTAACATGGTCTTATACTTGAGTTCGTGCGGGTCCCAAACCAAACAATTGTACTCTAGCCTACTGCGCACGAAAGCGTAGTATAAAGAGACTATTGCATTTCGGTTTTGGAATCGGGAAGATTGTCGCATAACGAATCCGAGAGATTTAAAAGTCCTGCTGCAAATATCCTGTATATGTTTATTAAATGTTAATTCAGCATCCAAAGTCAATCCTAGATCTGTAATTTCTGTGACGCGCTCCAGAGGGACACCACTCAGTTGGTAAGAGTACTGGACAGGCGCACGTAAACGTGTAAACGTCATAGTTTTACACTTGGAGTTGTTAAATTCCAAGTGATTACTCTCACCCCATCGTACCACGCTGTCGATATCTCTTTGTAGCGCCCTATAGTCTGTCGTACAGCTTCAAGTCATCGGCAAACATCAGGCATTGTGCAGTTCTGACTACCTTCGGCAAGTCATTAATCATGATGACAAACTGGGTTGGGCCTAACGTACTACCCTGGCTTACACCTGAACTAGTTGTGTAAGGGTCAGATCTACGAGTAGTACCAGATAACTGAACATATTGGACCCGTTCAGAAAAGTAGCTTGCAAATAACTTTAGAAGTTTTGGAGTGAATCCTACAGAGGCAAACTTTTTTAAGAGGACGTCATTGTGGACGCGGTCGAAAGCCTTTTTAAAGTCGAAATAAGCTACATCGACTTGCTTATGATCGTCCATTTTGGTAACGACGTAGTCCACAAAGTAAACATGGTTTGTTATGGTGGATTTTCCAGCCCTAAAACCATGCTGACACTCTACTAACTGATTCTGCACCTGTCTTGTAATGTACCGGTTCAGTATGGATTCAAAGACTTTGCCGAAGGCAGACAGGACCGCTATGGGCCTGTAGTTTACTACCTTTGACCTGGAGCCGCCCTTTAGTTTAGGCGTGACTCGGGAGACTTTCCAAATGTTCGGATATGTTGCAGTAGATATAGCTAAGTTAAACAGGTAAAGGAGTGGTTTAATTAGGACACTGGCACAGTCTTTCAAGATAACGAAGGGAATACCATCGGGCCCGGTGGATGTATGAGCCTTGAGCCGGCGTAAAGCAATAGCTAGGTCTGCGGAGTTAATAACATCAATCGAAATTCGCGATGAGGATGTCGAGCTAGCTGCCTCGGCTTCAGCGTCCAGTGCAGATAGAACAGGGTCATTGGGTAAGAAAACGGATTTGAAATACTTAGCGAAAGCATTGGCTGCTTCTATTCTAATTACATTTTTGCCGTCAAATTCAAATTCGACACATTCCGATTAACGAGAACCTTGCTGCTCTTTCACAAACTTCCAAAAGCTTTTTGGCTCCCTATTTATATTAGTCTCTGTTTGCTTGATATAGTTATTATACGCTAATCCAATCAACTCTTTAGCTCGCTGCCTATAGTATTTAATTAAGAAGTTCACGGTTAAAGATCGAATTAGTTAGCTTATATCTTTTTAAATTGAAATATTTATTTAATAATGTCTTTTTTATTTCTGGCGTAAACCATAAGGAATAATCATATTTATAATTACAATTACTGTTATTTTTTAAAGGTACAAATTTTTCAAAAATCGAATAGAAAAGTGTGACCGCTTCGTCGACGTCTGCTAAACGAAGTATATCGTCCCACTCAATACTGTGTATCTCGGCATAGAGTGACAAAAAATCAGCCTTCCGAAAATTCCATTCAGTCGGCATGTTATCGTTGCTCGGTTGCAACGGGGACTGAACCTGACTAGTCCGCTGCACTCGACCGACGTGTGCGCACCGAACGCTTACAGCTAGTGGCGGATGATGTCCGTCCATTGGAACAACAGGTTCTGTCTCCCCACAAACTTGTATCCCCTCATCGCTCAGATTGCTAAGGATCAGATCTAACATATTACCGTATTTATTACAAATTATATTGTACTGTCTTAAATTACAGTACGATAATAAACAATTAAAATGCATATTTACATTTTGGCTGCCGGGCCGTCCGTTTGACTAGTATCTTTTTTGTGACCGGGCTTTCGTTTTTTATGATAACGTCTAACAAAGGTGTTAGGGATCGACATTTCAATATAACGCCATCTATGGGACGTTTACCTAACTAAGCGTTCATGGATGGCGTGAATTGCCGAAAAAAACACGTTTCTTGTATAAGGGACCCTGTATTATTTTTAACTTTATTCTGTTTTTAGTATTTGTTGTTATAGCGGCAACAGAAATACATCATCTGTGAAAATTTCAATAGTCTAACTATCACGGTTCATGAGATACAGCCTGGTGACAGACGGACGGACAGACAGACAGACAGACAGACGGACAGCGGAGTCATAGTAATAGGGTCCCGTTTTACCCTTTGGGTACGGAACCCTAACTACCAATGTATGAAATACGCTATTTCGCGGATCTCTACATAAAATACTATAGAAGCGACGAATTAATACGCGATATAATATACCCCATTCAAAAATAGTGTTAAATGAAGTCAAATAAGTGAAATTATGTAAATTAATGTAATTGTGTACTTATGTAGGTATCCCATACTAGTAAAAACAGAAATGAAAATGAAAATGTTTATCTTCTTCTTATATGTAAAAATTAATCCCAAATTCCCTTGGTCACGGCATCACGCGTGAACGGCTCGACCGATTTCGCTAATTCTTTTTTTGTCGTGTTTTTTATCGTTAGGAGATGGTTCTTACGAAAAAAAATATTAAATTAATGAAAATTGTTTTTAACGCAGGCGAAGCCGCGGGGCACAGCTAGTCTTACATATAATAAACTGGCCAAGTGCAAGTCGGACTCGCACTCGTAGGGTTCTGTAACTCAGTAGAGTATTCTATAACTATGATTTTTGGCAACTACAAAAATAACTTTGTTTTTCATAGTGTTTGTATGAAAAACAAAGTTATACTTGCTGTTAGACGGGGGGGGACACTTTTAAAACCTCAATGTCATTTTTAAATACCTATCCATAGAAACCCCACACGTATAGGTTTGATGTATGGGATGCCCCCCCTTAAACTTTTATATTTTTTATTTTTGTACAAAAATCGGAAAGCGGTTTACAGAATACATCTACCTACCAAGTTTCAATTCTGTAGTCCTAACAGTTTCGGAATAAAATGGCTGTGACATACGGACGGACAGACAGACAGACATGGCGAATCTATAAGGGTTCCGTTTTTTGCCATTCGGCTACGGAACCCTAAAAATGAATCCCAATTGCCATTGGTCACGGAATCATGCGTGAACGGCTGGACCGATTTCGCTAATTCTTTTTTTGTCGTGTCTTTTATCGTCAAGAGATGGTTCTTATGAAAAAAAATATTTCAATAAATGGAAGTTGTTTTTAACGCAGGCGAAACCGCGGGGGCACAGCTAGTTGTTATAAAAAACTAAGTACAAAATCGATAATGCACGTTCAAATTACAGTGTTACCGACAAACATTTAGTAGATAGTAATTCCAAACTACAGGCTCGAGACCAGTATCTTTTATTTCCGAGTATATACCTATATATATCTAAATAAAAAAACCACTTATTAACTATTGTGTAACTAAAGTTTAAAATATTAAAACACTATTTATTATGCAGGGTGAAAAAAAAAACTAATGATAAAGTAATCGGAAAACGATATAAGAAATCGGATTATTTACCACCAAAAAAAAGTATTTGTTTTGTGTAAATTGTCATTTTTAGGGTTCCGTACCCAAAGGGTACCAACGGAACCCTATTACCGAGACTCCGCTGTCCGTCTGTCTGTCTGTCTGTCCGTCTGTCACCAGGCTGTATCTCATGAACCGTGATAGTTGAAATTTTCACAGATGATGTATTTCTGTTGCCGCTATAACAACAAATACTAAAAACAGAATAAAGTTAAAAATAATAGACGATCCATCTATGAACGCATAGTTAGGTAAACGTCCCATAGATGGCGTTATATTGAAATGTCGATCCCTAACACCTTTGTTATACGTTAGATGGCGCTATAAGAAATAAAATGTTTATTCATTATTATTTTTTACTGGCGAAAAATGATAGTGGTATTTTTTGCTCGATCTTATAAAATACTGTAGTGTGGTACGGAACCCTACGAGTGCGAGTCCAACTTGCACTTGGCCAGTTTATTTTAGATGCCTGTTCATTTGCTTTAAGTGAGGTCAAAATAATGTACAGAGTCCTAAGAACATTTTATTTTATTCTAACTATAACGGATTTAACTCTAACTAAACACGATCCCGTGTGAAAACATTTCTACAAATACTTTTTAAAGTGGCAATTCTGACAATGAACCCGACTTCTCGAATAGATATTTATGATGTATCAAAAATGAGATCGATTTACTAAAATTGAGTAAAGAAAAATCTAAAATCTTTCAAAAGAGGAACTTCTAATAATTACCTAACTTCGCGAGGTTGCTAGAAGAGATTACCATATTGGTGTCTCACCTAAATATTAATATAATATGGTTCCAACGCCATATAAGATATTTCTATCTCCTAAATTCGTGCCTGTCGTTAGAATACATGCGTTATGATAATCGCCTGAAATCTCCTTTTCCCCCTAATTGGTTGATTTCTTTTAATATTTTCAAACGATAAAAGATAATATATCATTAGATACGCTCCACGGGTAATTTTAAGTTCATGTTTTATGTGTTATCCTCCATAAATCGAATATATATATATATTATATATCGAAAGATACCCATCTAATCTTGATAAATATATATTTATAGAAGTTACTCTTTCAAATCATTATCATCCATATAAACGGATGCCACGGTTCGAGTTAAGTAACTAGATAAAAATAAAACCGGTCAAGTGCGAGTGGGACTCGCGCATGAAGGGTTCAGTACCATTATCTATAAAAACGTCAAAAAAATCATATCTGTTGTATGGGAGCCCCCCTTAAATATTAATTTTATTATTTATTATTAAAGTGAATAATATAATTTAATTCAAGTGAACATTTCAAGCGTCTACCAGTTGTCAATATCGAACAAACTGTCCGTCTGTCACCAGGCTGTATCTCATGAACCGTGATAGTTAGACAGTTGAAATTTTCACAAATGATGTATTTCTGTTGCCGCTATAACAACAAATACTAAAAACAGAATAAAGTCACAGTAAATACATAACAGTAAAATATCTTCATACAAACGTGTCGCTCTCGGCGTTGTCGGCCACTAAGAGTATACGCAGTTTTAATACTTAAAAAAGACGCAAACTTTTATATTTTTCTTAATTTACATCCGACTTACAAAAAGGAGGAGGTTCTCAATTCATCTGTATGTAGTTTTTTGTATTTTTGTTACGCGATTACTCTGTCAATTGTGAACTGAGTGCAATATTTTTTTTTGTCATGGATAGGTTTTATCCTTAAGATGGTCACATTCAAATTTTATTGACAAGATTGTATAAGAATCTCTAGAGATATTATGGCGATGAACATCTCAAAGTTGCTGAAACTGACATACGTGGCATGTGAAGTCAGTTTTTGAACCGACTTTCAATAATTAACAACTTAAACAACCGACTTCCATGCCCCGCTAGTCGATTTTAGTAGCAAGTTTGAGACGTTTATTGTCATATCTCTGGAGATACTTATCATATCTCGATGTAATTACAGTGGAATCATGTCGAAAACCTACCCTACCGATTAAAAAAATAATCATTCGAATCGGTTCACAATTTACGGAGTAATCGCGTAACATACATACAAAAAAAAACATACAGACGAATTAAGAACCTCCTTCTTTTTGGAAGTTGGTTAAAAAGGAGGAGGATCTCAATTCATATGTGATGTCTCTTATTTCCTTGTTTTTATGTTTATTCGCTGAAGACTTCACCAATTTACGGATTTGAATGTTTTTTTTCAGTTTCATTTCCAGGATAGTCCCGTTTACATCCTATCCTACTAATATTATAAATGCGAAAGTAAGTGTGTGTATGTGTGTGTGTGTGTGTGTGTGTGTGTGTGTGTGTGTGTGTGTGTGTGTGAATGTTTTGTTACCACGTATCTCGATAACCACATGACCAATTTTAATGAAATTTAAAACGTAGATAGGGGGCTTGAAAAATGAATTTTCCTTGTAAAAATTATAAAAAATCAGTAATATTCCTTTGTCCGATTTACTCAAAACTCGGTGCAAACAAACCTTCAAACGAATAATGAGACACGTGTTTTTATTTTTTCAAATGTACCCTAAGGGGGGTGTAAAATCATTTTGTTTGGAAAAGTCATAGAAAATTCAGTAAAGTTTGTTTCCACGTATTCCTTGGTCCGATTCACTTAAAACTCGGTATATATAATCTATAAACCAAATAATGAGACATGTATTTTTTTTATTTTCCTGATCCACCCCAAGGAGGTGTGTAAAATGAATTTTGTTTGGAAAAATCATACAAAATCCAGTCATGTTTGTTTCGACGCATCAAAATCAAAATCAAAATCAATTGTTTATTTGTCAGAACACATCAAATTATTACAATTTCAGGTCTTATGAAATATAAATGTACCTGTGTCCAGCCTGCAAGCAAGCGTACAAATATTGGTTAGTCATATCTACAATTAAGTTTAGATAACATTAAATATTTTTACTTAAATTACATACGCATAATTTTTTATAACATAAATATTCTTTCACGCTGTAAAAACAATTTTCCAAAAGCCATTGGCTAACTTTACGCTTGAAAACGTCACCACCTAGTATTTTTAACTCTTCTGGCAAATGATTATACACTAAAATGGACATATTGTATACATTCCGTTTATATATATCTTTACTACAGGATGGTTGAAATAACAGATTCATAACTAATCTCCATAACTAATAAACCGATTCCAATGAAATTTGAAACGTAGATAGTGTAAGTTTTAAAATAATACATAGGTTAATTGGATTTTCAAAATTCAACCCCTGAAGGGGTTACATAGGGTGATAAAGTTTCTATGAAAAATATTATTCATTGGTCCGGTTCACTCAAAACTCGGTACAAATAAAACTTAAAACAAATAATGAAATATGTATTTTTTATTTCTTTCAAATCTACCCCTAGGGGGAGTAAAAATTTAATTTTATCTGGAGATATCATAAAAAAAAAATACATAAATCTTTTTTTCTCACGTATCTGCCTAACTATTAAATCGATTTTGATTATATTGGAATGTAGATAGTGTAGGCCCTGAAATAAAACATGATAAGGTACTTTAATTTTCAAAAATCATCCCCTAAAATGGTTAAACAGGGTGATAATGTTTCAATGGTAAATGTTATTACATACTTGGTTTGATTCACACAACAATCAACATTCGTGTGCAAAATGAAATTTGTAAGTATAGAAAACATGTATAACCTGGTTCCATTCTCTATGTAGGGACATACATTTACACTACATACTATCGAGGGACAATAGTCCAGTAGCACCTCAATGTTCATAGTAGCCTGCACGATATTTCTGTCGAATGTTCCAACGCAAACAATAACACGTAAGTACTGCATAGATGGCATGCTTAGCCAGACCGCAGATGAATAAAAAGGTGAAACGTAGCGTCAGATACATTTGGTAAACATCAAATAAAGATAACAATATTCCACTGAATACTCGTTTTCTTTTTGTTGAATTAACATAACGCAGAGTAAGCCACGCAACAAGTAACGGATGCTTAAATTCGGATGAGACCGTGTCAGCATCTTAGTGTAGTGGTTAGATAGATTGCTATAGGAGCGGCAGGCCCGAGTTCGAATCTCTACCACCCGAATTATTTTTGTTTATCAATTATTAATAGCTTGTATTATTTTATTTCTGTTTATACAAACTTAGCTAATAAAGGTAAATTTACGATCTATGTTAAATGTGACTTAAAAAAATAACACGGTGATGTTATCTTAATAGTTTTTGAGGAAATATTTATTTGTCACAAAAAGTCACAATATTCGCACATATTATGTCGGTGCCACGTTAATTTCCCCAAACTGCATTCAGGGAGACTACAAGTGCTTAGCTGCTCAGGACATCTCTCGTCTCGTACTTCTCACCTTTGCATTATTAAACCCCATAGAGTGTGAACGAACGAACTTTCCGTAAGGATGTATCAAATTCTTCTGAAAAACGCCTAATCTAATTAACACATTTTATTAACAATTTACTTTCACAACTACGATTTCTCATCACTTAATATCACTCGGCAATAACTTACACTTATGCCACTTTCACTATACATTTGAGATAATATAATTTATTTAGTCCATTTCTATGCAATGCCTCAATATTCGCCGTCTCTAATAATTATATTTGCTTGCATTTTGATTTTTTAAGTTATTTATTAACCAAACTTCAACCACTACCGAAGTTCACCAACCGACAATGTTTGTTCATTCATTTATGCCATCAATACATTTTGTTTCAAATCTACCCTCATTATTTGTATAACTGATAAAAGAAGCAAATCTGGTCTAGCTATTCTACTAATTAATACATGCGCTCTTTCTAATTGGTTCATAATGACAGAGTGCGATATATGGGTGTATATCTTTCTCTTACATTATGTTACGTTCGAAACGTCTTATAGAAGAAGGTCGTATGTGCATATTTTGCTGTCATGCTATTACTTTTTGAGACTGCTACTCCAATTATGACCGATACTATACATACACAATACAGTTTAACGTAAATAATGAAATTTGTATATATAAATGGCAAACGTTACCGACTGACTGACAAACTGACTGATCTATCAACGCACAGCTCAAACCACTTAACGGATTTGGCGAAATGTGGCATGCGGATAGTTGTTATCAGTTATGTTATGACGTAGGTATCCGCTAAGAAAGGATTTTCCAAAACTCACCCCTTAAAGGGATGAAACGGGAGTTCAAAGTCTGTATATAGAAACAACATAAGATAGTCTATTTAATTGGAAACTTCACACAAGTACTTCTGTAAATAATAAGATAGAAATTATAGTAAGTAAATATGTGTTTCAGGCTTTTTTGAAATATCACCTTTAAGATAGTGAAATGGGGTACAAACAAACAAAACAAAGTGAAAATCAACATGATTTTTGGATTTTATAAAAATGAGTCCCTATGTGCCTTGGTCACGCCATAACTTGAAAACGGGTAGACCGATATAGCTATATCAGTTATTCATGTGTTTTTACGAAAATAATTAAATAAATGAATAAAGTTATTAACGCGGGCGAAGCCGCGGGGCACTGCTAGTTTTTAAATAAAAAAAATCATAAGTATCTTCAGAGATATGGTGATAAATACCTCAAACTTGCTGTGAAACTGACTTGCGTGGCATGTAAAGTCGGCATTTTAGTTTTCGAACTATTTTATTTTATTGTGCAAGAAAAAATAACCTGATGTATATTTTTACATTAACTCGCACCATCCCTCTCGGCCGTAAGAGCCAATAAAATGAAATGTGTTCAATTCAACGAGGATACATATAGAGATTGGATGATATCTTAATGTTTCATCGCATTTCCTTTATCATAATCACACTACACTGCGTCCAGTTTCGTAACAAAGGGCAATTGAGATACAGCCATTCCGTATTTTCTTTTTACTTCTTGTACATGAGTTTATTATAGACCTTATGCCACAAAAAATGTTATATGTTTTTTCTATTATGTGAGTTTCAACATTTTGTTAGAAAGTGACAAAGTACTACTAGCTCAGACTACTAGTCTGAGCCTACTAGTTAGTAAAATCATCTCCATCAATCAACCAACAATCAACCATCAACTACTGTATTTTTGCTCACTAGCAGTTCGCTCACTGAGTAAAAATACCATAAGAACATCTGTCAAACACTAAAATCAACGCAACGAAAAGAGCTATTCAATATTTAAAACCCCCGACTGATTTGTGTATATAATATAACTAGCTGTACCCGCGACTTCGTCCGCGTGGAACAGTGTCTTTGGGTAGCATTTCTAATTATTTAGGCTAATTATTTTACAAATAAAACACATGTGTATCCCACCTACACCGCATCGTACCACGCCACGGTAATCCCTCCTCCCCCCTCTCCCTACCCCTCACCCCTCCTCACTCCCCTTCCCCTCTTCCCCTAACTTCCCTCTCCCCCTCCCCTTTCCCCCCACTTCCCCCTCCCTCTTCCCCATTCCCCCTCCCCTTCCCCTCACTTTCCTTTCCCCTCTCTCTTCCCCCCACTCCCTACCCTCCCCCTTACCCTCACTTCCCTCTCCCCTCCCCTTTCCCCCCACATCCCCCTCCCCTCCCTCTCCTTTCCTCCCCCTCCTTTGGGAAGGGGAAGGGGTTCCCTTCACTTCCACCTCCCCTCCCCCTTCCCCCTCCCCTTTCCCCCTCACAAACTTGAATGTCATATTTATTTATATCGAATCAACAGCCTAAACAATAATCATAATAATCATAATCATAATCATTTATTGCAGAAATGTAGTACAAAAGATGGTAGTAAATATAATAATGCCCTGACATTCTACCAAATCACATTGGTGTGCAATTAATTGCCTGCTTGGGCTACAATTTTAGACGAATTGGTAATTCTAATTGGTGGTTAATAAGTTCTTAAGCTTCTAGATTTTACAATGACTATACTTCCATACAACTTTTCATCCCCCCTTTCAACCCTTTCTTCGCGTTTAAAAGTAACCTATGTCCTTTCTTAGGCTCTAGATTATCTGTGTACCAAATTTAATTTAAATCCGTTCAGAAGAACATTCACATAAACCTTACATATTTCCATACAAACTTTCATCCCCTATTCCCTATTGTTATTTTACACTCTTGAGGGTAAAACTTTTACAAACTTTGAATGTCGTATTTATTTATAATCAACAGCCTAAAAAATAAGTTTCAAGTTTCTAGCTTTTAAAATGACGATACTTCCATACAACTTTTCATCCCCCCTTTCAACCCCTTACAACCCTATTTTCGCATTAAAAAGTAGCCTATGTCCTTTCTCAGGCTCTACACTATCTGTGTACCAAAATTCATTTAAATCGGTTCAGTGGTTTTGGCGTGAAAGTGACACAGACAGACAGACAGAGTTACTTTCGCATTTATAATATTAATATAAATATATAATATATATAGTTAGAATTTGTTTATTGAGACCATTCCGATAAGCATAAACACGACATCTCAGACGAGGAATTGAGAGTATTCTGCAGATTCAAGGAGATGTCTCAGCATTAGGTCAACTTTACCATATTCTAGCAATATCATTGAAGTAACAGGATACTGAATTTCAAATTAATATATTTGATTTGACTAATGTACGAGTAAACTACGCTAAACAGACGGCAGCAGAGTGGCAGGTCATGGAAGTAGTGCAAAGAAGCACCATATTGATTTTTTGGACGTTTGCGGTCAAAGGTCTACTACGAAAGTTGCTATCGTAGTCTCGTCATCTATCAAACAAAAAAAAAAACGAAATATCGGTTTATCCGGTTGGTCGCTACGATACCACAGACAGATACACAGATACACACGTCAAACTTATTACACCCATCCTTTTTGCGTCGGGGGTTAAAAACATGATTTAAGATAATATTTTTTTAGTCTTTAAGAGTTTTATCTACTTGCAACTTTCATTGTGTATAGTTTTCTTGTCTCATACTAAAAATTACATTTGACAAAGCCTTGCAGTGTGTGAATGTGACTTAAATGGGCTTGTGTTATCAGATGCGTGAATGTGCCCTTAATAAAATTAAATAAATAAACATAAGCAAACAAATTGTACTAAGGTCACATCTGCGATCAAAAAACAGAAGAATATCATTGAGTCACATATAATTAAGATACAATATGACCGAGGTATCACCTATTATAATCGCATTATTGTCATCTTCGGATCCGTTATAAATAATTTTGGCTGCACGGAGGAGTGTGAGATTTGACATAGTTTAAGTGTATTTGGAGGAAAAGTACCGAAAACTAAAGTTTATTTATAATATTATGTTGCAATCTCAGACTACTATAAAAAAGGCAGATGGATTCGTGCCGAACACACGAGTTAACGCAAGTTCAGTAATACTAAATGCTTGAGTAATAAGTTTCTGCGCTCAGTCCGGCATAGTCAATACGGCATGATTACTACGTTAGCAACGCTGCGAAGTAATACCGCACGGACGCGTCCGTCCCTGCTGCCGCTTGGGAGTAAACTGAGCGCAGAAGCGTTTTACTCAAGCATTTAGTATTACTGAACTTGCGTTCACTCGTGTGTTCGGCACGAATCCGTCTGCCTTTTTTATGGTAGTTTGAAGTTGCAATACACTAAAAAATATGATAAATTTTGATCGAATTTCGGTGATTAGGCGACCGCTCGTTTGAATGGAATTCTCCAGCATTCCTTAAATAAACTTTCACAAGTCGTACTCGCACTCGTAGGGTTCCGTAACACACTACATTATAAGATCGAGCAACAATACCACTATTATTTTTCGCCAGCAAAAATTAACTTTGATTTTCATAGTGTACGAATGACAAAGTTTGAATTGCGGTTTAGCAAATATACTTTATCTCAAAATAATTTTTATAGTGTTTGTACAAATGACAAAGTTTTAATTGCGGTTTAGAAAATGTACTTTATCTCAAAATAATTTTCATAGTGTTTGTACGAATGACAGAGTTTTAATTACGGTTTAGAAAATGAACTTTATCTCAAAAACTGCTGACTATATCTCGTTCAAACCAATTATCGTTATGAGATCTACAGGATATATATTTTTTTGTTTTGCACTCTCTTATTTTAAAAGTAAGATGCACACACATTTAGAAGTGTCTATCTTTCAAATGATTAAATTTAAGAAAACAGTTAGTTTAGTTTTAGGAACCTCAATGTCAATTGCAAAGAACTATCTCTAGACACTCCGCAGGTTAATTGTTTTTTTTTAGTTTCAGTTCCATATATTCATGGGGAGATTCAATGTATTCTTCCCCTTAAACTTTTATTTTTGTATAAATAGTAAAGTGTTTTCACAGAATACACCTACCAAGTTTCAACTGTGTAGTTCTTATAGTTTCGGAATATAGTGGCTGTCATGTACGGACGGACAGACAGACAGACATGACGAATCTATAAGGATGGAAGAAGGCGAAATAGATCAATGTATATACTATGAAAGTGACATTTGAAATAATGATAAAATTTAGATAATGTACTTAATTTAACCTAATGAGAAGTCTAATAATATTTACTCTCTTTAGATTTGCATATATCATCATCAATAAAATAAAAAATTCAACAAAAACAATTCAAAATTATTTTATCTACATTGAATTTTAATTCAATGTGACCTATTGATATATACAAATATTTTTCTGTTTAAATTTGGGTTCCCAATGTGAAAGTTGTAAAATTGAAACCCTTATTATGTCACTGAGATGTCTGTTTAACGTATGTACTTACATGAAAATGTTCTTCCAGCGACACATCTTTTTGAGAGCCCCGTTGGCGTAGAGATCGCTTGACTTCTAAGTGAGAGGTCACCGGTTCAATTTCTAGCACGGGTTATCGTCCACATGTGGTAGAGGAATATTACATCGATGTTCCGCCTGACTAGCTATCAACAAGTAGCTTACTACCATCACGGAGGAAATCTGCCACAATTACCTTACAGTGCTTCGGCAGCACACAGTCCTTGAGAGTCAGAGTATAATATTTTAGGCCTAACGTGTTCCCCATCTTCGACCACATCATCACTTACCACAAGGCGTGATAGTCATACAAGATATTAAAAATCTCCGTGGATTTGACTAACGTCAGTTGTCCAGCGCATCCTCCCACTGCCTTCTTAAATACAAGGTAATTAGCACGACTTCGTTTTAGACCGCATCATCACTTACCATCAGGTGACTTGTGGGCTGTAGTCATGTGCATATTAGTCGAACAAAAAAACTCCGAAGACATAAATAACAATTAAAAATATTAAAATTTTATATTTAAAAATATATTATTTTAAAAATTACTGTGAATAAGATCGTTGTGAATCGTTGGTAAAAGATGCTGTACTAATATTATCAAATTACATAACCCACAGCTTAGACACCAAGAAGAAAACCATTGCAATCTTTCTAGACCTAGCAAAGGCTTTTGATAGCGTCCCGATTAATTTACTTCTAACTAAGCTCATAAGAGGCATACAACACAAATTGCTTACGGAATATTTAAGCGAACAAACTCAGAGAGTAAAGGTTGGAGAACACATTAGTGAACCACAATCTATAGTATGCGGAGTCCCTCAAGGAAGCATACTCGGTCCAACTCTCTTCTTGGCATATATTAATGATCTCTGTGACATCAAAATCAAAAACGGCTCCATTATTACATATGCGGACGACACCGCCATTGTCACTCAAGGAGAGAGTTGGGAGGAAGCTTTCCGTAACGCTCAACATATATTTGACAGAATATCCTCTTGGCTGAGAAACAACCTCCTGACACTGAATATCGACAAAATATAAAACTTTTAATATACGAGGTCCACGGCCAAATTACCCATTTTCTTTGTTTGGACATACCACATCTACTTGTCAACTCACACCATCATGTAGCTGTACTGCACATGAGAGAGTTACATCGATGAAATACCTCGGTGTCACCATTGACGAGAAGTTAACTTTCACACCACATCTAAGAGAATTATGTGGCCGGGTAAGGAGGCTCACTGCAGTGTTCAGAGCATTACGAGACAGTGCTGACTGGCATGTGATGAAAATGCTATATTATTCTCTGTGCCAGTCACTCCTGACCTACTGCATCACAGCTTGGGGAGGAACAAAATAAAACTCTTTTAGTACAACTCGAAAGGGCACAAAGAGAAATTCTGAAATGCAGTAGGATCAAACCTATGCGATACTCCACAGTGAAGTTGTACAAAGAGTGTCAGGTACTAACGGTAAGACAACTCTTAGTACAGCACGCCGTTTTGCACCAACATCCTCTTGTTGAATATGATGCAACTAAGATAAAACGTGCCTCTCACAATGTTTGCTCCATACCAACTGGAAACACAGTTTTTCCAACAAGATATTTATACTTCTTAGCACCTTTTCTGTACAAATATAACACAAAATCATTAACATACACAGCCTTACGACACATGAGGTTAAACTTTAAAATTTCAACTTGGCCACAACGAAACCGAAAAACTGTAATCAGCGTTACGAAAAAGAACCAACTTCAATTTCACGCTATTAATTTTCAGTACCAATTTTGAGGTGTTTATCTCCATATCTCTGGAGATACTTATCAGACCTCGATAAAACTACCATGGTACCACACTTGGGATATCTCCTTTCCAACAAAAAAATAATAATATAAGTTATCCGCGAACAAACATAAAAAAAAAACAGATATACGGTCGAATTAAGAAACCTCCTCCATTTTTTGAAGTCGGTTAAAAAACAGTTCTACTCAAAGATGATTAAGAAAACCCTAAGAAAGAAAGTTTTTAAATCAAAATCTTTAATTATACAGGAAACGGAAAATACTTCCGAAAAAACAAGTGCAACAGATACATTATTATAGTTTAGATATCCATGTGTGGTAGTTTTTTGTGTGTGGGCATACACATAAACAAAGGTATGAAAAATCTACGAATATTATATTATTTAGTTTGGAACCCTTCCATGCATCCAATTCCGACTTTACGATCATTATTATGAAAAAAGAGGTTGTTTACTTAACTGTCTTAAAAATGGTATATAAACCCAGTGCGGTTCAATTATAATTAAACTATTTGAAGCATTACAACAGTAAAGTTTCAAAATAAAAATTTTTATTCCTCCTCAAACAAGATGATCCTGAAAAGTATTTTTTTCATCAATTACGTTTGTTTATTTTTAATGAACGCCGAAGGAACGCATCATAAGCACAATACACAGGTAATTACAATTACTGTAGATATATAATTATTTGTACGTTCAAAACAGGATACTCACTGCTTAATTACTTTAATTTTTACAAAGCGGAAAAATTAGCGCACATAACATAAATTACATTACAGCGGTTAAAACGACGCAGCTAACTTCGAATATATGTAATCTAATATAAATTAACACAAGGATAGTGTAATATGTAATAGAAAGTGATACATAATGTCGTTTAAAAACTAAAAAAGAACCGACTTCAATTCCGCGCTATTCATTTTCAGTAACAATTTTGAGGTGTTTATCTCAATGCCTCTGGAGATACTTATCAGACCTCGATAAAATTACTATGGTACCACACTTGGGATATCTCCTTTCTAACAAACAAGAATAATCAAAATCAGTTCATAAACAACGAAGTTATCCGCGAACAAACATAAAAATATATGTATATAAAGGGACGTCGAATGGGTCCTCTTTATCAAGGGGTTCCATGGTCGATCTCAGACAGGCGTGGGTAGTCGGGCGAGGAGATTAAAATACCACGATGCGTTGCAGGATGTATTTTGTTCCACAATTATAATTTACGATGATTGGATACGAAATATAATCACGACAGTATAGTCCAATAAACATGGACACTAAATATAATGACACTCCACCAAACACGTAGCGCGATTCTCTGATGCAACTCGATTGCCGTCTCCACGTATAATGGCGGCTATCAGTTCATCGCCGCACTAGCGCTGGGTGTTGCGTCAGAGTGAACGACAAAGTCAACGCCAAAGTGACAGCTCCTATTGATGACAGCTGGCGTCTGACAGTTCTACCTATCGTTCACTCTAATGACACGCGCCGTCACGGCCATACTGACATTCGCACGCCCTCGTGCGTCTCTCGTCTGCTTTTCATTCACGTCCGATTGATCTGCAAGGATAAGGAAAGAACCCCTGAGATCATCATTTTTATATCGCTCGTCCTATCCTGACTTTTTTAGTTAACATTCCCGAAATATACGCGCCCACACATCTATATCATTAGGCCTCATCGAAATGAAACCAGACCGAGGTGTCCTTTCGACCAGGTCATCATCTCATATGACAACATGGACCGGAAGACCTCACATCTCGCACACAGACAAATCCCGTCACATTTGACCTCATGCAAATGAAACAAGACCGAGGTGTCCTTTCGACCAAGTCATCATCTCGTATGACAACATGGACCGGATGGCCTCACGTCTCGCACACAGACAAATCCCGTAACATTTGACCTCATGCAAATGAAACAAGACCGAGGTGTCCTTTCGACCAAGGCATCATCTCATATGATGTGATCCAATTGACAATCTGAATAATTTCACAAGAGACACTTTAAAAGATATCAACATTTTAAAGATCTTCACGCTCTGAGAGAGAGCTGGCGGTTGTAGTGTTGCAACTGAACACCGAGATTGTATCACTATCATCACCCGATGATACCGCCCCATCGATTCGACTCTGACCCACCGTCACGTTCTCCTCCTCATCATCATTTATTGGATTGGTGGCTACCTCTACTAAACCATCATGACCCCCGGATTGATGCCCTGAACGATGATGGAACCAAGAATCCGGGAGTCACATTTCACCACATTATTATGTCGCCATTAAGGTACACTAAATCGATACGTGTAGTACCCGATAGTCTATCAGCTAAGCTATTAGTTACTATTGAGCAGGCGGCTCCGCTGTAAAAAGAAAACTAACGGGCTCACCGGGGGATGTGATCAAGATGCCAGTTGCCGGAATTCTTTCGCAAACGTGGACTTCTTTAACCACCACCGCCGTCTGCCCGTCGATTCCCTTGCGGTCTGGACACGCCGACGCCACGAGGCCCTATCGGCCGCATACAAAACAGGTGACAGGCAGGACCCAATAAGCCTTGCGACCTCGAAGATTCCTCGGGTACTTTCGTGGAAGCATTAGTGACTGGTTCTTTTTCTGTTTCCTTTTATATCTGCGTCATTTTCATCAAGATCAAAGCAAATTTGTTACAGCGCTGAATTATTTGAAGCTTGATAGGGACTGCGGATACTTCAGGAGCCGAGATAACAAAGCTTCCTAGTTGCGCAATGAGTTGTGTGATGTTTGTTCATGAACATCGTTTGCTTCTCCTCGTGGTTGCCCTTCGCATCCCACTTCTGATAAAGGGACGTCGAATGGGTCCTCTTTATCAAGGGGTTCCATGGTCGATCTCAGACAGGCGTGGGTAGTCGGGCGAGGAGATTAAAATACCACGATGCGTTGCAGGATGTATTTTGTTCCACAATTATAATTTACGATGATTGGATACGAAATATAATCACGACAGTATAGTCCAATAAACATGGACACTAAATATAATGACACTCCACCAAACACGTAGCGCGATTCTCCGATGCAACTCGATTGCCGTCTCCACATATAATGGCAGCTATCAGTTCATCGCCGCACTAGCGCTGGGTGTTGCGTCAGAGTGAACGACAAAGTCAACGCCAAAGTGACAGCTCCTATTGATGACAGCTGGCGTCTGACAGTTCTACCTATCGTTCACTCTAATGAAACGCGCCGTCATATATATATATATATATACGGTCGAATTGAGAAACTTCCTCCTTTTTTTGAAGTCGGTTAATAAAACTATATACAGTTTCCGCGCTTACCATTGTTAAATTCTTTCGAGACTAGGGCGCCAAAAGAACAGGCCTAGCCTAGTTTAGGAGCCCATCGCTATACTGTATCGGCATACTATTACTATTGCTGCTTGCCCAAAAATATAATTATGAAAGCTTAAAGGTACAAATTGCAAGAGGTGCGAATTTTTTGTCGGAAACTGTATGTATTCTTTGGTTACATCGATATAAATCGGTTCATCATCATCAGCCTATTTCTGTCCACTGATGGACAAAGGCCTCACCTATGGCACGCCACTGAGCTCGATCTTCAGCTCTTTGTTTCCAACCACTGCCAGCCAGCTGGCGTATGTCATCGCTCCACCTAGCTGGAGGGCGCCCTACACTCCGTTTACCGAGCCGTGGTCTCCACTCTAGAACACGTCTACCCCAACGGTTATCGGTTCTACGACAGATGTGACAAGCCCACTGCCACTTGTTTATTTATGTTAGTAAGTCAGTCTCTTTTACAATACTATACGCTTGAATTGCTATTTTTAACTGACTTCACAAAAAAAGAGGAGTTTCTCAATTCTGCGAAATCTTTTTTTTTTTAATGTATGTTCACCGATTACTCGAAGATGCCTGAACCGATTTAGAAAATTCTTTTTTGTTTCAAAGGGTACCCTTCCCAGTTGGTCCCATTATAAACGAAATCGGTCGAGCCGTTTTTAATATATCAACATTTGTATTACCATGCATTTATATACCTCGACGACATGCTACTAACTACAGGCTACTTTGGTTTTTGCGCCCACAGTTTGCATTGAGTAAGACATACAAATGTTTGCCTTGTTGTTTTTAGATTTTGATTTTACATCGCCTGTACCAAAAAGTTATATTTTAACTCGTGTTATATTATTTATTGTTACAGCCTGTTTCTATACGTATACCAAAAGAGATACTAGATATTATCTACCAAGCGATTTATGAATGTAAAGACTGCAACGCAACCTCCAAAGATATCCAAAGGTATATTCAATACTTGAAAAATGGTAAATACGAAGACAGTGAAGTTTTTCGAAAATTGTTTTACTGTACCGCTTGTAATACAGGCTTCGCGGATGAACATGGCATTGTAAATAATGAAAAATTTGCTGCACTCTTCCCGGCATTCTGTAACATACAAAAAACATTAAAAAAATGTAATAAGTGCTACAAAACTGATCCCGTAACGCAAGCTAACAAGTTTCTTAAGTGTTTCTTAGATAACCCTTACTGCTGGATAGATTTAACCAAACCTAAAGATCGTTAAGACTCTGCCTAAATGATGGAGATACTCTATGGTCTGCTTTCTTATAATTAATTTTTATATTTTTATTCCATTTTATAGATTATAATTCATTTTATTACGTCAAGCATTATTCAGTTATATCAAGTCTGTTATTGTACAAATATTAACTTACTTTCATAATATAATGCATTTATGAAGAGACATAGTAATTATAATCGCCTACTCGTACATCTATGGGCGATGATATAATTGTTAATACTTACTAGCGGACCGGCATGTGCTACTACGCTATTTACGCTAAAAATAATGTGACTGAATATGCCTAATGCATTATTTAAGTGGTCTACAACTATCTCATTTTTGCCTTTCTGATAACGGACATACGTAGAAACATATTTTGTGTTTAATATGTATTAATTACTAGAAGTTTGCACATTTTTGATTAAATAAATATAAACATATGTCATAAACTATTATTTGTGTTCTTATTGTCAAAATAGATGAAGTCGAAATGGTTTGACAGTACAATTTTCCCTGCTCAGCCACTTCGGTTAATTTATAATGTTGAGCTTGAGGTAACTAAGGCAAATAAGAACAGCGTTTCTTTAAGTTAAGTTTCACTATTTCCCTTTTTTATATAAAAATTGTCTGAAGTACAGAAACACACAGTTACGAGTATGGTTGGAAACCCTACTAAAATATTTTTTTTATAGTATGACGTCAATGATTGGATGACAGTTAAATGTAATATTATTTTTAAAAACGGTTGTACACTCACGGGTTTTTTTTATCAGAATTGCTCCAACCAGTTTCGGACATGTTTGATGTCCTTCTTCTGGGAGCCACGTCTACCGCAAGCTCCGCGCAACAAGCTTCGGCACGTAACTGCCTCGCTGATCGTGGGGCAGGCGCGGGAACGGCGGCCGGCGGTGTTGGCGATATTTGTCTCCTCCCGGACAAAAGCGGAAGCTCAACGTCGACATCCGATGAGTGGTCACTAACACTATTGTCTGTATGTTTATAATTCAGATACACTGCACTTGAAGTGTCAGCTTCAGACCCGTGAGTGTACAACCGTTTTTAATAATAATATTATGTGTAATCCTCACGATACATTTAATAATCAGACAGTTAAATGATTCATTACTTTATTCCGGTGCTTTTGCCAATTAAGCCACGGTGCGAAGTATCGTTACGACGAAATTAGTGGATTGCATTTTGTTAACCCAATTATGCATTGGTGGCGCCATCTATGACTACTTATTACGTAAGTTAATCATTCGGAAGAATACATTACAGTTTTCAAATCCGACGAGAGATGTTGCACTGCGTAAATCAAATATTATGTTTGTTTGAAGTGTTTGACACTTTATATTTTTGTAAATTGTTAAACACAATCCAAAATTTCATCGTACCGACGGGACTTGAACCCGCAACCTCCGGAATAACATGTTCCGGAAAATTTTGGATTGTGTTTAACAATTTACAAAAATATAAAGTGTGAAACACTTCAAACAAACATAATATTTGATTTACGCAGTGCAACATCTCTCGTCGGATTTGAAAACTGTAATGTATTCTTCCGAATGATTAACTTACGTAATAAGTAGTCATAGATGGCGCCACCAATGCATAATTGGGTTAACAAAATGCAATCCACTAATTTCGTCGTAACGATACTTCGCACCGTGGCTTAATTGGCAAAAGCACCGGAACATGTTATTCCGGAGGTTGCGGGTTCAAGTCCCGTCGGTACGATGAAATTTTGGATTGTGTTTAACAATTTACAAAAATATAAAGTGTGAAACACTTCAAACAAACATAATATTTGATTTACGCAGTGCAACATCTCTCGTCGGATTTGAAAACTGTAATGTATTCTTCCGAATGATTAACTTACGTAATAAGTAGTCATAGATGGCGCCACCAATGCATAATTGGGTTAACAAAATGCAATCCACTAATTTCGTCGTAACGATACTTCGCACCGTGGCTTAATTGGCAAAAGCACTGGAACATGTTATTCCGGAGGTTGCGGGTTCAAGTCCCGTCGGTACGATGAAATTTTGGATTGTGTTTAACAATTTACAAAAATATAAAGTGTGAAACACTTCAAACAAACATAATATTTGATTTACGCAGTGCAACATCTCTCGTCGGATTTGAAAACTGTAATGTATTCTTCCGAATGATTAACTTACGTAATAAGTAGTCATAGATGGCGCCACCAATGCATAATTGGGTTAACAAAATGCAATCCACTAATTTCGTCGTAACGATACTTCGCACCGTGGCTTAATTGGCAAAAGCACCGGAACATGTTATTCCGGAGGTTGCGGGTTCAAGTCCCGTCGGTACGATGAAATTTTGGATTGTGTTTAACAATTTACAAAAATATAAAGTGTGAAACACTTCAAACAAACATAATATTTGATTCATTACTTTGTTTTTTTTTTATTGTAAAAACAATAATTATATTTTCCCATATAAACTGTTCTACCTACTTTCCTGTCAAACTTTAATTGATATTTGTCCCTTCGGTACGAGGCAGCCTTTGTTTCACTTTAGAATTGAAATTTGAAGCACGTATTAAATTAAGGGTTTTGAATCGACAACATAATATATCCACATTACTCAGATTATCACTAAGGTATTTAAATTATAATATTTTGAATTTTTAATGGTCGTCCCAGGTTGTCATTTTTGGTTCGTTCAGAATTTTTTTAATTGTATTGACATATTTTGATAGTTGTCATTATGACGCTTGCATACATTAGTTAGTAGGTATTAGGGTATTCGCTATTTGTGTGTGAAAACCGATAAAAAGAAAATAAAATAAAATAATAAAGGGGGTCCCCATACAAGACACGCGTATTTCAGGCTTTTTATGCTCGTTCTTACAAACCTTAGATTGGATTGGATTAGATTAGAGACTTGAAATTTACTCATGATGTGTATTACAATGGCTGCTAGAAGATCAACTTTGATTATTTACTTGTCAAGATAGTCAGTACAAAAACCTAAGCGCCAAAAAATAATTCAACCAAATGTTGGCGTCAAACCTCATTCGGCCTACTTAGTAGTGTCACTGACATTCAGCAGTCAACTTTGGTTCTGTGCCATTTCAAAATGACTAAATGTGCGATAAAAGTGTGCAGAAATTACAAAGGACGATTGGAAACCATTAAAAAAGTGAGCTTTTGTAGATAGGTACACATTAAATAACTATTATTCTAAAGAAACAATTATAATAACGAAATGTAATTTTGTTCTGAGATACATCGCCATGTTTTCAGGGTTGCCTGAGTCCTTCATTTAAAATTACCCATGCGAACGTTACAATCATAATGTCAATCATTTTTGTTATCTTTGTTTTATTTGAGAAACACACGAAACTTACTACAAAGTTTTAGTGCTTTATCCGAGAACCACAGATTAAAGAAAAAAATTATGGAGTAAAGAAGCGCAAGAACTGAGAACGAGAAGTTGGTACGAAAGCCTCGGTGGGCGAGTTGACTTGACTTGGCCGGTATTTTTTAAAGACCTATCTAAATCTATAGAAACCCCGCCCGTATATGTTTGATGATATTTTTTTATTATTATTTTCAGTTTCATATATGCCTTGATCTTTTTTTTTTGTATAAAAGTCATGAAGCGGTTTAGAGAATACATCTTTTTTTGTATATATCTTATAGGCTAGCGTTTGACCACTATCTCACCTGTTGGTAAGTGATGATGCGTTCGAAGATGGTAAGCATGCTAGGCCTAGAATGGACACTGGGTCTCAAGGATAGCTGCCGGAACAGATTAGATGTTTGGCGACAGATTTTCTAGCTTGAGGGTGGTAGCTGGCAAGGCGGACACTAGATAGTGTCCAACCATCATGCGGGGGTTGTTGGTTTATTAACGGTGTTTTTCTTCACCGGAGGATCACTGTGAAAAGCGAACATACATTTAACATTTTTTTTATACATATGATAGAAAAATCCATTGGTGCACGGCGGGGATTGAGCTCGGTATCTCTGGCGTCGAAGGCGACCGTTCTCCCGGTTACGCTACCGGGCCCTCAAAACATCTACTTACCAAGTTTCAACTGCGTGGTCTTAATAGGTTCTGAATAAAGTTGCTGTGACATGCGGACGGACAGACAGACAGACACATATATATGACGAATCTATAAGGGTTCCGTTTTTTTTCATTCGGCTATGGAACCCTAAAAAATTATTTACAACAATAAATTGAACGAATCAATTCAAATTATTTATATTGGTGTATTTTTAACCGACTTCCAAAAAGGAGGATGATGTTCCAAATTCGTCTGTGTTTTCTTTTTGTATGTTTGTTAGCCGATCACTCCGCCAATTGTGAACCGATTTAAATTAATCCCTTTACACAGGTTGGGTTCATCTCTAAGATGGTCTTATTTAAATTTTATTCCGATCAGATATTATGATGATATTTGTCTTAAACTTGCTACAGAAAGTAACTAATAATAATAGGTTTGCGCTTGATTCTTTTACCTGATGTTAAGTGACGATGTGATTGATGATGTGGCGCGCTTACCTAGAAGATATCTATTTACTCGAGACTTGAGATCCATAAATTATATTTAACCGGAAACACAGAAAACCGGTCAAGTCGAGTTGGACTCGCCCGCCGAGGCTTCCGTACCAATTTCTCAAACTACGGACAAACTTATCTTTGCAGTTGGATCCATAGAAAATGTACTGCGCCAAATACAAATCATAATTTTGTAATACTAAATTTGTCTTTGTTAATAAACTAAATATTCACGGTTTTCAGATGAATTGCTATATAAGTGGTTCAAGGACCTGCTTCTTGACAAATTGTATAATTCTAGGTCAATGGATAGGTTTTGATTTAATTCCCTTGTGAAATCGCAAACTATGCTATATAAACGGTCATTATCTTTTGATCGCGTTGACTTATGTATAGGTTAAATGTTTTCGCAGCCGAAAGATATCCGTAAACCCAAGAATTTAGTATAGGTTTCAACTTGATACCTCTACATGTACCGGAGATTTATCTCTTTGCATTCGACTCGACGCATTGACGGACAGACAGATAGACAGACAGACATGACGAATCTATAAGGGTTCCGTTTTTTTCCATTCGGCTACGGAACCCTAAAAAGCCGCAAAAAGGATATCTGGCATCTAGCTAAAGCAACAGTTATGTGCTCTGATCATTTTTGTGCCAATAACATGCATTTTGTTAGTATCTATTTTTATCGAGGGTAAAGCCACGGGGCACAGCAAGTTAGTATTTAAAAAGTATTCCATTTTAAATTGTAACATAAAATATAGTTAAGTATAAAAATGAAGTAACAAATTACAAAATATATGTAATTAATCTAAAATTATAGCTTTCTTCTCATAATAAAATTATATTTATCCAAATGCATTCACTACTTTCAAAAATATTATAATTTATAACACCATAATTTAAATATAGGTCAAACAAACTAATGCCCTTTAAACCAAAACATGTTTTTTCCCTACTTTTATGAAAAAGAATATTGAAGAGCTGGTATCACTCAGAATGCCATTAGCGACGTACCGCGCTTGTCAACAATGACGTGACACACTCACATGCGCTTCAAACCTGGCCTGTCGTTTAATTGCGACTGCAGCGCAACCCTCTATCTAGACAAGTAAGTAATCAAAAAAGTTGAAAGAATAAATACTAAATTAAATTAAAAATTGAAGGGGTCCCCATACAAGAAACGTATTTTTCAGACAAATTTTGTTCAATCGGAACCCTGCGTGTGCGGGTCCGACTCGCACTTGGACAGTTTATTTATATACGCGGTACGCAGTTCGCCGGGTCAGCGAGTACTGAATAAATGCTTTGATTCTTGATTCTTTGAACACAGGAAGGCATTGTTGCTTATTATTTAAATGGATCTGCGATAGTTGCACATGTATATCGGTACGAGCTACACAAACGCCAGTTCGATTGTGAATAAGGTGAAATTAGGTTCGCCAACCTAATTCATACGGTTCACGTTGAGGAGCGGGGAACCTTATCTCCTTTTTTATATATATCGCCTTAAAGCCTACTCTCGAGGTTCCACTTATAGAGGTTCTACTGTACTAAGTTTGAGGTGTTTATGTCTTTGGAGATATTCATAAGATCTCAATGAAATTACAATGGAACCAAAAAATACGTAAAGTTTAACAGTTTACTCTATCACTAAGTAAAAATTACTTTCAAACAAAACAGAAAGAATATTCCAAATCGGTTTTGTTGTTTGTTGACATGACAACTTTTACTTTTTTGACCTTACAACATTATTACGGGTGTATTTTTTTTAAATAATTTTATACACATTTCATGGCATATAAATATATAGGTATATATCTATATATATAGGTATATTTCATGGCATATATATATATATATAGGCATTGTTATACCTACTATTAAATGTTATAGATTAAAGAAATTAGCAAAGCAAAGCAGTGAGACTGTACTCAATCCGCGAGACAGCTGTTACGAAGGCTTGTCTTAATATCTCTGGAGATACTCATCAGATCTCGATTAATTTACAATGTGACCACACTTGAATTTACAATACGACCCTCTCTAACAAAACAAGAATTTATCAAGTCGGTTAATAAATGAGGGAGTAATGAGGTGACAAAATTTGCTGGCATTATTGCAGAAGTACCGTTATCTGTCTCCGACTCATCATCAGATCTTTACGAAATCTTTTTTTACCATTTTACTTTTTTTATACCAAAAAAGAAAGTTTTCCAAATCTTCCAAATCCGTTGTCTGTCTTCAAAACTTATCATCAGATTTTACAAATTTAAAATAGAACTCTTTCGGAACAACATCAGTTTTGCAACGATTTCCATACAAAAGTATAATCAAGTTAAGCAGGTAAATATAATTTCCCATATGTAAAGACTTAGATACTTACATAATCAGCCAGTGTCAGTCCACAGCTGGACGTAGGCCTCTCCCGAGATTCACCACTGAGCTCGATCTTCGGCTCATTGGGAGGGATATGCCCTAATCGCCACGCTGGGCAGGCGCTCGCAGGACGTAGCAGAGCCTCGTTTGTTGGTCTACAGGATGCACCACCGACAGCTGAGGATGGCTGGGAGCACTGAGGTGGTATTTGTGTACCCTTATATCCCCAAAACGTATACAAGATTACATAATACGTAGATATGATTTCAGTGCAAGTTTTTGCTTTATATACTCGTATTTATGCATTATATATTTGTAAGGAACTCGTACCACTTTTAAAGGTCTAACCTAGCGGATGCGGCATGAAAACAATGACCCTCCCGTGGGTGATGATGAACCCTAAAGTTTGGAATAGTTGCAATAAAAACCCATTTGAAATACACGTCGTCACTGTTACTTGAATATTTGAATTTTAAATAACTTTGAATGTTGTTGAACAGATAACAAAACTTGTCAGCTTTAGGAACCTACTTTATTTTTAACCGACTTCACAGAAAAGGAGGAGGTTCTCAATTTGTCTGTATGTTTTTTTTTAAGTTTCAAGATGTTTTGATAGTTTTCTCAATTTAAGTATTAGTATTTGTTTCAACATCATCCATCACTGCAGTTTTTCGAGTAACACACGCCAGGGTGATCGATTGGAGCTGTGTTTTCTGGAACTTTTATAAGGCGTTAAGGTTATTATTTTATTAAGGTTTTCAGGGCAATTACTATTTTTTTTTATATGGAGAGCTATTACAACATAGATAGATAGATAGATAGATAACACTTTATTTGCACACCACTTATAAAATAAACATTGAACATAAACAAATGAAAAATACTTAAGCTATGTAATGCAAAGGGCGGTCTTATCGCTTAAAGCGATTTCTTCCAGACAACCAAACAGAGAAAGATATTGCGAGACTGTAACGGACGGTGGTGTATCGATTTTTTATCTTAAATAACTTTATATATATATCTATACATATATATATTATATCTACTTATAACACATACATACTAATAATACTTATATAAGCATAAAACATAATTATTATCCTATTTACACTATTACATACACAATTCAAAATACACAATGATCCAATTATCAGTTACACGACCAAAATATATAATAATCATAACAGACTCAGTACCTAGTTCTGAAGAGATATATAAAATTTTGTTAATCTTTCCTTAAACGTAAGGGGAGATGGAGATTGCCTTATTTGGACTGGGATACTGTTCCACAGGCGTGCAGCCTGTACGGTGAAAGATTTGTCGAAGAAGGTAGTCGAATGCGTAGGAATTTGTATTGAAAGATTTTCAGATGACCTCAACGTAAGTGAGTACTGTGAGTGTAGATACTTAAAGCTGTCTTTGAGGTAGTGGGGAGTAGCGGGATTAAAAAGAATGCTATAAAGAAAAGAGAGGATGTGAGTATTCCGGCGGGAACGTATAAGAAGCCACTTGAGCTTGTGTCGAAAATATGAGACATGGTCATATTTGCGCAAACCAAATATGAACCTAAGGCAGAAGTTTTGAAGCCGCTCAAGCTTATTTAGCTGGTCCTCTGTTAAATCTAGATAGCAGGCGTCAGCATAATCAAGAATAGGAAGCAATAGTGATTGTGCTAACGCAACTTTGGTAGCAGTTGGGAGAAAACTTTGGAGACGTTTTAATGCGCCTGCAGAAGCAAAAATCTTACGCCTAACAGCTTCTAACTGTGGACCCCATGACAGCGTTTCATCAATTATAAGTCCAAGATTCTTTACTTGTGTGCTGTATGGAACCGTTATGTCATTAAAAATAACTACAGGGAGTGTGCTGCGGTCGAGCTTGCATATCATGCTGGAACTGCCCACGATTATGACTTGGGTATATTATATTTTTATAATTGACATACTATATTTTGTAATTATTAAAACGTAGGACGCCCTCCAGCTAGATTGAGCGATACACCGCCGGATGCAGGTCTTTCTATATGAACTATATTTTTCCTTTTCACAAATATAAAGATTTTTCAGCTCATTTATTCATAAGAAAATAAAATAATTTATGTATTAAATTGTTACTATAATTTCATATGTGAATCCAAGAATAGGTAAAATTAGAATAAAATAATGAAAGTAAAAGTAGTCATCTGAGAAATAAATTCACTATATGAAGAAACATTCAATATTATTTCACTGCTATGCGTACATAAAAACAGGTAAACTAGGTACAACATTCTAGTGGCATGGCTAGTATACCTAGAATTTCATAAGAAAATTAGTAAAGAAGAAGTCTATGTAAACATCATATTTTTGTTTCGATATAGAATGATCATCACATTCTAACTTCTGTAAGAAATAATACTAATTAATTTATGTTAATTCTTAAATATCACCATAATCATCCGGTGCCGATACACTGCCGGATGCATGCCCAATTCTTAAATATGTTTGAAACCAATCGAAGGCTCCAAGTTATATAGAAAGGTAGTCTGAACCTGATCGATATCAGATATACTATTAACTCCAACATTAGTAATGAAACTGTTCGAAAGTTTCATATTTGTTCCAATTATAATCAATAATTTCTTTTAAAACAAAATATTATCAAACCAATTATCATTAAATTTTTGTCAAATACCATCAAGAACTTTGTTTAATGCGACTTATTGAATACTGCTTGATCGTTCCCAAAAATCATCACATCAAATCATGAATACTTGCATACTTTGCACCGTACTCGATTATATATGTATATATAAATACATGTTTTCTGAAGTCTATCTCAAATATGAAATTGAGATTGTCACATCAGGTTACAAAGTCAGTATAAGAAAACGTATACCTAGCTACTACCAATATTCTACATAACATACATATAATAATTATCAACATTGTATTACAAATGCCAAATTATCTGCACATCTACTTGTTCGCTGTTCACAATCAGAGTAGTAGTGTTCTGTGCAGAGTAGTAGAGTTCTGTGATCACGTCCAGACCGATTTAGATGAATTGTTGCACAACGATAGGTAAGACACATCTTAGAATATCATCAGATACATTATCTCGCTTAGTTTGAACAAAATTTACCAAAAAAATACTTTTCGTTTACTACTACTACTACGTTTCTTGTATAATTATTTTGAATTTTATTTATTACTAGCTGCGCCTCGCGGCTTTGCCCGCGTTAAAAAGTATTATATAGCCTAATTTATTCTACTGGCTATCCCTGTGCAAAATTTCAGTTAAATCGGTCCAAATTTCAGTTAAATCGGTCCTGCCGTTTGACCGTAAAGAAGTTCCAAACAAACAAACAAACAAACAAATAAACAAACTGACTTTTGCATTTATAATATTGGTGTTGACTAGCTGTGCCCGCGACTTCGTCAGCGTGGATAGCATTAACATATAAGACACATACGTATCTCAACTACACCGCGCCGTACCACGCCACGCTAATCCCCCCTTCCCTCCTCCCCTTACATACCCTCCCCTGCCCCTCACTTCCACCTCCCCTCCCCGATATTTTCCGCGATATTGAAACTGATGCACTTGCTTCGTGATTATACATGTCAAAAGTTGAACTCGTTTAAAAACCTTTTCTATTTATAATATTAGTCTGGGTTTATTAGTTGTTGTTATAGCAGCTATAGCATAGATATCCTCGGAGCAAATTTCAAGTATCTGTCATCTATCTATTACGGTTCATAAGAACAAGCAAAAAAGTCGAAGAAACACGTTTCTTGTATGAGTACCCCCGATATTATTTAATTTAATTTTGTTTATAGTGTGTGTTGTCATAGCGCCTATATTAATCAACAGTTCAATTATCTTATAATTACAGCTAAGGAGATATAGGCCTGTGGAAGGTAGACAGACGGCCGGACGGCGAAGTCTCAGTAATAGGGTTCCGTTGGTTTCCTTTGGTTATGCAACCCTAAAAAAACAGTAAAATTGCCAACAAATCTGTGTTTCAACAATAATTTCATAAAATATTTATTTATACTGGAGGTAGGAATAATATTTCACGTGAACAACATTTATTTGGAGATAAACGTAATCGAACCCTTTTTGAATCATAAGTTATCCAATGTTGGTATGATTCGGGATATCTTCTGATAATATATGAACTAAATTTATATCCTTAATATGGGATCTAAATCACAATAAGGTTTTTAGATATAATGCTGAGCCTGAGGGGTTATACTTTATAGGGTTATTTATCAAAATCGTACAATCCCTCGAGTTTCTTTACATGTCATTAACACGCACATTTAAATTTGGATCCTATATTGAGACCAAAACCCGATTGCCTTAGAAAGCTCGGTATTTCGGCTAAAGTAAGACAGATATTCACACTAAGCGAGTTGCACTTAGCTGCATCAAGCTCTAGTCCAATCGTGCATGGAGTTCTTCATGCCTTTGGGATAGACCTGCCAAATACCAGCTGGAGGGAGGCGTTGAAAGTAATTGAGAGGAGAGCCAAGAAACTTATCAATTAATGTAAGTTTGTAAGCAAAAGACTCCAAAGCCTTGAACACAGCCTTGAAACACACTAGTTTATCGGTTTTTGTCCGATACAATTTGGGGGAGTGTGCCATCTAATTGCACGAATTAGTACGGCCATTACCCTTTTCCATTGGACTACCAGACACACTGATGTGCGCTGTATGGTGGACATATACTCTACACACGACGCGTTCCGATTCCATATGCCAATGTGTTTCCCAGTGAGTACGTTTAGGTGATAGTTGGTAGTGTAGGGAATCAGCACAATGTCGAAAAACATGCTAATTGCGTTCTCACCAAAATTCCACTGAAAATCTTCAGTAAAGTCCACACCTTTACTGAAGGTATGACTTTGACTAGACTATAACTCGAACTTGACCTCGAAAATGTGACTTTGGCCCGTCTTTATAACCTGAATTCTCAAAAACTTGATTTATTTTAATACTTGACACTGGCTAAATGCACCAATCGAGTGGAGCAGTAATGAAACTAAAAAAAAACTCCTCACCAACTTATAGCAACAGAATAATGAATAGTTGTTAGACAGAGATATTGTGTTTGGGCCACAGACCTGCTACATATTAAACTTGATCGCGTACACCGGCCCCTATGAGACCGACCTTGAACGGAGTTTGTCCCTTTCTTCTGTATGGACAACTTATATATATACCATACATAGTATAGAAGATATATATATAGCACTAGCAGTTTGTTAGACAAGGACATACTCCCACCCTGGTGTCTGTCAATTCGGCCGTTTTGTTCTACAAAGCAACCTTACCTTATATTTAGAGCATACGGATTAAATTGAATTTGTCAAAACATCTGCACTGCACTATCCTTTTATATTACGTCTATGGTTTGGGCTCATAAAATGAAACGGTCTCAATGAACAGATTATAAATATATAATTCTAGCTGTGCCCCGCGGCTTCGCCTGCGTTAAAAACAACTTTCATTTATTTTTTTTTCATAAGAACCATCTCCTGACGATAAAAATACGACAAAAAAAGAATTAGCGAAATCGGTCCAGCCGTTCACGCGTGATGCCGTGACCAAGGGAAATTGGGATTAATTTTTACCCAACTACGGCGAAGCAAAAAGGAGGGTTATGTTTTTGACCAGTATGTGGGTATGTATGTACGTAAGTATGTATGTATGTATGTTTGTATGTATGTTCATCTGTTCCCTCATAACTTCTTAACACTTAACGTAATTTGACAAATGAGGTGTCGTTGAACGCGCCTTATTTGTTTGCTGGTTATACGCTATGTAACGTCACAAGAAATTGAATGTGGCGCCCTCTAGAGGGCACGAAGTTAAGAACTAAGAAAATTTTTCACACCACCCCATCGTGTGGGGTATTGTTAAATAGGGATTTTAAAATAAAGGTAAGATTTTGTACATCATATTTTTGTCAAGCGTAGCGTTTGCGACACGGACGTACCACCCACCCAGTGGACTCCGCATGAGAAAAACTATGAACTAATTCGCGAGCGAAATATTTTGCGGGAGGGTTATAGGTAATACAGCACTGTGATTGGACAAATTCAATTTGACTCATAGCAATAAATCATGCTTAGTGCTGGGACAACGTGACACTACCTCGTCATTATCGATAATTTCATATGAAATATAGCGTGTGTGAGAAGTGTGTAGAAGTGTAAAGGTATAATGATAGAGACGGAAAAACGGAAGGACAGATAGACAGACAGATGGACAACAAAGTGATCTTATAAGGGTTCCTTTTTTCCTTTTGAGGTACGGAACTCTAAAAATGTTCGTTTGCTTGCTTACACACTAAATTCTAACTTGTTTCTTACCACTAAATTGGTTATTCACACGCATCAGTATCACGTATCAAGTAACTTAAAATGTATTTATCTACTTGACCTTTATTTATGTACTTATCTGGCGTGATTGAATAGCAAAACAAACAAACATTCCAGCTTTCGCGTTTATTAAGTACATCAGTAGGATAATTTGGATTAACAACATATATATACATATAATATAGTTGAATTGAGCATTTTCATTATCTATCAGTAATCATTGTCGATAACTTTCACAAAACAACAGAAAAACATCACTAAAAGTGCACAAGTACCGCTGCGTGCAAGGGTGGAGCGAGTACAAAAGATATAAAGATGCCGTTGTAGGAAAGGGATAGACTGATACACAGGGCATCTGTGACCAGTATACTTTGAACTATGAATTTTATGTACAAATTGTTAATAATGAATTGAATTTTACTTATCGGTGAAAAGAAACGTTGTCCTTTGTTAAATTTAATGATTTACTGGATTTTCTACACCACTTTAATAGCGTAATTCGACATATTTGACGGCTTTTTAGTTTTTTGAACAATTAAAATAGTGCGTGTGTACGGGTCTAGCATTTGGTCAAAACTGAAGTAGCCGCTCAAGGATGATATTATAAATACCCCATTGCGCCTATGTGTTTCGCGCGGGGGTGATACAACAATAGGTGTCAACTGGGTGGTACGTCCGTGGTTTACGAGATATATCCCTTCGAAGTCAAGAAAACTAATTTTTACCCCAGGGCGCGACGTCGCAAAGAAGCAATAGGGAGGGTTATGTGTTTGTCGATCGCTGTGTATGTACGTAAGTATCTTGACATGTATACATCTATACAAAAACCCCAAAATGCTTTAAATAAAAAATAAGTTCAAAAACTAAAACCCGACTACTGAAATATCACAATATTTTATACATATTCTTAGTGGTGCTCAGAGGATAGCCGTGGTCGTATGTCACCTACCGTAACAAAACAATACATTCTGAAAAGTAGCATACGACCACGGGTATCCATTGAACATCACTAAGAATATTACATACTTTTAGAGCGTGATATTTCAGTAGTCGGGTTTTAGTTTTTGAACTTCTTTTTTATTATATATAAAGATCAGGCAGGCGGCAATAGCCCAAATGGATAAGGTGTCGGACTGGCGATCGAGAGGTCGATCCACCCCACCCATTGCACTATTGACGTGAACCCATTCCAGACACAAGCATATTATATAACTTAGTTGGAGAGGTTAAGAAGAATACTAGTAATGTGCAACCCATATTGCGAGTAATCTTTAAAAAAATAGAGAAATTGTAATAAGAATATCAGCCGAGGGTGGGTGGTTCAAAATTTAGTTTTTTTAGAATTATTTATTTTTTACAACACTCCAAGAATATAAATTACAAAATAACAAAAATAGATAGGTACCTTAACCACTAGCTTTATGTACTTTAAAATAAAAACCGGCCAAGTGCGTGTCGGGCCACGCGCAGTGTAGGGTTCCGTAGTAGCCTGTTATTCAATACAAGTAAGTCTTTACCCGTTATAAACAAGCAACTAGGTACTCCGTCTTTGTCACTTTAAAGGATTTATTCTAATGATTTTGTATTTGGTACAAAATTATCCAATACCCAAATTCAACGACTATTACTGCTAAACGAATAAAGCTATCTTAACCGCTATAATTTTCTTTTAATGATCATGAAATGCGCTATTATCACGAATTTTCCCAGATTTTTCATTCCAGCAGTTTAGCTTTTAGAGGGGAGGGGGGGACGCCCTACTAGAACAAAAATTTGCACTTGTACAAACACTAATTACACAATATTAAACTTTAATATTTCGTAAATGGAGCATTCAATCGAAAAATGGTATTAGCAACTCTTAAGTAATTTTAAAAGACCTATTCAACGATACCCCACACGAAGGGGTAGACGATGAAAAAAAAATTCATCCCCACTTCTCATATAGGAGAGCTACCCTAAAAAAAAATATTTTTCAAAATTTGATTTCAGCACTTTGTCGGCGTCATTTATTTACATACCCCCACAAAATTATAGCTTTCTTGTATTAACGGTCTCTTAGCAAAACCTTGGACAGACAGACAGACAGACAGACAGACAGACAGACGGACATGACGAAACTATAAGGGTTCCTTGTCAGGACTACGGAACCCTAAAAATATATTTCTCAAAACTCTGACAACAGTTAAAATATTATTAACATAGCATGACGGTTCATATTTGCGACAGACATACCAACATATCCAGAAATAACAAAACTTGCATGTGTTATAAAATATCCTGAAAACATAAGGTTCATCCCATCTCGCGATCCGCAATGTGTTGACATAAGAAAACCCATTACCCAGCCGCCGAAGATTTAAATCTGTTTGCTTCAGAGCACACAAAACTTGGCACAGAATATCATCAACTTACTATAAGTTAAAGCCGTAGGTTAAATAACAGTATGTAGGGACAGATTGCAAAAGGCTGCCAAGATTTGATACAGATTAAATGGCAGTTAGTATGATGATACAAGTGAGTTGGTAACAATTTTCTTTTACGGTAAATTTGGGGTTTTAATTAACGTTGGTGGAATACACACATGGGGGGAGTCGTTACGTCGAGAGTTGTCGTTCTTTTTACTTGACAGTTAGGTATGTGTTGGAGAAATAAATGAAAATGCTATATAACAGCATGAGTTAGTTATAAGTGAAGGTGTGGTAAGCTAATTTTTGATGGAATTTAAAATTGAAAATTGAATTGAGCGTTACATGCAAGATATAAATAAGTAGTGATCTTGAGATTTTTAAAATGAAAGGTGTTATTACTAAATTACTTTACAATGATTTCACCTGATGCATAAAATGCAATCAAAGATAAAGTATAGTTTACTGGAAGGTGAAAGGTGTACATTTAATAGACAGTACGATTATAATATTAATCATTGGTAAAAACCCAACTACGGCCGACTGCTGTCGTATGCAAATATTTTTTTAAATTATCGTAAATAGTCCTAGGTTTGACCACTACTCACGTGTTGGTAAGTGATAACTATTACTTATTTTTTAATACTTTATAATAACCAACTTTGTAACCGTACGTACATTGCTCAAATAATTTTGTTAATATAATGCTTATATAAAATTTTATTATTTTTTATAAGTAATTTTAACACATATATTCGATGTCAAATAGTTGAACGTTGCTTTAATAATAACCACTATTCTGTCATACTTAACTTCCACTAATTATAAACGTATATATATTTTATTTTAGTTTCAGAGACCAAAAGTTACAGTTTAGTTATAGTAAACCTTAGAAGTTCTAACTTATAGGTTCAGTAGAACGTTAACCAAATAGTATTTTATTTAACTTAATTTATAAGGTCATTTTACTACCTCGTAATTAATCATAAGTAATAATATCGTGGTAAATATCCGGTAAATATTTCTAATAGAAACTTTTAACTAGTGTTGATCTGCTAAGTCTAACGACGATAGATTCAAGTAAGCATAACTTGGTTGAATTTGGAAATGATTCTAAGATCCCTTGTCAAAGTTCCCAACTTTCCGGTAACCCCAAACACGAAACAACCTTTATTAAAGCCGGTAATTATAAAAGGTACGGTCGTTAAAACAAACTCTGAAACGTAATGAATAATATCACCATCTGTTTATTGCACGAATTTATAGTCCAACTTTGTGCCTCAAAAACTCTTAACTGAAAACATAAACAAGGCTATAACGAAATTAAAATAAATTTCGCACTTGAGCTTTAAGTTGCTAAATTGGCTTCTTGCTATCAATGTTAAAATGTCAATTACTGTAACCAATAAATCATTGGAATGTCTAGAAAATCTATTCATGTATTGACTGAAATTTGATTTCGTTTTAGGAAGAAAAAAATATTAATTTCTTTTTATGTTATTTATTATATTATTGTAAGTACTTGTATATTTTATAATTAGTCCAGTTGTAGGTATTGTTATTGTTTTAGTATATAAAACCACCTCTGTACGATAAGCACGACTCAAAATTTTCCCACCCGCTGCTGGATGACTGGTAGAAAAAGCTTTTTGTCTTGTTGTATGCATTAAGTCCTCCCTTTGTACATTTTTTTTGTGTAATAAAGTATTTACAAACAGAAAAAGAGAGAACAGTCGCTCGCCTTCGCATTCAAGTTCATCTGGTACTACAGGTACTTATGTATCTTGCTATATGTAAACGAATCTTGCATGAGCAAAGAATAACGATACGCTGACCTTCTTCTGTCTTCAATCATATTTATACTATGTTTTATAAAACAGTTTATCTACATGTATGAAATCTTCATTATCATAATCAGCTTGTGTCAGTCCACTGCTGGACGTAGGCCTAGATAAGATACGCCACTGAACTCGATCTTCGGCTCATTGGGAGGGATATGCCCTAATCGCCACCCTTGGCAGGCGGGTTGGCGATCACAGGACTTGACAAAGCATTCCAGAGGTTAAAACGTAAGTACTCATATTACCATTTGTAGATAAAACCAGCCAAAAATATGTATCTCACATTAGATAGCAGATATAGAGCAGATTAAAAAATAGAAGAAAATGCATTTATTACTTCAAAGAAGAGTGTCGCCTAATACCCCGCAAATAAAACTGAATGTCGAAACGAGATCTTGCCAAGTTGACGCGGAAAAAACATTGTTTTTATCACGAGTCTTATGACATTAAAGTTTTTATTACTTCGCCGGGCGAGTGCGTAATCCTTGCAATTTGTTTTACTGTTCTGTGGATAGGGCTCAAGTCCTTAATATTACGTGACATCGTTAACTTAGGATTACTGGGGTGCTGGGATTTCAGCGTTCTTTGGATATATTTTATAGATCGGCGGTTGACTACATTTTCTTTACATTTCTTTGTACTCTTACTTACTATGTTTACATAAACAAATCGGTCTGAGAAGTCCAAAGGAACGGACACACCGCAGCATTTTGCGTGCGCGATCGATGCGGCGATCAAATAGCGCAATAGTATTTGTACTGACTGGTTCACACCAAACGCGATCTACGGCGATCAGTAAACGATTGAAATCAGATCGCGAACTCGCACGCCTTTTATTTTTACCAGAAACATTAACTGTGTGTGTATAATGAATTTGGACTTTAATAACCTAATGTCTAAGATAACTCGAACTTTTTATTTGTACATAATTGGTTTCTGTTCGCTGTGGCATGATGGACACTTCAAAGCTGATCAATAAATAACCGCAATAAACTGCATCTGATTTAGAATGTAATTGTAACACATTCAACGTAAATAAAAAGCACTGATCCAGCATATGAAATTAAAAATAAATTTCAGTGAAAAGGTGTCGATATAACCGATAAATAACGATATTGAAATGTAAGAATAAATGCATATTTAAAGGCAAAAATTAAAATCAATTCTGAAAGCATCAATATTCCATTTTCCGTTCGTTACGACGGCAGGCCAACAAAGATATTTTATTGAATAAATTACCTTTTATTAATACATTATTGAAGTGAAATATTAAAAATCAGGATGGCAAAAGATAGTCGGACATTTTCGTGTCTTCATAACATCAAAACAGACATTCCTGAAATGTAATTACTATGAAAAATTAAGTCGTGGAAATTTTATTACAAAAATGTATATAAAATTATAACAAAAATATAAAAAATAATTTTACCATCAACACAATAGATGAAACTTAAAAAGAAATAATAAAAAGTTTATTGTCACCCTAAAAAATTACATACAAAATAAAAGAATCCATGTACTTAAATTATAAAGAACTAGCAGCCCGCCCCGGCTTCGCACGGGTAGAACATATATGCCTACAAAATTTGCATCAGTTTGTTGCATCGAATATAAAATATTAACATATTTAACAATCATCGTCATATGTCAACCAATTTACACAAAACCTTAACGACTTATGCACCTAAACCTTCCTCATAAACACTCTGGCTATTGGTGAAAACCGCATGATAATCCGTTCAGTAGCTATTGAGATTATTGCGAACAGACCGACATACGCAGTGATGGACATTGTTTTATAATACTTACGTAGTGATATTGGACGGCCCTTTGGCCTTAAGGATAGTTACCCTGATTCTGATCCGAGGGTTGTTGGTTCTAATCCTAGCTATATACCTACCAATGAAAGTTTTATGAGCATTCATGAATCATGGGTTTTCGAGGAATCATTAAATCTACCAATAATTAAGATAGTTTAAAAACTAAAACAACTGACTTCAATGCCCCGCGAGTCAATTTCAGTAGCAAGTTTGAGACGTTTATCGTCATATCTCTGAAGATATTTATTACATCTCAATGAAATTACAATGGGACCACCTCGAAAACGTACCCTACCGATTACAAAAATAATAATTCAAATCGGTTCACAATTGACGGAGTAATCACGTTACATACAAACACAAAAAAAGAAAGAAAAATGAAACATACAGACGAATTGAGAACTTCCTTCTTTTTGGAAGTCGGTTGAAAAGTAGCTTACCACCAAGGAGAACATCTGCCGCCGTAACCTTACGGCGTTCCCCGATGCAAAAAGTAGGGGTATTATACGTTTAACGTGTGTATCTGTGTGTCTGTCTGTATCATCTTAGCACCCAACCGGATGAACCGATTTTGATTTAAATTAGGGGTATTATACGTTTAACGTGTCTATCTGTGTGTCTGTCTGTAGCATCTTAGCACCCAACCGGATGAACCGATTTTGATTTTATTATTGATGGTAACTTTTTTTTTTGATAGATGTCTTCATCGAGAGTGTTCTTAGCTTTGATTCATGAAAATTCGTTCAATTGTTATAAAACTATGAGCTTTAATCAACTTTAATAGGTCTGTTTAATTCGAAAATATTCTTATTCAACGATATTGTAAGAACTTGGAAGCATTGACCTGATGCTGGGACATCTCCTGGACTCTACAGAATACTCAAATCCTCACCAACTTACAGCTCAAATTTTAAATGTCGTGTTTAGAGTCATTGGAATGTTTTTAATGAAAGGATTATACACAGATCAGTCGGGGTGGTTTAAAATATTATATTATATATATTGATCATTATTATTTTATACAATAGATCATATTATTATACTATATTGACTTCAAATTGATTGCGATCGGTGGGGATCTACAGAAAAGCTAAGCTTATAATAATATGTTCGCAGTAACTATGACCTATTCTGTGGTTTGACTGCAAATATTTTATTAATTTTGCGATGCGTGTATGTGAAATCCGTGATATCTTCTAGAGTTTTCATTAGGACTATATACTGTAAAGGACAATTTTAATCTATAATATGTGGCCAAGCTAATAAACTTAATTATTTGGATAAGGATTAATACTATATACTTCAAAATAGCCCTGGAAGTTTTGTAATATTTTTTAACAAAAAAATAAAGATTAAAATGGTTACTGTGAGTCAACCTTAAGAGATAGACATATGCTGTCGCGGACTTTTTTGTAGGTCTTATTGAGTTGTACAACTTTTTGATAGAAAATATTCTTCCATCTGTTTTCAATTGAGCAGCGTTCGTAAGAAACGTGTTTTTTCGACCGTTTTTTTGTCGACTTAGGTTGCAAATTAGGTCTCCACGAATGTATCTTTAATTTAAACGGGATAATTTATAGCCTATTTTCATTTCGAAAGTCCATTCTATATATTAGTGAAAGAATTTTTTAAATTGGTCCAGTAGTTTTTGAGCCAAATCATTACAAACATACAAAAATACATAAATACAAATGTTCTCTCTTTATAATATTAGTATAGAAGTATAGAGAATGAGGAATTAAAGAATCAAAGCATTATTCAGTATGTAGGCAGTATTAATATATGCATATACACGTCAAATTCATAAATCATAATTAATTAGCAAGTAAACATAGCAAAAGTAGAATTTTTTGATTCAAAGCCTTTGCTTTGAATTTAAAAAAAAAAAAACAAAGTAATGAACCATTCAGCTGTCATCCATCGTTGACGTCAGACTATTAAAAAATTATTAAAGTAGGAGGTAAAATCATATCGTAATTTTTAATTAAGTAAGAGTATTTTTTAACAACTTGACTATATGACGTTTCTATTGAAATAGGTCGGTAATAAAGTCCAGTAAACGTAGAAACTACTAACTACGTTTTCCTGTATTTAGGATTAAATTATCTAATACTATAAGAATCTTTGTCCTGACATACTGACTGACTGACTGACTGACAGACAACGCACAGCCTAAGCCGCTGGTCGTAGAGACTTGTAATTTGGAGGTTATATTTGTCTTAGTACGTAAGGGTGTACTAAGAAAGGATTTTCCAAAATTCACCCCTTAAGAGGATGAAATGGGGGTTCAAAGTTTGTATGGAGAAACAAGATTAGATAGTCTTTTCTATTCGAATCCTTACACAAGTGCTTCAGTAAAAAAATAAGTAAATACGTGTTTCAGGCTTTTTCAAAATTCCACCTCTAAAAGGGTACAACGGGGTAACAAAGTCTGAAAATCAATATTGATTCGGATTGCGCTGAAATTTGGCATGCAAATAGTTATTACGACGTTTGTTCCCTCTGAGAAAGGATTTTCCAAAGTTTCCCTTAAGGGGATAAAACGGGGGTTCAAAGTTTATATGGAAAAACAAGATTAGATAGTATTTTCTATTTGAAACTTCACACAATTACTTAAGAAAATAAATAATAAAATACATGTTTCAGGTTTTTTTGAAATTGTCTTGTTTCGGATTGCGCTGAAATTTAGAATGCAAATAGTTTTTATGACGTAGGTATTCGCTCAGAAAGGATTTTCAAAAAAGGGGAACGGAAACGGAAAGAGGATTTAAAGTTTGTATGGCGAAACTTTACACATAAGTACATCTGTAAATAAATAAGTAAGTACGTGTTGTAGGGTTTTCCGAAATGGGTTATTTAACAAAGTATGAAAATTTGGGTTTTTCGGGTTTTATAAATATGAATCCCGATTTGCCTCAGTCACGCGATAACATGAAAATGGGTGAACCGATTTGGCTAATTCATATTTGATGTCTTTAATGATAGAATCGTTTTTACAAAAGAAAAGTTTTAAGTAATTAAAAGGAGTATTTAACGCAGGCGCAGCCACGTGGCACTTGTAATTGTTTTATAATACCACGTCAAATCTAAAAACAGATACAAATAAATTATAAATAAAAATATTTTTAAAAACAAGCTTTTATCTGGGACAATGAACTAAAATGTTAAAAATAAATTCTAGTAAGTATTTGGAGTGTAGGTACTTACCTATATTCTTAAAAACTTGAAGCACTACCCGTTTTTCAGTCTAGGTTATTACCATACTTCAGTGCCTCAAGCTTTTAAAAATATAGGTAAGTACCTACACGCCAAATACTTATTAGAATTTATTTTTAATATTTTAGTTCATTGTCCCAGAAAAAACTTGTTTTTAAAAATATTTTATATTTATAATTTATTTTTAACTTTTTAGTAGGTAGGTATAGATACCGACTACCTACCTACTACCTAAGTATTTAAGAGAAGGCATGATGTTTTAAAATATTCCACGGATATTTGATGTGATTATAGGTAAAGTGCTACTCGGTGGGACTATGTTGCTTTATATACAGAAATGCCATGGCCCCCTTACAGCTTCATCATCAGATCCTAGCTATCATTTAAGTGAAAAGTGCTCCTCAAGACGAATCATTTGAGCCCAAATTCACCTGGGTTACGTTATTTTATCACAGAGATGCCGTGGCCACCTTCCAGCTTCATCACCAGTCGCTAAATATCATTTAGGTGAAAATTTCTCTTCGAGACGAATCAATCGAGCCCAAACTGGGTAGGGTTATGTTAATTTAAAACAGAGATGCCGTGGCTACCTTCCAGCTTCATCATCAGACCCAGGACATCATTCAGGCGTAAAGTTATCTTCAAGACAAATCAATCGAGCCCAAACTCGGTGTGGTTATGTTGTTTTATCAAAAAGATGCCTTGGCCACCTTCCGTCTCCATCATTAGACCAGCTCCATGGTACCATATTACTGTATTGTCACCAAAGATACATAAGTACACCAAATTTGAGTCCAATCGGACATCGGGAAGTGGGTCTAATTTAGCTTCCATGATTCCACCCGAACATACATAGTGACATACATATATACATACATTGGAAGTTAAATAAAAGCTTGTAACTTGTAAAAAAGTCGACCGCCTCTTTACTCGCTATCGCGCAAACGATATTTTCCACGATGTTAAAACCAGCTAGGCGATTCTGTAAGCTATCTCGACAGCGGATTCCGCGGTGAAATTTGAATTTCGTACTACGAAATTCAACCGTATTACGAACTCCATACGATTGATTTTCGTAGTACGAAATTCGAATCTCAACACGGATTCCGCTGTCAAGATATCTTACAGAATAGCCTAGCAGATGCAAGTGCTTCGTCATCAAACATCGAATTTGAACTCTTTACACACCTAATATTTCACATGTATAATATTATAATACTAGTAGGACTATAATGGTACATTTATTTTATGGACTATTGTATTGGTTTGAATCAAGATGATTAAGTAAGAATGTTCCTATGCGTTCGCGAGCATTAGGATACTTCATAATATTGCTTGTATTTAAGTACAAGACACTGCAATTTCTAAGAAAACTACAGTAATGCTTCTGCCACCCCACCCTCATTTGTGTAGTCCTTTCTTGGCACTGCATTTCAAAAACAAAGACAGTCACGAACATAAGGGTAAAGCAAACATGTTCAACTGTTGAACGGTGGCAGACATGTTTCGTCACTTTACCTAAAAAGCTAAACATTCACGACGACGCAAATTTCAACATAGTACTGAGTAGTGCGAGAACAGGACTGCAATAAGGAATAAGGATATAAGAGCACGATAAGTTTTTGTTAGTAAAATTATTACCGCACATATTTGTGGCGTGAGCCTTCTGCAGAGTTAAAATAAGTTTGCTGATTATTTCAATTTTCTAACGCAAGAATACTTTTGAAGCAAAGGCGTCGCGGCGGTTAGGGAAAAAAATATTATACATTTCTGTCGCGATACAAAAGTAGCAAAATTAATTAGTATTTGAATCATAAATATATTATTTAAAAAACGTTTAAGCTGCACTCCGCGAGTTCACTTGCGTCATAAGTCCTATGTCAATTGCTGGGATTAGTATCTGCTAGTATTAGTAGCTGGGATATAATAATGTTTTTCACATTTATAACATTAAATACTTGAGAATAAAGTCCAAAATAATGCTTAGTTAAGCGTTTTATTGATGCTACAAATTAGTTTAATTAAATTCAAAGCTGTGCCCCCGGAACGAGCCTTGATATAGCCCTGGCGAGCGACGCGTGACGTTTTACCTCAATACGACGCGGTTCACCTTCCCTTTTCAGAGCCGTGAACTGTTTTCTAGGTGTGATTACCTGTTTCCATGTTTTAAACCCAGAAGTCTAAATAATTAGACTTCTGTAGTTGTACATGAGTAGTATATATACTCGTAGTAGTAGTTTTTAGAATTTTGTTATAAAACTGTAGAAATGTTTCGTTTCACAACCATTTAAACTAAAATCCATCAAATAAAGAGCACTTTGTTACTTCTTGTAAGTTGATTGTATGGTTGTTGTCTTCACAAAAATGAGTGTACCTACGCGCTTTCGATTTTTAACCCCGTTAAATTGACGTGTGTAGATTGTTCTATCTATGTATGTTGGTGTCTGTCTATGGCATTGTAGCGCCCAAACGGATGAACGACTTTTATTTAGTTTTTATGTTTGATAGTGTTCTTAGCTTTAATTTATGTAGTATATTTTTCTTGAATCACCTCCATTCATATTCGAGATCCATACATTTTTGATAAATATGTTCCTTTTAAATTTGGAACGTTTTTGAATATTGAATATATATATACCGTACCGTACCGTACCGTACCGTACCGTACCGTACCGTACCGTACCGTACCGTACCGTACCGTACCGTACCGTATCGTACCGTACCGTACCGTACCGTCACGATTTTTTCAATATTATATAATAATATATATAATATTGAAAAAATCGTGACGGTCAAATTCCTGCATTGAAACAGGACGATAAAAATCAATAGAAAATAACCGGCCAAGTGAGTGTCGGGCCACGCGCAGTGTAGGGTTCCGTAGTAGCCTGTTATTCAATGCAAGTCCTTACCCGTTATAAACAAGCAACTTAAAAGCATTTATTCTAAGGACTTTCAAGCATTTACACACAGTCACTTTAAAGCATTTATTCTAAGGATTTTGTATTTGGTACAAAATTATCCAACACCCTAGTTCGACTATTACTGCTAAACTAATAAAGTTATCTCAACCGCTATAATTTTCGTTTAAAGTTCATGAAATGCGCTACTATCACGAATTTTTCCAGATTTTTCAAGCCAGCAGTTTAGCTTTAAGAGGGGGGGGGGGGGGGGGACGCAAAATTTTGCACTTTATAGTTTAATATTTCGTAAATGGTGCATTCAATCGAAAAATGGTTTTAGCAATCCTTAAGTCATTTTAAAATACCTATTCAACGATACTCCACACGGTGGGGTAAACGATTAAAAAAAAATCATTCCCACTTCTCATGTAGGGGAGCTACCCTAAAAAAAATATTTTTCACAATTTTATTTCAGCACTTTGCGTAATATATATACATACTCCCACAGAATTATAACTTTCTAGTATTAACGGTCTCTTAGCAAAAGCTCGGACAGACAGACAGACGGACATGACGAAACTATAAGGGTTCCTTGTCAGGACTACGGAACCCTAAGAAGTGAAAAATGTTTAAAGTAATTGAATAGTTATGATGAAAGAAGCTAACGTGATTGACGCTAACACCGAGGAAGATGTTCGCGGAACTACGGAAAAAGTTGATTTTCCAAATAGCGTAATAGACGCCGTAGTATGGGCAGAAAAAAATAATATGATCACTGAAGAAGCTAAACAAGCCAATACTAATAGTACTTCAACGATTTCCGACATCACTGATAAGATGCCGATTGCTCTTAGCAAAGTCCAGCATGATAAATGTGCTAAACAAGGCCGGTATTTACGGGAGCCTCACTAGGAGATTTTTTTGAAGCGGAAGATTAGTAACGAACATTTAGTGTAGTGTTTTGGACTCAATATAAGTATTCTAAAGTTTCTTGGGTTTTTCCTCATTTAAGTTCCATTCCCATCAGGCGCTCCGTAACGCTACATTCGTTACGTTACATTCATAAAAATCCGTTCAGCCGTTTTTTGACTATGAGCTTTTTTTTAGGGTTCCGTACCTCAAAAGGTAAAAAGGAACCCTTATAAGTTTCTTGTCCGTCTGTCCGTCTGTCTGTCTGTCTGTCTGTCTGTCTGTCTGTCTGTCTGTCTGTCTGTCTGTCTGTCTGTCTGTCCGTCGGTCCGTGTGACACCAACGATTTTCTCAGAAACGGGTGGACCTAGCAAATTGAAATTTATACCAGATACAGAAGTCTATAGTCCCTATTAGATGTATGTGTTAAATCATGATCCTGAATCAACAAGATAAAAAGATATGGGCATATTTAGATTTTCGCGAAAACTTGTAAGTACCAAAATTTACCTTAATTTTCAACTTTTTTAATTCGGATTATTTCGGAATTTTTTCTTTACTTGTGCTGTAAGACCTTGCTTTTGACCAAACTTGACAATTCTAGGTCAACCGGAAGTATCCTATAGGTTTTGCGTCGAAAACCTATAAGGTACCCAATGACCTAGAATCATAAAATTTTGCAAGAAGCAAGGTCTTATAGCACAAAAAAAGGAAAAATTCCAAAAAATAAAAAAAGTTGGAAATTAAAGGGTATCCCTATACATACATAGTAAACGCCAATTAAGGTAGGCCTCTGAGTTATATGGGCGCTCATACAATTTAGAGGTCTAGCCTAATTGGTCCCTACCAATGTTGGTACGGAAGCCTCGTTGGGCGAGTCCAACTCGACTTTGCCGGTTTTTATTTAGTAATTGATGTCGCTATGAGAGCAACTTTAATATGTCTGATCAATTCGAAATTTAGTAGTTACTCACTTCAATTATATTTTTAGAATATGGTAACATTGACCTGATGCTGGGGCATTTTCTGAAATTTACAGAATACTCTTATCTACTCCTCACCAGCTTACAGCAGAGATGGCGTGTTTTGGCTCATTCAAATGGTCTCAATGAACTGCTCATACATATGATAGGGGTTGGTTGGTGGTTTTAAATTTTGAATATAAGTATTAAATAGAATATATAGTTTTACAAACTAAAAAATAGTCGACGACGTATACCTCGCGAAAATACTGTAATTTATATCTTAGTATTGCCATTGGATATTAGAAAAAATATTCAAACAAGTTACTATTCGAATCGATTGTAACAAATTTCAACGTTTGGACAATTATATTAATTGACACAAATTTAAGTAAGTACCTGCTTCTCTGCGGAATCATACACAAAGGCCTTGCTTTTCAAGAAACGCCAAAAGTCTAGCACGTTGTCTTTATTTTACGAAAATTTGCAATCTACAAAGCTTAACACAAATGTTTGTACATTTGCCACACTTAAACTTATAACGTAAACACGCTTTTTTATTCATTTTGTTAGCATTTAAAGGTACGACCACACCGCGGCGTCCTGCGTACGCGTGCGTGTTCGCGAACTGATTATCAATCATTTTCTGATCGTCGTAGATTGCGTTTGGTGTGAACCAGTAGTACTGCACTATCTGATCGCCACTTACATCGCGCACGCAGTACGCCGCGGTGTGGCCGCACCTTAACGTTCCTACTTCATATGACATACCTACTTGAAATTCTTTGAACTACTTACTTTAGAAGTCGTTTTATAAAGTTAGCATCTACTGTATTTCTCTGGTTTTCCTAAATAAACTTTGGGTGAAGAAGTCCTTGCTGTGGCAAAACTTATTTATAAATCAGAGTGCAAAAGTAAGTAAAGTGCACCTTTTCTATCTTCATAGCACTTGGAATGTTGAGATTATATCTCTAGCGATACTTGTTATATTAATCTTTGATGAGTCAAAGCTCTTTTCCTGGTAATGGATTTTTGGAGGGCCCAGTGCTGTCGTGGGAAAATGGTCGGCTTTGATGCCAAAGGTACTGAGTTCAACCCCCGCCGTGCACCAATGGATTTTTCTATCGAAAGATTTATAACATCGTTAAGAAACCCCCAACCCCCCGGATAGAGGTAGGACACTATTTTGTGTCCGCCTGGCCAGCTAACACCCTCAAGTTAGAAAATCTGTTGCCAAAACATCTAATGTGTTCCGCCAGCTATCCTTGAGAGCCAGTTCCCATTCTAGACCTAGCGTGCTTACCATCTTCGACCGCATTATCACTTACTAACAGGCGACATTGTGGACAAACGCTAGCCTATATGATATTACATAAAAATAAAATATTATTGGGTAGAACGTACAGAAACGTTATATACGATAAACTTGCTTACACTCGATTTCTTTTATTTAATTGGACAACGCTCTCCGTTCGCCTGGTGGTAACTTATGATAACTTATGCTTGTGACGGAGCGTTTGCAATCAAATAGCGTAACCTATTACCTTTCTTCGTATTTACATTAGGACAACAAGACGAACCAATAAACGGAATCCATATATGATGGATATTGCAACAGTCTATACCAAACTTTTTGGCTCGACTTCTTTTATTCGAACTGCAAAAGAATTGAATTTATTGCCGGCAGACTTGGTTTCGAATAGCGATAACTGGTGGTCAAATGCTTGCTGCCTATGCAATAAAACAACTTAAGATTTTTTTTTCTTTTGTAAAGTTACCTCAGTGCTGTGGATTGCAACCACAGGTAACTCGTCTAAATTTTATGATTTTTGCGATCTATTAAGAATATAAAAAATAAATAGGTAGACTAACTAAAACTACTACCTACGCTAAAAATGTGATCAGTCATTTCTTACCTTATGTCTCGATGCCTATAGTATATTACGATACGTGTGACTTAAGGTACGGCCACACCGCGTCGTCCTGCGATCTGCGGGCGCGATCTCAGTACTTTCAACTGTTTTCTGATCGCGTTTGGTGTGAACCAGTAGGTACAAATACTACTGCGCTATCTGATCGCCACCTAGATCGCGCACGCAGGACGCCGCGGTGTGTCCGTACCTTTAAGTAGTCGATTATTGCAGCGGGTGCTAACTTCACGCCGTATCACACGCACGTAGGATTTTTCCATACACTTCAAAGCTCGAATTGTAGACTTTGACGTCACTTTTTGATGTGACCAATAGCATGCGTTTCAACTACCATAAATTGCCTTGCGGGCAATTTGTTGTTTGTTGTTTTATTAATTAATGAATAAGGTCTTTTTAATGATTATTTTGCTATCCCAACAGAAATAATTTAATAAAGTTGATATGCAAGTCATTCTGAATTATGGTAAGCGATGATGATACAGCGAGCGGGCATCGTGACTAAGTTGTTGCGTGGCCGTCGTAGGGTTCGGACGTAGTGGTTATGTTGTTAGCTTAGACACAAATGCAATTTTCATTATGTTGAGGTTCTATGGCATTATATAGCTGTGGATATTGTGGATAGTGTTTGTTTTGAGCCTTTTTCACTTCTGGTATCTAAGAGTATGAACTTGAATAGGTATAATTAAAACCTTTAGTTTCTCTAAAACTTATAAATAAACCGTACGTCTTTTATAACTGGCAATATTTACTTATTGTGTTTGCAAGTGGATATTAGCATATTTGGCCAGTTCATCGCCGGGACTAGAGACGCTTTTGCCAAGCACGTGCGGGCGGCGTATTGGTAGGCGCGCACTTCGCGGTATCGTGTGTGTGATCGAGGACTGTCTGCCTTTCGGGTTGGCTACCAGTATGAGCCGTGGTAGTCGATCGGCGTCGGGTTCACTACCAGTCTAAGTCGTTAGAGTGGAACAGCGTCGAGTAGTTTTTTACCCGACTACGGCGAAGCAAAAAAGAGGGTTATGTTTTTACATTCGTTATATACATACACATCAGCATTGGAAAAAAATTTACTGGGGTGATAATAAAAATCAACAAAAGTTAGTACCTATTTTTGTACCTATGACACGTATAATAAATAATACCATGCTAACTCTTTGTACTGAAATCATGAACACACACTTCTGTTTCTGATTTCATTGCATGCACTGATTGCCTGAAGGCATCCGTGAAAAACAGGCGAATGGTTCGAGTTATTATTTTGTTACTTAATTTATTGGAATAATACAGCTCATTGGGTAAATGGGTGGTAATTTTTGTATGGCGTAATAATGAACAACCTGTTTCTTATTTATAGGTTTTATTAATTATTGCGTGTTGGACTCATGAAAGAGTGCTTGATTTTGGAAAGTTTTGATTAAGTACAAGCGGCTATATTATTATGCACATATTTATTTTCTGATCTTAGAATTAGGTTTTATACAATAATTTATATGAAAAAAATAATAAACAAATTATTATTATAAAAACATAAAATATTATAAAACACCCTATACCTGGGGTGCCGCCGGCAGCGGGGCAGGGCCTAAGCTACCGGTGGTTAGGACTGCAGATAGAGGAACTTCCTGACGATGCGTGCCAAGTGTCAAGAAGTACCGCCTTCTGTATCTGGCCCTTGATCCCGCCGTCTAACGAGTGTCTCTTGAGATGTTGGTCGAGACTCTTCGTAATTAGGTCCGTTCGCAGAAACGACTATCGGTACCATGATAATCGAGTCAACATCCCACATGGCGGTAACCTCGTGAGCCAAGTCAAGGTACTTGCGGAGTTTGTCCTTCTCGGCCTTCACGAGGTTCTCGTCATGCGGGATGGTGATGTCGACTAACACTGCCCTCCGCTGGGACCGGTCGACTATCACGACATCAGGCTTATTGGCGACAATAGTCCTGTCCGTGATAACTGAGCGGTCCCAATAGAGCAAAGAACAATTTATTTTTTCGAGAACTGATGCAGGTGCAAGAACTTATAGTACGGCACCTCGGACTCGACAAGGCCGTATTGCAGAGCAAGTTGATGGTGGATGATCCTGGCTACGAGATTATGTCTGTGCAAGTACTCGCCGTTAGCAAGATGATAACAACCGGAAATGATATGTCTAAGTGACTCCCCGGGCGGAATACCCAACATTATGGTGACCGTACCTTCCTTCATGATATTGATATTATTTATTATTATTTATATTTTTACTAGCGTACTGAACGAACGAACGTACGAACTGTACCCGCGACTTTGTCCGCGTGGAATAATGACTTTAGGCAGCATTTTTCAGATATATCATTTGGTTTATTTTGGACAATAAATTAAGGTATTAAAAATATCTACTTTATTGTACTGCTTCTCTACACACCATATTAGACGTATAGCCATCGGGGATCAAAGCATACATGCTGCTAGGATTGCTAACATGTGACAGAGCCACATAAACCTGACCGTGCGAAAAACAGCTAAATACTTAGATCCTCACCCACAACTTGTAGCGTCTGACCTCGGGCTTTATTAATTGTCGTCGCGAAACATTAACTTCTATTTATTATTATTATATAATTATAATCCATCTTCTTTAATCTTCTATGTATATAAAATTCAAAGTCCTGACCTGACTGACTGACTGATTGACTGAGAAATCGACACACAGCCCAAACCGCTGGTCCTAGACACATTAAATTAGGAGGATGTGTTCTTTGTAAAGTTTAAGTATCCACCAAGAAAGGGTAGTTTGATATTGTAACCCAAAGAGGGTCAAGTGGAGGGTTGATCTTTCTATGAAATTTTTCATTCTCTCGGTCGGTTGACTGGAAAATTGGTACACATACTTTTTAATCAAAAATAATGTATCACGTGTGTAGTTTTTCCAAAATAATTCCCCACACGTTTGCCTGACTTACTGAATGATTGTCTGATATAGCAACGTACAGCGTGATCCACTGGCCTTAGAGACAAAATATTTAGAGGGTGTGTTCTTTGTATAGTGCAACTATCCACGAAAGGGTTTTTCGAAATTCTACCTTTAAGATGGAAAAATGAGTAGTTTAATTTTCTGTGAAACTTTTTAATCTCTGATTTTATTGTCTCGAAAATAGGCACACATAGATAGATAGATAAACACTTTATTTGCACACCAATAATTACAGAAAATACTTAACGAAAATACTTATTCTAAGTAATGCAAAGGGCGGGCTTTTCGCTTAAAGCGATTTCTTCCAGACAACCAAGATAAAAAGAAGAAGACAACCAAGATACCCAGAGAGAAGACAAACAACACATACTGTATTACGTTCGTGATACGATTGAATTTCGTAGTACGAAATTCGAATCTCACCGCGGATTCCGCTGTCGAGATAGCTTACAGAATAGCCTAGCAGTAGGCTTTGATGCTAGAGGTGCCGAGTTCAATCCCTTCTGTGCACCAATGGATTTTTCTTGGAAAATAATATGCGCCCTTTTCACAGTGTGTGTCCGGTGAAGGAAAAAAATCGTTAAGAAACCAACATCTCCCCTTTGTTGTAGGACACTATCTAGTGTCCGCCTGGCCAGTTTTGACCCTCAAGTAAGAAAATCTGTCGCCAAACATCTAATGTGTTCCGGCAGCTATCCTTGAGAGCCAGTTCTCGTTCTAGGCCTAGCGTGCTTACCATCTTCTACCGCATTATCACTTACCAACAGGCGACATTGTGGTCAAACGCTAGCCTATAAGATATAAAAAAGGTTCAGGCACTGCTACTGAGATATAGTAGATAGTTTAACAAATGTTCGACGTGGTTGTTTAAATTGGCATAACTTTTTTTATTTATAACCCAACTGACCTGACCAATTGACATGACAAAAACACTAAATGTTAAGTGAAGTTTACTACAATATATTAGTGAAAACTGCATCTAAATCGGATAAGCCATTTCTGAGCCTATCGTGAACAAACGCACAGACAAACAGATAAAATTCTAACAATAATTGTTTTGGGTGCTTTTGCGTTTGATAAAGGTCCAAATAATATTTTTTCTTATATAATCTTCCATGTACAGACAGCTATCCGTTAGACTTTTAATATATGTGTATATGTCCGCCTGGCCAGCTACCATCCTCAAGTTAGAAAATCTGTCGCTAAACATCTAATGTGTTCCGGCAGCTATCCTTGAGGAGAGCCAGTTCCCAATCTTCGACCGCATTATTACTTACTGACAGGTGAGAACGTAGTCAAACGTTAGCCTATAAGATACTGAACAGAAAAAGAATATATTATAATTAAGGTGGCTCGATTTCCATACAAAAGTATATGCACAAATACGAGTAAATGGATCAAAAAATTGCAATGAAATCACATCTTTTGGTCTTTATACAACTCTTTACATACGGGAAATCATATCTTACTACATAATTTGATAAAATAATATGAAAACTAGGATCGAGATTTTAATTCATTTTTGTCAATATGTGAGTGAAGTTTTTACAGTGTCATACGCTAAACTCATTAGTGTGTATTGCCGCGATTGTCAGACGTTGCCAAACCGTGCGCTCGCCGAAAAGGCGACGTTGCCAGACCGCTGACATGCGAGTCGCCGCCTTTTGAAAACTTTCAAGTTTTCATTAGCATTACAGTTCCTATTATTGTAGTTTGTGGTCTTCAAATATTTCGTCGGTTTATCGGTTAGGTAAGGCTCTAACAAACTCAAATTTAGTTTTATGTTGTTTTTAACCGACTTCAAAAATGGATGTTTCTCAATTCGTATATTTTTTATGTTTGTTTGCGGATAACTTCGTCGCGCATGAACCAATTTTGATGATTATTTTTTGTTAGAAAGGAGACATGATGCATGTATGATAAATCTCGAGAGATATGGAGATAGCACCTCAAACTTGGTATTGAAAATTAATAGCGTGGCATTTGAAGTCGGTTCTCTTTTTTAGTTTTTTTTTAACGATCTTATTGTTTAGTGTTTTTTGGAAATTTTGGACCATATTTGCATGTTTTGTAATATTGAAATTGATAGGTACCCCAAGTTATGAAATTTCGATATTTTTAACTGACAAAAAAGAATGTTTCTCAATTCGACCGTATAGTATTTTGTATGTGTGTGGATATCTTCGTCGTTAACAACCCGATTTTGATGATCCTTTTTTTGTTGGAAAGGAAATATCTCAAGGGAGGTGTCTTAGTAATTTCATTGAGATCTGATAAGTATGTCTGAGATATGGAGATAAACACCACAAACTTGGTACTGAACATTAATAGCGCGGCATTTGAAGTCGGTTCTTTTAGTTGGGACCACCTGGGAAGGGCTTTTGAAACAAAAAAAATAGAATTTACCAAATCGTTTTAGGTATCCTCGAGTAATCAAGCTATCGGTGAACATCTTTGAGTACCTATTCTGGCTGAATACTCAAAGGAAAAGGCTTCCGTTTTTTGCAATTCGGCTACGGAACCGTAAAATGAGATTGATTTTATTATGACGGACAAGAAGCGTATATTTAGAGATGTCAAAGTCATCAGGATCACTAGGTTCAAACCGTAGTATTCACCGACTGGTCTTATACGAATACGAAAAAGCCTCAATACGAAAGTTTTTAACGTGTGCGTCCTGCCTGTTATTATTTACGGAGCCGAGACGTGGACACTGATAGTGCGACTGGTTCACCAATTTAAAATCGCTCAGCGAGCTATGATGAGGGCTATGCTTGGAGTCGAAATAAAGTCATCCGTCAGAGCACCAAAGTTATCGACATATCTCAAATGATTAGCTACAACTAGTTCACAACTGTCGTAGAACCGATAACAGTTGAGGTAGACGTGTTTTGGTGTGGAGACCACGGCTCGATAAACGTACTAAAAGTATCTTTTTCGCAATAGTGTAGGACGCCCTCCAGTTTTTTTTTTTTTTTTAATTCGTTATAGTCAAGCGTTTGACCACTATCTCACCTGATGTTAAGTGACGATGTGGTCGACGATGTGGCACGCTTGGCTAGAAGATACCTATTCACTCGCGACTTGAAGACCCCTAGATGGTACCTTTCCGGAAACACAGACTCAGGCAAGGAGTTCCAATCCCTGGCGGTACGTATGATAAATGTGGAACCAAATCGCTTCGTTCGGATTGATGGAATATCCACCATGTAGCGGTGGCGTGTATCAGTACGTCTGGTTGTCCGATGGAAAAAAGGTGATGGGGGAATAAGTTCGTGCAGTTGGGAGGCACACTCTTTGAAATGTATCCGATAAAAAACCGATAAACAAGCATCTCTACTAACTAGCTAACTAGCTATGGAGTCTTCTGCTAATGAGCTCGTCATTGTTGATTAGCCTCTTAGCTCTTCGCTCAATTGCCTCCAACGCCGAGACGAGGTGAGAACAGTACTCTATACATGATCGGACTTGTGCTTGATAAAGATTGAGCATCTGTCCAGGTGTGAAGTACTGCCTCACTTTCGCTAGAACACCAAGCTTTTTGGAGGCTACTTGTGCTTTTGATTCGATATACGAACCAAAATTTAACGTTGGAGTAAAGGATATGCCAAGGAGCTCAAGGTGGTTAGTTAATGGCACGGATACATTTCGGAAAGTAGGAGTCAGACGGAACTGAATCCGTTTTGCGGAGAAAAGACACGCCTGGGTCTTAGTTGCATTGAAACTGACGAGGTTGGCTTCGCCCCATTCGGAGACTGCCTTCAGAGACAGATTCAAGCGCTCGACCATCGCCTCTCAAAGACACTGGATATCTGCACCACTTGTGCGTGCTCCAGATATGTAGCTCTCTACAACAGTGCTATCGTCTGCGTACCCAAATATACCGGGCTTCAGGAGATCGTTAATATGTAGTAGAAAAAGTGTTGCAGAGAGTACCGATCCTTGAAAACCCCGGCATTGATTGCCAAAAGGTCGGACGAGCAGCCTTCAACGACTACTCGAATTGACCGGTTCCTCAAAATATCCGATATCCATGCACAGAGACCAGTGGGCAGTCCATACGATGGAAGTTTGCTTAGTAAGCTGTCGTGCCAAACCCTATCAAAGGCTTTCGAGATATCGAGAGAGACAGCAATGGCTTCTTCGTGCTTCTCGATGGCCTCACTCCAGATGTGCGTGGCATAGGCTAGAAGATCCCCAGTGGATCGATTTCGGCGAAATCCGTATTGTCGGTCGCTGAGGAGGTCAATCGCTTCTAGGTATGCCAGGAGCCTGTTGTTCAGTACACGTTCCATAGTCTTGCAGAGTATGGACGTGACCGAGATTGACCTGTAGTTGACAGGGTCAGCACGACTGCCTTTTTTGGGCACGGGCTGCACGTTAGCTTGCTTCCACGAGTTCGGTACTCGTCCAGTTGTCATCGATAGTCGAAAGAGGCGTGTTAGTACAGGAGCGAGTTCAGGTGCACAGGTTTTCAGTACTATGGCTGGAATTCCATCAGGACCACTGGCTTTGTTCACGTCAAGATTCTGCAACGTTTTATGGACCTCCGTCTGACGAATGCGTATTTCCGACATGAGTGTCTCGCATCCCGGTAGACTAGATGGTACAGCGCCAGCAGAATCTAAATGCGAATTTTCTGCAAAAAGAGTAGCAAACAAGTTTGCCTTCTCTTTAGCAGTGTGCGCCAGGGTTCCGTCGGGTTTCTGCAGTGGAGGAAGTGAAGAGCGGCAGAAGTTCGATTTAACTTGTTTAGCCAGGGACCAAAATGCTTTACTCCCAGCTGGGTGCGAAGCTAATTTGGTCCCTATCCGGCCAATGTGGTCAAAACGAGCCTTCTGTAGGGCTTTACAGGACTTAGCGGCTTGATTGTAGGCTTTCTTCTTCGCGCTTATGTCCTTGGCATTGCGGTTTTGAGCATCAGCCCATGCCAGGTATGCCTCTTGCTTAAGCGCCTCAGCGCGTCGGCAGTCGGCCCTGAACCATGGTTGAGCTTTGCCAGGTATTGATACGTCGGAGAATGGAATGCAGTATTCCATCCCTTGACGTAGCACATCTACCACGGCATCCGCGCAGACCGAAGGATCATCGGAAGAAAAGCATACACATCGCCAAGGATAAGACGCAAAGAACGAGCGCACTTTTTCCCAATCTGCTGACTTGTATCGCCACACCCGCCGAGTGCCTCTAGGGCTGAGATCGGGCGGGGAGTAGACTGATACAGATTTCGCCAGACAATGGTCGGAGCGACCTAGTGGTGATGATACCGACACTGAGTAGCGGTCTGGATCAGTCGTCAGCAGAAGGTCCAAGCAATTAGCCGTATGGCCGTCAACATCAAGAACCCGTGTTGCTTCTTGGACTAGCTGGGCGAGATTTAACGCTAGAGCAAGCTTTCGCGTCTCTCTCCCAGCATGGTCAGTGAACTGGTTTGGGAATAGCCACCCTTGATGGTGGGCGTTAAAATCCCCCAGTAGCACCAATTGAGCGGACGGGTACTTGTGTTGAGCGGCATCCGCCGCCTCACTTAGATACTCAGTGAGCCTGGTCGTCTCCTGATCTCCGTTGTGCGACCGATATACACAGGCATAGAGAATTTTCTCTAAACCTGTGTCCACCAGTACCCAAAGCACGGAAAAATGGGGGTCTTCAAGATTCCGGAGAAGCCGACAACAGATATCGTCACGGCACACACCTGAACGTGGTTTTAAATTGTGCTCCAGGGTAAAACCTGGGTATGAGAGGTACGCCACGTCAGATGGACACCGTATCTGCGTCTCCGTGAGAAATAAGAGCGCTAGTTTTTCGGTTTCTAGATGGTGGTGGACTGCAACGAGATTTGAGTGCAGCCCACGGATGTTCGTGAGGTGCACTTTCAAGGAGAGGGAGTGCATCCGCTGTTTAACCGTGCTTTTTTTCTTTGACCTTTTCATGTTAGCGGAGTGTTATAAGGTTGGAAGACGGTAGTAGAACGAGGCACTACGCTGCAGACATCCAGACTTACACTGGGTAACCACACTGATGAGAGACTAGACTGGAGGCTGCGGGGACGCCCGAGCCCCCCCGGAGATGTTCATGGGGCCCTCTTTTCCGGTCGCCAACCGGCACCATAACGCATCCCCGGGATTTTTCGTAAGATGGCGGGGCAGCCTTTCACGAGTGGCTAACCCGTTACTTGGGCCCCCAACTATCTACGGTCGGTCAGCGGTAAACCGTGCCTCGGATCCCGCTAGCCTCCGCGTCTAGACTCTCAGTGCGATGACATCAGTGCGTGTCAGCTATGTCTGCTTGCATGGAGCAACTGTTCTGACCCGTCCTCCGTTATGGCTTAACACCGGTCTTCGTATCGGAACACGGCCGCTTGGCGATACGACTTAGACCGGTGGGTGGTAAAAATGCCGCGGGCGAATCCTCCCACCAAAGTCACCTGGTTAGCACCACCCAAGGGCCACGTGTAGGGTTTCAAACTTTTCGGGTTTACTCCTACGGACGGGGGTGACTCGGCCCCCTATATGGAGCGAAGACATATACAAGCTGCAATGCAATTAAATAATCTGTGATACAAAAGTACTTTCGCGAGTGTGCGTGATCAGTCCTGACGCCACGCTTGTGCATAAATAAAAGTATATAGAGAGTGTATATTTACTTCAGATGTAGCTGGATAAATTAAAAATTAGGCGCTTTACTCGAGAATTCCATTTTTTTAATTTATAAAATACTATTTCAGTCATAAAAAAATAAAATACGTCAAACTAATGTATCAGCGCCATCTATTGGCACTTTTGTGGTAGGCTCACGACGAGCAACCACCTTAATAGTAGATAGTTGAACAACTGTTCGATGCGACTCTTTAAATTGACATAACTTTTTTATTTATAAACCGATTGACATGAAACAAACGTGAAGGTTACTGCAATATACTAGTGAAAACCGCATCTAAATTAGCCGTTTCTGAGATTATCGTGAACAAACGCACAGACAAACAGATAAACAGAAAAAAAATCTATCAGTGATTGTTTTGGTTTCTATTGCGTTTTATAAAGGTCTCAATAATATTTTTTTGTTAATATCTTCCATGTACAGACAGTGATTTGTTACATTTATTTTTTTATAGTAATATGTATATAGATTAGTTTAGATAAAAATATCCAGATGGCGCCAGGTTCGGTGGAATAGCTCTCCTTGTAAATATTGCTTAAATGTATGAAATCCTGCATGGCGCAAACGATATTTTCCGCGATATTGGAACCTGATGCACTTGCTTCGTTGTCTAATATCTGAAAGTTTGTAATAATTGTTAAATGTTTCATCTTTATAATTGGTACATATATAGATATAGATATTAACATTTACAATACATAACATTTACATATCTTCCGACAGACTCTTTTATTGCAAACGTCTAATAGATGATTTTAGATGCTGCTAGACAGCGGCACAGAAATCTTACAGTGGTAGGATATTTGTTCTTCCTATCAAACATGGGTATCTTGTTCTTCCTATCAAACATAGGTGGGTATGTAGCAAAACTTACAAAGTTATCGTACACCATATTGTGATTGTAGAGACAACTGGTGGCCCCTTTTACTTCTACAAATATTTTTAGGATTTTTTATCATCGTGCTACGTAAGTACGTACGATAAAATTACTAATTGCACAAATTAACTTAAATGTACAAACAGAGGATTTAATGCTAAAATAATTTTCTAACAGTCTAACACTTAAGGTACGGGACCGACCGCACCGACACACCGCAGCGTCCTGCGTGCGCGATCTAGGCGGCGATCAGATAGCGCAGTAGTATTTGTACCGACGGATTCACACCAAACGCGATCAGAAAACAATTGAAAAGTACTAAGATCGCGTCCGCAGATTGCAGGACGCCGCGGTGTGGCCGTACCTTTTTATCCAGGAAGTTATCACCGTTTTTAGAATAGATGGAATGAAACAGTATAAGATGTATCTGATTTCATGGTGAGGGTCGTAAAGACCGGATATTCCTTCATCCAAGTGCTTTTTATCATAATTCCTTCCTGGAATAATTGGCTCCCTCAGAATTGGTTTACTCAACTATTCCAATAAAACTCTTACTCAAAACACTTACAGTACCTACCTACTTAATTTAGAAACTCACTAATTAATATCACATTCAAGTGTTTTAATAATTTTATAAGATAAAAGATTACTTAGGGCCTTGGGATTTTCTTAGGCTCTTGCCTTGGAGAATAATAAATAAGCCAGAGAAGGTTAACATAATATTATAATTATATTTATCTCATTGAGCGAGAGAGCGTAGCGGGCGAAGCGTCTAGGCCAAAAATGCCTGATGTTTGTCTATATATTCTCGCATACAGGCACAGCTTCATTTATTGACGGATTTCAATCAAATTTGAGAGGCACACGCTCACAAAACTACTAGTATTATAAAAAAAGTCAAAGTCAAAGTCAAAGTCAAAGCATTTATTCAGTATATGGGCAAATTAAAAATTTGCACGTACACACGTCAAATAACATTAAATAGATCATATTCAACAAAAAATATAGATATAACAGAAACATAACGCTTTGAATTTACAAAAAAAAAAACAAAGGTATTGAGCCATTCAGCTTTCATCTAGACGTCGAACGTCACACTTAAAACACATGTTTAATTCCCCTTATTAATGTAGGGTTGCCAACCGTACCATTACGTGCACCCGCAACCCAGTGCATGTTTCAGTACTTCAGACAATTTTTATCCAAAAAATTGTGAAATAATGAAACATAATAGATAAATAAAACGCAGACTAATTGCAGTACAAATCATGTTCCGAATGGAACTGATTGTCCGACTATCAGCCGCATAATACCGTCGTAACAGGCAACCCTAGATCTGCAAACAAAAGATGAAAACTGATTGACTGTTGAATCTACTGTCCCTCGCCGCGTCTGTCTGTTTGTGATTAATTCATAAACTTCTGATCAGATTTTCACATTTCTTCACCAATAGATACATTGATTCACGAGGAGGATTTAGGTGTGTAATTTAAGGTTTTGTGTAAATTAGTTGAAATGTGGTAATCTGGCACAACAGTATCTACAGGCAAACGGTTACTATTACGTACAACCTAATACGTTTGCCTTTGGGTCGTTGCTTTTTGATTAAATGCCAGTTACAAAGACTAATGTCTAATATAGTGATAGCTGTTATTGATACTCGTAACTTCAGTCTATATTATAAAAGCTTATATATCATGTAACTCGGAATAATGTTCAGCACAAAAAAGTTATTCATACTATTGAGTAAATATTTTACCAATTGTATAAAATTATAATGTATTTTCTTAAAGTAAAAAGTACTTAATTTTTGCGAATTTTGCTGATTTTTCTTTTAGTTTTATAAGGGAAATAATAAAACGAGCCTCAAATGTATTTATTGGCCACATGATAAAACTTCTAATTTTATAAATAAGCCATGGGAAAAATATTGCCATCTAATTTACTAACTCAGCCACAGATTTTCCATGTTATCGTCATTTTATGTCTTATAGCTTCAACACAAAGCCCCCATAAAATATTATTCAAGCTTGTATAGACTAATATCATTTAATATAATTTAGTATTTAAAATAATACATCCTATCCTTTTATCGTGAAAATAGCCACAGCAAAATTGTACGGGGCCATATTTGTTACCCCAAAAGACATTTTATGTCTATGGTTACCCCACTTATAAGCAACTTAATAATTTCAAAGTCGAACATTAAGGCAACACACTAGAGAACAGTGACCACCGCGTGACGTGCGCCGACGAGCGTGGCGAGGAGGGGAGCCGCGGCAGCGGTCGCGGGTCACCAAAACCGACGCCATGGCGTTTAAATGAAGGTACAGAATACCTTAACTATAAAATGTCCATCTCATTTATACGAAAAAGTCAAAACATACAAAATATTAAAATTAGTAAATAATTTCCGTACAAAATGTTCTTTATTTTTTCTCGACAACTATTTCTGTGGTTTTCTGCACATAGGAGAGGGGTCCCCCCCAACCCCCCTCCACATAGGAGAGGGGTCCCCCCCAACCCCCCTCCCCTCTCTAGCCATATTATTATTCATATTTTTTTTATACTTAACCTCAAAATTTTAAAATATTAATATCTTTTGAAGGGCGTGGGGTTCAGCAACTTTTCCTTCAAGGGGATGGTTCTACCCCTCCCCCTCCCTTCCCCTTTCTTCCCCTTAAATCGATGGTCAGTATACTTATTCTGTGCCATAATTATACTATTTGATAACAATTTTAGCTAAATTTTGGTGATCAATTAATATGGATGAGTTACATTTTAAAGTTACTGTGTTAAAAAATTAGAAGCGAATACAATATTTTTTTGATGTCTTTCTATGTTCTTATTATTCTTTTGTCATATACAAAAGTATGTAACGTTGTACGAAGTATGTTACGTTAGACACTCTGGCTTTTTTTTGTTTAAACGTAAATATTATTTGAAAGTTGTTCTCATTTCATTTTTATCAAGATCATAGGCCGATTTAGTAGATTAATGAGCTAGCTTCACATTAACCTGGCATGATACAGGTGTTCCGCCCTTATTCGTTAGGTTGGGCACTGTCTAGACTTTCCCTGCGACAGCTACCATCTTCAAGTAGGCAAATTAGTCATCACGATACGTTTCAAGTTTTCAGCCTTGCTAGTAATTCCCGTTCTAGTCTAGTGTGTTACCATCTTCGACCACATCGTCTCTTATCAACATGTCAAACAAAGGTTAGGATGGATCTAAAAAGTTATTGACAACTAGAAGGTACCTACATATTATGTACTGGTTGTTATTAGCTACATATACTTTATACACGATAGTGAAAAGTTTCAAATGCGGTGCAGGCTCGTTAGCACGGCTCGTTTCATCTGGAGAATTACGTTCGTTCAAATAATGTAGCCACCGTGAAATGTACATAGCCAAATGAAATCATTCGCTCCCGGCTAGGCACGTTTAACTGATTCAACAGAGGTTAGCTTTGTTTATTTTTAAACTAGCGGATTGTATTGTTGTTTTATTACATGGACCTATATATCTATGGGTAGTAGTTGACATAGGACGTACCTGATGATCCGATTATTTCTGAGCAGAGATACTCTCTATTTTTCTGTAGAAAGTTTTATGATAGTATTTGAAAAAAAATATATCTGTTTTGTACATAATTTTATCAAAAGTCTTTGATATAAAGCTAGGTTAAATAAAGAATGTTTTGACCTTGAAGCCTTTTGAAGTGGGAGACGGTAGTTAGACGAAGCACTAGAGTACTGATAGCTATATTAATTACAGCACAACTATTCGGCCCCATTTCTGACCCTCTTAAGCCGAGCATCATACCGAAACACTGCAACTAATTGAGCGAGATTGAGTATTTTGTAATTACTTCATTTTGTGGTATTTACTGCTATTAGCCATTAAGTATCCGACATTGCTTTATACATATACAATACCAGTTAGGCATTGCGGCTTTGCCTGCGGTTTCAAGCACTGTAATTCCTAATACACCCACCATCATACAGTGCAACATAAAAGAGTAGAAATTAATTTAATAAATTAGTATTTATTGCACGACAACTGATTTTGATACTTGTTTTTACTCATTGAATAATTCAAGTAAGAAATAAGCATATAAATAAATAAAGAAGAATGTATATATATACTATAAAATGTATATACTTATAGATAAAAATTCATGTCTTGCAAATCTTATATTTTCAAAAATAATACAATTATCAAAAATCGTTTGTTTCTAGTTAGAAACACAGTTAGAACACAGTTAGTTAACTGTGTTGCTACATACAAGATACAAAAGCAATAGTGGCGCCGTCATTTATTGTCAACTCTTTTATGTCGCACTGTACATCTCTGCAGGGCTAGCATGGCTTATCCCCGGGGGAAAGACAAAATTATTCCCTGTTTTTCGACACTGACAGGAGATCAACACAACAATTTAAACGCTTGGTGAAGTTTAATCCCGAGTTTTGATTTTGTTACGTTTAAAAAGTTTAAAAAAAGAATTGATTAAAAGTCAGCGGGCGTTTATAATTGTCGTAAAACTTTACTTATAATTTGCCTTCTCCACCAAACAAAACACGGATAGGTGGAAAGATAAAATTGTCCCCTTGCCATGCTAGCCCTGCAGTACTAAATTTTAGCCAAATCGAAGCCGTTAAGCCATGATATAACGGCACAGACATACAGAGTTATTTGCTTTTATAAATAATATCGTAGTACTTTTTTATTCTGTGGTGGGGATATAGTATGAAAATTGTTTGGCATAATAATTTGTAGTAATTTATCCCCTTTTACATATTTAAATGTATATCTAATACAATTTCTTCTCTGCCAATGCTCAAGAGCATTTTGAATGGCGAATTGAGGAAAATGCCAATGTATAACAGTGAATTTAACGGGATATGATATTAATCACGTTGATGACCACTAATTCCTTTATTTCTAACTATGATATACTGATTCTAACACGCTTTAAAAGACTTTCTGCAAAATTTTAGCTTATTATATTATCTATCCTACAGATTTAACAATTTCGTCATCTATCAACAAGAGGTATTTTGGTATGATACATTCTAGAAGAAGAAAGATATCTGTACTATTTTATCTTAGTAAGCATTTTCGTTTCCTTATAAAAGAGCAAGATTTGAAAGACTCCATTCCCAACTGTATGGTTTGAACATTCAAATAACTTTTCAAACTTTTATAACAAAGAGAGAGGCAGCTCAAGATCTCGTTGCAGACCTACTGATTTATTTGAAAAGTATTCTGAATAAAAAGGTAACCATATTTGGACTAACTTCGGTGGATCGAATGTTCGTAAAGTAACTCAACGAGAAAGTTGTCTGTTTCCTCTCTAGATAGGGAAAATGTGTGAGGAATTGCAAATATACTTATTACGTATTTGCCTTCGATTCGATGATTAAGGTTATAAAACTTACGGCGCTGCTGTTGGCAATTTTGTACAAAGAAATACAGTCATGTTTTTTTTCTGACTGACTGACAGAAAAGGTTTTTTGTGTTTGTTTTGTCCTAAACCACTGAGTACATCAAATATTTTAATGACTTAGAAAAACTTATAACTTTTTAAATAAAGCTTACTAGCAATGTGGCTTGCATTACCTACTATTAGTCTTGTTAAGTAATACATACTTTTGATAGTCACGGCATATATACAACATAAATTACACACACTCTAAACATTGACACACACATTTCCATGCACCTTTATACATATATTACACTCAAAAAAATACCTGTACAAACATCTTACACTCCCCACACCAGTACGTAGTACTTTTAAGTATTCTGTGCCCACACATACAAGCGTTTAAATACATACACACAAAAAAAACTGTTTAGATAGGTACCTAAATTGTAAAATAAATGTTAAAACAGATATAAGATGTTAGTTTAATGATATAAAAATAACCTACAAAATTCTGTAGTATTATGTTTGCACAATAATGTTATCACAAATTGGAAGAAGCCGCTGGCTCTCGAGATACAACTATGCTAGTTTGGGAGCTTATGGGTTCAAATGTATATTGTACACTATAATTAAGTCAATGTAGTTATAAGTATTTGTATATTTGAAAAACTTAAGTAATAGTCTTATCTAAGACTGCATCTACATTTTCCATCAGGTCAGATTGTGCTTAAATTGTTGTGCTTGTCATATAAAATGTAATAATTATATTCGCAAGCATTTATTAACTTGTTAAACTGGAAAAAAGGTAAAAAGCTTGTGGACACCATTAAATGTATATATAACTAGCGACCCGCCCTGGCTTCGCACGGGTAGAGCGTATATGCCTACACTTGTTGCATCAGCTTGTTGTGTTGAATATGAATTAACATCTTCAACAACCATCGTCATAATTTCAACCAATTTACACATATATATATATATATAAAACAGCAACCAACCCAATTATACTTACATAAACCTTCCTAAACCTTCCTCATAAATAGCTTTGTCTATTGGTGAAAACCGAATGAAAATCTGATAATGGGTTTTTTAGTTTATCGCGAAAAGACAGACAGACAAATAATAACATACATAGCGTTTCTTCAAGTTGTGTTTCACTAATTAACTTTTTTTACATTTTAAAAATAAATAATTAAAAATTGTCTGAAGTACTGAAACACACAGTTACCTACATGTATGGTTGGTTTTAACACATGAGTAAAGAAACGGAATCCCTTTCTTTACTCATGTGGTTTTAACCCACTTTAATATATTTTTTTAATAGTCTGACGTACACGATTAGATGACAGCTGAATGGTTCATTACTTTTGTTTTTTTTTTAAATCCAAAGCGTTAAAATTCTGCTTTTGCTATGTTTACGTGATAATTATGATTTATTTTATGATTTATGATTTTGCCGTGTATATGTGCGTATATTAATACTGCCTACATACTGAGTCTGTCTAACTATCACGGTTTATGAGATACAGCCTGGTGACAGACGGACAGACAGACAGAGAGATAGATGGACAGCGGAGTCTTAGTAATAGGGTCCCGTTTTACCCTTTGGGTACGGAACCCTAAAAAGATAGACAGACGCGGCGGGGGACTTTGTTTTATAATATGTAGGGATTAGTTTTTACATTTTAAGAAATTTAGCTATTTATTATCTTCTTCAGTTTTAAATTCTTCTAGCATCTTCAAGCATTGAAATGTATGAATAGAAATTTCATTATAATATTTTTTTAGTGACTTTAGTTCTTTATAGTGACTTATTTAAAATGCAACATTTCTAACTTTCAAGTCAAGGTTCAAGGTACAATGTGAAGGGTTGTTATTAAATTCTTGAGGTTGACTCTAGACAATTGTTAGAAGCTTGAAGAATGGTGTTGAAGTATGCATTCAGACTTAAATACTGTAGTTACCCCCTACATTATACACTTAAAAAAGGTGGTTCTTACAAGAGGCCTTTAGGGTGGGCCGAATGGTATAATAATAATAAATAAAACGGTCATAAAGATTATAAAGTGGGCATGTTTTCAATAATATATATACGAGTGTTAGGAATGGTAATTAACTACCTCAGTCGATGAAGGTAAAACTGTATTAAAACGGGAACCCAAATAATTATAAGCCCTCTGGTTGCGTGAAAACATTAATGTTATTTTAGGCTTATGATAATTATGTCTAGGACCTACCAAATTAGTCATGTTTTATTTAAAACATACTTGTATCTAATCATATTCCACTAAAATGATATTTTAACTGCATCGGTATCTATCTTTAAGCCGTGATGAGAGAGAACAAACAAACATACATATACGCATTGGTAACAACAGATTTCAATGAATAAACAAACATCATTTCTTGATATTTTTATTCATAACTAGCAGCCCGCCCCGGCTTCGCATGGGTAGAACATATATGCCTACAAAATTTGCATCAGTTTGTTGCATCGAATATAAAATATGATCATATTTAACAATCATCGTCATATTTCATCCAATTTACACAAAACCTTAACGAATTATGCACCTAAACCTTCCTCATAAGCACTCTGGCTATTGGTGGAAACCGCATGATAATCCGTTCAGTAGCTATTGAGATTATTGCGAACAGACAGACAGACGCAGTGATGAACTTTGTTTTATCATACTTACGTAGTGATATTGGACGGCCCTTTGGCGTAAAGGATAGTTACCCTAATTCTGACCCGACGGTTGTTGGTTCTAATCCTAGCTATATACCTACCAATGAAAGTTTTATGTGCATTCATGAATCATGAGTTTTCGTACAGTGGTAGTGGGATCATTAAATCTACCAAAAAGTAGCTTACCACCTAGGAGAACATCTGCCGCCGTAACCTTATGGCGTTCCCCGACGCAAAATGTAGGGGTAATATACGTTTAACGTGTGTATCTGTGTGTCTGTCTGTAGCATCTTAGCACCTAACCGGATGAACCGATTTTGTTTTTATTATTGATAGTTTTTTTTTGTTTGATAGATGTCTTCATCGAGAGTTTTCTTAGCTTTGATTTATGAAAATTCGTTCAATTGTTATAAAACTATGAGCTTTTTACAAGCTTTTATTTAACTTTTTTCTAGTTAATTGCGCTATGAAATCAACTTTCATAGGTCTGATCAATTCGAAAATTTTCCTCTCCAGCGATATTGTAAGAACATGGAAGCATTGACCTGATGCTGGGACATCTCCTGGACTCTACAGAATACTCAAATCCTCACCAACTTACAGCTCAGATTTTAAATGTCGTGTTAAGAGTCATTGGAATGCTTTTAATGAAAAGATTAAACATAGATCATTCGGGGTGGTTTAAAATATTATATTATCATATAATTATATAGATGAATATTATTTTATACAATAGATCATATTATTATACTATATTGACTTCAAATTGATTGTGATCGGCGGGGATCTACAGCATCGCTAAGCGTATAATAATATTTTCCTAGTAACTATGAACTAATCTGTGGTTTCACTGCAAATATTTTAGTGTTTGTGAAATTCGTGATATCTTCTAGAGTTTTCATTTGAATTATATACTGTAAAGGACAATTTTAATCTATAATATGTGGCCAAGCTAATTAACGTAATTATTTGGATAAGGATCAATACTATATACTTGCAAATAGCCTTGGAAGTTATTATATATTTTTTAACAAAAAATAAAGATTAAAATAGTTACTGTGAGTCGCAGACTTTTTTGGAGGTCTTATTAAGTTGTACAACTCTTGCAAAGAAAATATTTTTCTATCTATTTTTAACTAAGCAGCGTTCGTAAGAAACATGTTTTTTCGACCGTTTTTTTGCCGACTTAGGTTGCAAATTAGGTCTCCACGAATGTACCTTTGATTTAAACGGGATAATATATAGCCTATTTTCATTCCGAATGTCCATTCTATGTATTAATTAAATAATTTTTTAAATCGGTTCAGTAGTTTTTGAGCCAAATCATTACAAACATACAAAAATACAATAATACAAAAATTCAAAAATACAAAAATACTAATATTAGTATAGATTTTCTTTACAAAACGCTTTTTTAATATGCGCTTAATGCCTTCCAGTGCCTATGAATTTCAGTGTCTATTATTACTTTATCGGTTTCGGTATAACATAATTTTTCGCTTCTCACTTCTCAGGCCGATCACGAAGTCTCGTCTCACGAAACCACAAAATATTCAAATAGAAAACAGACAGCATTCAGTAGAACTCTAGCCGAATAATAACTACCACGTCATGCCTCATTTGGTGAAACATGTAGAGCGATTTCGGTAATTCTTGGTTTAGGCACACAATAATAATTGTACAAGTTCAAGGGCATAAGAATTTAACTGACGTCTCATTTGGAGTATAAGATTAAGCATTCAACTATTGTGCAACATTAAGACAAGTAATATCTAGAACATGGTATTTGGTATTGATTCATCATCATCATTATCAGACTGTATTAGTCCACAGCTGGACACAGGCCTCTCCTATAATACGCCACTGAGCTCTATTTTAAGCTGTTTTTTTTTTCAGCCGCTACCAGCTACCCTGCGAATATCGTCAGTCCATTGTGACTCCACTTAACTGGAGGGTATTGAACAGTACTTAATTATCTATGATATAGTGAAATGGCAAATCATTCTAGCTATTGCTAAAGCATAACAAATAGGTACTGAAGTCAAGTCTCATAGTAAGTACTTCGTATTAACTTTAATTTATTTTCTTAAAAGCTTACTAGCCATGTGGGTTGCACATTTACTGGTACTCTTTTTGACCCCTCCAACTAAGCTTAATATTCTTGTGTCTAGAGTGGGTTCACGTTAATAGTGCAATGGGTGGGGATCGAACTCACGACCTCTCGATCGCCAGGCCGACGCCTTAGCCATTGGACTGTTGCCGCTTTAAAGCTATACATCTACGTACTCTTTATTTTCTGTACTATTAGATATTATGTAAAGAAGCGACACTTTTGCTCTCATCAATCGTATAATAAATACTTATGCTGAGTGGCACCATCTCACTTTGACTATAACAAATGTCAAAAATCTGTCAAAATCCATATAAAAACACCGGTTAATACTTATAGTTACGGTTAAAGTAAGATGGTGCAACTCAGCCTTAGTACTAATATAAGCAAGCTGGTAGACCTTGCAGCAATAATTTGTAACACACTTAACTGCACAAAGCTGTTACTTCTCGTAGTTAGTCAACTTGCTTGTCATAATCATCATCATAATCCTTATCAGCCACTCAATTTTCATAGTCAGACCTTGGTCTTTTCAAATTTACACAACTGAGCTTCGACTTGAGTCGTTTGCATTCAATTTCTACTAGAAACTTGTATGTATAAAGTGCCAACTCACAAAGCTGTCCCTGCTTCAGCTGCTGCACTTGCCAATTGGCATCAACGAAACAGTAATTAAATGGAGATGCAGGTATACAACTCTACACTCGTATCTCTTTCTCATTCTCGTTTCATAAAAGATGACATAAAAAAGAATGATGTAGCAGTGTCTGAACCATGCTTTCACATCTACTAAAAAGCGTAGCCACTAAAATGACTAACCACCAACATGAAAAGAGAAGTAAAATACAAAAATATAATTACCTTCTACAAACTTCAGATAAAATTAATCTCTGAAGTTTATTTTTTGTATCTCGTGTTAACATTTTCCGCTACGAAATGACCACCAATTAAGGAGCACATTGCAATTAAAACCGTAATGCCCAAGATCAAAGACCTTTTAATTGTATCAGACACAAAAAGAAAACAGCGTGCACAACGTCCTGTAGAGACATCAAGTGTCACTTTAGCGCAGATCGTGCCTTATCTGTTCGCCGTGAGGGCATTAGTGGTATGCTAGTGAAACGCTCTCTGTTCAGAGAGGTATATCTGTACTGGAGGTATTTCTATGCTTGCTTATTCTATGTTTAATCTAATTTATATTGTGTTTATACAGGTTGGAGAAGCTCTTTAAAGATGCCGCGTCAGCCGCGTGGAGGACGACGAATAAACACCACGACATGGTACATAATTCACGTTCATATTATAATTTTCTAAGTATATCGATACTAAAAGTACTTGGAATTGAAACAAAAGTGTCTTTTCAGTGTGTCCGGCTTAAGTTCGGCGAGAAGTGACACGTCCGGCTGTGTGTATATTACACAAACCATTTCAAGCTAATCTTGACCTCAGATTATTTTAGACCCACAGTCTTGAAATTTTGTGGACTTAAGACGCACCTCTTTTTTATAGGATCCGTGGATATAAACAAATACAAAATTTCATAAATAAATTTTATATAGTTTTTAAGGTATGATCTTGCAAGTTTCTTGTTACGAATTTGGGTTTCATTCACGTTTATGTTTTTAGTGGGATATATTATGTTTACTAGCGTACCTACATAGCTGTTCAATATTTATTGTCAGATATTAATCCTGTATTAGAGTTATTTGAATGGCAGTAAGTGCATTTGTGAAACATTTCAGAAAATAATATAAACATTGGTAAGTATCATTACATAGAATAAAACATAGTCAGTTGTTAGTAAATTATGGCAGTCAAGATGCAGTAAAGAGCTTATTGGTTAATTTTAACTTTAAAATAGTTCTAATATTCTATAAGTTTTATATCTACTGAGCCAAAGAAAGTAATAAGACCATTTCCTCTAAGCTTTACAAGAGACATCGGTAACCAAAGAAAGGGAGCCGATCTTAATCCGATGCACTGGCAGCCTCTACACGTTACGATATAAAATTCGAGACAAGTTTTTAAACTCTTCAATGGAAAGATTATAACAATTTATTTTTACGTTTTATTCACCTGATGATGAGGTTTACGAGGCTGATCTAGAATATAAGTACCTATTTATTTCTCGGTACGCGCAGACACCAGACCACAGATTATAATTATAGTTACTAAACCAGAAAGACGACGTTTGTTTTTTTTATTATCAAATGGCAACTGATTAACCACAATAAATATAATATTTCTACTTTATAATCATATTTCTAGATATTTATATTTATTGACTGTTATCAGGTAACAGTAGAAGAATAGGTATCAAAATGCAATTTGGAGACCTAACACAGTTTATACCCACTTGTGGCAGTAATAAAATTGTTACAATATGGTACTTAGGTAGTTAATATGTTTTACTAATGGCAAAATATATTATCACGTTAAATTTTATCGCATCCTGTAAAAGACTGATAAACAGAAAATAAACTAGAAACTTCAGGCAGGATGCCGCAGTCCGTGTACTCTACAAATTAAAACTTACCTTGACACTCTATTTGCGGGAGTTAGCTATGAGAAAATATTTTTGTAAGGATTTAAGTTATAAAATCGAGGAAGGTCATTCTTGCTAGTACTTATAAAAGGCAGATTTCTGAAGTCAGTTAACTGATTTTGATATGGTTATTGGTAAATTATTCTATATACATCTAAACCTTATTCACAAAAAACCATAAACCTTTTTAGGAGAAAATGTTTTGTATTACTTTACTTAAAATGCAAGGAACGTATTCCAAACTTAGCCCTACTAAGGGCCAGTTTAACGGTTCCTGATTTCGCGAATATGAATAAATCTGTTAGATTTGTGACAGCTTTTATATACGTCATGTGACAGATAACTATCTAAAGCTTTATCAGGAACCGGTGAAACTGGCCCTATGTATAATAATGTTAGGACATGTTAATGATTTAAAAAATAAGGTTGCTTTTGAATAGAGTTTTTAATAGGATGCCTACAACAAATTTATAGCCATCATTGACGTCCTTTGTCGATGGTAGCCATGCTGTACGAGGACGAGTCTCATCAGCTGTTCGCGGTTGGTGTGATGTGCACGCATTGCTAACTTTTTTGTGTGTACAAACAATATATCTTGATTCACTCTCTTTTCTGTCAGAGCTGTACCACGGTAATATATAGATAATATTACTGTAGCTGTACTGAGCGGGGCTAAGCAAAAGAAGTAATACCATTGATAGATTTCACTTTTTAATACGGTTACGTTGTTTTACGGGTTAATAACCGTTATAATCTTCAACATGTGTAACACTCACGATAATTTTAATGATCAAAAAGATGTCTGTTGTCCAACACATAGTTGCCTTTCACATGTTTAATGAAAAAGAAGCCTAACTGACAGATATCCGATATGCGACATCGCTACATGGTAGAAATTCTATCAATACGCACGAAGTGATTAGCTACATTGATTATACGCACTGTCAAGAAATGGAATTCCTGTCCCAGTTTATTTCCCGATAACTACCCACAAGTCGTATTCTACGCAAGCGAGCTACATCTTCGACCACAACAACACTTAACATCTGCTAAGGTCATCGAAATCCTGATGTACCCGTCGGGGTAAGGTAGTGTTTAATCGCTTGCCTATTTAGCATAAAGAATCAAGAAAAAAACGACGACCATCGCAATGCTATTACGTAAATGAGAACGTGAGATCAGTAGTCCCCGCTCAATGCAAATGAGGACATGAAACAACATCGTCATCATGAAAGATTAGACAGAAAGACAAATGGAAGCAGATATCTACGAGCGTTACACACATTGTACTCGTCGTATTGTTCTCAAAGAGACCAGTATTTTTTTTCTTGTTTTCCTTTTTTTATTGCTCCATTTGTGCCAAGCCTGGCTTGTGTCTACGTTTCTCTGTTGTTGTGTAGTTGCAAAGACAGTATTTAAGTTTCTCTATGATATAACTTTTCATGTTAACCATACATAAAAAAATATTACTTTAGTTAGTACGTTAATATTACGTTCTGTGATTGTTGAGTTTTATTTGCGAATTATTTTTATTTATTGCTCCTCCATAAGTTTTATTCCACGTAGTTTAAAGGTACGGCGTCCTACGTGCGCGATCTTGGCGGCGATCAGATAGCGCAGTAATATTTTGTACCGACTGGTTCACACCAAACGCGATCTACGGCGATCAGAAAAGATTGATAATCAGATCGTGAACGCGCACGCGGACGCAGGACGCCGTGGTATGACCTTAAGTCAAGATAAGGATTTTTAAATTTTTTTTGAAGTGTCAAGTCATAAACTTAATGTCACATGCAAGTCGAACTCTAGGCACAGTTCAGAGTCATATCCCAATAACGACGGTGGATACTAAAGTCATTGGCTAAAGGAGAAGATAAATTACACATTTTCGACAATGTGTGATTTATTTACACTTATAAACCTTATGCTACACAAATCGTTATTATGTCACACATTTTGAGAGCCCTAGATGGCTTGACTCCTAAGTCGCCATTTCAAATCGTGCGAGGGCGCAAACGTCTACAGGTGGCAGGAGCATATTATATCGATGTTTTGCTTGACTTGCTACCAAAAAGTAGCTTACTGACTTACTTACCATCAAAGAGAATATATGCTGCCATACAATTACGGTGTTCCGGCACATCATATTATAGTTAGAGAAAGTCAAAGTCAGAGTATTTTAGGCCTAGCTTTATATATAAAATATATTTAAATAAACTGGCCAAGTGCAAGTCGGACTCACACTCGTAGGGTTCCGTAACACAGTACAGTATTTTATAAGATCGAGCAAAAAATACCACTATCATTTTTCGCCAGCAAAAAATAATAATTAATAAACATTTTATTTCTTATAACGCCATCTATGGGACGTTCACCTAACTAAGTGTTCATAAGCCGAAAAAAAACACGTTTCTTGTATGGAGACCCTCTTTTATTTTTAACTTTATTCTGTTTTTAGTATTTGTTGTTATAGCGGCAACAGAAATACATCATCTGTGAAAATGTCAACTGTCTAACTATTACGGTTCATTAGATACAGCCTGGTGACAGACGGACAGACAGACAAACAGACAGACAGACAGACAGACAGACAGACAGACAAGACAGACAGACAGACAGACAGACGGATAGCGGAGTCTTAGTAATAGGGTCCCGTTTTACCCTTTGGGTACGGAACCCTAAAAATACGTTTATTTGGATACAATCACTTCCAGCAGCACGCGAAGAAAAAAACAACATAAATTATACCAGACATCCTTCGAGCATGCTTGAAGCAGACATCTCGAACATTTTCACACTTACGTCAATATTCCATTTTCAAACTTTATTTGCACAGTTATAGAGCAGCTGTTATTACTTTTATTCAGTAATAATAAAACCAATTTTGTCGGAATAAGTCCTACAGTTTTGTATGTCTGTCTATCATACTTTAGTTTTGTGGATTAAAGTGTCGTTTCTGATATATTATTTCTATCGTCTTCTTTATAATCTTCCCTTAGAATTAATACGGTTAAATTGTATTCAATAAAAGGTTGCTTAAATGAAATTCCTTTTTCATTGTAATTTTTATTTTGTATACATAATACTTACTATAGCTATACTTACCACAGACCACGATATTGTTTGCTGTTATCGGCAATAAATTCCTGATCCTTTTGGAGATAAATTCTAGGTAATAGAATTTATCTAGAAAATTGAAGGACAAGTAGTATTGGATAAGTATTGACTCCAGATTAAATTGCTAGTCATACTTCTGTTTCAGTAAGACGATACCATACTATTATTATTAGAGATACCTTATTTAGAAATTCTCATAAAAATGTATTGTACAAAGCTCGTTCTCTGCTTTATACCGCAGTTTTCTATGTTTTCTGTGCTTCATGGGGCCTTAATTAGGGTAGACCACGTATTTAATTGAATAAAAACATTGCATAATTAACCAGAGGTACAGAAGCTAGTAAAGGATGGTTTGTGTATGGCTGCCTCGAAAAGGTTTGTCGGGTGTTTGAATAACTCCTATGACCTTTTCTGTTAAATTTTCAGAGTTGCTGGGGAGAGTATATGTTTATTAAAGTGAAACTGTTATTAAATCGCCTCGATTTTTTTCGTTCATCTATCGCATGTCGGGACATACATTTCGCATTACAGCCATTACATTACTGATTGGTGGATATGAAGTATGACATTTGGGTCTAGCTGTGATTGGCGGACGCTTCCGCAGCCATATTTATGTACATGTTAATGTGTCACGTGAATTTGCTATCATTACTATGCTACTGCTGGCTACACATTTTTTTAGGGTTCTGTAGTCCTGACAAGGAACCCTTATAGTTTCGTCATGTCCGTCTGTCTTTCTGTCTGTCCGAGGTTTTTCGCAGAGACTGTTAATACTAGAAAGCTGTAATTTTGTGGGGGTATGTATTCACATACATTTATTTAAATGACGCCGACAAAGTGCTGAAATAAAATTTTGAAAAATATTTTTTTAGGTTAGCTCCCCTATATGAGAAGTGGGGATGATTTTTTTTTCATCGGCTACTCCATCGTGTGGGGTATCGTTGAATAGGTCTTTTAAAATGACTTAAGGTTTTCTAATACCATTTTTCGGTTGCATGCTCCATTTACGAAATATTAAACTTTAAAGTGCACATTTTTGTTCCAGTAGGGCGTCCCCTCCCCTCTAAAAGCTAAACTGCTGGCTTGAAAAATCTGGAAAATTCGTGATAATAGCGCATTTTGTGAACTTTATAGCGGTTAAGATAACTTTATTAGTTCAGCAGTAATAGTCGCTGAACTTGGGTGCTGGATAATTTTGTACCAAATACAAAATCCTTACAATAAATCCTTTAAAGTGACAAAGACGAAGTACCTAGTTTCTAGTTTATAACGGGTAAAGACTTGCATTGAAAAACAGGCTACTACGGAACCCTATACTGCGCGTGGCCCGACACGCACTTGGCTGGTTATTTCATTTAGTTTAACGAATATATCATTATGCTAGATATTAAAGTAGCAATCGCAAATCGAAAAAATCAAAATCGGTCCATAAACGACAAAGTTATCCGCGAACAATCATAAAAAAAAACATATATACGGTCGAATTGAGGAACCTCTTCCTTTTTTTAAGTCGTTTAAAAAATTGAGAAGGCAGTAAACCTTAAAATTACCGAATATAAACCAACCCAATTTCATTTATTTTGCAACACATCTCAACCCATATCTAAGTCCGGGCACTTTTTATGACTTTAAAAATACACTCAATTGACCTACGTGTGAAAAGGGTCCACATCCCTTCTATTACTGGATATGAAATCATTCGGAAAAGGTCACGTTCTGACTGGATTGTGGACAGCCAGCATTAACTTTGTTAAATTGTATGTGAGGCCTTTAACTTTGCCAAGTTAGGTGACATTTCGGCCTGACTCATTTTTGTGTTAGGGTGTCTTATTAATACGTAGATTAAAATTAATTTGAAAATATTATTCTAACTACGTACGATTTACTTTGCATATTTGTTTGTTTGCCATTGCATTCTTCACCATTAAAGCGTTTGACATATTTGGTTAAAATTACACCGAGATAGCATTAGGTTCACACCGCAACGCGACGCGACGCGACGTGACGATGCTTTTGGTTTTGCGACGCCACGAAATTATCTCAATGCAATGTGTATCTTATTGTGTCTTCGAGCATTGTTGTGTAGGTAATAAAGTTCAATCGTTTATCACGCGGTTCAATTAATTGTTTCTTTTCGCTACGCCGAAGCGAGACGCCGCGCGGCGCAACCTGAAGCCACCGAACTAACTCAAGGAAATGTGTATCTTTTTGTATAGTAAATAAAGTTCTTTTTTGTATCACTATCTTAATAAGTGCGCGCCGCAGAGCGGTGTGAGCTGACCCTTAATTATAAAAAAAATTAAAAATAGGCATTAAATATAACAATTTTTTTATGGATGAGTTTTGAGGAATGTTATATTCAGTAGTAAAGATTAAATCTGCATAATAAAATTATGAAACGTTTGCAAGAGAAATAAATTGTTAAAGCAATAGGGTATTTTACTCTATATGAGAAAAATCTAAAAATATATTATTGAGATAGCTTAGGCAAAAATCTGTCGGAAGACGTTAGTTTTAGTTCATAAAATAGCAATATAATTATTAAAATTCAATTTAAAGATTTTAGCTTTTTCAATCTGTTTCATAACACCATTAAATAGTAGTCGCCATGTTATTACGTCTTACGAGTAAGTAAACTTATACGTGTTAACTGTCAACTATCATTACATGTATTACTGAATTATCTTTACTAGCATACTGACGTCATGACTACAAAGCAATATGGCGTCCACTGCGTCCAGCGTTTTCGTCAAATTACGCGCGAAATTTGAAAATGCAAGACTTACATTTAACGATTGAATAAACATATTGTGAATTTTTTTGTGTTCTTTATTAGATATATTATTAGCTCTATACGCAGAAATAGGAATAATAAGGTATTATTATTCCTATTTCTGTGGCTCTATAGAATCTAATTGAGACACTTTTCAAAAATGGGTGTAATACCCTATTGTAAATTAGTAATTAGCTAGTAAGCTTTTAAAAATTCGCATCATCTTAGTTTTATTTAGCTATCAACTTTGAATCACGTAGCTACCAAACAAAAATTAATCGTACTGACAAGACTCGAACCCGCGCCGCCTCCTGAGACACATGCCCAGGATTTTTGGATTGTGTGGAAATTGTTCCAATGTACATTAATATAAAATGTGTAACACTTAAAGAAACATACAATACAATACAATACAAATACTCTGTATTGACACCAATTTAGAAAATACACAATGAATAGGACTTAACTAACTAATACTATGTACAATGGGCGGTCTTATCGCTAAAAGTGATTTCTTCCAGACAACCTTTGGATGGATATAACATTATAGATAGAACAAGACGGTGATGTGTATTTTAAACATTTTACTTAGAATAAACATAATAAAAAACCATAATATTCGAATAAATAGTAATTCAGAATAAACGTTATTTTAACACATAGTCTGAATGGATTAGATGGCTTAGATGGAATAAGGAATTTTACCCAACTGCGCCAAAAGGAAGCTTATGTTTTTCGGATGTATTTATGTACGTGTGAATGTATATTTCAAAACTAAATAATTTAGGATCGTTAAAAACTCAATAAACCGACTTCAAACGTCGCGCTATTAAAGGTAGCCAGTAGCAAGTATCATGTCATCAAGTTAATTCAATGCATCGTAATACGAATATTGATAATATATAAAAAACCACTCGACCGATTTCGTTACCATTTAAATGGGTCCACCAAGGAGAGCCATTTGAAACAAAAAATAATTTTCCAAAACGGTTCAGGCATCTTCGAGTAATCGGTGAACATATGTAAAAAAAAATGATTCAGACGAATTGAGAACCTCTTTTTTTTGTGAAGTCGGTTAAAAACAACTAAACATTAATTTTTCACGTAGTCAGGTTTTCGTATTCACTTTTTTTAAATACAACTTACATTTTCGTAACCTGAATGAAGTCTTTTGAAAAGGGGTCCTTGACGTGAATTAACACCAATCAACACCAATATTATAAATGCGAAAGTCAGTTTGTTTATTTGTTTGTTTATTTGGGACTTCTTCACGGTAAAACGGCATGACCGATTTGCCTGAAATTTTGTATGAATACACGTCATAGGGCAGAATAGGATATAGGATACTTTTTTTCTGGCTATAGAGTCAGGGGGTCTAGATATTTTTAATTGAATTTGGTGAATATAGGACCTCTTCTCGAATAAACGGCTCGACAGATTTGCCTGAAATGTTGTATAAAGACAGTTCTTAGGGCAGAATAGGAAATAGATTTTTTGCTGGCTATCGAGTCAGGGGGTCCAGATATTTTTAATTGAATTTGGTGAATATAGGACCTATTCTCGAATAAACGGCTCGACAGATTTGCCTGAAATCTATACTCTATACTATATATACTATATTACTATAATAATAATCTATACTAATATTATAAAGAGAGAACATTTGTATTTTTGTATGTTTGTAATGATTTGGCTCAAAAACTACTGAACCGATTTAAAAAAATCTTTCACTAATACATAGAATGGACTTTCGGAATGAAAATAGGCTATATATTATCCCGTTTAAATCAAAGGTACATTTGTGGAGACCTAATTTGTAACCTAAGTCGGCAAAAAAACGGCCGAAAAACACGTTTCGACGAACGCTGCTTAATTTAAAATAGATAGAAGAATATTTCTTATGCAAGAGTTGTACAACTTAATAAGACCTACAAAAAAGTCCGCGACAGCATATGTCTATCTCTTAAGGTTGACTCACAGTACACCATTTTAATCTTAAATTTTTGTTAAAAAATATTACATAACTTCCAAGGCTATTTTTAAGTATATAGTATTAATCCTTATCCAAATAATTACGTTAATTAGCTTGGCCACATAATATAGATTAAAATTGTTCCTTACAGTATATAATTCAAATGAAAACTCTAGAAGATATCACGAATTTCACATACACGCATCGCAAAATTAATAAAATATTTGCAGTGTAACCACAGATTAGGTCATAGTTACTACGAACATATTATTATAGGCTTAGCTATGCTGTATTTTTTATTCTGCACTTGCATTTTTATGCTGCATTTTTTGTTGAATATGATCTATTTAATGTTATTTGACGTGTGTAAGTGCTAATTTTTAATTTGCCCATATACTGAATAAATGCTTTGACTTTGACTTTGACTTTGTAGGTCCCCATTGATCACAATCAATTTGAAGTCAATATACGAGTAGTATAATTATATGATATATTGTATAAAATAATATTCATCTATATATATAATAATATAATATTTTAAACCACCCCGACTGATCTATGTATAATTTTTTCATTAGAAGCATTCCAATGACTCATTTAACATAAAACATTTAAAATCTGAGCTGTAAGTTGGTGAGGATTTAAGTATTCTGTAGAGTCCAGGAGATGTCCCAGCATCAGGTCAATGTTCCATGTTCTTACAATATCGTTGAAGAAGAAGATTTTCGAATTGATCAGACCTATGAAAGTTGATTTCATAGCGCAATTAACTAGGAAAAAGCTCAAAATTTTATAACGATTGAACGAATTTTTATGAATCAAAGCTAAGAAAACTCTCGATGAAGACATCTATCAAACAAAAAAAAACTATCAATAATAAAAACAAAATCGGTTCATCCGGTTAGGTGCTAAGATACTACAGACAGACACACAGATACACACGTTAAGCGTATATTACCTCTACTTTTTGCGTCGGGGAACGCCGTAAGGTTAAGGCGGCAGATGTTCTCCTTGGTGGTAAGCTACTTTTTGGTAGATTTAGTGATCCCACTACCACTGTACGAAAACTCATGATTCATGAATGCACATAAAACTTTCATTGGTAGGTATATAGCTAGGATTAGAACCAACGACCGTCGGGTCAGAATCAGGGTAACTATCCTTTACACCAAAGGGCCGTCCAATATCACTACATAAGTATTATAAAACAAAGTCCATCACTGGGTCTGTCTGTCTGTTTGCAATTATCTCAATAGCCACTGCACGGATTATCCTGCGGTTTTCACCAATAGCCAGAGTGTTTATGAGGAAGGTTTAAGTGCATAATTCGTTAAGGTTTTGTGTAAATTGGTTGAAATATGACGATGATTGTTAAATATGTGTAATAATGTTCATATTTTATATTCGATGCAACAAACTGATGCAGGCAACAAATTTTGTAGGCATATGTTCTACCCGTGCGAAGCCGGGGCGGGCTGCTAGTGTTGTATAAAGACAGTTCTTAGGGCAGAATAGGATATAGGATACTTGTTTTATGGCTATCGAGTCTGGGTGTCCAGGTTTTTTTTTATTGAATTTTGTGAATGTGTGGCCTCTTATCAGCTAAACGGCTTGACCGATACGGCTGAAATTTTATACATATACAGTTCATATGGCATAGAAGCACATAGGATACTTATTTTCTGGCAGTCGAGTCCAGTTGTCCAGATTTTTTATTGAACTTTGTAAATGTGTGGCCTCCTCTCGGTCAAACGGGTCAACCATTTCCGCTGAAATGTTGTACACAGACAGTCAATAAGACATAGAAGGACATAGAATACTTTTTTGGCTGGTAATTTCGGGTGTCCAGATTTTTATTATGGAATATTGTGTCTTATCGGCCAATCGTTTTGACCGATTAAGCTCAAATTTTGCACAAATACAATTAATAGGGCATAGAACGACAAAGAATATTTTTTTAGCAGTTGAGTCTGGGTAAGCAAATTTTTTTTTTAAATTTTGTAAATGTGTTACTTCTTCTCGGTTAAACGAGTTGACTGACTGAGCTGAAATTGTACAGAGACAGTCAAAAAGACATAGACACAAGAGTATCTATTATCCGTGCACAAAGGTTACTATTTTTTACAATCGAGTCCGGATGTTAGTTTTTTATTATGGAATTTTGTAAATGTGTGGCCTCTTTTCGGCCAAACGGCTTGACCAATTCACATGAAATGTTGAACAAAGATATTTAATAGGGCATAAAAGGGCAAAGATTTTTTTTTGGCAGTTAAGTGTGGGTGCCTATATTTTTTGTTAACTTTACATAGAGTTAATATAATCACAAAAGTTTGACCTTAGGTTCGTATACAATGACTTAATTAGGCCATAAAACAGTCAGGGTCATTAAAAGTCATAACATTTTACGCGCTGGCTTTGCTTGCCCTAAGTGTTTTATCTCTTTGTGGGAAGTATTTCAGAAACTTTCATGTTTTAACAGTCACATTAAACCTTAGGGTAATCGGTGTTGACTTAGAAGGTCATAAAACCTGTCAGGGTCATAAAAAGTCGTAAACATCGAAATGTTTCAGGAACTTTTGTGTTGAATCAAACATTTAAACAGCACAACTTCGTATACCTAACCAAAATGATTAATGACTTTAACAATAGAGGATTTAAGGTCATCTATGGTGACTTGGCCTAAGAGATCATCGATCTTGACCTCAAAGGTCATAAAGACTCAAATATCGCGGGCGAAGCCGCGGGTAACAGCTGGTTACGTAATAAATGTTTTGGGTAAATATAAAGTCTAACGCATAAGGAAGTGTTGTTTCCAGTTAAATAATTTTGACAGAATCTTTTAAACCTTTAATAGCCGTAAAGCAATCAAGACGTCCTCCTCTCGTAAGCAGGTTAGTTGGAAAATAGTTTAAATACAAAAAGTTTCAAGTTGAAAAGTGTTTTGCTTCCCATCCGCTGATTACTTCGCAACTGCCGATTGGACGGGAGTTGCTCTGGAAATTGATGTAGGGTTGGCACTACAGCTTTTTTTGAATGTCTTCGTTCTAAAAATATGGAACAGCCTGCATGTATAATCTAAAGCTTTTACAGCATGCTAACTAACTTTACTCTACCACGCTTATGCCCAGAATACGTAACTAATAACTTATTTTGAGTAATACCTTCTCAGAAGTTCAGTCTGTTGGCAGTTTCTTCCTGGGTTTACTTGTAAAGACACAATAAAAGTTTGAATTAAAAACGATCTTTACGACGATTGTAGTGACATTGTTACCGATCATTTCCTTATTGTATAAATGTGAGTTTTCGTTCTTGAAGGTAAAAATGATACAACGACGCTGTTAAAAAACTGTTGAAAATGAGCAGCAGACTGAACATATCCGCTTACATCGAGGACTGAGACAAGGGGACGCTATTTCCCAAAATGTTTCAGTAAAGCTCTAAAAGATATGTTCAAAACGTTGAACTGGAAAGGATGGGGCATATCCATAAACGGCAAGTACACTTGAGATTTGCGGACGATATCATCACCATGGCTGAAACCAAGACTTGGAATTCATCATCAATTCTGTTTCTTCTGCACGCATCGGTCTCGGGATGAACTTGGATAAGATAACAGATTATATAATAGTTGAAAAGATCAAGATTTTCAATTCAACGAACATGTTATTCCGAAACCAATTGCCCTAAACGGAGTTCCTCTTGAAATTGTTTACAAATACCTTGGGCAAATCGTGCAATTCGGTAGAAACAACTTCGAGAAGGAAGCTCGCAGACGTATACAGCTGGGATAGTCAGCATTAGGAAAACTTCGTCAAGTCTTTTCATCGCCCATACCACAAGGCCTGAAGACAAAAGTCTTTAACGAGTTCGTCCTATCTGTCATTACTTACGGAGTCGAGACGTGGACACTGACGGTGCGACTACTTCACCAATTCAAAGTCACTCAGCGAGCTATAGAGAGGGTTGTGATTGGAGTATCTCTGTAGGATGAAATTCGAAACGACGTCATTCGTTAGAGAACCAAAGTTATCGACATAGCTCAAAGGATCAGCAAGTTGAAATGGCCGTGGGCTGGTCACATCTGTCGTAGAAGCGCGGGAGGCGGGCGGCAATAGCCCAATGGATAAGGTGTCGGACTGGCGATCGAGAGGTCGTGAGTTCAATCCCCACCCCAACCATTGTACTATTGACGTGAACCCACTCCAGACACAGGCATATTTAGCTTAGTTGGAGGGGTTAACATGAATATTTTAATTGCGCGCGTAGTAATGTGCAACCCGCATTGCGATAATCTTTTTTAAAAATCTTTGGAAGTTGAATAAGATGAGTTCTAGAGTGGAGGCCACGGCTCTGTAAACGTAGTGTAGGACGGCCTCCAGCCAGATGTAGCGATGACATACGCAAGCTGGCTGGCAGCGGTTGGAAACAAATAACTGAAGATCGAGCTCAGTGGCATGCCATAGGACAGGCCTATGTCCAGCAGTGGACGGAAATTAGCTGTTAATGATGAGGTGCTTCACTTTATAAAATGTAGATATGTGTTTGACGTATAATGTTAAATAGAACATTACATTGGTTCTTCCTATTTAGGGTGATGCTTACAATTAACAAGGAAAATGCCTTTTAAATTGTATACCTTTTAGATTCATTGAATTAGGCTGTGCGGTAATCGAGTAAGCATGTCAATGAAGTCTTTATTTGTAAAATAAATGAAGGTTATCATTATTATACTCGAATATCAGTTGGTGACCCTACTACTTCAACTTTTACTGTGTTACTGGTACCGCGACCGTGTAAAGAGCAGTTTTGAAACTTCCGAGCCGCGGCTTAACGCCCGCCGTATGCTTTGAAAGTGCCGTGCCGTCTGGTTGGCGAGTTTTTCTTAAAACTTATTTCAAGTTTACTGTTTTTGTTTGATTGCGGATTATTCGTTCCCTATATATCATAGGGACGCAAATAGATTTAATTGTTGCTCTCTCTTTCAAGTTAAACCAAATCTGTCCAATCTGCGTTCATGGTTACGGCCGCGGTGGCGTGCAAACGTCATTTTGGATGCGCGCGTAGTGAAATGAATTTGTTATATATAACAAGTACTCTTATATTTGTGGGCGATGATCCCTAATGTGCGTGCCACCGCTATTTTAGCTCGACGCGTTGGTTTGTCTCACGTTTCAATATGCACCGATGTTTCATATGAAAGTAAGTAATTACATTTTATTAATAAAATCATCGGAGGAGGAGTTGCAAAGAGTAGTTAATATTGTGCGTGATCCCTAAAAAAGGAAAGTGATAAAAGTGAATGTAAGAAAGACAAAAGTCAATATACTTTATCACAGTTTATCTTTATTATGTTATAGGCTAGCGTTTGACCACTATCTTGCCTGGTAGTAAGCGTTGATGTGGTCAAAGATGATGAACACGCTAGACCTAGAACACTCTTGACTCTCAAGTGCTGTGTGTTGCTGGAACACCGTAAGGTTATGGTGGCAGACTTGCTCCTTGATGGTGTAAAGTTACTTTTTGGTAGCATGGCAGGCATAGCAGTGATATCCAATCCTAGGATGTTTCGGTTAGATATTTCGGTTAAATGTTTCTGTTAGATATTTCAGTTAAATATTTAGGTTAAATATTTCGGTTAAATATTTCAGTTAAATATTTCGGTTAAATATTTCAGTTGAATATTTCAGTTAAGAAGTTTCAGTTAAAAAGTTTCAGTTAAAAAAATTCGGTTAAATATTTCAGTTAAATATTTCAGTTGAAAGTTTCATTTAGAAATTTCAGTTGAACATTTCAGTTAAACATTTCGGTTAAATGTTCGGTTAAGTGTTTCAGGTGGCTGGGAGTGGAGCTCGTGGTGCGTGCGGGTGCAGTGGGTGGCAGAGCATCGCAGGTCGTTGTCCCTGGTGCACGCGCCGACTTGCTGCGTCGCTACCTTCACTCGACGACGCTGCGACTGCCGGCTCCGTCGCTCCCGACTTAACAACACATCCATAGCGGACTCCCAACTATTTCACGTTTCAGGTGGCTGGGAGTGGAGCTCGTGGTGCGTGCGGGTGCAGTGGGTGGCAGAGCATCGCAGGTCATTGTCCCTGGTGCACGCGCCGACTTGCTGCGTCGCTGCCTTCACTCGACGACGCTGCGACTGCCGGCTCCGTCGCTCCCAACTCGTTTCAGTTTAATATTTAAGTTAGATATTTATGTTGAATGTTTTAGTTAAATATTTCAGTTGAATGTTTCAGTTAGATATTACAGTTAAATATTCCAGTTAGATATTTTATTTATAACTATATGTTCAAATCGCGAAAGTTTAAAGTTTACAAGTTATGAAATAACGAAACTCAGTTTTTTATATCTCCTCTTTTATCCTGAAGCCGATACAAAAATTATTTATACAGATGAGCTGAAACGTGTTCGGCGCTTGCAAATATTTATAAGAAGTAGGTATTATGATTAAAAAAACGTGAAATATTTTTATTGCTTTATATACTTGAATTGATTTTTGTTTATGGTTAACCCTTGACCAACATGTCCATAATTTAATCAGAACACGCTATGTTACCTTTGTTTGAGGTCACGCAGAACTAGTTGACTCTAGGGAAATTAACTTCCAATGGATAAAAATTGTAGGAACAGGTAAGAATTCTATATGGAGTTCACTACGCACTTTTCTTGGGCAATCTTTATTAAAAAGTAAAATGTAACCGCCCGTTCCACAGGGGCTTCGCAGTAAGAAGATTGTTATAAATTAGGAATTTTCATCTATCGGGTACCGTGATCTAATGAATAGATTAAATGTGGGAAATGGTGCTAGAATCAGCGCTATTACAATAAAATTAGACCACATAATTATCGACGCTTATTTTTTATAACAAATATAAATAAAAATCTTCGTAAAATAAAAAGTAAAGACCGTTTACAAAACGAGAAAACGGGCTTCAAATGCCACGCTAGTCATTTTCAGTATTAAGGGGTTTATCTCCATATCTCTGGAGATAATTATCAGATCTCGATGAAATTACAATGAGACCGAACGGGAAGCAAAAAAGAATTCAAATCTACTTTTGATCTTTAGGGTTCCGTACCTAAAAAGGAAAAACCGAACCTTTATAGGATCACTTTGTTGTCTGTCGGTCTGTCTGCTCGTCTATCTGCCAAGACCCTTTTTCTCAGAAACGCGTAAAGATATCAAGTTGAAACTTATATTAAGTATTCGGGTCTACGATATGTTTGAGTTTAAAAAAAATTAAACTTGTAAGTTGACGCGATCAAAATATATGATCGTATAAATCGCATATTTTCGCATTTTTGCGATTTCAAAAGGGAAGCAAAAACCTATAGTGTAACTTCCTGTTGACATAGAATCATGAAATTTGGCAAGAAGCAACAAGGTCTTGAAGCATTTATATAGGAATAAATCTGACAAACTTATTATTTGTGGTTGGTGCAATGCCTTTTCTATGAATCGAACTGCAAAGTTAAGTTTGTCCTCTAAGCTAGTTTGACAAATTTGTACGGAAGCCTTGGTGCGTGAGTCCAACTCGCACTTAGCCGGTTTTTTTATCTAGTTGATGTCGCTATGAAATCAACATTCATAGATTAATTCGAATTTGCTCTCCTCTTACTACAACAATATTGTAAGAATATAAAGATGATTAAAGATATTTATTTCTAAAATTTTACATTTTCTACGTAAATTAATACATTCAAAAGTTGAAATAATATTATCATTTGGACGTTTATATTTACAAACCAATAATAACAATAAAATATGAAAGCATTGACCTGATGCTGGGACATTACTTGGAATGAGCAGAATACTCAATCCCTCACCAACTTACAGCAGAGATGTCGAGTTTGGGCTCATCGGAATGGTCTCATTGAACAGAATATTATGATCGTCGGGGATGTTTTTAAAGTTTAAATTTAAGTACTATTTGTAATGATCTTAGAAATAAGTTGAGACCCGCCTTCCACCGCGTTAGTCATAACATTATCTATCAATAGTTAAGCACATTACCAATATGGAATTAAAGTCCGAAGTCCAAGTTCTCTATTAAATAGATACAAACACTTCGAATTGAATGTTACAAATTCTTAAACGTTTTGAGTGTCCTTTATATTTTTAGGTGCAATATTACCACTTTACAAGCTACCTACTACAATATACTCGCCAGTTACGGAAGGTATGTTTTCTTTATTGCGGTGGCAGGTTACTCTCGAGGGAAATTAAAGACAGATTGCAACATCAAAGAGTTGGTCACATAACGTAAGGTCGAAGAAAAATAATGTTTTAAGAACTCGTAGATGTAATATTGATCTGCATGGAAAATGGGAGCAAGTTTCTTGTAAGTTCAGATGGAAATGTGCTATAAAAGCGATTAGTTATGTTAGGCGTAGTATTATTATCTTTTCTATGGTAAGGGCCTTCCCTGTTTTGACTGTGACTGTGTGTGGTTATCTGTGGCATCGTAGCGCCTAAACGGATGAACCGATTTCGTTTTTTTTGTTTGATAGGTATTCATCGAGTGTTCTTTGATCTTCAATTCATCAAAATCCGTTCAGTTGTTGTCATATTGCGAGTAATCTTTAAAAAAAAGAAAAAAGATTGTGAGCTTTTTTCTTGTTGGTGACGCTAAGATCTGTATTTTCGTAGATCTGATCAATTCGAAATTCGTTATCCTCTTACTACAAAGACATTAGTTATGGTAGCTATTTTTTAAATATCATATCAGATAGCACTACTATCACTATCTCACCTGTTGGTAAGTGACGATGAAGTCGAAGATATGAACTTGAATGGGAACTGGCTCTCAAGGATAGCTGTCGGAACACATTCAATGTTTGGCGACAGATTTTCCAACTTGAGGGTGGCAGCTGGTCAGGCGAACACTAGATAGTGTCCTACCACCATGCGAGGGTTGGGGGTTTCTTAACGATGTTTTTGTTCACCAGAGGGCCACTGTGAAAGGCGCACATATAATTTTTGATAGAAAAATCCATTAATGCGCGGGGATTGAACTGAACCTCTGGCATCAAAGCCGACCATTCTCCTAATACACCACTGAGCCCTCATTGGGTGCATTAACAATATGCTGGGCCATCTCCTGGAATCTGCAGAATATTCAACTCCTCACTAACTCAGATATATCGTGTTTTAGCTGATTGGAATGGTCTCAATGAACAGATTTTACATAAATCTGTCGGGGGTGGTTTAAAACCACCACAAAAATTTAGAATATAAATATTAAAGTATCGTTAACCAAGTGTGTGAGGCCACAGATTATATAATAGTTACTACGTGTGAGGCAGGCAGCGTAAATACACATCAGCCTGGGCTAAAAAAGCGAGTGGAGAGACGTGTCCGCAACAATATTAATAATATTACCTGGGAATATCTCCACGCGGTTCTATCTTTTCAGATGAGCTTAAAAAAATATTCAGTATACAATGTTTTACGCGTTTAATTTTATTACATAATACAGCTGTTGTTTTTGAATTTATGGCTCTTCGTGTAAGTATAAAACTTTGTTTTACAAATGTAATTTGTTTAACAAAAACATGGTAAGCATATAAATATGCACCATTTTTATTTGTATATACAAAAACTTCAATTTGTAAGTAAATATTATCTATCATCAAACACAGTTATTGAAGACTGTTCAATAAGATTAGATTTTTTTCCTCATCTCTTGTATATATGGCTAAGTAGTAAGTTAGCTTCCAAATTAAAGGGAAGCACCACCCTTTCGCAAAAGGTGGAATGTACTTAAATCCTGTCAACCTTACTCATTTAGGGGGACTTAATGGGCAATCATTTTTAATTTCTCTATTAAGGGAAATGATAATTTGTTAAGATTACAAATTTTCGCTTCTACTTACGTTATAAACCATCGCTTATCAAGAGAGAAAATAGAAATGGAGCCATTCTGTAAGGTCTTTACGGGAGGGTTATTGTTACCAACTTGTGTCCGCAGACTAAAGTTAGACCTCGATCCTATATGAGATTCCTGGGTGGTGCTAATTTTATAAGGTAGGTTTCGGCCGTTGCAAGAACCATCTAGAAACGATAATAACGATAATGTTTGCATATCATCGCCACAGTTCCTATAAAAAAACAGATACACTTTTTAGGAACAACGCTGTGAAGCCTCGTATTTAGCTATGTGTGTGTGACAATGCAAAGCTAGCAGTCAGTGTGAGTGTAATGTTGCTAGCGTAAGAAAAAACTCCCGCTGTTTCTTTAGTGAACGGGTATGTATTATTTTAGCAATACTTATAAATTGTTGGAATTGGTAGTGATGTTAATACATTTTCTTACACTATATTAATGACCCTGTAGAAGTTCCTTATATATTTTTTTATAAAATATCCTATCATTCTGATATTTTTGTTTTGCTGTTTAAGTATTGGAGTCAGTCTAACGTATGAGGCTGTTAAAACACGCTATTATACGCTACATAGCGTTAATACTGCGCGAGCGAAGCGAGCGCGAAGTTTTTTATGCCTTTTTATGACCCTGACAGTTTTTATGATCTACTAAATCAACACCGATTACACTAAGGTTAAACTTGATATCCACTTATTTTCAGGTTAATAATCATTATGATTATTGAAGGTTGTACTATTTCAATTTATGACTCGTTTTGATGCATGTGGCTATTAATATACAAAAGTTGCTGAAATATTACCTTCAAAGTAGATAAAACAAGTGTTTGCGCGAGCACAGCGAGCGCTATTACTGCGCGAGCGAAGCGAGCACGAAATTTTTGTACGACTTTTTATGATTCTGACGGTTTTTATGACTTATTTACTGAGTCAATACCGATGACTCTAAGGTTAATCATTATGATTAGGTATTTAAGGTTGTACTGTTTTAATTTATGGACTCGTTTTGATGCATATGGCTATTTATACACAAAAGTTGCTGAAATATTACCAGCATAGTAGATGAAACAAATGCTTGCGAAGCTAGCGCAAAAAACATTGACGACTTTCTATGACCATGACAGTTTTAATGACCTACTAAGTCAACACCGATGAAACTAAGGTTAAACTTGATATGCACTTATTTTAATGTTAATAATTATTATCATTATTGAAAGTTGTACTGCTTTAATTTATGACTCGTTTTGATGCATGTGGCTATTAAAATACAAAAGTTGCTGAAATGTTACCTACAAAGTAGATGTGACAAATGCTTGCCCGAACGAAGCGAGCGCGAAAAATTTTTACGACTTTTTATGACCCTGACAGTTTTTATGACCTACTAAGTCAAGCGAAACCGATATAACTTAGGTTAAACTTGATATACACTTATTTTAAGGTTGGTAATGATTATCATTATTGAAGGTTTTACTGTTTTAATTTATGACTCGTTTTGATGCATGTGGCTATTAATATACAAAAGTTGCTGAATTGTTACCTTAAAAGTAGACGTGAAAAATGCTTGCGCGACCGTAGCGAGCGCTATCACTACGCGAGCGAAGCGAGCGCGAAACATTTTTACGACTTTTTATGACCCTGACAGATTTTATGACCTACTAAGTTAACACCGATTACCCTAAGGTTAAATGTGACTGTTAAAACATGAAAGTTTCTGAAATACTTCCCACAAAGCAGATAAAACACTTAGGGCAAGCAAAGCCAGCGCGTAAAATTTGATGACTTTTAATGACCCTGACAGTTTTATGGCCTAATTAAATATAGGCACCCACACATAACTGCCGAAATGAAAATATATCTTTGTCCTTTTATGCCCTATTAAATATCTTTGTTTAAAATTTGATGTGAATCGGTCAAGCCGTTTGACCGAAAAGAGGCCACATATTTACAAAATTCAATAATAATTAAACTGGCCAAGTGCGAGTCATCATCGCGTCTCTTATCGCACACTTAGGGAGGGTTCCGTACAATACGAAACATAACAGAGTTTCAACCTCATATATTTGATTAATTGATATTACCAAGAATATTTGGTTTGGTCGCGATCTAGAAAGACGGGGCTCGTTTACTAGCGCCATCTATGTCATTTTGGCGAAACTAATTAGATAGATGGCGTTTAAAAACATGTTTTTTGTATGGGGACCCCCTGTAATTTTTAACTTTATTTTATTTTTAGTATTTGTTGTTATAGCGGCAACAGAAATACACCATCTGTGAAAATTTCAACTGTCTAACTATCACGGTTAATGAGCTATAGCCTGGTGACAGACGGACAGACAGACAGACAGACAGACAGACAGACAGACAGACAGACAGACGGACAGCGGAGTCTTAGTAATAGGGTCCCGTTTTACCCTTTGGGTACGGAACCCTAAAAAACTGACAACCGGACTCGATTGTAAAAAAAGTAACCTACGTGCACGGATAATAGACTCTACTCTTGGCCTATGTCTTTTTGACTGTCTCTGTACAATTTCAGCTCAATCGGTCAACTCGTTTAACCGAGAAGAAGTAACACGTTTACAAATTCAATAAAAAAAAGTTGCTTACCCAGACTCAACTGCAAAAAAAAAATGCTTTGTCGTTCTATGCCCTATTAATTGTATTTGTGCAAAATTTGAGCTGAATCGGTCAAAACGATTGGCCGATAAGACACATTATTCCATAATAAAAATCTGAACACCCGAATTTACCAGCCAAAAAAAAGTATTCTATGTCCTTCTATGTCTTATTGACTGTCTGTGTACAAAATTTCAGGTGAAATGGTTGACCCGTTTGACCGAGAGGAGGCCACACTTTTACAAAGTTCAATAAAAAAAATTGGGCACCTGGACTGGACTGCCAGAAAATAAGTATCCTATGTGCTTCTATGCCATATGAACTGTATTTGTATAAAATTTCAGCAGTATCTGTCAAGTCGTTTAGGTGAAAAGAGGCCACACATTCACAAAATTCAATAAAAAAAACCTGGACACCCAGACTCGATAGCCAAAAAACAAGTATCCTATATCCTATTCTGCCATATGAACTGTCTTTATACAACATGCCAGGCATATCGGTAGAGCCGTTTATTCGAGAAGTGGTCTTATATTTATAAAATTCAATTAAAAATATTTGGACCCCCTGACTTGATAGCCAGAAAAAAAAAATTCTATATCCTATTCTGCCCTAAGAACTGTCTTTATACAACATTTCAGGCAAATCTGTCGAGCCATTTATTCGAGAAGAGGTCCTATATTCACAAAATTCTATTAAAAATATCTGGACCCCCTGACTCGACAGCCAGAAAAAAAGTATGCTTTATCCTATTCTGCCCTATGACATGTATTCATACAAAATTTCAGGCAAATCGGTCAAGCCGTTTATTCGACAAGAAGTCTTATATTTACAAAATTCAATAAAAAATTCTGGACCCCCTGACTCGCTAGCCAGAAAAAACTGATACTTTTTTTTCTGCCTATTCTGCCCTATACTATCTTTGTACAAAATTTCATCCAAATCGGTCATGCCGTTTTACCGTGAAGAAGTCCCAAACAAACAAACAAACAAACAAATAAACAAACTGACTTTCGCATTTATAATATTGGTGTTGATTAGCTTATACACTACTGTTAGAATATTTCCAACTACCCTCACGCTGCGACTGGGCTCGATAGTATAAAATCGGACAGCGAGCGGGTATCAGTCTTCTGAGAGAAGCCTAAAGGTGGCGATTCGCGGTCTCCCTGCAGACACCGATGTAGATGAAATCGCGCGCGACCTAGAAGATAAAGGATTCGAAGTCGAGTATATAAAGGCGATTAGAGGACGACAGGGCCGTCCGGGCTGCGTGTTTTACACCATGCTAAAGAAAACTCAGTCGCTTATACCTGCCATCTACGAAGTTAATGAGATCCTGATGATGCCCGGCGTAAAAGTTGAAGCCTGGCGTGCCAAGAAGGGGCCAGCCCAATGCCACAGATGTCAAAAGTTCCGCCAGAGTTCGCACAACTGTCACCGCAAACAGGCATGCATGCGCTGTGGCGAAGAACACGCCGCCAAAGAATGCCCTCGCTCTAGGGAGGAGCCAGCAACTTGCGCAAACTGCACCGGCACGCACCCCGCTAACTACGGAGCGTGCCCAGTATTCAGAAAGGAAGCCCAGAACAAGAGGGCGGGCACACTAGCCCAGACCCTACCCGGAAGGCGCGGACAAGCCCCGGTAATCCCGTCAAGCGTGGAGGAAACCGCCCCCGCATCCCTCATGGCCCCGGCAAACGAACCGGGCGCACAGAAAGCCGGCGCAAGAAGAGGGAAGAAGAAGCCCGCCGCCGCCAAACAAGAAGCCGCACCCCCAAAGACTAAGACCACCGGGCAGGACTCCCTAGGGCAAACCATCGGTGTCTTGAAGGAGATCTTAGAAGCTGTCCAGTCCGGCACCGATGCCGAGACTGCCACCTTGATGGGGCTCATGAGAATCTTAAACAAGGATGGATGTAACTAGAATCGTTTACTGGAACGCCCAAACGCTCACGGGGAAGGCAAAACTGCTGACCACCTTCCTCCGTGAGCAACAAGTGGGCGTATGCTTGGTCAGCGAGACACACTTAAAGAAAGAAGCTAAGCTTAAGATCCCTAACTACCACATATATAGAGAAGATGAAGTCAATGCGGAGGGAAGAGCCTACAGAGGCCTAGCTGTCATAGTCCACCGAAGGATCATACACCAGCCCATCCCTACTGCGCAGTTCCAGTCTATTAAAGCACTCGGCGTAATCATTAACGTCGCCGGCTCTAATCTGAGACTCTTCAGCATCTACAAACCACCGAGGACGCACATTGATCCAAGGGAGATCAGATCGATACTCGAAGACGAGACGCCTATCATTATAGCCGGCGACCTAAACAGTAAACATACACACTGGAACTCCAGTAGGGTATGTATGAGTGGCAGAGTATTATACCAGGACTCGGTGGACCACCAGTATGACATAGCGGGCCCCACAACATGGACACACTACGCAAACAGCGGAAGTGGTGACGTCATCGACATTGCGATATATAGAAATTTGAAATCAGCACCCACATTCTATGTACTGCCGGACCTCCCGTCAGACCACCGGCCAGTACTAATGATGATAGAAAGCGCACCCACTACAACAGTGAAGCCCAACACCAGAACGAGGATCAACTGGGAAAGGTTCGCCGAAGAAATTCGCGATCGCACCAAGACCAGGCCAATCGAAACACCGAGCGACGTAGACACAGCGGTGCAGGAGCTGTCCACAGCTGTCCAAGACTCCCTCTCAGCATCATCTCACACCTCCAAGGCTGGGCAGAGATTGGACCCTCTGCCCACCTGGATAAGGAACCTCATAAAGGAGAAAAGGGAGAAACGGAAGCTGTGGCAGGAGACAAGGTGTCCGATTCTAAAAACAGAGGTCAACGCACTAGTTGAAAAGGTGAAAACAGCCCTGGACAACAACGCCGCCGAAGACTGGGAAAGGCACATATGCGAAATCACAGATGACATCCCATCGATACATAAGCTGTGTAAGCAAATGTTGACAAAGACACCACCGATGCAACCCCTGATTGGCCCCGACGGACAATTTAAATTTGTAGCCAAGGACAGAGCGGATCTCTTCGCAAAGTCGCTGGAAACACAATTCACACCGAATCCGACATCAGACTTAAACCATGTTGAGATGGTAAACGAACATCTAGAAGAATACTTCAGAACACCAGAAATAGAAACCGCCAATACGGAAGAAGAAACCGAAGAAAATAACCTTCTCTTCTTCACCCCAGGCCGAGTACAACGCGCAATCCAAAGACTGCCCCGACAAAAAGCGCCGGGACTGGATGGGATTACCAATGAAACCCTTAGAAGATTCCCACCAAAAACAATAACTGCGCTTACGCGGATATTCAGTGGTATCTTACGCACCGGTCACTTCCCGACAGAGTGGAAAGCGGGCAAAGTAGTAATGATACAGAAGCCGGGCAAGGATGCAAGAAAGCCAGAATCATACCGCCCCATCACATTGTTGAGCTGTATATCCAAACTGTTCGAAAGAGTCCTGATGCCATTTATTCTACCCCATATAAAACCCAGAAACGAACAGTTTGGATTCCGGGCAGAGCACTCGACGACACTCCGAATCACAAAGATGGTGAACGAAATGACGAGACACTACAACAAAAAGGAGTTCGTAGTAGCTATATTACTGGACATGGAGAAGGCCTTCGATAGAGTCTGGCACGAAGGCCTTCTCTATAAGATAGCTAACACGCCGATGCCGAAGAAAATTGTCCGAGTGTTAAGAAGCTTCCTCAGCGAAAGAAAAGTCACTGTTTCCATAGAAGACCAGCTTTCGGAAATGGTAAACGTGAAAGCCGGAGTACCGCAAGGTAGCTGCATCTCCCCCGTATGCTACGCCTGGTACACCGACGACATCCCAGTCGTTGGGCAGGCGCAGCTCGCTCTCTACGCGGATGATGCAGCCTACTACTGCGCCTCCATGAACCCAAATCACGCAGTCAAGACGATCCAAAGAACCCTAGACGCCCTCCCCGAATGGCTAAATAAGTGGAGACTATCGGTGAACGTGAACAAAACACAAGCGCTGTGCACCGGTAGATCGAAGAACCCCGCCCCTGCGAAACTGATGGGCCTAGAAATACAGTGGAAACGAGAAGTCAGATATCTAGGAATTGACATCGACCAAAACTTGACATTTGGAAGTCACGTCGATCGCGTCATATCTAGCGCAAAGGGAGCAAGAGCGCGGCTCACGGCCTTATGGACATCGAAGCTTCCCACCAGAACGAAGTTGATGCTTTATAAAACATATGTGAGAACGCGCCTCACATACGCAGCCCCTGCCTGGTACCCTCTCCTGAGCAGGCTCAACAAAAATCGACTACAGGCACAAGAAAATCAATCCGTCAGGAAGATGGTAGGGGCTCCACGCTTTGTGAGGAATGACGTGATTCGGCTGACCTGACAATGACCTGAAGATAGAAAACCTGGAAACATGTGTCAGAAATCTAGGAAGGAAGAGGTTCAAAAGAGCTGACAACTCCATTTATGAACACCTACGTGACATCGCCCCACTCCACGCGCGGCCACCAGAAAGAAAAGGACGAAGCCTGACTACCATGAAAGCGAGTACCAGAGAATTCTTTCAAAACACGGAAACCGATGATGAAGAAGAAGAAGAAGATGACGCCAATGATGTAAGGAGGGACCCGCTGGTAGCCGCTGCTGGGTTCGCTGATCGGTTCGCTGGGCTTCCCCGAACGGGGATCAACCTGGCAGGGCCTGATCGCACCGGCGTATAGTGGCCGCCGGCGGTCCCCCCCTCCTGAAATCATTCAAAAGAAGACGCGCCCATAGTTATGGGCGAAGAAGAAGTCAGGGGAAGAGGGCCTAGCCCTGACCCCCTATCCCTACACCGATAGGTGTATGCGGTAACCCGGACTGGGTATCAGTCTTCAGTCTTCGTGTAGCTGTCGTACGGTTCGGACGTAATGGTTATGTTGTTAGCTTAGACACATTATGTAATTGTTATTATGTTAAGGTTCTGTGGTATTATATAGTTGTGGGTATTGTGATAGTGTTTATTGTTGTTATGTTGAGGTTCTGTGGTATTATATAACTGTGGGTATATGATATTGTGGGTATTGTGATAGTGTTTATTTTTTTAGCCTTTTTCACTTCTGGTCTCTAAGACTACTGTATATAATCTTCGTAGTGAATTACTATATCTAGTGCTGAAAGCTGCATTAAAATCGTTGCGTAGTTTTAAAGATCTAAGCGTACAGAAAGCGGTGGTGACTCATTTTATGACTATGTAAAGATAGCAGGATAGATATTAATATTAGTACGATGTGATGAGAGTAAGATAAGACACGGTAATTTTAGGATGACATGGGACGTACGTGTGACGCTCTGATGATGAATCAAGAGTAAATCTCAGCGTGCTAAGTTTGGTGTTTCCATTTATGGATGCTGTCTTGATTTTCAGTAAAACAGTGCTAATTTTTCGAAGTGGATTCGGTAAAAATACTATAAAACAATCATCTACTGGGCTATTAGGCCATATGGTTTGGTATCGACGCTTTCTGTCATAATCACAGATATATTATTTTTTATATATTTCTGATATGATTTATTAATATTTCTTTGGTCATAACTAATATTTATTAGCGTAGGACTAATATATTTTCTGTGTTATTATTGCAGTTACACACCTCTTTAAAGCTGCATTTCGTTCTTTACAACAAATATGGTGGTGGTTGACTGGTTGAAAAAGCTATTGTAGCATTAAGTCTTCAGTGTAATTTTTTTTTGTGTGCAAAGATATAAATACTAAATAATTAATATCGGACGCAATGCCAATAAAGCTATCAATGTAAAGACTACTACGTCTGGGCAAATCACTTTAGGCGTTCTCGTTAATTAGAAGTAGATACGTAACTAACTACATTTATTAATAAATAATATTTCTAACATTGGTATGTCAGACCATAGTTTCTCATATCTCCGAAAGGTTAATACCTACATCAGTAATAAAGGGCAGTCCCTTGCGTCGGCAACCGCCCGATCATAACCCAATTACAGCTCAACCACGTTTTTATGGACCTCAGGAAAAAACCTGTTTGTGGCAAAATCTTGGTCATTATTTTTGGTGTCCGCACTTGATGTGGTAAGAGTAAAAAGGTGAAATAGTATTTCTATGTTCGCTGTGTTGTTGCATAAATAAGTTGTTATACTCGCAGTGATTCAAAATAATAAACCTGAATTATCTACAAAAATAGATAATTTTATTGTTTTGAATTGTAATAGAAAACTAGGTAGGGGTTTTAAATTTTTTTAACTAAAACTGAGGTATCTAATATTTATTATTATCTGCTTAAACTACATTTATTTATGAACAAAAATTCAATAATCATTCTTTTTATTATACCTAAAACTAATAGCGGTCAAAAAGTTCAAACACGCTTTAAAAATTCCAATGAAAAAATCCTCTGATCAAAATATCTAAAGCTTTGAGTATTCACCTAATCTAAAGGCTTGTAAAAATGTGTACGCCGAGAAAAAAGGAACACATGACATACATAAATAAACCTGCCAAGTGCGAGTCGATTCGCACACTTGGGGTTCCAATTGAACAGAATTTGCCGTAAAAATAACCTTTGTGTATGGGGATCCGCTTTAATTTTTAATTAAATTCAGTTTTTATTATTGGATGTTATAGCGACCATTGTAATGCACACTATGAGAAAAATTCAAGTCTCTATATATTACGGTTTTGTAAGATCAGGCATAAATCGCCTGAAAAACACGATTCTTGTATGGGGTACCCTTATAAGATCACTTTCTGTCCGTCTGCCCGTCAATCCGTCTGTCCGTGTGTCACCACCAATTTTCTCAGTAACGAGTAGACTTAGCAAGTTGAAATTTATACTAGATACCTACTGAAGTTTATAGTCCCTATTAGTGTATACAAATCAAGTTCCTAAGTCAACATGATAAAAAGATATGGGCAAATTTAGATTTTCGGGAAAACAATACAATACGATAACAATAAAATAAGATGACAATTACATAATTGTTATCTTATTTTGTTTAACGGGTCAGTTAATTGTCAGGTCAGTGCACTGTAAAATGTTATACAAATATTTGTATGTATTTGACCCGTAAAATCTCATCAGCGGCATGACATGCGAGCACCTAATTGTTTTAAATGTAAGTATTTCTGTTTGACAGCATCAGTTACTACTACTACTACTACTAGTTACTAGCTACGATAAACTGCACCGTTCAAACTGTACAGTTTGATCGTAACCATTTCTCGTAGCGTGTATGGCCACCATTAGTCAAAGCTCACGAATAAATAAACACAATAAAGTAGTACATTATATAACAATAAATGCAATATTGTTGAGACAAATATTGACCGTACAATTAAAACCCGAGTTCAGTAATTATACACTTCTTCCAATTAAATAAATAAGATAGTTTAAAAACTAAAACAACCGTCTTCCATGTCCCGCGAGCCAATTTCAGTAGCAAGTTTGAGACATTTAACGTCATATCTTTGGAGACACGTATCAGATCTCGATGAAATTACAATGGGACCACCGTGGAAACGTACCCTACCGCTTAAAAAAAATAATTCGAATCTGTTCACAATTGACGCTAAAAAAAATACAGTCGAATTGGGAACCTCCTTCTTTTTGGAAGTCGTTTGAAAACAATGAGCGATGTATACTTTAATTTTGGATGTATTATTTTTTCTTCTGAGTTTTGTTCTTGTGAGACTAAGCAAAGGTTCCCGTTTCAGTTTGAGAAAAATGTTGTCATAATATACCGTCCGGCGGTTTTCCTCTACATTTTTCAACTGATTCTCTAGAAATATTGAGAGCAAGTTCGATAATGTTACTGATTTCTTTTTGTCGATTAAGTTTTAGAATAAAATCAAAATGGTGGATATTATATGGGGGATGAAAATGTAAAATTAAGTGATATATCTGCCATTTAGAAGTCAACAATGAGATATAATGTTCATAAATGTCTTAAAACTGTTTTGTTACCATTAATACCAAACTTTTTTATCCATTACTAAGTATTATTATAAATAGCTATTTGTACCTCATTGATGACCAAAGTCTCCTTAAAAGGAGACTTTTCTGAGGTATTATGGGACCAGTAATTGTTGGAAGCATCAAGCGAGTCTTCAATTCATTTTCAATTTGCCGCCGTATGAAGTCGCCACATTGTGATTATTTAGGCCAACTGGTAATTTAATATGTGGAAAATATAGCCAGTCCCATTTAATTTTAGTTAGGCAGCATTTTGATCAACGTCAGTAGTTTGTTGTTTTGGGGGTTTTCCATCGAGCTAGGAAATCTCTCTCATCAATAACTGGTGCTAAACTATAAAATTCGAAATGTGTAGGTATTCATTTCACAACTGACGCTGCCTGTTTCATTTTATTGTCAGCAAATACATGAACACGCGTTGTTAGATAGAGTTGTTTTTCAGTCTACGGAGTGCCCTATTATAACTTGACTATAAGTTACAAGTTTACCTCCGTCCTGCAGCAGGTGACTTTAGTTACGGAGTAACTTCAGTAATCTGTGCTAATAGCGTATGACCTTTAACAAGTCCGGTATTAAATAACAATTAGGAAAGAAAATGATATTGTGGGTACAGACATCGCGCAAAACACTTCACATAGAGCCCAGTATATACCAAAAATTTGCGACCAAACTTGAACCTCAAATCATCGCAAGTCACCATAGCAACAAATACCACTCGTACAGGAAAACCAGTAAGTATACCTTTTCGTTCACGAATTTTCTATGAAACTGAATTCCACAAAACATCGCACACAAAGCAATGTTAGTACTTATACGAACCCCTACTTCCAAACAACTAAGCATGATTCTTTCAAGGCAAAGTTTACTTTAAAGGAAGTACAACTCTTTTGTAATTTGAATAATCACATAATCTGATCGGTCTCTGTCTGCAAGTGACTGCTTTTGCTACGTGATCAGCATGCTTCCCAATTATGAAGGCAAAAGGAGTGACGCGAATTTGTTAAAATACGGTCTATGTTATAATAAATTAGCGTTATAAGCAGTATGTATATCTTTCATCCATAAAACTCAGATTTCTATGGATTAAAGATATACATACTTCATTCCTTTCGTGAGAATGTGTAGGAACTTGTGGTAGCCTTTCTGATCACATTCATTATTTGTAAGAATATATGTATAATGTACATGTAAAAAATGATGCTACTGAGCCTACAAAAATAGTTTTATATTAGCTTGTTTATGCACAAGATTAACGCAATTCTAAATATTGCGTCAGTTAAACGCGGGTAAATAAACAAGACGCAACCAGTAATAATCAATTTCAGTGTAATACAATAATAACCTTAAAATTATCTAAAAATTGTCAATTGGTTAGTAGAGACTAGAATATAGGAAGAAAATGCTTCTAACTTAGAACATACTCAAGTATGAAAATGAATTCAAGTCGCCTGAGTAACAATCGGTGACAGCTGCATAAAGCGACAGAATACGGCAATTTATCGGTTATATTCAAACAGTATTGCATTGCAAATTCATTCTGAACACGTTTGTAAACGTGTTTATATAAGGTTTCAGGAATGGAGTCTTTCATGTTTGATTGGGTTTTCTAGACGCTAGCGCAATACAAACGCTGAAATACTATAGATTCAAATGCCACATATATGTTCCGTAGGTTTACCGTAACGTGGTTTACCGTAACCGTAACTGTTCCGTAACGTCGAGTACTCGTAAAAGGTGGGTTTACCACTAAATGAAAATAAGTCACTGATCGGTTCGTTGAGCTTGGGCATGCTGTGCGGTTTAGCTAGATCGGAATTTGGATAGCCGAATTTCGATTGCAATCTTTTGAATTGCAAAATAAATACTTAGACAATGGTGGTCTACAAGGCTCATTATCTCAGTTATAACTTTTTAATGTAGAGACTAACAGCACTTTAGGAATAATTGTAAGGATTATTATTTACCCATCTGCATTCATAGGACTGGTCCGAACCCTGGTCCTAAATGGGTGACCACTGGTGGTAGCTTCAGATGTGGCTCGCACCGATGACTGAAGATAGAACATGTCATGCCATAGTTCGCCAAGTTCCGGTGTGATGTTCGATGCGCGATACACCAGTTTTGAATACGGCTTGTTGTGCTATTGGGCAAATGTATTGCCGTTTTCTAATTATAATCAAGCATGATACCTACCATCGACCGCATCGACAGTTTTGGTTTCTTAAATAACGTGGGTAAGTGAGCACTAAACTTTTGAAAAAACTCCCCAGGGGTGACAAAGGTATGACATTTTGTATGAGACTTTTCATTCCTTCATCAGATTTACTTTAACAGTGTTTATATAAAAATGTGATTCAACGTTACTGGAAAAGATTCCTTTAGCTAGGGGGTATACGGGGTGGAAATATTTATTTTTTGATTTATTTTAATTTGCGACAAAGTGTTTTTTTCACTTTGAGGTAGTTGAAATGTGACATAAGCTATTTATTTTATTATTTTATATTTTATTAAAAATATTTTCATGGTAAAACAGAAATGTATGCACTCGAAGCCGTGGGCAGAAAGTTCTATTGTTCCATAAGAATTTCCAGTTTTTCATCAATTAAAATTTACCCCTTGAATAATAATGTCTTCAGATGACTTCAATCCCTGTGAAACCTACGTGCAAAATTCATTTCGATACAGCACCTGAATCTTTATAGATATCATAATATATCACTGGTATATAGATTATATGCATCTCATTAAGAGAAACGAAAAAAATAAACTTGCAAATGCTTTAATTAAAACCTCAAAGTTTTAATTTTATTTGAATCAAACATTTATTTTTGGAAATACAAACACAATTATTGAATTGAGGAAGAATGCAAAATAAAAAGCCTTATATTGACTGCTCGAAATATTGATTTCTTTCTCTGATATTTATATTTTTAAGGGACTGGTCTTGTTCCACTAATAATTGGCGTTCCAGCTGCAGTTACCAGGTATATGTATGGACGGTTTGCATTCACTTGAACATTTAACACGCCCTCAGGTACAACTGTAAGCAGAAATAGATTAATTTACTTATATATATATTATATACTATTATTAATTTATCTTCTAATAATATAAGAATCTTTGTCCTGGGCATACTTATCTTAGTACGTAAGGGTGTAAGTAAGAAAGGATTTCCCAAAATTCACCCCCTAAGGGGATGAAACGGGGTTTGAAGTTTGTATGGAAAAACAAGATAAGATAGACTTTTTTAATTTGAAACTTTACACAAGTACTACTGTAAATAAATAAGTAAACACGTGTTTTAGGGTTTTTCGAAATGTCACCCCTAAGAGAGTACATTCTGGACAACAAAGCCTAAAATCAATATGGTTTTTCGGATTTTATAAAAACGAATCCCTATTTTCCTTTATCACGCGATAAATTAAAAACAGTTGGTCCTATTTGGCTAAATTTTTTTGATGCGTTTTTATGGTTGTAATTGTTTTAGATTTTTAGATTAGTTTTTACGAAAGAAAAGTTTTAAATATGTGAAAAAAGTTTTAAATGCGGGCGAAGCCGCGTGGCACTTCTAGTTATCTCATAAGAATGCTGGCTAAATAACGATAACGTTTTTAGAATGATTTTCTAGATTTTTTAAAACTAAGGTAAGCACCTTAGTTTTCAAAAAAAAATCTTAAAGCATACTATGCAATGTCTATGTCCAGCTGTGGACGAATACTGGCTTATAATGATGATGTTGATGATATCGGTATCCCAATTCATAAATATCAAGTGTATCCATTATCTTAATAATTAAAGTATATATACCAGTTGGATTTTAAAATATTGTTCTTATATTTTATACCATATAAAATGTATAGGATAAATATATACAAAACATATATATTTAAGTAAAAATATATGTTTTGTAGTTAAGCAAAGTAGCCAGTGCGTTTGTTTCACTTTGTTTATAACATTTTGTTTATAAGCTACGCATGAAATCATTACTACCGGTAGTTTTTAGGTTATTGTCAAGAATCACTTAAATCGGATTTTATAAGGCTCAACGCACACAAGCAATTCTATATCTTGTAACATTGTTCATAAGGTGTATAATGTATTGTTATTAAAACTGATTGTCTCGTTGCGTCGCGTCGCTGCTAATTTAGTGTGAGTTGAGCCTAAATCCAACAATTTCATTATAAATAAAAGAAACATAAATACCAGGTTCCTGTCCTCCTGTATAAGAGCCGTCGTATATAAATTTTTGAATACCCCTAGAAATGAATACTGGTGTATCATTTTTTATCATACCGCAAAATTTTGCTCTCTCGTCAAATATAGTGGGAACGCTCAGGCTCTAAAAATAAAGTAAAATTTTATACATGGCTTAGTTTTTAATTGCGGACTATGCAAGCGTATGACGGCTATGGCATGTGATGTTACATAAAGACTTTTAGTAAACCTAATCGTGCAATACATTGAGTTACCCTGCGGTCTGCGATAAAAAATAATCTATTATAACACTGGGCCGCAATGAAACCGGGTTAGTTATGAAATGAAATAACTTTTAAAATATTTGAGCCTCCTTTAAAAAAAACACAGACGAACATAAAACCTCCTCCTTTTTGGAAGTCTGTTAAAAATACTCAATTAAATTACATTTTATTACGAATTTAGAAAGGCGAAAAACCGTTTGATTCCTTTTTTGTGATTGTATTAAAAAACGAAGACGATTCTTAAATTTGGAAATATTGTGGAAACCATTTTGTTGCATTCCACCAGCTTTTAACCAAATTTCATTTAAATCTGTTCAGACGTGTTTGCATGACTGAATGATAAACAAACAAACTTTCACGTTTATCAACACCAATATTATAAATGCAAAAGTCAGTTTGTTTATTTGACTGATTTGGAGCTGAAATTTTGTATAGGGATAGCCAGTACTGTGGATTAGGCTATAAGATACTTCGTAACGCGGGCAAAGCCGCGGGGCACAGCTGGTAATATTATAAGAAAAATAATATTTCATTGAAATACATAGGTACTAGATATACTAAAACGTCAAGTATATTCTTTTATAGTTTTATTAACGTAAACCTACTCAGAGCTAAAAGTTGCTCGTAGATTTTTTTACAAAAATTCAAACGAATACGCGTTAGTCATTATAAGTAAATGATAGTATACACACCTGATAGGCTAACTGTCCAACATTAATGGTAGAGGTAATATTATCAAATGCTGGCAAGGTAAGCTCTACTACTGCTGGTTTAAGACTGTTGAAAACTGAGTCGTATAAAATTGGGATACCTAATCTTCTTATGACTCTATTGACACTCGTGCCCTCATGGGGCAATATTAAAATATTTGCATATGGGCCCAGTAACAATACCTCTACTACCTGCAAGGTTCAAATAAAATATATCAGTTATCGTTTTTCAAGCCAAGAGTCAAGACTATACTAGAAAAATCATGAATACTCACAGTAGCACCTAGAACTCGACTATTTGTGTAGTTGTACAATGCTTTTTGATACACAAACGGTACATCCACTGACTTTTCCGGACTTATATAGAATGTTTGTGTTCTAATCTCGCTAGGGTCAAATCTGTACTTGGATTCCGGCTACAAAATATATCGGATAGGTATATTACAAACATTATACAAACATTATTTTTCTACAAAAATAATAAAAATAATCTATTAGGAAGAATTAGGAAATTGAAGCTGTAAGAACGATTAGATTGTAAAGAATTAAATATATTTAGTGAGCATATAGTACTCGTACGTACTCGTACGTCATCAGATTTTTTTTTAAATACGTACGTTGTCTGACTATAGGGTAGTCAATGACGTGCAAACAGTGAGTGGTTTTGCTTAAAAAGCTTACTGCAGTTAAATAATTGTAGGTTAAAATCAGACGTTAAGGGCCATTTGCACGGGTTCCTGATAGCGCTAATATGAAGAAATCTGACAGCTTTTATATGGCGTCATGTGTCAGATATCTGACGCATTATCAGAGAACTGGTGAAACTGGCCCTAAATGTAATGTAAGATTCTTACAGTAAAATAAAGTGCAGTCACAGGAAATAGTTTTATATCGCATGTAATATACCCATCACCAGGCGATACTATGCTGGTTATCAAATTACGGGTCTCGTCTTTAATCTGTGAACAAAATATTGTAATGTAATGCAATGCAATAATAATGTAATGCACGTTTACGTGACAGATCCTAAAGTCCATTGACAGCAAGTCAAAATATACACGATCGCTAGACGGATACGTACGCATTGTAAGCCGCAGTTAATGGTCGTTTGGAGCCCTCTGGAGCGTGGTGATCAGAAGATATCTGAGCGAGCAGGTTTATAGTATTTTTTAAACAAATCGTAAAATATAATGAAGTCGGTAATTAGGTAAAAAAATGTAAAAAAAATGAAGCATTGGCCATATTTTTGCTCACGACGGAACGGAGACTGTATATGCGTTTGGGGTGAGAGGATGTTTGTTTGTTTGTTTGTGTGTGCAAATCCATGTTGTCAATTTTCTCCAAAACTACTAGTCTGATTTTGAAACAGTTTTCAATTATGGGTTCGTGTTTGATTGGTGCATGTTCTTAAATAGGTGTTGCGGTGTCAAATTACCAGGGGGCGCTGCAGTAAACATCTGTTTGTGCAAATCTATGTTGCCATTTTTCGCCAAAACTAGTTTGATTTTGTCTTTAAACGGTTCGTAATTAGTCAGTGGTGGTTCTTCGATAGATGTTATGTTGTTAATTTTCTAAAGGACATTGTCATTGGTGTTTATTCAAAATATTAATTTTGTTACTTGTTGTATAATAAGTATTACATTGATAATTATGATTATTTTACCTATATAAACTACAAATTATATTCTTACATGCACACGAAGCGAATATAAAAAAAAGCCCTTTCGATAGTGTAACTACTTGTATACTTTCTGCACAGAATTTATTTATAAAAAGGTAGTAACTTAGAACATAAAATTATAATAATAAAGTAAGTATATAAGGGCCAGTTTCACTGGGTTTTGCTAAAGTTTCAGACAGTTATCTAACATTATAAGGCCATATAAAGTTTTATAGGCACGATTCAAAATTGAGTTTTAATAGGTATTTCAAAACATTTTCAAATAAACCGTCATCATGCACTCATATTTTTTATTATCAGGTCACGGTGCAATTATTGATATGAATGAAAACATCATTATTTTTTATTATACCTACCCGCAGCGCTACATAAATAAAAAAAAAAATGTTTTTAAACGCTAACACTGTTACGATACCTATTTTTAGATAGAACTAAAACTTATAAATGTTATAGTCAAGTTTTAAAAAGCATATTTCATATACCTAAAATTCATAGAGCGTAATTTCGGGTACCTTAGAAGTGTAGTCAATGTAGTCGAGCCGTTGTAATATACCTATTGAACAAGCTGATTGTCGTGTTTATAATATCGGTATTGTTAACATATAGATTAGCGTATATCAACTATCTCTGTCATCAAGAAACTTTTTGGTTGAGTATTCTAGGGTTAGAACGAGCACTACCTACATAATGTGAAATAGCGTGTCATAGCGTTTTATTTACTTACCACATCATTTATAAAATTTGCAGCATTAGTTTGGTTCCGGAAATCGGTATTCAAAGCTTTGCCAACGACAAGATTTTCCGTATCTTTTTTGAATGCATCAGTAAAAGGATATTGAATATTTGCAAAAATATTGCTTCCATTGATTGTGAATAATAGACTTCGTTGTTGCTCCGGAATTACAGCGTTCAATTGTTCAATAGCGCATCGGATCTGTAAGAGACGTATTTACAGCTATTGCGAAGGAACAAATTCAACATAAAGGGGTGTTATATGTTGACGTATGTATCTGAGTGTCTGTGTATCTGTGTATGTGTGTCTGTGGCATCGTAGCGCCCAAACGGATGTACCGATTTTGACTTACTTTTTAGGGTTCCGTGCCCAATGGGTAAAACGGGACCCTATTACTGAGACTCCGCTGTCCGTCTGTCTGTCTGTCTGTGTAGCCATACACAAACTAAACGAAGACTTAGACAGGATAGTGAAATGGTCAACAAATAATTGCCTCTTACTAAACCCAACTAAAACTAAATTTATGGTTCTAGGCAGCAAACACAAACTGTCATTGTTGCCACATACCATCGACATAACCCTCATGGGTGAGAATGTTGAGTGGGTATACGTGGCCCGCAACTTGGGTTTAAAGATTGATGTCAACTTGCGTTTCGAAGAGCATATCACGGAGTCAGTACGAAACTGCTTTTACAGGTTGAAAACATTATATAAACTCAGACCGTACTTAAGCGAAGAACTTCGTATAAGATTAATAGAATCTCTTGTACTTTCTAAGCTCAATTACGCTGACACCGTATATGGTTCTCGTTTACTATCCAGAACCCAACATCTAATCCAGAGGGTTTTTTTTTTTTTTTTATACGATATAGGCTAGCGTTTGACCACTATCTCACCTGTTGGTAAGTGATGATGCGGTCGAAGATGGTAAGCTAGGCCTAGAATGGGAACTGGCTCTCAAGGATAGCTGCCGGAACACATTAGATGTTTCATTAGATTGGGTACAAAATGCATGTGCAAGATTTTGTTTTAATATTCCTGCCAGAAGTCATGTAACACCTTTTTTGAACAAAAACTATGCCCTTAAGATGAAATCGCGTCGTAAACTTCACCTTGCTTCTCTACTATTTGGCATAATTAACTTTAAAGAACCCCTATATTTGCACAAGAAGATTCATGCACAAGGATGTCTCAAAGGAGGTCATGCTCTCTCAGGTATGTCTCTCAGCCACTATCCATACCGCATCACCGTTCTGTCGGCTTTCGGGGCTCTTTCCGCTACTCCGCTACCAAGTGCTGGAACAATATTCCACCGCCATTCAGGAATGTAAAAACTTTAAGCTTGTTTAAATATAAATTGAAACAGTACTTGGTAGTCGAGCAGCGGAAATATGGTGATATAAATAAAGATATGTCATTCATCTAAGATAATTATATTATGACATCTTGTCCACTACTTAAATATTTCCTTCTCTTACCATAAGCCATAGATCACATTTTGCATTTGTATCCAGCATTCGTATGTATGTATCTATTTATTTCTCCTTATATATATATATATATATATATATATCCTATGTATATATTTAACTTACTAATATGTATTGTATATATATTATATTACATTGTATATAATATTTAAATTTAATAAAAATATTTTCGCGCTAGTTCATCACCCGCAGGCTTAGCTGAAAACCAGCGTCTAGGTGTGTAACCCCAGATATATGTGCTGAGTTAAGCCTTTTTGGCACCTCACTTCTCATAAACTTATTTTAAAACCTGTGTTCTTTCTTCTTTTTATGTTTTACATTATTATTATAATTAATTAAATTTGTTACTATGTGAGTTTTTGTCAAATAAACGATTTTCTTTCTTTCTTTCTTTCTTTCTTTCTGTCTGTCTGTCTGTCCGTCTGTCACCAGGCTATATCTCATTAACCGCGATAGTTAGACAGTTGAAATTTTCACAGATGGTGTATTTCTGTTGCCGCTAGAACAACAAATACTAAAAACAAAATAAAGTTAAAAATTTATGGAACCCCATACAAAAAACGTGTTTTTAAACGTCATCTATCTAATTAGTTTCGGCAAAATGACAAAGATGGTGCTAGTAAACGAGCCCCGTCTTTCTAGATCGCGACCAATTAATCAAATATATGAGGTTGAAACTCTGTTATTTTTCGTATTGTACGGAACCCTCCCTAAGTGTGCGATAGGAGACGCGATGCTGACCCGCACTTGGCCAGTTTTATTTAGTTTGATATGTGTCTTCATCGAGAGTGATTTTAGCTTTGTATCATGAAAATCCATTCAGCCGTTTAAATATTATCCGCATTTTTGATCGATGAGACTACGATAGCAACTTTCGTAGCCCCTTTACCGAGGACGTCAAAAAATCAAAATGGCGCTTGTGCGCACTACTTACCTGTCACTCTGCTGCCGTTTGCTCTGCTCTGTTTAGCGTTGTTTACATTAGTCAAATTAAATGTATTAGTTTGAAACTCGGTATCCTGTTACTTCAATGATATTTGCATGAATATGGTAAACTTGACCTAATGCTGAGACATCTCCTTGAATCTGCAGAATACTCTCAACTCCTTGTCTGAGATGTCATGTTTAGGCTAATTGGAATGGTCTCAATGAACAAATTATACCTATACAAATCAGTCGGGGGTGGTTTTAAATTTTGTAAGTCTGAATTGATCGAGATGTCAGATTATAGAATAGCGTCGAATTCTTCGTATTTCTATATGATAATTTTTTTTTAATAACTTATAGGCTAGCGTTTAACCACTATCTCACCTGTTGGTAAGTGATGATGCAGTCGAAGATGGTAAGCCCGCAAGGCCTAGAATGGAAACTGGCTCTCAAGGATAGCAGCCGGAATACATAACGGTTAATAATATAATAATAATATAAATATAATAATAAGGTAATAATGGTTGGCGACAGATTTTCCAACTTAAGAGTGGTAGCTGGCCAGGCGGACATTAGATAGTGTCCTACCACCATGCGCGGGTTGTTGGTTTCTTAACGATGTTTTTCCTTCACCGGGCCACTGTGAAAAGCGCACATAAGTATTTCGATAAAAAAATCCATTGGCGCACGGCGGGGAATGAAATCGGTACCTCTGGTATCAAAGCCGACCATTCTCCCACTTACGCCACCGAGCCTTCGAAAAGAGAGCCCCCTTTCCAGTTGTAATACAGCGCTGGCCAAGATGGTATGCGTAATAATAAGCAGTTAGTGTCGGCTCGTTGCATGTACACAGTACCTAAAGACAAAAAGTCTTTAATCAGTCCTTCCCGTCTTGACTATGGACCCGAGACGTGGACACTCTCGTTACGGTTTGACTAGTCCACCAATTTAAAGTCGCTTAGCGAGCTATTGCAAGAGCTTATGCTAGGTGTGTTGGCTCTGCGGGATCGAAGTAATTCGCCAGAGAACTAAAGTGATCGACATAGCTCAACGGATTGGCTAACTGAAGTGGCAGTAGGCTGGTAATATCTGCCGTAGCACCGGTAATCGTTAGGGTGTACTGGTTCTATAGTGGAGACCGCGAATCGGCAAACGTAGCGTAGGACGTGTGACCAGGAGCGACGACATTCGCAAAGCTGTGGGCAGTGACTGGATACAAAGAGCCGTGATCGGGTTCAGTGGCGTGACTTGGGAGAGGCATATGTCCAGTTGTGGACTGATATTGGCTGTTTACATCGACGTCCTTGCAATTGCTAGGACGTCAATGATGATGATGATAGTGTCGGCTATTGACATCAGCAACACCGAGTGCTTTACTACCATGCCTGCCATTCAAGACTATATAGAAAGTACCCATAAGGTAATTCATGAAGAAGCCTTAAACTGAATGCTCCATCTACTACAATTATTTACTATTCATCTCATGTTTTCGAACAACAATCGTTGGTTCCTTAATAAGTGCACGCAAAATAGGTATTTTCCGCCTGTGGGCGGTAAAGTGTTTTTTGAATCGTTGGATTATGAATTTTCTTTTTAACCGACTTCACAAAAAAAGAAGGAGGTTCTCAATTCGTATGTATATATTTTTTTTGTGTGTATGTTACGCGATTACTCCGTCAATTGTGAACGGATTCAAATGATTCTTATTTTAATAGGTAGGGTACGTTTCCGAGGTGGTCCCATTTTAATTTTATCTAGATCTGATTAGTACCTTCAGAGATATGGAGATAAATATCTCAAACATAGGAGAATGTACTGGTTTTAGAAGAAGAGTCCCAAGAAGATTATACACAATGGAGGCAGCTATTGCAAATACTTTTGAAGACTAAAAAATATGACCTTGAATAATGTTTTTACATCTTTCTTCACGTTGATTTTGGTTTTTAACCCTCGACGCAAAACGAAGGAGTGTTATAAGTTTGACGTGTGTATCTGTGTGTCTGTCATCGTGGCATCGTAGCGCCCAAACGGATGAACCGATTTTGATTTAGTTTATTTTGTTTGATAGACGTCTTCGTCGAGAGTGTTCTTAGCTTAATTTCATGAAAATCTGTTCAGCCGTTTAAATATTATCAGCTCTTTTTTGGTTAAAAAGCTACGATAGCAATTTTCGTAAGCTCGTAGTCCTTTGACCGCGGACGTAAAAAAATCAAAATGGCGCTTTCGCAGTATCTTGTTACTTCAATGATCAAAAAAATAATAATAATAATAAAAAATAAAAAAAATTAATGATATTGCAAAAATATGGTAAGCTTGATCTAATTCTGAGACATCTCCTTGGAATGGTGTCAATGTACAAAGGTATTTATATGCTTTGATTATAAACTCGGATTACATATACAAATCAGTCGGGGGTGGTTTTAATTTTTTGAATTTAAGTTTTATTGACAGATATTCTTACGGTAACTGAGAGCGAGATAGAAACAAAGGTGGGGAGAATTAATTTGTCTTCACAGGAATGTTCAACCAGGCAAAGTCGTGTTAATGTGCAAAGTTTTGAGCATACCTAATATTTTTTGACATATATATAGTTCATATATACGGGGAAAAAAATATTTAAAAAAATTAAACGCGCGAAGTGCCACAATACATATCGTGTGGTTTACTAAAATATGTATTACGTTTTCATCAAATGATGCATTAAACATTATTTTTAATTTTAAAGAAAATTAGTTCCAATAGTTTGTTTAAGTATTAATAACACCTGAAAGTATAAAACACGACGCAATTAGCAAAGTTTTTGTCGTAAACTGTTCGCATCTATTGGTTTATGTGTGTTTACGTTAGTCAGTGTATTTTACAATATTATCTTATCTCTTGAATTGTTTTTTTGAAGAGCTTTTTATCTATACCTTTTTCCATAGAGGGTGATGAAAGCACAGTGTATAACTCGGTTGCAAAATTATTTTCTCTCGCCCGATGAATTTTAAATCCCTCGCTACGCTCTGGATTCAAAATAGCTGCCTCACAGAAACATACTATGTTCTGCCCTTGTTATATAATCTACTATTTCAGCAATATACAAGCGGTGACATAAAAAAAAACATACAGACGAATTGAGAACCTACTTCTTTTTTGTGAAGTCGGTTATTAAAATAAAAGACACTGTAGCATGTCTTTAAAGTGCGCTATACGATATATGAATGAATAAAATGTTAGTCAAACGCTAAAACATTATTTATTCTAGAAACAATTTTCTTAATTTCAAAATAGCCATAATAATTATAATTGTGGATTTTAATAATAATTATTATAAAATTTGTCAACTTTCTAATACAATTTATTGGTCAAACGGTTGCATAAAGTCTTCTGAAAAATTCATTTATTCATTCTTATTTGTTTTCCGGTTATTGTATAATAATACAATTTAGGTGCCATTATAAAAATACTTTTAGCATAAAATGCCGTTACCTTTGCACATGCATTGCATTGCACATGCATATTCTTTGTTTGACTTGAAGCGGTAAGTGCTTCCTAGTGGAAAGACTTACAAGTTAGTACTAGAAAGAAGTTTTCCTAGGAAAACGCTAATAAGTACATATGTTTTCTCTGGCCATCAAAACCAATCTTTTCTATGCGTATCTACAATGAATGTGAAGACAGAAAGCGACAATGTCTATGAAAATACTTCCAGCTAGATATTTATAATGCCCCACTGCTTCGCCCGCTTTACAAAGTATCCTATATAGACTAAGATTGGCTATACCTTTGCAAATTCCATCTAAATCAGTCCGGCCTTTTGACCGTGAAAAAGTCCAAAACAAACAAATCAACAAAGTAACTTTCGTATTTATAATATTGGTTGTTGGTATAAATAATATAATGCCTCAATAGAGCTCACCTGATTTTTGTTCCTTACTCTCAGTACTCTAAGTATCTCCCTGTTTGTTCTTCCACAAGAATAGAGACCTAACATGGACAATAAATACAAGGATCCCACAGGCGAACCCACGGCCGGTGAGTCAGGATATGTTCGTTGTAAATACTGAAACATAGAATAAAATAGTTTAATATATACATTTTTATGCCTAGACAGTCATTTTCAGTACCTACTAAATTCTTACTTACAGACAAGCACTCGATCCTAATCTCACCTGATGTTAAGTAATGATGCGGTATGAGATGGAATCGTGATTGTCTGGAGTTGAACAACATCAGAGAGACGAGATGCTGGATAGCTGACATTTGGCCAATACACAGAGCGCAACTAGCCCGTTTTCCTAGCTAGCATTAAAAACCAAGCTGAAAATCAGCAAACCGATTGGTGACATGTTTTTGTCCGGAGGGTGGTTCGAGTCTCGGCCAAAACCTTCCACTAGTGGCCACCCATTTAGCACCACCCAGGGATAGAGAGAACCACGTATAGAATCTAAGACTACTACTAATAAAGTAGATTTCCAGTAAATCGTTCAGAAACCCCAATCCTAGCATAGTGGTAGGACACTATTTGTTGTCCACCTGGCTAGTACCACCCTCAAGCTGCAAAATCTGTCACCAATCTAATGTGCTCCAGAAGCAGTCCTTGGGAGCCAGTTCTCATTCTAGGCGTAGCATTTCTACCATTCTCGACCGCATCATCATTTACCAACAGGTATGGTAGTAGTCAAACGCTATCCTATACGATATATAAAGAAAATTAGAAGTCGGTGTAGTACAATAATACATTTTTAGAGTAGTATCAGATACAAAATTATAGGTAGAATATATTGTTAATAAATTAAACTCAAAACGAATATCATATTTTTATATCATACCGTAGGATTTAGCCCTCGATGTCCTACACGTGTCCCCTGGGTGGTGCTAAAAGAGCAGTATTTTCAAGTGGTAGGCTTAGGCCGCGGCGTGTTACCACCCACCTGACAAAGCCATGCTGCCAAGCGGTCGCTTTACGGCATGATCTTAGGTGAAGCCATCATGGGGAACGGGTCGGAAACAGTTGCGTATATTACTATAGCTGGTTGTGATACATTGAAGGTCAATTTGCCTGGCAGCCAATCTTGGAGAGCAGTGGGATCCAAGGTTCTTCGCTGGCCGACCGCAGATAGTAGGGGGCCCAAGTAGTGAGCCACCCACTCATGAAAGGCTGCCCCGCCATCTCGCGAAAAATCCCGGAGGTGCGCCATCGTGCCGGTTGGCGACCGGACGAGAGGACCCGATGGACACCTCTTGTGCTCGGGCGTCCCCGCGGTCTCCAGGATTGGTTCCCAATAGGTAAAAAGGCTTTATTTGTATCACGGGTTGGTATATCAACTCGGTCCACCATCATCTTGAGACTGCAAAACCGCATATTCTTTTCCTCACGGAGACGCAGATCAAATGTTCAACAGACGCGTCATACCTTGCGTACCCAGGCTACGTTCTAGAACACAACTTTAGGACGAAGGCAGGAGTTTGTATGTATTCCCGCGATGATATTTGCTATCGGCGTCTCCGCTACCTTGAAGACCCCAAATTTTCCATCATGTGGGTTTTGGTGGACACTGGCATGGAGAAAATTCTTTATGCTAGTGTCTACCGTTCGCACAGTGGAGATTAGAAGACAACCAGGCTTACAAACCACCTCAGTGAGGCGGCCGATGTGGCCCAACAGAGGTATCCTTCTGCTCAACTTGTGCTTCTGGGGGATTTCGACGCCCACCATCAAGAGTGGCTATACCCATACCAGAACACAGACCACGCTAGTCGAGAGATGCGCAAGCTTGTTTTGACGCTAGACCTCACTCAGCTGGTCCAAGGAGCAACAAGGATACCTGATGTTGATGGCCACTCAGCCAATTGCTTGAACCTACTGCTGACAACAGAACCAGACCGCTACTCGGTATCGGTTTCATCACCCTTAGGTAGCTCCGACCACTGTCTTATAAAGTTTGTTTCAGTCTACTACAGCCAAAAAGGCACCCGGCGGGTGTGGCGATACTGGTCAGCAGATTGGGATGAGATGCGTTGTTTTTTCGCATCTTACCCTTGGAGGCAGGTGTGTTTTTTTGTGATCCCTCAGCTTACGTGGATGCTGTGATAAAGTGTTACGTCAGGGTATGGAATATTTCCATTACCATTTTTTGACGTCCCGCTGTCCAGCAAAGCTCGTCCATGGTTTAACGCCAAATGTGGAGATGCAGAAGCGTTGAAACATGAGGCCTACTTAGCCTGGGCTGATGCTCGAACCCGCAAGTCTAGAGACGTACGCGAAAAGAAGAAGGCATTTACGAGTAACTTAGCCGCTAAGTCATGCAAAAAGACTCTCAAGAGGCTCGCTTCAATCACATACGCCGAACAGGGAGCAAACTTGCTTTTTACCCCTCGGGTAGTAAAGCGTTCTGGTCTCTGGCGAAGTCGATCGAAGAGAACTTCTGCCGTCCTTCACTGCCTCCATTACTGAAACCCGACGGGTCTCTAGCGCACACTGCTGAAGAGATAGCAAATTTATTTGCTACTCAGTTTACAGAATCTTCACGTTTAGATGCTGATAATGCTGTACCTACGAGTCTGCCAATTTGCTGGACGCTTATGTCCAACATTCGCATTCGACATACTGAAGTACGTAAAGCGTTGCGCGATCTAGACGTGAATAAAGCTAGTGGTCCAGACGGTATACCAGCTGTAGTCTTGAGTACGTGTGCACCTGAGTTGGCTCCTATTTTGACACGCCTCTTTCGCTTATCCATGACGACTGGTCAAGTGCCTAAGTCCTGAAAGCAAGCAAACGTGCAGCCCGTGCCCAAAAAGGGTAGTCGTGCAGACCCTGCCAATTACAGGCCTATCTCAGTCACTTCCATACTCTGTAAGACTATGGAACGTGTACTGAACCACAGGCTCCTGGCATACCTAGAAGGGAACGATCTCCTCAGTGACCGACAATACGGATTCCGCCGAAACTGGTCTACTGGGGATCTTCTAGCGTATGCCACTCACATCTGGAACGAGGCCATCGAGAACCACGGAGAGGCGCTTGCCGTCTCTCTTGAATCGAAGGCTTTCGACAGGGTCTGGCACGATAGCCTTATTAGCAAGCTTTCTTCATACGGCCTTCCCACTAGTTTGTATGTATGGATATAAGATTTCTTAAGGGGTCGGTCGATTCGAGTGGTCATGGCTGTTCTTCCGCCGATTGGCCATAAATGCCAGGAGGCCGATAAAGTCCCTCAAGGATCAGTACTCTCTGCAACGCTTTTTCTGCTGCATATTAATGACCTGCTTAAACCCGGTACTTTTGGGTACGCAGATGACAGCACCGTTGTAGAGAGTTATACGTCCAACGCACGAACCAGTGCATTACAAATCCAGTTCCATAGGGAAGCGATGGTCCAGTGCTTGAACTTTTCTTTAAAGGTAGTCTCCGATTGGGGCGATGCCAATCTAGTCAAGTTCAATGCTGCAAAAACCCAGGCGTGTCTTTTCACCACCAAACGGAGCCCATTTCTTCTGGCTCCTACTTTCCGAGATGTATCCGTCCCGATAAGAAACCATTTCGAGCTTCTTGGCATCTCATTAACACCGACTCTCAATTTCGGCTCTTATATTGAGTCTAGAGCCCAGCTAGCCTCAAAAAAGTTTGGCATTTTGGCAAAGGTGCACCGATTTATGGTGGATATACCATCTACCCGAACGAAGCGATTTGCATCTTCGTTCATCGTGCGAACCACCAGGGAATGGAATGCTCTGCCTGAGTCTGTGTTTCCGGCTAAATACAATATGGGGGTCTTCAAATCGCGAGTAAATAGGTATCTTTTAGGTAAGCGCGCTTCATCATCGACCGCATCATCACTTAATATCAGTTAAGATAGTGGTCAAGTGCTGCCCTGTTCTCAGTCAATACAATACTTACGCTTAGAAATGTGGAAGTGTATTTAATTATTGCTTGTTTATATCGAGTCAAAGCGTTGCCATTTGAGCATTCTTTATCCGTTTCTGTTAATAAAAACACGGGTCTGTTAAATTATCAGCGAATTTTGAGGAGGTAACTGAATTTACCTTTTGAAATTGACAGCAGTAACATCGCATACAATTTTTTTGTTCTGGCCGTTTAAGCTTTTTAACTTTTCGTCATTCATATAATTATTGCAAAGATGATATTTTAATATGTAGACATAAGATAATATTAATAAGATAATTATTATAATATATTCATAACGGAAATGTTATGTTTGTTAATATTAAATAATTCTCTATATAGTCATAGCTTAAGGCCACTGTCTTGGAAATTTGACTCGCGGCAAAATATTTGTGCAGCGTTAATATTTTTTTAAAGCAAGGCCACTTAATATGAACAAATAAAAATGTATGTACATAAATATATACAAAGAGATGTAAAACTAATATGTAATCTCTGGCGCCACGTCAAACGTGATTTTCCATTTTGCATCGCAAGACAGTGGCCTTAAAGTGCTCCGTGCTTTGTTCATATTTTTTTGTTTCAATTATAGCCAGCTCATATAATATAAAAAATGTGAAGAAGCCGTTTAGGTTGGAGCTTCACACGTTTGGTTATACATACAAACATAATATAAAAAGCAGTGTTTAATATTAAGCACACGAATTTGTTTTTTAGGGTAACACGTACCCAAAGAATACCATCGGAACCTTCGTGTAATCGAATAAAAATTTCCTTCGAATACTGAGACTTCTCTGTCCGTTCGTACGTCCGTCCATCCGTCCGTCTGTCCGACCGTTGTATCTCAACCATAATGGGTAGACACTTGAAACTAGATATATAAATGTATTACTATAGCCGCTATACCTAATATCAAAGAATAAAAATCAAAATGTCAGCCATACAAGAAACCTGTTTTTCGGCATTTTTCTGGATCTCATTTTCGAAAAGTGTGTGCTATTCTGGCCACTATAAAAATATATACAAAAATTAATGAAATTGTGAATAGAACGGGGTTTCCATACACGGAACGTGTTTATTTCGGATTTTTAATCTATTTTTTTTCAATATTAAACGGTGGTTAAGAGCCCTTCGTGTGCGAGTCCGACTTGCACTTGGCAGGTTTATTTAACTTTTCCGGATATTGTTTCTCTTTACTGAACTTTAGACAAAATTAAATTCTGCTAATTATCGCAGAAGTGATAAATAATGTTACAAATTAACGATTTAATTAACGAACTTCATTTTCACCTTTTTTGTACAGCCAGAAAAAAAAAGCCAGCCAAAAATAATCGCGGCGTAGGGGTGGCCCAAGGGCCACCCCCGCCGAACTTGAACCTACTGTCCCAGTCTAGTACCAGACATTTGGTGGGTATTAATAACTTTATATAATCTACTTTATCTAATCAATTTAATTTGGCTATGGACTTGAAGTTCATATATTAATAAATATTAATTTAAAAACTTGAAACCACGAACTTTTTTTTGAGCCAAATAACTCTTAACTAAACATAACATACTTAACTAAAAATATCTTGCCTTAATTCTGACTTTGGAAGTGTTAAATTATTTTTATTATTTACTTTTATAATACTATAGTCGTTTCTTTAGAAATTAATAAATGTGTAATTAAGTAAACTTCGTTTATTTTAATTGGAATTATTCAGCATAAAATATGTGTAAACATTCAATTATGACTTCATTTATTATGTCTAAATCTATTAGGCCAATAAAATTTATGCCCTATAACTTTATGCGAATCAAAATTAGGCCAAATCAATATAGCCTACTTGAAAATTATGCTTGTTTATACAATTTGACAAAAGAAATTATGCGATAGTACTATTATGCCATTTAAAATTATGCGTAACCCGTTATGCCTAAATCAATTAGGAATAAAAAAATATGCGAAACAAAGGGATCCGCTTTTTATGTCAGTGGTTAAAAATTTACATAAATATAAAATAAGTTTTACCTTGGCATAACTGTGCGGCGGCTACCATAAAATGTAGCAAAAGTAAAATCAATGCAGTTGCCTTCATGGTTGCTGATCGAGTGGCATTTTAATATTTCTTACTTTTAAATATATGTAAAACCGTTTCATGTCAACATTTTTAGGGTTCTTTATCTAAACAAAAGATTTATAGTTTCGCCATGTTTGCCTATGCCATTTTGTATTATTAACTTATATTTGGTAACTATTGACCTTTACACACAGCGATTATTATTGATACGTGCCTACTTTACAGTAAATCATAGATAAGCTAAAAAATTAACATTCAATAAATATATTTTTTTAAATGTTGTGATTGATAGGCTCTCAAGGACAGCTGCTGGAATATATTAGATGTTTGGCGACAGATTTTTCAACTAGAGGATGGTGATAGCTGGCCAGGCGGACACTAAACAGTGTCCCACTACCACGCAATAATATATAAAATATACTTATTATTATTTATTTATTTGTTAAACGACCCCATTGATGTGGCTGAAATTTCGCATTGAGAATAAATAACCAGTTTGATGGAATATGACTTGTAATTTTTATCTTTTGTTGTTGAAGTACTTTTCAACCGACTTTCAAAAAGAAGGAGGTTTTCAATTCGTCTGTATGTTTTTGTTTTGTGTGTGAATGTTACGCGATTACTCCGTCAATTCTGAACCGATTTGAATGATTATTTTTGTAATCGGTAGGGTACGTTTCTGAAGTGGTCATTGTAATTACATCGAGATCTGATAAGTATCTCCAGAGATATGACGATAAACGTCTCAAACTTGCTACTTAAATTGACTCGCGGGGCATTGAAGTCGGTTGTTTTAGTTTTTAAACTATCTTAATTATTGAAGTGAAACGAAGTCACGGTCCGAAGGGAGCGGAAGTGACGTAAGCGTCATGTTATATTTATAAACACCCTCCATTGTTGAATGGCGTAAACTACGAAGACGTATTCGCTAAAGTTCAACAGATGAACCTGTACAAATAATAATTTAGTGTTGTTGAGAAATCTACTTGAATCTACTCTAGTGAACTTTGAAGATTCATTTCTAACGCGTAGAAAGCTACGCGTTGCACCCTCTTTTCATTTTAATTATCTTAAGCAGGTTGATTTGAACTTTTAACTGCGTTATCAAAATATTGAATTAAAGTCCTAAGTCCAAGTTATCTAGGTTCAAAAAACTGGCCAAGTGCGAGTCAGACTTTTGTCCCGCACACGGAGGGTTCCGAATGCCATCTAACGAAAATCTAACGAACTTCTAATCTAACACCCCAACTAAGTAAACGTTAATAACACAAAGGTTGTTAATATTATTAAATCTGGAAGACGGAATGTTGTTCGTAAGACTAACTAAACTAACTTTCCACTTATTCTAGCTAAATGAAACTCTTTAAGTATTAGTATAGAAGATATATTAATCAATACTGTACACTAATGTATGCTAATCTCAAATAAGAAAACAAATCGACCGAGGCCCACAAATTTAACAAATGAAATGCTTGCGCGTGCTAATTTTTCCTGTGCTGCCATCTAGTTGCGTCGAGGTGAATTAATTGCAAAGGCACACAGGTACAGTACAGTACACAGGTAAGTTATTTGTAGTTGATTGCAGATTGAACACCGAGCTTTGCCAAAAGCTACTTCTACTCGCCAATAGATGTCGGGAGGAGTCATAATTATTTTAAGTTGATTATTGAAAACACGAATAAAACAACATTTCTTATAAAAGGGATCCTAGCTAGATCAATTTAGCGTCCCCTGTTTACTAAATTTTATTTAATCGCTCGAGCCGTTTTCGAGATTCAGATTCAGAGTCCGAGATTAAGGGAAACACGATATGAATCTTTATGGATGGCGCTATCGCAAAAAACTCGTTTTTTGTTTTAATCTCTTTAATTTTAAACTTTTTTCTGTTCTTAGTATTTGTTGTTATAGCGGCAACAAAAATACATCATCTGTCAAAATTTTAACCGTTTAACTATCACGGTTCTATACGGATAGATACACGGATAGATGGACAGCGGAGTCTCAGTAATAGGGTTCCGTTGGTACCCTTTGGGTTCGGAACCCTAAAAAGGTGTAAGTCTAATAATAGATAGAACCTTGTACTTTTGATAAGAACTCGTTTAAAAATAATATTTAAGTACGGAATCTACTAGCTAATACAGTAAGAATCGTTTTATTACTCTTTACTCAATATAGATATAGATATCACGATTAACTCGTAAATTAACTGTGAGTACTTAAATGATACTTTATTTTATGTGTAAAATTATATAATTGTTATCGTTTTCATTTTTGTATCTGTTAAGTTTTATGGGGATTCTATTTTGTGTGCCAACATTACTTAAAAATGTTATTTTGTATTTATATTATTTATTATTATTATGTTACTCTAATTGACTTGACTATTACATGTGCTCCACGACTAACCCCGTGTTTAAAAGTATCCTTTGGCCTAATCCATAATACTGACTATCCCTGTGTAAAATTAAAGCAAAATCGGTCCAGTCGTTTAAAAAAAATATCGACTAAAAATAACGATTAAAAAAAACAAGAAAATATGCTCATATGAAATTGTTATGAACAAGCTATGCAATACTTATCGTCTGTTAAATAAACAACTTATGCCTGATATATTTAAGTATTATATAACGGCTATTTTATGGGCATTACTATAAAAAAATATTCATAGTGATGCTCAGATGCCTTGGTCGTTTGCCACGCCCAGTTTCATAAAATAACGTTGAATATTTTCGTTAGTAACACAATATTCTTCGACGCGTAAATATAATTCAATTATCAAATCAAGCCCGCTAGGCAACAGAACGTGCAAAAGATATAAATATAAAAATATACAACTATAATATATTCCAAAAACAATTGAAACTTTTTGTAAAGTTTAGGTAAAATACTGTTTGCTATCCTAATTTTACTCGAAAATTCTAGTGGGTCGTAGACAAAACAAGAAATAGATTAACAATTGTTTTTGAAGTGAAACTTCTTTAACACTGGGGCAAAATGAAACGAAAGTGACGTGCGTCACGGTCCGAAAGAAACGGAAGTGACGTAACCGTCATGTTATACTATACACTTATAAACGCCCTCTATTGTAAAACGGCGTAATTATGAAGACGTAGTTGCTATTATTCGGGCATTTGTCTTGCTCAGTTCAACAGATGGAGTTGCACAAAAATAGTTACAAAGATGTTGAGAAATCTGTTGAATGAACATAACAAAACATAACATAGCAATAAAAATTTACAAATCCGTCCATAAATGACGCATTTGCAATTTTTTTTTTTTGTTCGAAAGAAGTTTATTCTGGGCAAATCTTTTTTCAAGTTTTATAAAAATCTGATTATAAGTTTCGGAGACAGACAACGGAACTCATCAATAACTGCCAAGAAATGTTGTTACCTCAGAACTTTGTAATTTATAAACCGATTTGGAAAACTCTCTTTTTGTTTAAAAGAGGCTTATTTCGAAATAGTTCCGTATAGATTTCTTAAAGATTCTAATGATGAGTTTCGGAGACCGACAACTGTACTTCTTCATTAAATGCCAGCAAATTTTGTCACCTTATAACTCCGTCATTTATTAACCGACTTGATATATTCTTTGGGAGGGTATACTTTCCGTGTGGTCCCATTTTAAATTCATCGAGATCTGATGAGTATCTCCAAACATATGAAGACAAGCCTCCGTAACAGCTGTCTAGTGGATTGAGAACAGTCAATCCACTAGACGGTGTTTTGCTAATTTCTTTAATCTATAAAATTGTATGGTATAACAATATACATTTGAATTTTCCATTTGAAGACATTTCTTATAAATCGTTTTTTTTTGGGTAAAAACCAAAAACATTTAAAATACAGCCTAAATAGTAAATAAAGTAAAATGTAAAAATGTAAGTAAATGTAAGTTGTGAAGTTGAAAAAAGTTTAATTTGTCATGTCACCAAACAAAATAGATTTGGATTTTTTTTTTGTTTTTTTGAGAGAGTGTTCTTTCCGTTTGGTCCCATTGTAATTTCATTGAGATCTAATGAGTATCTCCAGAGATATAAACACCTCAAACTTGGTACTAAAAATTACTAACGTGCATTTGAAGTCGGTTTTTTCATATTGTAAATGATCCTAAATTATTTTTTATATTATCACAATTTTATGGTATTATTTAAGTAATACAAAGCTATTACAGTCCATACTTATATTCTTTATCAGCTAGAGTTTTTACAATTGCCACATACACCTACATACAAATGAAACCGTCATCGTCATAAATAGATAGATAAACTCTTTGTTTGCACACCAAAAGAACAGAAACAATGTGAAACAAAATATACTCTAAACTTATAACTATAGCTATATACAATAGTATAGTCATATACAAACATCAAATATTACATCCGCTATCTTTTATGTGTACTACAAAAGCTTAGCCAGCGGCCAAGTTGTATTACATTACATGAACCGAGCTCGTAAAGATAATTCCAACGAAAAAGTTCCTCGCATTGTGGGGAATCAATTTGAACAACCCTTGTTTGTCGATAACACAGCTTTTATTTCATGGGGGTAATAGATTCCTCCATAAAGTTTGCGTTTATGGCCGTTTATGTGAACGATAAAATGTTGACTTGGTTCAAAAGTAGGTATGTGGTAGATGTTACCATAGCTAGATTTGTTGCGGAAGTGACTATGTGGATAGTTGGTTTCTTAAAACGGTTTGTAATATTAATTAATTTTAAAAATTAAAAATCACTGACTGATCTATGATATATATCTATCTGCTCATTGAGACCATACCAATTAGTCCAAACACGACATCAATGCTGTAAAGTTGGTAAGGAGTAGAGTATTCTGCAGTTTTCAGGAGACACCCCAGCATCAGGTCAATGCTACTATATTTTTACAATATCATTAAAGTAAGAGGATACCGAATTTTATATCAGACCTATGAAAGTTGGTCTCATAGCGTCATCAACTAGAAAAAATGTCATAGTCCTAAAACAGCTGAGCAGATTTTTTATGAATAACTAACTCTTAATTAAGAACTACAAGGTGTGGTTTTGCATTCTTGCCATATTTGCATAGTCGATTGCAACGGGTACCCTTAATCACTTAATAATATTATTAAAGTTCGCCCGTGAATTAATACCCGGATATTTGTAAAACAATTTTGTGATTTTCAGAATCATCCCCGAGTAATATCAGAAAAACGCCATGTAAACTGCGCAGGCACACACAGACACACATTCGTAGATGATGTTATGACACTGGTAGAGCGGTCAACTGTGGCTGTGGCGGTCAGTGACGTGTACCGCCGCCGCTCTATCAGCTGGCTCTATCATTAAAATTATTATTTTTTAATATTTATTTTTTACTGATTCTTGTTCTATACATGGAGTATACCTACCCCTGCAAATATGGCGAGAATGCAAAACCACACCTTGTATTCAACAAGAAAAAACTTAATTTAATAAGTTCACTGGCCATTAAACTGTGCATTGGGTTAATGCAACAAACTTGTACCAAAAAGATACCCTGTAAGTTATACTGGGCGAGAATCCCAAACGAGTGTCGCTCGAGAGTCGTTTAATAAAGTTAGTCTACTGATTTATGTGGAAACTTTATCACCTCTCTGTAGTACCTCATGTTGAATGTTTCTGCTTTATTTTATTTCAACTTTATATGGACGTAGTACTGACGTAGTAAAATGTAGAACAGCTATGTGGCTTCATCCTCAGGCCATTTGCCATTTGTCGTGTTAATTGAAGTAGGTACTAATGACAAAAGAACAAGCAATCTCAATTGCAATTTCAATATCTCAGCTCTCTCTGTATCTGCATCGCAGATCCTAAAGCTAATTTTTTTTACAAAAACTATTAAAATAAATACAAAATTGTTTATTTAACCAAAAACATTTACAAATATTTATGTACACTAACTCTTAAACTCAGAAAACCTTGTATTTAAGGTAGCTTTCATATTATAATTACTACTTAAAACACAGTATGCATTTTAATAATCGTAGCACATTCTAATATAACATCAAGTAGTCTAACAAAACTAAATATTAATTGCGCTTGTAATAAGGCTGTAGTATATGTCGAAATTAGGTTATCTAGAGGTTATCACATTATTGTTGAACTAAAATAAACTATTTTTTAAACAAAACGATACCATCTACAAAAACTAAAAATAACCATGTTTTTTTGATTCACGAATTTGCTCTCGTGAAGCCCTGTAGGATATGGCATTTTACTAATAAAAAATAACTTCAAAAATATGCAATATTTAAGTTATGTACTATTCATTATTCTGTGGTTATGTTAGATCTACATAATGTACGATCATAGAAATAGGAATAATAAGGTATTTATTATTCCTATTTCTATGATCGTACATTAAGAAATAGGAATAGGAATAATAAAAAAATCATTAATAAATTATTACACATAAATATTAATAAATAAATCATTAGAAATAGGAATAATAAATACCTTATTATTCCTATTTCTGTGTGTACGATTGATCCCACAAAATAATAAGAAAATCTTACATTTTACACAATGAAAACCAGCTAAAACATCATCAAAAACAGATTTGTATTAAAAACTTTACGACAAAGTAAAGATAAACTCTTCCTTTGTTTATTATGCTAAAGTTTCAGACTGATTTATTTAAGGGTTCGGAAGTGTGAATACTTTGGAACCCCAACAAAACTTTTCGGCAGACCTGTTGCGATACTCCTTGCATAAATTATGAGTACTTATCAAAGACTCAACAATGTACCTAGGTACTATAAACCAGTATTACAAGATTAGTGAATGTTTACAGATTTACAGATTCGACTCAACTGCAGGTATGAGGCGTGGATAAAACTCAGAAAAATATACTTTGGTTGAATAGTGACAATTGTGTCACTATTCAACCATTATATTGATAATGTCAACTTTAACATAAAACACAAATAAAATTCATAACTGTAGACATAAAATAAATAGGTTTACTTAAAGCTTAAATAATATCGTTTAAAAACTAAAAAAGAACCGACTTCAATGCCGCGCTATTCATTTTCAGTACCGATTTTGAGATGTTTATCTCAATATCTCTAGAGATACTTATTAGACCTTAATAAAATTACCATGGTACCACACTTGGAATATCTCCTTTCGAACAAAAAAAGAATAATTAAAATCCGTTCATAAACGACGAAGTTATCCGCTAACAAACATAATATATATATATATATATATATATATATATATATATGTCCGGTCGAATAGAGAAACCTCCTCCTTTTTTTGAAGTCAGTTAAAAAATCTAGATACGCATCAGATATCATAGATATTAAGTACGAATATGCCAAGGTGTACATTTCAAAACCCTAGATAAGCCGAAGCAAATTAAGAACTCTTAATTGCATATTAATAATATAAGTAGGTATTATCGCTAATAGTAGATTTGGATGGATAGTATGACAGACAAGACTTTATAAGTACTTGAAACGATTGAAAAAAATTAAAGACCATAATTAATGTACGAAATTTCCACCGTCTCAGTCCGTTTAATAGTTGTCTGGTTTGCTCATTCAATGTCCTAATTCTTATATGTAGAGAGATATTTAAGAAATTTCCATCGAAACTTTGGTAACCTGATTCTAGGCTAGCTAGCCACTAGCTAATATCTAGTGTATCCTGTTTCCTAAAATCCTAGGATCAATAAAGATAACTTTAAGCACCGCACATGCTTAGTCTAAACGCATTGCAGTGTCGTACCGGCGTCATCACTGATGGTTGGCGAGTAGCCAGATATTAAGCCAACAGCTCTCATTTAGATCTCGTTTAAATGGAAATAGCAACTCGTGTATACTTATGTAACATTTTGCAGCGCTATCTTACATGGCAGGAGGTTTCTGTAACGTTTAACTGAGAATTGAAAATACGTGCCAAAAATAAAGTAATTTAATGTTTATGCAATATTGTCAACATTGCACAGAAGTTTTCTTTCACATGTAACATCTTTTGTCAAGGTTCGTTATTTCAGGTTTGTATTTTCTTCAAATTTTCATAAAAAGTTGGTTAGGATAAATTAGATAGAGGCATTTTGGTAGTCCAGAACATCGTGACGTAGAGGTCATCAATGTGTCTGTCTGCAATAAAAAAATGTTCGTACATTTTAACACAATAGTAAATCAGTAGTGAGTAGTAGCAGAGAATAATTAATAGTACTACGGTAGTAGTAGTTTAGTAAAGACTGATGTCAAGTGAGGCGCACAAACGGTTTATTTTCTCTTGTTCATTGAGATGTTTTTCTTCATAACATTGAATTATATTTCAATATTAAATGTTCTTGATAAAATATGTATAAATCAATACTGCATAATATTAAAAACAATAAAATAAACCTACAAATATCTTCAGAGATGGCGACAATTTCGCGTACTCAGTTATAGATACCTCAAATAATATTAAAATTTAAAAATTTAAATGACTTCCGACTGACCTATGCATAATCTGTTCATCGAAACTATTCCAATGAGCCCATATTCGACACCTCCGCTATAAGTTCGTGAGGAGTTGGGTATTCTGCAGATTTCAGGAGATGTCGCAGAATAGGTTAATGCTACCATGTTCTTTCAATATCGTTGAAGTAAGAGGATACCGAATTTCGAATTGATCACATCTATGAAAGTTGATTTCATAGCGTCATCATCTAGAAAAAAACTCATAGTCTGAAAACGGCTGAATGGATTTTCATGAACCAAAGCTAAGATCACTTTCGATTAAGACTCGTACAAAAAATACTAGATAAAAATCGTTTCATCCGTTTGGGTGCTACGATGCCACAGACAGACACACAGATACACATATACACACGTCAAACTTATAACATGCCTTCTTTTTGCGTCGGGGGTTAAAAAAAGCAACACTCACACGAATGCAGTTCTACTCCTTTTATGAATGAGGTCAAAAATTTCAACAAAGACGGCAGATATTTGAAAAGTTTGTCTTTAGTGGCAAGGGGAAAGTCACAGCGTCGTTTGATGGAATAAGTCCACCAGTTCAAAGAAAAATAAATCGGAAAACGCTCGAGGTATCTCAATAATGAGAAATGCCTTTGTTCGTGTAATTTCCACTGATCAATATGGCTTTGTTTGGGCCCGAGCCAGTTTTTATTTACCAAAGCGTAATCAGATTTTCCAAATAAGTCGGTAAGTCGGCGCGCAGGCCCCGGGTCACAAACAGGGTTTTAATAAAAGTTAATTTATTCAATAAAAGCTTCGAAGATTCTGTTAGGGTGTGCGACGTCGATATTGAGATTTCGACCGTTTTAGACCTATTTTATTGCTTATGCAAAATAGTATGTAGTGTAGGTTAATAAGAGATCGTATAATCGTGTAGTTATCGTTTTTTAGATACTGTGGTTTTCTATTGATTTTATTGATATTTCGAAGCTCATAATATTGTTTTATTTTGAATGTGTTTTTTTACAAACATAAAACATTGATCACAGAACACATAATTAATATGTTGCATAAAAGTAGAAACATATAAGCTGTCAGATAATGTAAAATTGCCAATACATGTCTTAATATTCATCTTCGAAATGAAATGTAGTTAGCCCTCACAGAACCAAAGTTATCGACATATCTCAGACGATTATCAAGCTGAAGTGGCAGTGGGCTGGTTATATCTGTCACAAAATAGATAACCGTTGGGGAAGACGGGTTTTAGAATGGAGACTACGATTTGGCTAACAAAGGCAAAAGTTAAAAAGTGTAGGACGCTCTTACGGTTACGTCCTTGCTGGACAGCTAGAACGTAAGCTGGCTGGCAGCGGTTGGATACAAATATCGAGCTCAGTGGCAGGCCTCACAAATATTAATTATTAATATTAATATTTCTGTGGTCGACCTATATCCAGCTATGGACGGAGATAATCTGATGATGATGTTGATGATTTTCAACCACACTCTAAAACTTATATAAAATAACTTATAATGGTAAATTGTATTGAAACAATTTCATATTGTAATTACATTTGTTATTATTATTACTGCAGTCTAATAGTGATAATATAATATCGATTAAAAAGTAAAAAAGAACCGACTTCAATGCCGCTATTCATTTTCAGTACCAATTTTGAGTTGTTTATCTCAATATCTCTGGAGATACTTATCAAACCTCGATAAAATTACCATGGTACCACACTTGGGATATCTCCTTTCGAACAAAAAAAGAATTATCAAAATCGGTTCATAAACGACGAAGTTAATATATATATATATATTATATACGGGCGAATTGAGAAACCTCCTCCTTTTTTGTAGTCGGTTAAAAATAGAAAATATCGTTAGACTATTAGTTGTGCCTAGGAAAGTTGTCATCTCCCTTTACCACCCATATCATTTATACTAATTTAAAATGTACATTAAATGAAGGTGAATTCTCCGCAGGCAGAAATCTTTAATAGTAATGAAAATTGCCACGATCCGTTTCTAACGTAAAGTGCAAACGCAACTGAATGAACCGGAATGAGAGCGAGGTACCGATTATTCAACAGAATCACAGTATACTTCAGTATTTGATCTTCTTTTTAGGGTTCCGAACCCAAAGGGTACCAATGAAACACTATTACTGAGACTTCGCTGTCCGTCTGTCCGCCTTTCACAGGACTGTATCTTCATAACCGTAATTGGTAGGTACTTGAATTTTGTACAAAGAATGTATTACTAATGTATAACTGCTGTAACAACTGAAAACAGAATAAATAAAAAAAAAAATACCTAAACAAGAAATCTGTTTTTTTCTGGCAATTTTCGCTCGATTTTATGAACTGTAATTAGGCACTTGACCTTTTTACAGTGTTATAGACACTTTACATTATCATACAGTTGTCATATTACCAAAGATAATATAACGGTTGCTTTGACAACATAACACTTTTTAACAAAAAAATTATTCCGCCGAAAAAACTGAAATGGAAAAAATAATTAAACTTTTTTATTTAACCCTCATAACGAAGTTCTTAAAATACTGTTAGTATACCTAAGTATATATTTTATAATTGTTTTGAGTTTGGAACTAAAAATAATAACTACTGCTGGACATATGCCTCCCTCAAGACACGCAACTGAGCCCGATTTTCGGCTCTTTTTTCGTTAAAATTTAAATGGGACCCCCTTGGGGGTTGTACCCTTTCCAATAATAAAAGAATTATCGAAATCAGACTAAAAAAACTGTAAAAAGGTATGCGTGGTCATAGATAAAAAAAAATACGTGTCGACTTGATAACCTCCTCCGTATGTTTTCGTCGGTTAAAAACAATAACATTGTAATGTTTTTAAACGTTAAGGGGTATACAAGGAACGTGATTTTTTCAGCTATTTATGCTCGATTATAAAAATATTGTACTGTGTTACGGAACTCTATGAGTGCGAGGCTGACTTGTACTGGACCAACTTATATTGTTTTTGCAATATCTATATGGATTTTTGAAATAGGAGCGCACGGGCAGGTTAGGTTGCCAACAAAAAAGTCTGTGTATGTGTATGTTTATGTGTGAAAAGTGTTTGTAATCATCAAATCTTGAATGTTAAATTTGACCCACGTTTCGGTATTCGATTGAGCTAAATATTGCATGCCTGTGTAAATTGGATGACAAAACAACGTTATTATGGTACCAATGAGCTGGTCTGATGATGGAGCCGAAAGATTGCCATAGAAACTCCTAAACTACACATGGTAAACCCAGGACGGGTTTACCTACCATGTGTAGTTTGAGCTCGTTAATTAGAAATATTTTTAAATATTACTAAAAATGTAGTCAAGTGAGTGAATTTATAATTCTATATTAAGTACATGTAAATAGATGTGATAGAGATTGTATACTGAAGTGAACTGCACGTGCAGACTCAACAAAATCAAACCTCGACGATCTGGTTTACTCGCAACCTGCAAATTTGGTGGGTGTTATATTATACTGGAACTTTCTTTAGTGAGTCTTACTAAGGTAGTGGTTTCAATAATAGGGAGGTAAGTAAGTTTTTTTTTATAATAAAAAATATATTAAATAGCAAAATGTTTTACTTTGTTTGACCCGTTGTCTACGAGATATTCTGATAAATGTAACAAAACTTTTTTTTTAACCGACTTCAAAAAAAGGAGGAGGTTTCTCAATTCGACCGTATATTTTTATATTAAGGCGTTTGACTTGTTCCTCTATGATGCAAAAACAGCTGAATTGAAGATAATGTATAACATAGATTAACGTTACCACTTACGACAGGTACTTAATAGTACCTGTCGTAAAAACGCGGGCGAAGCTGCGAGGCAAAGCTAGTTTTTGTTTATAATTTTTTTTCAATAGATGCAATAAAAATATCTCCCTTTATTCAAACCGATCTGTTTTCCAAGGAATCCACAAGAGGTTAATATTTCTTTACCTAAGCGAGATTGGTGGCGCGATGCACTTCGCTGAATGGAAATGGATTTGTATCATATAACCAGCTCAGACTAAGTACTTTTAGATGGATAGAAACTTAGCCTGTTATAGAAATGCATATTTTTGTAAGAATGTCGAACGTCATCGAATAATAATATTGGTGAAAATATTTCAAGTTCGTTAATCCCTATAGTGAAGCAAGTAAACAGTAGCGAAATGGTTATAGCTGATGTAGTTTCTCAAATAAATAGTCTTTATAACATATCTGAACTACTACTTAAAGTAAATAAATCATAATGTTACTAGCTGTGCCCCGCGACTTCGCCCCCTATAGCAAGCGTCATTCACTCGCTGTTTTTAGGGTTCCGTACCCAAAGGGTAAAACGGGACCCTATTACTAAGACTCCGCTGTCCGTTTTTCTGTCTGTCTGTCTGTCTGTCTATCTGTCTGTTTGTCCGTCTGTCACCAGGGTGTATCTCATGAACCGTGATAGTTAGACAGTTGAAATTTTCACAGATGATGTATTTCTGTTGTCGCTATAACAACAAATACTAAAAACAGAATGAAGTTAAAAATAATAGAGGGTCCCCATACAAGACACGTGTTTTGAATGAACGCTTAGTTAGGTAAACGTCCCAAAGATGGCGTTAAATTGAAATGTCGATCCCTAACACCTTTGTTAGACGTTAGATGGCGTTATAAGAAATAAAATGTTTATTAATTATTATTTTTTGCTGGCGAAAAATGATAGTGGTATTTTTTGCTCGATTTTATAAAATATTGTAGTGTGTTACGGAACCCTACTAGTGCGAGTCCGACTTGCACTTGGCCAGTTTATTTACCTACCGCGTATCGCGGACGATACAACCGACGACTGTCGTATTTTGAACGTTATCAACGTTGTCACTAGGTTTATCTCGCTTGTATGCTGTTAGAGTTGCTGTCAGAGATTGCATGTTCTATCCGTAGGACCATTATCTTTGTTTTATTATCATTATTTTATTATTATTTATTTGTTTTATTATCATACATATTTTATTATTATCTTTGTTACCATTACCTTTTCTGTGCCTGTAAGGCACATAACAGATAATAATACTGGCTATTTTTGTTCAAAGTTTCAAATTAATCGGTCCAGCCGTTTGACTGTGAAGAAGTCCCAAACAAACAATCAATAATTACAAACTCACTTTCGGATTTATAATATTTGTGTTGATTGGGAGTTTGCAGGTGTTCAGTCGGGGCCACAAAAACCACTTACATCGTTGATGATTGCGTTATTGTACAGAAGTGTCAGTCAGTGTCTAAACGTTTGTTACGAAAGCTGCTTGTCACAGTGGAGGAGGAAAAATAAATAATATTAAATGTTTTAACGCAAACACGTAATTTCAACCAATATTGGAAATAATTGGAAGTAAATGATTGTTTTTATTATAAATGTTTCTACGTAAACATATTTGAATACTAAATACCCACTCATAGACTGCACAGTTTTTATACAATAACACAAGTAAAACAACAATTGACGTGTGTGATACGACTAAAAATCGTTCAACGTTGCTAAAGAACTTTTCACTACAGAAAAATTTTAAAGCATATTATAAAATAAAATTTTATTCTTAGCATTTGAAGATGACGTCATAATCCATTACTGTCACGAAGTACCTTGCAATAAATAACTGTTTGCTAAGTAGTTCCGTGATTACATTTCACTCAACCCTGGTTGAATCTTGCGCTGCTGTATCACAGAGAAGTAAATTTAGTGAATTATGTTTACAATTTTGCCCATAATGGATACAAATTTAATATTATAACGTTAAACATTTCAAATTATAACGTTAGAACAATACGGCCAACTTCTTATAATATGTTCACAATAGGTACCTACATCCAAAACAAGAGTGTTTGTTCGGAAATTAAATATCCTAACTGCAAACCGACAAAATTAATGCAATAATTAATATATTATCTACTACAATAATTTAAGTTATCGAGGAAAATGTATAGCATGTTGTATATTTCAAAATGTGCGTGTTTATATGTTTGGAAAAGAGCGCGCTTTGATATGATAATAATTTATTGACATACCAATTGGACTATTGCAATTAAGATTGCAATGTATCATATTATGTATCGAAGTATATCGCATTACTGTACATGACCGTAACATCCCTTACTAACAGGCTAGATAGTGGTCAAACATCGTCTATCAGATACACATAAAATAAACTGGCCAAGTGCTAGTCAAACTCACACACGTAGGGTTACGAATGAACAAAATTTGCCTTTTAAATTAATTGAGTTTTTATTAGTTTATGTTATGGAAACAATTGTAATACACACTATGAGCAAAAAACACGTTTCGTGTATATTATTTTTTCTTCTGTTTTTAGCACAGTTTGTAGTATTTGTTGTTATAGCAGCCATGGTAATACATATTACTAAGTGCAGATTTCAAGTCTCTATCTATTATGGTTCATAAGTTTAAGCAAAAAACACGTTTCTTGTATTATAGTATTTTGTTATATCCCGCACAGTAATACATACGTCGTGAACATTTTAAGTATGTACCTATTACGGTTAAGTATATACAGCCCTGTAAATTTCGGATAGACCGACGGACGGACAACGAAGTCTCAGTAATAGGGTCCCGTTTGTACCGCTTGACGACATACACAAAGCGGTGGGCAGTGACTGGAAAAGAAGAGCCGAAGATCGGGCTCAGTGGCGCACCTTGGGAGAGGCCTACGTCCAGCAGTGGACGGACACCGGCTGATAATGATGATGTTGGTACCGCTTGGGTACGGAACCCTAAAAAAATAGGTCCAAGGTCGCATAAATAAATAATTCAGTTGAATGTATCTACTGTCAACGCTGTGGCGCTGTGGTACGCAATAAGTTCATAATAAGAACGGATGCGGTGTCACTGAGAAGATTATTTCTTCCGCCGAATGTACCGCACTGCGGCGCCGCAGAAATCGTAATTCCTACTGAAATCTCATAGGGTAATATAAAACGATTACATGCCTTAGTTGGATATTGGGAAACTAATTTATTTTATTGTTCCTTGTCAAGGTGATTGCCGTGAATTCTGTTGAGCGACTCTAGCTTGGATTGTTGCGATATGCTATAGTAATATGCATCCGGATAGACTTAAGTCATATGCATTCGGATAGACATAAGCTTTAAAGTAGTTTATAATGAAAGTTGCCCTCGGTAACACGTGTGTTTTTTGAACAGAAGTGGATTAAAATATTATATTTAAAAATATGTCAATTACTGTGAGAAATACTGAAGATATGGGTAGAACCTTGTGGTGCTACACTATGATATCATCAGCTACGCAATGACATCAGTGCTACGCCGTAGTCATCCCTGCGCTACACGAGGGGAAGATGCGGGGAAGGGAGGCATTCTTATTATACACTGATTCAGAGTAGACGTGTGTCACCCAAGATATAAATAATAATGTTATTTTACGTGATTTGTAACCACAAGAAAGGTGTCCCATTTCTGGGAGTCTGTAAAACTGCACAGATTCACTATAGGCGATATTTAAAACTTTTGTTAATAATAATTGGGCATTATTTTTTTGTTCATAATACCTACGTTTATATTTGGAATGTGAAGTATCTATCACATATCTACAATTATTTGCAAGCGAAATAGATATCAGCACAAGCATAAACACATGCCTTTGAAAATTGAATACGTTAATGAAATAGTCCCCCGCTTTAGCAGAAAGCCATGCGCCCCTCTCCAGAATCCTCTTGTCTATACGATCGCCTCTTGTTTTTAGAACGGCTACGCCATAAAATTGAAACTCACTTGTTTTCAATAGAGCCAGTCTAAAATTCCATAGCATTTTTGAAAATTTCGTAAATTCCGCTACCAGTAAAGTTAGCAAATATGCGTCAGATACATTTAGCAAAATAATCGTATAATTTGTTCGTGGCACTGATTTGTACTATTTTTTACTCTGTGGCATCGAAAAGTAGTTTATATAATTAGAATATATCTGCTTTAAACCTATTGTGATACTTTACCAGTGTAATTGCTGATCTTTTTAACCGACTTTAAAAAGCAGGAGGATATCAATATTTTAGTTTTTAAGCTGTTTAATCATTTTTTTTTAAATGGCGTTAACTCTGAACTCCTCTATATAACAACCAATTTATAAAGTTTCTTTATTGATTGAGAAGGTATTATTTCCTATTTGCTCCATTGTAAATTATAATTTATCGATATATGATATTAATAAGTAGGTAATAAGTATCTCCAAAGATATCGAGATAAACACCTAAAAATTGCTACTGAAAATGACTAGAGCATGCCGCACTTTTTATGTATCTTTGTATGCATGTGAGGTCGGTTTTATTTCATTCGATTTTACTATCGCTTGACAACCATCCCAGCTGGAGCAACGGCGTAGACTGAAAATCAGCCATGCGTAGACCCGGTCCACGCAGAACAGTGCTGAGTCTATCCCAGTTGCCAAAATATTGTTGTGCGTATTTTTAATTTGTATCTTTGATGCATTATCGTTGGCGAAAAATGTATTTTTACTATTTTAATTTTTTTATTTAGTTTTTTAACCATCGTTATTATAGTAATGGCCAAGTCAAAAGTACCTATACCGGCGAGTTTGTATGAGAGCACTTATGTAAGAAAAAGCATAGTATCTTTTCTGTGATAGAAGAAGCGAAAGAGGTATGTTAGGATCGTAGCATGTAGAAAGAAGTAGGCTCTGCCTATCCCAACGGGAAAAATGCGTGATTTTATGTTTCTATGTATGTAATTAATAAAATATGTACTGCAACGATAAAATGGACATGGTTACTACAATAGTTATATATAAACAATTCTATGTATAATTATTTTGAATTGGAAAACAGTCACAAACAAAAAATGTTAAGACCTATGCGCCGATGTCACACCCTACGCGGCACAATGGAAAAGTTGTAGTGTAAATAAACACACATTTTCCAACACAGCACAAAGCTGCACGTGGACGCGAGCGGGGCAATAGTCGTCTGTCTGTATAGGACAGTATACTTTGATCCATTCTGTGTGTTTACAGAACTACGAGCTTTGATGGTTCTGTAAAAGTGTAAAAGCTCGATTTGACAGCTTCTTCTCTTTCATGTGAAATCTCTTTGTGTTGGCGGGAGTGTTGCTGCGAACCTTTAATGTTTCACCACATCTTATGTAGTATGAAGTCCTTAGTGTGCCTCACAAATTTGTTTGAAATCTGTCGATAAATGACGCTACAGCAAACATCCCCCTTTTTAATTTTTTTTGCAACATTACGTGTAGAATGAAGTCCTTAAGGTGCCTCTTCAATTTGACTGAAATCCGTTGATAAATAACGCAACAACTCCCCTAATATTTCCACCCCCCCCCCCAATAAAAAAAACGCGACCGACAAGTTTTTTAAAATAAATCAAGGAATTCGTTTACCAATTTTCGTCCAAATCGCTTGAAAAATGCGACCTGTAAGCGAGAACAGACAGACAGACAGACAAACATCCGGACAAAAGCATTTTTAGCCTAGCCGAAACTGAGACGCTTCGCTCGCTACGGTCGCTCGGTCAATAATACCTTCAGCTAATCGTTTCCTAATTTTTAGTAACCTGTACTAGGGAGCATATTGAACAATTTTAGACAACAGGACGAGCTGCAATACGCTGTCTCGACGACAAACAATTAAGTCTGCATACAATTTTACAGACACTGCAAATAATAGTTCTTCCGATTTTGCGCGTCATCGTATTACGCCCGTTACCTCGGGACACTTAATGATTAAGTTTAACACACCCTGTTATTATAAAATCCTTATTATAGCGGTATGTTTTGAGGGCCCGGTGGCGTAATCGGGAGAACGGTCGGCTTTGATGCCGTGGTACCGAGTTCAAACCTCCACCAATGGATTTTTCTATAGAAAAATGTATGTGCGCTTCTCACAGTGGCCCTCCGGTGAAGGAAAACATCGTTAAGAAACCAACAACCCCCGCATGGTGGTAGGACACTATCTAGTGTCCGCCTGGCCAGCTACCACCCTCAAGTTAGAAAATCTGTCACCAAACATCTAATGTGTTCCGGCAGCTATCCTTGAGAGCCAGTTCCCATTCTAGGCCTAGCGTGCTTACCATCTTCGACCGCATCATCACTTACCAACAGGTGAGATAGTGGTCAAACGCTAGCCTATAACGTATAAAAAAAAAAAAAAAGTAATGTAGAGCAGTTACTCTTTAACGTCACCCGCGCACCGCTATTCATACTAAACTGCCAATAAATGCCTTCTAGAATATAAAATAATACAGGCAGCAAGCGATGTTTTAATAAGGACAGTAGATCAGATAGCTTCTTTCGTTTGGAAGATTAGATATAGATTTAGAGTAAGTTTAATAATATAATATGTTTATTTAAATCATTTAGCTTAACCCTAAATCTATCAAAGACCAAGCAACATTATACTTGTATTATTATTTTGTTCTGTGATTATACTTAGAAGGAACTTATTATGATTTATTTGATTATGATATTATATATTTTGATTATGATTTAAAATAAGAAAATTCAAGTTAGTATCATGATACTAACTTGAATTTTCTTATTGATAGCTTCAAAACACGTTTACATAGTAATATTGAGACTGTATAAATTTTATTCATAAAAAGATAACAATAATTTAAATTGTTATCCTTCTTTTCTTGAACTTTAGTTTTGTAATTTGTACATAAAACAAAAAGGTTTTTTTTATATTCAGATGTATAATGCACAAACTAACTAAACATAATACTTTCCATTTTTAGGGTTTCGTAGCCGAATGGCTAAAAACGGAACCCTTATAGATTCGTCATGTCTGTCTGTCTGTCTTTCTGTCCGTCCGTATGTCACAACCATTTTATTCATAGTAGTCTAATCCACTAATTTCGTCGTAACGATACTTCGCACCGTGGCTTAATTGGCAAAGCACCGGAACATGTTATTCCGGAGGTTGCGGGTTCAAGTCCCGTCGGTACGATGAAATTTTGGATTGTGTTTAACAATTTACAAAAATATAAAGTGTGAAACACTTCAAAGAAACATAATATTTAAAAAAAATAATCTTCAAACCTATACGTGTGGGGTGAGGTGTCTATGGATAGGTATTCAAAAATGACATTGAGGTTACTAAAATATTTTTTTCTCAAAGTCAATTATTTGAAAGATAGGTGCATCTAAAGTGGTTAAATGTGTGTTCCCCCCTTTAACTTTTAAATTATGGGAGTGAAAAATCTAAAAAAAATATATGCTGTAGATCTCAATAGAAACTAACAATGAAAATTGGTTTAAATGAGATACAGTCAGCAGTTTTAGAGATATAGCGACCGCAAATATAACTTTGTTTTTCATACAAACACTATAAAAAACAAAGTTAATTTTGTAGTTGCGAAAAATCATAGTTATAGAATACTTAATTGTGTTACGGAACCCTACGAGTGCGAGTCCGACTTGCACTTGGCCAGTTTATAGTATTTTAGAAAGAGACCATATTGAGAGTAGAGGCACAGAATACTTTAGTACTACGTAGTAAAGGCATAAATATGTCATATAAAAGTGCGCCAGTTGATACCCAAGTATTCATTCGCTAAATTGTCTGAGAGTATTAAAACTATATAATTGTTGTCTGAAAATGTCATAATAAACTCTAGTTCACCGCAACCATGATACAATCTAAAAGTTGGAGTGTGAATAAACACGAGCACAAAGCTAAATGTGGACATAAGCGCTACGATAGTTCGCGTATGTACGGGACACTTTGATTCATTCCATTTGTTTGCAGACGGGACACGCTGTTGGTTTGTTACGTGTTAAAAATTCTGTTAGCAGGGCTTTGTTCTATCTTTTATAGCCCCTATTGTTTCCGCTTTAAGGTTTTTTCTTAGTTTTATAAGCTGAGTGATTGTGTGTATTTATCAGCTACAATAAAGAGAAGTGGTTTGGATTTTGCTAGTAATAGAAGAATTCGGTGATGTTTAAAGATGACTTAAAAGTACCGACTATTATTACTTACTTACCTAATCACTACTATTTTCGTTGTATGTCTAGGCCTTGGTTTTCTGTATGTTTGATTTATTTCCTTAGGAAGCTTCACCTAGTCACAGGACATCTTACGCTACGTGTGCCGATTTGTAGTTTCCACTCTAGGACAAGTCTACCCCAACAACAGATATAGGCTCAAATTTTTGTAATCCCAACGGTTATCAGTCCTGCGGCAGATATGACGAGCCCATTGCCACTTTAGTTTGCTAATCAATTAAGCAGTGACTGGAAAATAATAACCAAAGATCGGGCTATGTGATCTATCGTGAAAAAGGCCAGCAGCAGACAGACACTAGCTGAGTAATAATAAGAAGTAGATTATGTAAGGTAACAATAGAAATATAAGGCTTGCTTCATCGTAAATAATTACAGAATTTGGGAATACAAATTTCTGGTTATCCTAAAACTTTGCGCTTCACTGCACTGTGCATAGGTAATAATTATTAATTCCATCAAGATGTTTTAGGTCTTTTGCCTAAACTAAGGAATACTGAGTTACTTGCAAACATGTTGTCTTTGTCTAAGTACTTACACTTATCTTATCTGTCATTGGGCTGTAAATATAAATTTTCTTAAAATATTGTTGAAATCTAATCTCAAGCCAAATAACAAAAGTTTTCCAAAACCATCGCTGCAAGCATCTAATTTTAAAGTTTATAGCTCGAAACTTAGTCTTGATATTCACGTTCATGTAGTAATTTTAGACTTCAAGTAATGTTCTACACGTTTATGCTAGCATTGCAGAGATATCGGTGCATTATGAGGAGTGTTCTATGGCTGGGTTTCAGATGAACGGGAAATTTGAGTGTTCTAAATTATTATTATGCTGTCACTAATGCAATAACAAAGGAATAAGTTAGCTTGCAAAATAAATTATTTAAAAATGTTGATCGATTTTTGAAAATTACAGGTAGTTAGTGGTGGCACTTAGATGTGCTCCGCGGCTTTGCATTAAAAAGTATAAAAAACTGGATTTGAAAGTATCTTTAATATACCAGAATAAAAAGTATCTTTAATATACCAGAATAAAAAGTATCTTATGTGCTAATCCAGGTAATAAAATCTCTGTCTGCCACATTTCATCCGAATTTGTTAAGCAATTTTTGCATAACTTATAACACATGTATTATTTCGCTAGGATTTTTTATTTTTCACTATTTTTAAGGTTTCGTACCTCAAAAGGTAAAAAGGAACCCTTATAAGATCACTTTCTTGTCCGTCTGTCCGTACGTCTGTCTGTCTGTCTGTCTGTCCGTGTCTCACCAGCGCTTTTCAGGAACGGATGGACTTAGCATGTTGAAATTTATACCAGATACTGAAGTCTATAGTCCCTATTAAGTGTATGAAAATCATGGTCTTGAGTCAACACGATGAAAAGATATAGGCAAATTTAGATTTCCGCGAAAACTTGTAAGTACCAAAATTGGCCTAAATTTGTAATTTTTTTATTTTTTCGGAAATTTTCCTTTACTTGCGTGCTGTAAGACCTTGCTTTTGACCAAAATTGACAATTCTAGGTCAACCGGGAGTAGTAGTAGTCGTCGAAAACCTATAGGGTACTTCTCGTTGACCTAGAATCATGAAATTTCGTAAGAAGCAAGGTCTTACAGCACAAATAAAGGAAAAAGTCAGAAAAATAAAAAAAGTTGAAAATTAAAGGGTGTCCCCATACATACATAGTAAATCCAATTAAGATAGGCCTCAGAGTTATATGAGCGCTCGTACAATTTAGAGGTCTAGCTTAATTGGTACTATCCAACGTTGGTACGGAAGCCTCGGTGGGCGATTCCAACTTGACTTGGCCGGTTTTTTATTTCAGAATTTGTACTATATCTAATACTATAAGAATCTTTGTCCTGACATACTGACTGACTGACTGACTGACTGACTGACTGACAGACAACGCACAGCCTAAACCGCTGGTCGTAGAAACTAGAAATTTGGAGGGTATATTTGTCTTAGTACATAGGGGTGTACTAGGAAAGAATTTTCCAAAATTCACCCCTTAAGGGGATGAAATGGGGGTTCAAAGTTTGTATGGAGAAACAAGATTAGATAGTATTTTCTATTCGAAACTTCACACAAGTGCTTCAGTAACGAAATAAGTAAATATGTGTTTCAGGTTTTTTTTTAATTACACCCCTAAGAGGGTGAAATGGGGTAACAAAGTGTGAAAATCAATATTGTTTCGGATTGCGCTGAAATTTGGCATGCAGATAGTTATTACAACTTTAGTTACCTCTGAAAAAGGATTTTTCAAAGTTCACTCCTGAAGGTGATGAAACGGGGGTTCAAAGTTTGTATGGAGAAACAAGATTAGACATATTTTCTATTCGAAACTTCATACAAGTACTCCAGTAACAAAATAAGTAAATACGTGTTTCAGGTTTTTTTTTTTAATTACACTCCTAAGAGGATGAAATGGGGTAACAAAGTGTGAAAATCAATATTGTTTCGAATTGCGCTGAAATTTGGCAGGCAGATAGTTATTACGAAGTTAGTTGCCTCTGAGAAAAAATATTTTCCAAAATTCACCTCTGAAGGGGATGAAACGGGGGTCCTAAGTTTGTATGGAGAAACAAGATTAGATAGTCTTTTATATTTGAATTTTAACACAAGTACTTAAGTAAGTACATACGTGTTTCAGGCTCTTTCGCAATTGCACCCCTAAAAGGGTGAAGTGGGGTAACAAAGTCTAAAATCAATATTGTTTCGGATTGCGCTGAAATTTGGATTGCAGATACTTATTTTGACTTAGGTATCCGCTAAGAAAGAATTTTTCAAAATTCACTCTTGAAAGGAATGAAGCGGGGTTTCAAAGTTTGGATAGTCATTTTATTCAACATTTCACACAAGTACTTCTGTAAATAAATAAGTAAATACGAGTTTCAGACTTTTTCAAAATACCACCTTAAGAGGATAAACTGGGGTAACGACGTCTAAAAATCAATTTTTTTTAACCGACTTCAAAAAAAGGAGGAGGTTTCTGAATTCGACCGTATATATATTTTTTTATGTTTGTTCGCGGATAACTTCGTCGTTTATGAACTGATTTTGATTATTCTTTTTTTGTTCGAAAGGAGATATCCCAAGTGTGGTATCATAGTAATTTTATCGAGGTCTGATAAGTATCTCCAGAGATATTGAGATAAACATCTCGAAATTGGTACTGAAAATGAATAGCGCGGCATTGAAGTCGGTTCTTTTTTAGTATTTAAACGATATTATTTTCAATATTGTTTCGGATTGCGCTGAAATTTAGAATGCAGATAGTTATTATGACGTAGGTATCTGCTCAGAAAGGATTTCCTTAAAATTGCTCCCGGATACGGAACGGGGATTCAAAGTTTGTATGGCGAAATAAGATGAGATAAAGTACGTGTTGTAGGATTTTTTGAAATGGGGTAGGTAACAAAGTCTGAAAATTTGGGTTTTCGGTTTTTATAAATATGAATCCCGAATTGCCTTAGTCACGCGATAACATGAAAACGGGTGAACCGATTTGGCTAATTCTTATTTGATGTATTTAAAGATAGAATCGTTTTAACTTATTACCTATTTTATTTATAATTTTGGTTTACATATTGATAGAACAAGAGTAATTAAGTTTTTAGGAGTTTATATTGACAATCGTCTAAATTGAAAAGATGAACTAAAATCAATCGAAGCAAGTGTCAGTTCAGCGTGTTATGCCCTTCGCAGTCTGAGAGACGAAGTTAGCTTAACATAACTGAGACAGGTTTATTTTGCCCCTATAGAATCAAAGATAAGATATAGGATTATGTTTTGGGGAAATACTTATAACTACAATACTGACGCTGCTTTTATTATGCAAAAGAGGGCTATACGAACTATGGTTCGGATACCACAGACTGACTCATGCAAACCCCACTTTATTGCATTAGAGATATTGACTGTACCATGTCTTTACATTCTTACTATATTAACAGACTTGGTAAAACACTTAGATAATTTTGAAACCAAAGACGAGAGGAATACAAGAGAAGAAACACGAAGGAAGGATTTACGACATAATTTTGTACCGACACTAAGAGTAGTCAGCCATTGCGTTAGGGTGCAAGCAGTACGATTATATAAAAAACTAGAAGTCCCCCGCGGCTACGCCCGCGTTAAAAACTCCTTTTATTTACTTAAAACTTTTCTTTTGTAAAAACGATTCTATCATTAAAGACATCAAATAAAAATTAGCCAAATTGGTTCACCTGTTTTCATGTTATCGCGTGACTAAGACAAATCAGGATTCATATTTTTAAAACCCGAAAAACCCAATAAAGCGCAATCCGAAACTATATTGATTTTCAGACTTTTTTACCCCAGTTCACTCTTTTAGGGTGGTATTTTGAAAAAGTCTGAAACTCGTATTTACTTATTTATTTACAGAAGTACTTGTGTGAAATGTCGAATAAAATGACTATCCAAAATTTGAGCCCCCGCTTCATCCCTTGAAGAGTGAATTTTGAAAAATCCTTTCTCAGCGGATACCTACGTCAAAATTTCTATCTGGATGCAAAATATCAGCGTAATCCGAAACAATATTGATTTCAGACATTGTTACTCCACTTAACCCTTTTAGGAATAGAATTTCAAAAAGCCTGAAACACGTATTTACTCATTTATTTACTAAACTACTTGTGTGAAGTTTCGAATATAAGAGACAATCAATTCTTGTTTCTCCATACAAACTTTGAACCCTCGCTTCATCCTCTTCAGGGATGAATTTTGGAAAACCTTTCTCAGAGGGAACTAACGTCGTAATTAATAACTATCTGCATGCCAAATTTCAGCGCAATCCGAAACAATATTGATTTTTACACTTTATTACCCCATTTCACCCTCTTAGGGGTGGAATTACAAAAAAACCTGAAACACGTCTTTACTTATTTTTTTACTGAAGCACTTATGTGAAGTTTCGGATAGAAAAGACGATCTAATCTTGTTTCTCCATACAAACTTTCAACCCCCGTTTCATCCCCTTCGAGGGTTAATTTTGGGAAATCCTTTCAAAGAGGGATCTAACGTCGTAATATTTATCTGCATGCCAAATTTCAGCGCAATCTGAAACAATATTGATTTTACACTTTATTACCCCATTTCACCCTCTTAGGGGTGGAATTACAAAAAAACCTGAAACACGTGTTTACTTATTTTTTTACTGAAGCACTTGTGTGAAGTTTCGGATAGAAAAGCCTATCAGATCTTGTTTCTCCATATAAACTTTGAACCCCCGTTTCATCCCCTTAGAGGGTTAATTTTGGAAAATCCTTTCTCAGAGGGAACTAACGTCGTAATAACTATCTGCATGCCAAATTTCAGCGCAATCCGAAACAATATTGATTTTCACACTTTATTACCCAATTTCACCCTCTTAGGGGTGGAATTAAAAAAAACCTGAAACACGTCTTTACTTATTTTTTTATTGAAGCACTTGTGTGGAGTTTCAGATAGAAAAGACTATCTAATCTTGTTTCTCCATACAAACTTTGAACCCCCGTTTCATCCCCTTCGAGGGTTAATTTTGGAAAATCCTTTCTCAGTGGGAACTAACGTCGTAATAACTATTTGCATGCCAAATTTCAGCGCAATCCGAAACAATATTGATTTTACACTTTATTACCCCATTTCACCCTCTTAGGGGTGGAATTCCAAAAAAACCTGAAACACGTCTTTACTTATTTTTTTATTGAAGCACTTATGTGAAGTTTCGGATAGAAAAGACGATCTAATCTTGTTTCTCCATACAAACTTTGAACCCTCATTTCATCCCCTTAAGGGGTGAATTTTGGAAAATCCTTTCTTAGTACACCCTTACGTACTAAGACAAATATACCCTCCAAATTTCAAGTCTCTACGACCAGTGGTTTAGGCTGTGCGTTGTCTGTCAGTGAGTCAGTGAGTCAGTGAGTCAGTGAGTCAGTGAGTCAGTCAGTATGTCAGGACAAAGATTCTTATAGTATTAGATTACCATCATCTCTTAAATTGATATATAATAGTTATAGTTTTAAAAACAAACTGAAAGACTTCTTCTTAGAAAGGTGTTACTATTCTATTCTGTTTCTGAATTCATGGAGGACCGTAGATAGATCATAATAATATTATGTTAATGTTAACCTTTTGACCATGTATTTATATAATTTGTTTTGCAGATATTGTACCTATAATCAAATTTTGACATAACTTGTACCTATTTTTTTTTGTTTCTCTCTCTATTTTGTATGACATTTGAAATCAAATTTTTGACATACCTACCTACATATTTAATGCTTTTTTATTTTTATTTATTTATTTACTGTTTTATTGATTTTAAGATTTAGCAAATGAAATGTTTATTGATGTATTATTTATTTTAATGTTGTTAGTTTTTATTATTTAATGTTGATGATTTTTAAATACTATTATGTAAGTATGTAAATTCCAATACAATTTTTTTGTTTCATGGAATAAGTGAATTGAATTTAACAAAAGGAAAGTTTTAAGTAAACAAAAGAAGTTTTTAACGCGGGCGAAGCCGCCGGGCACTTCTAGTTCTTATATAAATATAAATAAGCTCATAAAGTTACGAGTACGAATTATAGTGAAAAATATAAGTCTTGAAAAAGAAATGAAAGCCAAAGAGTCAAACATAATAGGCTATACTAATCTCAAGGTACGGCCACACCGCGGCGTCCTGCAGATACTGCAGTAGTTAGTATTTGTACCGATTGGTGAACGGACTAACACTGGATTTAACAAACGCGCGATCTACGGCGATCAGAAAACAATTGAAAATCAGATCGCACCCATGCACGAGGACGCAGGACGCCGCTATAACAGATGCCGCGGTGTGGTCGTACCTAAGTTTACATAAATCGCCGAGTGACCAGACATGGGACAAAAGTACCATTATGGTAGACATTGTACCAGACATTTGTATAATAATACTAGCTGTGCTCCGCGGCTTCGCCTGCGTTAAAAACAACTTTCATTAAAAAAAAAAAAAAAAAAAAAAAAAAAAAATGCAATCCACTAATTTCGTCGTAACGTTACTTCGCACCATGGCTTAATTGGCAAAGCACCGGAACATGTTATTCCGGAGGTTGCGGGTTCAAGTCCCGTTGGTACGATGAAATTTTGGATTGTGTTTAACAATTTACAACTTTCATTTATTTAAATTTTTTTTTTTTCATAAAAACCATTTCCTGATGATAAAAAACACGACAAAAAAAGAATTTGCGAAATCGGTCCAGCAGTTCACGCGTGATGCCGTGACCAAGGGAAATTGGGATTCATTTAAAGATGACAAGATTAAAGATGATGTGGGGAACCCTAAGCCCAGCGGTGGAGCAGTGGACTGTATTTCTTCGGGATGAGGCCTTCGGATTCCCACACTTATACTATGAAGCTTTGGAGCTGGGATTTAAACACGTCTTCAAGCCTTCAAACGTTAATTTATTCCTTCTTCACAATCTTCTTATAGCTACTGAGCTATTCACTAGGCACTATCACTATTTACTATTCTTCCTAGTTTTCCTTTCTTCTTTCTTCTAGAGCCGCCGTTGGTAAACTGAACAATTTGGCACGGTAGCGACGCTCTATTTATACTGTTGTTGGTACTTGCAAAAGAGCGAGAGGTCGATAGTCTGGGAGCGCCCGCACTCTGTCTCGCGGGGCGTGTCCTTGTGTGGGCGCACGCACGAGATGCCGACTTTTCGGAGATATACTCTCCCGAGATGCTGTTTAGTCGAGCGCTAACCATCAGAGAGTGCGGAGCTCTCCCAGACCTATGCTATTTGCAAGTACCAACCCTATTCCTAAACCTAACCTGGTCTAGGTTGACTATCTGTTACATCTATTAAAGCCGAACATGCTTTTATTTTTATCTATTACCTATCTACTTAGGTTGTACGAATGACCTGTCTGTAGTCCTATAAGACCTATTTTAACTGTTACAAACCTTATAAGAGTTATATTCCTATGTTCTAATAAGAATCTAACAAAATCTATCTATAATAAGGCTGTTTACGAATGCGATACAATTATAAACTATATGTCTATCTATACGAAGCAATAACGAAATGCGAACTCTATACATGGCAAAGTACCCTACCTATCCTAGAGTACTAAGCTAAAACTTATCTTTATTATTCAACTTATAACTATATATCTATCTCTATATGCTGTCGGAGTACGAAGCTGTCCGGAACAGATGACATGTATATTATCAAAGACATATATATATATACATGCATGACATTATACTGCAATAACCACTTAATTAGAATTAACGAGAAATCAGGCAAATTATGTACACAAATGTTGTTTTAACAGTAACTTTTTGCTGTTGGATCCTTCGATTTTTGAGTTTTCTGTCATTATATTCTACATCCTAATCCTAACTATATATATATATATATATAAAGTATCGTTTATGTGTAAATTTGACGACACGGTGAATCAAAACACAATTGAGTTTCTCTGTAATAAAAGACATTTATTCCTATGAGTACAATATTTACACATAGAAGGTAACTAAAAGTAAGTATCTAATAAGTAATATAGCTTTACCTGTAATAAAAGAAACGACATTTAATGTTATTAATCACAATGTCGATTCCAAAAACACTTTAGTAATTGTCTTTTTATTGTAATTGTAACAAAATTATTTAGTAAATAAATTGTTGCCTACGACAGATTAGATTGATTCGATGTTCCATAGGTTATAAATCGACCACAGATTACAAAATTACAAACACTTTCGATATATTATGTTGGCGACTGCCACGATGGCGCTTGCTAAGCGGGGATATTCAAATTAAAGAAAACTATATTTTTCTTTACATCTCCCCCTCCCAGAAAAGCGTAAACAACACGACTACTCACGCATTTTCTTCATAGTTTTCCAAGATCAGGAGCTGGAGTTAGTTTCGAGATGTGGAAAAAGTTTGACTCGGATTTTTTATGGTCAGTGTTTATCTTATAAATTGTGTTTGATATTTTTTTTACGATCTTGTAGGGTCCGATTCTCAATTCGTCAAGCTTTTTCCTATTCAGTTTGTTTCCATTTTCTACGAAAACAGCATCACCAACTTTGAAGTCTACATGTTTTCGGTTTTTATCGTAAATTGTCTTATTGTAATTGTGTGATCTGATTATATTTTCTAGAGCTTTTTTCCTGTCTTGGATCAGATCATACTCGGTCTTCTTTGGTTTCAGCTCATTTGGTAAAATCGTTATATCTGTGCCATTAAGTAAATACTTTGGAGCAAATCCAGTAACAGTGTGCTCAGTTTCATTATAGTTTTTCACACAATTTTGTGCAATAGTTGTCCATGCAATTTTGTTGTCATTTTCGTTTATCTTGCATCGGATTTTATTGACTAATGTTTGATTAAGTCTTTCGTTTAAACCATTTGAAAAAGGCGAGTTCACTGCTGTAAAAATTATTGGAATGTTGTTTGCATCCAAAAATCTTTTAAATTCTTTAGAGTTTATACCTGGGTATTGGTCTGAGAGAATCATGCCAATGTCGTCAGTTTTTTCCGCACAGTTTCTTATTAGTTTAATGAAATCATTTGCATTTTGAGTACTTGACGTCAAAATGTATGCGTATCTAGTGAAATGATCTGATAGCAGGTGCAAGAATCTCTTTGTTGACCTTGAACCGCCAAAGCCTCCAATGGTGTCAATGGAACATATTTCAAAAGGTTTTGTGGCAGGGCCTAGTTGTGACAACAATCCATATTTATTTTGTCCTCTTGATTTGTTCTTTAGACATGCTATACAATTTTTGCAAATATTTTTTATGTTTTTTGTCATATTTTCTGCTGTATACAATGGGCTGATCATTCTTTGCATTTGTTTAATTCCTATATGACTAAGCTCTTTATGTACGTTTTTGATGAATTCTATGCTGAATTTCTCTGATAGTATTATTTTTTCTTTTTTCTTTACTTTTTTGTAATAAATGTTGTTTTTTTCTATTAAAGTTTTCTTTCTGCACTGTATTTTTTCATTTTTCATTTGATCATTTAAGATATCTTCTAGTTTTATCATGTTGACTACTTTTAATTGTTCATCCAGATTTTCGTTTGGTTCTAAGACTGGGTTTCTGCTTAAAAAATCAGCTTCGATGTTGTACCTTCCTGGAGAATATTTAATTTGGAAATCATATTGTGATAGGTAGTATGTTAGGTCTCCTAACTCTTCATCCGGTCTTGACTTTATATTCATATTCTCCAATGGCTTGTGATCTGAAAATACAGTAAAATGTCTACCTATCAACAGATGCTGCCAATACTTCACACATTCTTTAATTGCTAGGCATTCCAGGTATATAGCTTTCTTTCTTTTCTGAACTTCATTCAGTTTCTTTGAGAAATATGCTACCGGTTTCTCTTCATTGTTTTCTTGTGGTTGTTTAAGGACGGCTCCTACCCCTAGTATACTGGCATCTGTGTATATGAGAATAGGCAGGCTTGGATCAAAAATGGTCAGTATTGGTTGGGAACATAATATTTGTTTCATTTCATCAAATGACTCTTGACATGCCTTAGTCCAGTTAAAGGTTTGTCCTTTTCTTAAAAGGTTATGTAATGGTTCCAATTTTATTGCTATTTTTGGCACATATTTATGATAAAAGTTTATTTTTCCCAAAAATTGTCTCACATTTTTCTGTGTTTTTGGAGTAGGGAAGTTTTTTATTGATATCAAGTTGTCTTTCAGAGGTCTAACTTCATTATTCTGTATGATGTGACCCAGATATTTAACTGAGTCGGCTGCAAACGTACACTTCGAAAATTTTAGTCTGAAACCTTCACTTTTGATTGCTTGAAAAAGCAGTTCTAGATGTTTGACATGTTCTGAAAAAGATTTTGAGAATAATAAGATGTCATCAATGTAACTTACTGCGAACTCTCCTAGCTTGTGTTTTCGTATTATGTTACACATTATTCTCTGAAATATAGCTGGTGAGGTTTTCAAGCCAAATGGCAAACAAGTCCATTGATAGTGACCCTCTTGTGTGACAAATGCAGTTTTTTGTCTGTCTGTGACACGTAGAGGTATGGACCAAAATGCTGAATTCAGGTCTAGCGTTGAAAAAAATTTGCAATCTCTTGTTTTTACTATTAGGTCCTCAATAAGTGGAAATGGTTGTGATTGAGGGACAACTATTTTATTTAAGTCTCGAAAATCTATGCATAGTCTTGATTTTTTCTTTTCATCACGTTTATAAGCTAATGTAACTGGAGCTGCAAACGGGCTGTATGATTCTTCTATTATATTTTTTTCCAACAAATTAGCAATCTGATTTTCAATCTCTTTTTTATCCTCAATAGTGCAACGATATGGTCTTTTACTGCAATATTTTTCTACTAACAGATCAATGTGTGCTTCATAATCAGTTACCATTCCAATATCATATTTGTCCTTTGCAAATACAGACCTATTGTTCAATATTAATTCATCAATCACTGCTTGTTTTTGATAGTCCAGATGATTGATACTAATTTTGAAATTTTCTCCATTGAAGTTTTCATTGAAGTTTATTATATTTTCAGATTTTATTTCATTAGAAATATCCATATCCGATTTGTTTGTTTCCTTAGAAACTAATTCACTTCCTTGTATTGGAACTTTCTGATGGATTTCTAAGTTTTCATTTTGAATTAAGTAAAACTTTTTTATACAGTCAAGTCCGATTAAAAAATCATAGTCGAAATTTTCCTGGTCTATCACAAAGACATCAATTTTCTTCTCAACATCAAAAATGGTTACATCAAGGGTTATTATGCCAGTTGCCTTTTTAACGCCATTAATTGTTTTTAAATTAGTTTTTCTAGAATAACTCAATTCTTTATTGTTTATCTTCAACAAATTTGAATTTATCAATGACACATTAGAGCCAGAGTCGTAAATTCCAAATACTTCAACATTTTTATTCAATACTAATTTTACTTTAATTAATGGCGGCACTACTAGTTTTTTTGGTCTTCACATTGCAGTTCACATTCCAATTCTGAATTGTTGATGAGCTTTATTTGTTTCTTATCTTTTTCTTTATCATTATTTATTTTTGTTTTGAACCAACACAAATCTTCCGAATGATAGCGCACACCTTTCTTCAATTTTTCACAAATGCTGCATTTTTCCTTCATTGGCTTAGTATCATCTTTTTCCTTGATAAATTTCTTCTTTGTAACTAAATGTTCTAACTTGCCAAGTTCATTAAATAAGTCTTTTGTTTGTACAACTTCCTCTTTATTAATCCTATCTGTTATGAAATCTGGTAAGCCGGCAGCAATTATATCAATTAGCGTCCCTTGGTCAATTGTTTTTCGTACTTCAAGTAAAAGTTTTTCTTTTTTAACACCATATTCTAATAAAGAACCTGTCTGATACTTGAAAGACAGAGCATACTTGCTAGTAGTCCAACCTTTATTAGCATAGGTTTGTAAAAAGTTTGATTTCCATTCTGACCACTCTGATTGTAAACTAAGCTTGATCATCATTGAAGAATACCAATCAATGCATGATTTTTCTAGAAATAATCTAAAGATTTCAATTTTTTCTTCATCCTCAACTATATCAAACCTTGCACATTCTTTTCCAAATACTTCCATCCAGTGATATGCATTTATATTTTTTCCATTAAATTTTTCAATCACAAACCTGTCAGCTAATTTTTTTTTACTTTGTTTTTCTTTTTTTTGTTGACCTTCAATTAATTTTTCCAAAATGTTTACAATGGGATCTTTTGAAGTCTTTTTATTGACAATAGCCAATTGTTCTTGGGTAATTTCCTCAAGAAATTGGTCTTGGAAAATCATGTTTTCATCCTCATCAAGATATGTTTGTAATATACCCTCGGTCATTTTTATCCATACACTTCTTGTTTGATGCCGCTTTTTTAATGTATTTTTCACTGTAACGAAAGTTTTAGAGGCTTGGATATGTTTGTGAAGTGATACTGCTTGATACTCTTCAGGAATCAGGAACACTTTGTCCTTAGGTGTGACAATTGAGGTTATGGCAATATAGTTCGACTTTCCGTCTATTGTTGGTTTTGTTTGAAACGTAAATTTCAACTTTTCAATTTTCAGACAATAAATGTCGTTTTATAAAGTATATTTTATGTGTAAATTTGACGACACGGTGAATCAAAACACAATTGAGTTTCTCTGTAATAAAAGATATTTATTCCTATGAGTACAATATTTACACATAGAAGGTAACTAAAAGTAAGTATCTAATAAGTAATATAGCTTTACCTGTAATAAAAGAAACGACATTTAATGTTATTAATCACAATGTCGATTCCAAAAACACTTTAGTAATTGTCTTTTTATTGTAATTGTAACAAAATTATTTAGTAAATAAATTGTTGCCTACGACAGATTAGATTGATTCGATGTTCCATAGGTTATAAATCGACCACAGATTACAAAATTACAAACACTTTCGATATATTATGTTGGCGACTGCCACGATGGCGCTTGCTAAGCGGGGATATTCAAATTAAAGAAAACTATATTTTTCTTTACATATATATAAAATTCTCGTGTCACAGTTTTCGTTGCCATACTCCTCCGAAACGGCTTGACCGATTTTGATGAAATTTTTTGTGCTTATCCAGTATCTATGAGAATCGGCCAACATCTATTTTTCATCCCCCTAAATGTTAGGGGTAGTCCACTCCTAAATTTTTTATTTTATTTTTTAGACAAAATTTTTAATTTCGATTTTTTTATGATACAACATACAAAAATACATACAATCCTCAATTTTCACCCCTCTACGATCAACCCTTATTTTTTAATAGCCATTTTAGTAATTTAATCATTTTTCCTCCATACATACTTACAATAAGTAAGCTATTTTTTGTCTACACTAGAAATTACTACGAAATTATTTATATGGCAAAACAACGTTTGCCGGGTCAGCTAGTATATATATAATATTTTAAATGCGAAAGTAACTCTGTCTGTCTGTCTGTGTCACTTTCACGTCAAAACCACTGAACCGATTTAAATGAAATTTGGTACACAGATAGTCTAGAGGCTGAGAAAGGACATAGGCTATTTTTTAATTCGAAAAAAGGGTTGAAAGGGGGGATGGATTGTTGAATGGAAGTTTCGTCATTTTTAGAGCTAGAAGCTTGAAACTTATATTTTAGGCTGTTGATTTGATATAAATAAATATGACATTCAAAGTTTGTGAGGGGAGGGGAGGTGGAAGTGAGGGGAAGGGGGAGGGGGAGGGGAAAGGGAGGTGAGGGGGAGGGAAAGGGAGGTGAGGGGGAGGGGAGTTGTAGGGGGAGAGGGGGAGGGGGGATTCGCTTGGCGTGGTACGGTGCGGTGTAGGTAGGATAAGAATGTGTCTTATTTCTAAAATAATTAGCCTGGATAATTAAAAATGCTACCCAAAGACACTATTCCACGCGGACGAGGTCGCGGGTACAGCTAGTTTCCTATAATACTTCGGCTTAGTAGTTTTGGACATTAAAGTGGGCGGTAAAAGTGGTTTGAGGGCGTAGATTGAGGGAAAACATCTGACAAAGAGATTTGACATATGTAAAGTAGGTATAATGCTAAACTAGTTCCGTTGACAATCAACTGCAAGTTCATAAAATATTTATAATTAATTTATGACATTGTTAATACTAATTACTTTTGGCCCTCTAACTTCAGAGGTGAGTTTACACATAAAACTGATATATTAGTACAGTTTTAAAGCTTTAACTGAAATTATTTAGTCCAAAGAACTCACATAAATCCTCATTGTGAAAAGATTGTCGTGCCTAGACTCTTTCGAAAGTCCTAAGTTTGGCTCGTAAATAAAAATAACAAACTTTTTATGCACGATTGAATTATGAACAAATTTTTTGGGGTTCGTCGCTCAAAATATCGTGGAAAAATAATACATTTTCTAATAAACTCTAAATTAATGTTTCTGAAAAGCTTCCCGTAACTAATCTGACGTATCAACCATTACTGTTACAATTAAATAATAGTCCCATCCCTTTGCACCTTTGTAATCCAGATTATAATTTTATTTCTCGTATTTTATAATTCTTTCTACATTTTTTTATTATCAGTTAAAATACTTTTTATCTTAATTTATTTTAAAGTTGTATATATGTACTATTTGTAAATATTGAATTTAGTATATTAAAGTTAATTCTCTATAATTGTTAAGTTTGTTGCTTGTTGTACTTGGTTTCTTATGCCCATAGCACACGGCGTATTTTAAGCGCGCAGACGACGCGCGCTTCAGGAACGCGCGTCTTCGGCGCCGTAGACGCTGATTGTTGCGTTTGCATTGATGGTACAAGCGCGCGCATGAAGCGCGTATACGCGCGTTTGAAGCGATACAAACGCGCGTACAAAGGAGCGGAGTAGGGGCAGGGGGGGGAACTACAGGCAGGGGGGGGGGCGACTACAGCGCGTCTGTATCGCTGTATCTGCACGTATACGCGCAGTAGAGGCGCGTTTCACGATCGCCCCGTGTGCTTAAGTTACAAGGTTGCGATCGAATCCCGTTTGAATCGCGTATACGCGCGTAATCTGCGCGTCGTCTGCGCGTTTAAAATACGCCGTGTGCTGTGGGCCTTAGAATTACGACTGTGTAATGGTTTTATTATTGAAATCTAACATTCAATGACTTTAAAAAACTTTGTAGGGAAAGTGAGAGGCAGAAGGATGAAAAATGTCCGTACATTGTTACTCAAGAAAATTTTAGTTTATTATAATTGTTACAATGTATTTTTGCACATTTTTGATAATCCATAGGTAAGAATACCAGACACTACGTAACTACGTAACTAGGACTGCGTTGACCGCATTTACTCACTGTGACCTAAATGTATGTATAAAGTGTATTCAAAATTCTTATCGTTGCTCGTCTCATTTCGGCTTACAAAGGAAAACGAAACTGAAAAGGTGTGAAGAGAGGAGATTATATCATTTCAACTTTTTATAACGGCTATCTTAAGTATCAGTGTTTTGAAACAATAATAATACGTATTTTTGTAACCTCAGTGCATATCACCGACAATCAGCACATTATTGTTGAATTTTTTTCATGTCAACAAGATATGTCTTACTATCCAAAGATTGTCTCGAAGAATTTGATAGGAATAATAAGGCCGCCCCTTGATACCCTGGATAAGAGAAGTATTTGTTTATTTAAAGTTGTTCAATGAATCATATTCTATTTTCTTAACATATATAATTCTTGTGTTCGTGTGTATGTCACTGAACACACCTAAACGGCTGAACAGATTTAGATTTAAAGTTTTTGGGTGTTTGACTTTGGACGGTTGAAATACAATATTTGGACCCGGTCACGCTGCGACCGGATAGGATAGCGTCGTCATAATGTCATTGGTCTTCCAACAAAATCATCAAAAAGTATGTCGCTTAGTCAAGTAAGAAATCATCAAACCCGTGTTCAATAAACTTTACTTGTTTGAACCAGGCTTTGAAAATATCAAAAGTTCTATGACCGCTAGGATAAAGGTAAAAAACTGTGAAAGTTTGAGACAATATCTGCACCGTAATGAGATATGAGCATGAAAAATGTGAATCGGAACAGTTCTCTCATCAATTAAATATTTCTGAACCATTAGCGCAGGTGGCAAGCAACGTAATGGAACCCATTAAAGCTGGCTAGTGGTATTATATGTTATAAAGCGTATTAATCCATGTTGTGATTTTATTACTTGCTTGTGTGGGTTTGTGCTGATAATGTGCGGTAATTTCTGATGCGATGTTCAAGATACTATTGATATCGATAAGCGACCTGAATAATAATTCACAATTGTCAAAAATATTTTATAAAATTCACAGTTGCTGTTTCAACTCAGATACCCTCAATCTGGCCAGGGCTACATACGGACTGCCAGAATTTTGCATGTCACTGCACTGCGCCTGTTACCTTAAGACATAAAAGTGTTGAGTCTCATAATATGCCCTGTAATTTTATTGGACACCTTGCCATTTCAACCGAAAAACATTCCCATTTCACGGCTGAAAATGAATTGGCAAAGTGGTGCAAACTGCCCCAAGCGGACTAGCAGAAGTCCTTCCACTTTTTGAAGCAAGACAGCTATGGCTGTATCTTGTTTCTATACAATAATTAATTTCGTGGAAATGCAATTGCTATCAATGTAGAGACCACGGCAGTGGGTACTGAAATTTTGAGATCAAAGATCCCAAATCACAAAGTAACAAAAAACAGCAATAACAAAACATAAAACTCATATTTTCATATAGCCGTGAAAAAACTAGACCGAATTATTTAAAACTATGTTTCAATAAAAATGTAGATTGCAATTGTTGTGATCCTCGACATCTTCCTACTAAACAGTTGACCCGCAAAGCTCTAATAACGATTCACAATAGGCGAACGAAGCAAAAGCTGGGGTTTCGTTAAATCAGCGTGGTGAAAGAAATCCTTGAGTTGGATCCGCGCCCAACTCTGCTCGAGATTGCTGCAATTTTATCCGTTCGTGACCTTAAGATATGATTGTTAACTTGTGTACTGTATCAGTTGTCTTACGATAGAGGTGAATGCAAGTACTCAACTGTCTAGCTTCAGATACCTTCAGAAATAAATTGTGAGCTATTTGCTTGCAGCTTTTATTGATCTGTGTTTTTGTTTGTATGTACTTTATATTACTATTAGAAGTGACCCACGGCTTCGCCCGCGTTAAAAACTCTTTTTATTTACCTAAAACTTTTCTTGTGTAAAAACGATTCTATCATTAAAGACATAAAATAAGAATTAGCCAAATCGGTTCACCCGTTTTCATGTTATCGCGTGTCTAAAGCAAATCGGGATTCATTTTTATAAACCCGAAAAACCCAAATTTTCTGAATTTGATACCTAACCCATTTAAAAAAATCCTACAACATGTACTAACTTATTTATTTACAGAAGTACTTATGTGTAAAGTTTCGAAAATGCCTGAAACACATATTTACTTATTTATTTACTTAAGTACTTCTGTGAAGATTCGAATAGAAAAGACTATCTAATCTTGTTTCTCCATACAAATTTTGAACCGCCGTTTCATCCCCTTCAGGGGTAAATTTTGGAAAATCCTTTCTGAGAGGAAACTAACGTCGTAATAACTATCTGCATGCCAAATTTCAGCGCAATCCGAAACAATATTGATTTTTAGTCTTTGTTACCCCATTTTACCCTTTTAGGGTCGGAATTTTAAAAAGCCTAAAACACGTATTTACTTATTTATTTACTGAAGGACTTGTGTGAAGTTTGGAATAGAAAAAAACTATCTAATCTTGTTACCATACTAACTTGGAACCCCTCTTTCATTCCCTTACGGGATGCATTTTGGAAAATCCTTTCTGAGTACACCCTTACGTACACAATATACCCTTCATATTTCAAGTGTCTACGACCAGCGGTTTAGGCTGTGCGTTGTCTGTCAGTCAGTCAGTATGTATGTCAGGACAAAGATTCTTATAGTGTTAGATTTTTATGTCTATTACACAATCAGAATAGGTTATAGAATAATATTCTAAGCTAAACCAAGAATGTCTTACATTGTTTTATGCATTTAGAATCATCTTTAATGCTTGGATTTTTTGCAGTGTTACTTAAAATGGAGTTGTTGCTTTAATCTTATAATTCTCCGAGTAAGAAAAATCTGAAAGGGTTAGGATTCATTTTGACAGCTAGAATGTGTTTTTAGGCGTTTTGTTATGTGTTTTCATGATATGTTTATATATATCTCATTTATATACTGTCATGGTTGGTATAATTTGTTTTCCAGTAGGGTCAGGTGGGGTAATTGCGAGTACCATAACTAGAATGACATATTCAACCATAGATAACATTTTACTTTATAACAATATAAAATTTATAATTACCATGTGTATTAAGCATTTACTAGGCTAAAGTTTTAAGTTATTTGTTTAATTAAAATCACTCTGATAATTAATGTAATCAAAGTAAAAAAAAAATGTGGCTCACTTATTACATTTACCCGGTGTTCAGGGGCAAATGTAATAATGTTGGCAAATTTCTTAGGACTTTAGATAATTTTAATTAAGGGGTAATAGCAATAAAATGCAAAAATCAAATTAACTTATGCTTTTTATTTCAAAGAGATCACATGAAAACTTACAAAGATATGAACTTTTTCTTATAGACTACATAAATCAGTCAAAGGGTTTACGGAATAATCATATTTCTGAACTTGAAATCGAAGTTGCAAATGGAAGTCCATAAAGAACGGATGCCTTGTGTATGGATATCGTACCAGCTTTTATCTCATCAAGAGCTCTTTGTAATTTTTCTTCAGAGTATTTGGGTGGTCCTTTTTTTTAAATATAATTTCGCACCATCTGGAGAGAAAGGGGTAATTGTAATAAAAGTTTACATTTTCCCCTTGCTATGTTATTACAATTGCCCCAACACCGAAATTTCATGGGGTAAATGCAATAATGGCCATAACAGAACAACCTGCACCAATTAAGTAAAAATTTGCATTTAGATTAATTCCCAACACAGAATAGTAACACACTAAAACAAATAAATTCAAAAACTCACGTTTCTTTCCAAGATGAAAACCGATTGAATTTTAGGTTATCAAATTGTCTTGTACGCTGCATCGACGTCACTCAGCTAATGACGTTTCATTCGGTCATCGATCCGTCAAACTGTCTCGTGAATTTGTCTGCGTGTAGTTCAAAAAGTACCTTACGCGTATCAGAGATGGCAGCACCAGTTTTCTTTAGTAGATAAACTATAAACACACCCTATTACTTAGACCCCGCTATTGCAATTACCCCACCTGACCCTATAGCCATATATTTATAAGCTTTTCTATATAATAATTTAAAAATGCTTGATCTTCTCCATCTAAAGGTTGTGTGGCTGGTTTTAGTTTAATTTAATTTCGTTGATTAACTTGTAAGACAAGCTAATTAAATTTACACACTTTATATTACAGATTTAATTTTAAATAATCATAAATATTTTTAAAAGATCTCGAATGACAAGAACAAAATTCATAGACTATATTTCAGTAAATATTTTTTTTAGTAAAACTGTATTTGTTAAATGGAAGTACACGACGAAAGGGACCCAAAAAGTTACTAGGTCTATGAATAGAGTGGCAGAGTCGTCACATTTTTTGCCGGCAATCACAAAAACTCAGCTCGTCGAAAATGGTGCATTTTCCGCATTTTCCCGATATTTTGCCGAGCAGAGCTACGTGTAATATTTTGCGCGTTGGTTGCTGCAGCGATTGAAAGTAAATTATCTATGGCGGGCGGTTTTTGTTCGGTCGGTTGGCACTCTGTACGCTGCCGCTAATTGTTTTCATCTTTTTCGGAGTCCTAGTGGATGGACTGTTAAGGGTTTTGATTTCTGTTACTATTTTGAGTCTCGTAAAAGTCAATATCTAGGTGAAAAACCTAGCTAGATACACTTTAAGGTACGACCTTACTGCGGCGTCCTGCGTTCACGTGCCTGTTCGCGATCTGATTTTAAATGGTTTTCTGATAGTCGTAGATCGCGTTTGGTGTGAACCAGTCGGTACAAATACTGCGTTATCTGATCGCCACCTAGTTCGCGCACGCCGGACGCCGCGGTGTAGTCGTACCTAGATGCTGCGATAGACTAGTACCTACTTTTGCTTTACCACTCATACCTGTATTTAGTTAATGTTTCTCTGAGCGTATTTTTATTATATTTGTTTTTGTGGCAGTAGATAGTGGATGATAATAAGCAAGACAGAGGTTAGAAACAAATAGCTGAAAATTGAGTTCAGTAGTGTGCCATGGAAGAGGCCTATATCTAGCTGTGGATGGAAATTGGCCGATGATGATGATGATGTTTTTGTGTCTAAGCTGAGTGATTGGATTACAAAAAGGAGGAGGTTCTCAATTCGTCTGTTTATGTATGTTTTTTTTGTAGTTTTATTTTATTGTTTGTTTGTAACGCGATTAAGTACTTTAAGTACTTCGCCAAATTGTGAACCGATATTTTTTTTTTGTGGCTCCATCTCCCTTGTGGTCCAGGGTCCTATTATACAATTCAATGAGATCTGATGAGTATCTCCAGATATATGAAGATAAATACCTACCTCACACTTGTCACTGAAAATTAATTCTTTCGGCAAATATTTTTGATTCTTTTTAGGGTTCCGAACCCAAAGGGTACCAACGGAACCCTATTACTGAGACTCCGCTGTCCGTCTGTCTGTCTGTCTGTCTGTTTGTCTGTCTGTCTGTCCGTCTGTCACCAGGTTGTATCTCATGAACCGTGATAGTTAGACAATTGAAATTTTCACAGATGATGTATTTCTGTTGCCGCTATAACAACAAATACTAAAAACAGAATAAAGTTAAAAATTAAAGGGAGTCCCCGTACAAGAAACGTGTTTTTTTCTACATTTTACTATAACGCCATCTATGAACGTTTGACTATATTAATTATATTAATTACCTATGTATTTAATTAGACAGTTGACATTATCACAAATGATGTATTTCTGTTGCCGCTATAACAACAAACACTAAAAACAGAATAAAGTTAAAAATTAAGGGGGTCTCCATACATGAAACGTGTTTTTCGGCATTTTACTATAACGCCATCTATGAATGTTTGGCTGTATTAATTATATTAATAACCTTTGTGTTAACTTTTACTTAGTTGGCGTTATTGTTCGTAAGATGGCGTTGTACTGAATAAGCACGCGGCTCCTGTTATAATTATTATTCGGAATGGACACGGTAATATTATAATATAATAATATCTGGATGACCGAGCTTTGCTCGCAATTTTTTTTTTGGCAAATCGTGTTTTATGTAATATTTTGGCTCCCAACAATAGTCTTCTTACAAAAGAACAAACTTGGAAAAATTAAATCATCTCGTCTGGACTCGAACCGGGGTCCTTCTGATCGCCATCCTATCGATCTCCCACTGAGCTATCGTAACGATTGAAGCAATGGCGAAATTTACCTTCATATTCTAATTATATTGTAGGAGTTTTGCATTACCTGAAAACAGATAAAACAACATTTTCTGAAAATGAAAACCTAGCTAGATCGATTTATCAATTTATTACAAGAAACGTGATTTCTTTCAGCATTTTTTGCTCGATTTTATAAAATATTGTAGTGTGGTACGGAATCGGAACCCTACGAGTGCAAGTCCGACTTGCACTTGGCCAGTTTTTTTCAAATTCAATTTTGATTTCAAAGCGATAAGTATTCTATTTAATATTTTATATGTCTGCCTGTTGACATAACAATTCCACCGTGAATGTTTCGCCATCATTCTCCTCATCAGCCTGGACTAGTCCACTGCTGGACATAGGCATCTCCAATTGCACATACAGTATGTTTAATAATTTGTTATATGCACTTAATTATGACTCAAAAATAGGTACATTCAAAAGTTTTTCCCTATTCACTGCTGAGGATCGGTTGTACCTAAATCCTAATATTAGAAACTAAAAACACCTATAGTTACATACAATTCAACTCTATTTTTGGCATTCACTGCATGTATATCTACGTATACGTGTATCTACGTTATATGAAAACTCCGTCTTTCCACTACAATAAGAATAATATACTGGTACGAATATCTTTAGGAATGTTGAAGCTCAAACCTAAAGGTGACTGACTCAGTTAGGTCCCTTATCTTATTTAAAGTTCATTCTCTAAACATTTTTATACGTAGGTGCGCTGTCTCAAGACGGACTTGGTTTACATTTTTAATGCGAGAAACGCGACTCCGGGGCCACCGTAATGGGAGAGTAAATATCGCAGTGCTCCTTATGAATGAATAATAAATATCGACCGTCTGTGGTACGCTGCAAATACAGTCACGAGACCAAGGGCGTGTCTAAGAGGGGCTTGGGGACCCTTAAGTCACTATTCTTAAAAAATTGTGAAGCACATTCGATTCTAGTGACAATGAATTCGGAATTATTTTTATTGGATTGAGACAATTGGTCGCGCTTGTAGGAGCAGATTGATGAAATGATGAAAACAGTGAAGATAAATTGCCTAGTTGGAAAGCGAGGCTAAATCGAGGGGCGTTATGACACTGACATATTTTATTGATGTGTATAAAAATATCAGACCATTCTAGGCCTATCGTGTTCACCATCATCGCTAACCACTAGGCGATATAGTAGTTAAACGCCTATCAGATTATATCAACAATTAAAGAATATATAATCAGTTTAACTAAAAAAAGTATTATTCTTACATAATATTATGGTGTGCCCACGTGTTATGAGTACATAATTATAGGAAATCAAATTCTCCACTATAATTTGCTTTCCTCCGAATGTGAACTGGTAAGAGTTTTCGTACAATAGAATATCATTGGTTCAAATAAAAATGATTTTTTAACCATTCCACCTAACATCAGAAAAAAAGGAGCCAAACGATTGCTAAGAAAATTTCTATTACATTAAAAACTATTTAATGTAATGGAGCTCGGTAATGGCTCAAGAGGCTTTTCATTCGTCTGACGATAATGCCCCTCATACAAAGCCCCTTAGTACGTCAAGCTTAGGGAATATTACCTACTCGTGTGTATCGCATGGATTTAGAGCGACTGAAATACTCAGAAATTGACCGGCTGGCTAGGTAGAGCCGGGTCGGTACAGGCTGATATACAATAGTCCTTCTCGAGCAAAATAAATTGATATGGTATTCGGCGGTAGAATGTCTAGACATGGATTAAATGAAACGTTATTGGAATCAAGGAATTGCGTTGCGCACATTAATCAACAAACATTTTTTTGGTAGGTAGTAGAATAATCAAGTGTATTTATTTTGCAAGTTAAATGAAATATAGATACATTTATTGCTTCTTATTGTTTACCCTAATATTCAGATGTTAAATAGTAAAACGGTTTTAATTAATACTGAATTAAATCAACTATTTTAACCTTGTAAACGACGCCTGTAAATTCACTATGTAATATTCCTTCTTTTTTTTATGAAAAAAATACAGTCGTAAAGTCATTATGTCCGTAAAACCGCTCGTATTTCTTCCGGCATGTAAATATACGGCCGTCATCACATTTCCGTTGGCATCTCGACAATTTAAATACATGGCCTGTATCCGAAAATCCTTTTAGCTTGTATTTGAAGAGCCGAGGTCTGCTCTGTTTGCGAAGCTGAGCTTAACAAAACGGTCATTGTTTTCAACGCAACCGTTTCCCGGTAATTGCTCTGAAGTGTTTAATGAACGCTTGTTCTGCAAACTGCTATATGCTGGCCCTTCTATTACTTAAGCCGTTTAAAAATAGCTAAACCCTTGTTTGCGTCAGCGGAAAGTAGTGAAAGCGCAGCACTATTGTGCGTTTATTGGGAACCGGTGGGGAGCTAAAGCTATAACGTTTTCTACGTAAGTTTATATTTCTAAGCGCCCACTTATAAAGCTTATGCTCAAAGCTTGGTGCTTATTTTGCAAGTTGCAGGGCTCTTACAACGATAAACTGTATTTTACTTTTAATTTAAATCATGGTAAAGTCGGGTGATACAATTATATTTACCTTGTTGGTAATTTTATTCCATGTATTGCTTATTTGGTTATTTGTGTATTGTCTGAATTATAGATGATCATTAAATGGATAAATTGGAACTGAAGCCGTGATGTTTGAATGTTTTAATAATTTACAAAAATCTTGAAACATTGCTAAGTTTTTGAGTTTTGTTAACTTGGAATACACAAACTGACATAAAATATATGTTCGAAGCAAAGTCGAAAGCGCATTTTAGCAAGTAATTGCCTTTTGTTTCAAATATATGCTTGCACGTTCTTTAAAAGAACTCCAGTGCTTTGCACGACCATCGCAGACTTCGATCTCTTTTAAGATAGGATTTCGTTTAACCAGTTCTGTGGAATATTTGAAAATTTACATATTTTACCAAGAATGCCTTAACCAAGTGACTGCAATGTTGCGAAACCGTTTTTCATCGCTGCATGCTTTTTGATTGAAAAAAAATAAGTATTTATGTTTAATAACTATTTAGCTTGCTTGCTTATACTAAAATAAACATTATTTCAACATTGAAATACTTAAATAAATAAAACATTACTGTCCGTTCCATTTGAGCTATGAATACCAAAGTATAACCTATTACCATATCAAAGATAAATACTCACTCTTGAATTGATTTCTTCTGTTCAGAATCCAAGTCAAAGAAAATGTTTACAACTACTGTCGCTCAACCAAATAGCATACACCGATACATTTAATAAAATTGGAAAAATACTGTGTCTGTTCACTAAATATTTTAAGAAAACATTATTGCTAACTTCTTACTGTTAAACGGTCGGCCAATTTGTCTATGTGTACCTAACCTCATTTTGGACACATTGGCGTGGCAATAACTTGTAACGAAACAACCGTGGGTTTCATCTAGTATCGCTTTGTAACAGAGCAGCTTTTGGTTCTACGTTTTGTTGATACTGGTTCAGATTTGTGCGATAATAGTTCGAATTTATATTGATTTTAATTATTTACTAAATTTATATTCAAATGTGTTCATAAATAGTATCGTTTTATTTTGTGTTTAAATATTTGAATCAAACAAAAATATTTGGTAATATATAGATGCGGTGTGAAGCTACCTTGTAGAGAAATAATAAACTGACCAAATGCAAGTCGGACTCGCACTCGTAGGGTTCCGTAACACAGTAGAGTATTCTATAACTATGATTTTTCGCAACTACAAAAATAATTTTTCATAGTGTTTGTATGAAAAACAAAGTTATATTTGCGGTCGCTATATCTCAAGAACTGCTAACTGTATCTCGTTCAAACTAATTTTCGTTGAAACTTTTTATTGAGATCTACAGAATATATTTTTTCTAGATTTTTCACTCCCTTGCTTTAGAAGTTAGACGGGGGAGGGGGGGGAGGGGACACACACATTGATTGACTTTGAGAAAAAATGTTTTTAATAACCTCAATGTCATTTTTAAAGACCTAACCCCTCGGACACCCCACACGTATAGGTTTAAAGAAAATTTTTTTTTGTTCCAGTTCCCTTAAACTTTTATATTTTTCATTTTTGTATAAAAATCGGAAAGCGGCTTACAGAATACATCTACTTACCAAGTTTCAATTCTGTAGTCTTAATAGTTTCGGAATAAAATGCCTGTGACATACGGACGGACAGACAGACAGACATGACGAATCTATAAGGGTTCCGTTTTTTGCCATTCGGCTACGGAACCCTAAGAAGTTGCTTGTGTTCTGTGAAAAAGAGCGGGAACAGAAAAAAGGTGTTGCCAGAACGATGTTTTTGATCACTTTATGAGTTTACTACTCACACTTACTACTCAAAGTAATGGTTTACTATCACAAAAGTTCAAACCGCGGAAGTTGAAGTTTACAATGAACTACTACATTTTCAAATTTGCAATTGAATTTCGTGAGACGAATTAAAAACAAAAACAATAAATAAACTAGGCACAACAATAAACAAATCTGTGTCAGGCATAATGTCGGTAATTCAACATAGAAAATAAATCAAAAGTACCAAAAATATGTATTATAATCCATCGCACTGTTAGAATAAGTAAAAAGAAAGAGCCGAGAGAAATCGATGCAAACTGATGAAAGGCTTAGGTGCATAGCTCAATCATACATACTGTAATGCAAGGTCGAGTTGTTTTATCTTAAACGAAATATAAATAAATTGTCTATATTGTAATTAGTTACAATACGAACATTAAAAAAAACGTTACTGTTCTTGTCATAATGTTACTTTTGTGTGGTGAAATGTTACATGGTTATTGGGAATTTGATAGGAACGGTGGCAACACTGAACAATGGAGATCGCGGAGGAGAGTTGTTTTGGGTTGGAAAAAGTATTTTATGAGTTTGTTAGTACACTATAATGTAATGGCCGGAAGAAACTAAGATAGAAAACAACTTCTATTATATTGCCTATCATTGTGCAACAATTCATATAAATTGGTCCGGACGTGTTCGTGAAGTAGTAGCGAACAAGTAGATGATGTGCAGATAATTTGGAATTTGTAATGCAATGTTGATAATTATTATATGTATGTTATGTAGAATGTTGGTAGCAGATAAATATGTTTTCTTATACTGATTTTGTAACCGAATGTGACGATCGCACTTTCATATTTGAGATAGACTTCAGAAAACATGTATTTTTATATACTCGAGTACTGTGCAAAGTATAGAAGTATTCGATGATTTATATTTTAATGATTTATAGATGTAAATACATCTATGATCTATATCTCATATGATTAGATGTGATGGTTTTCAGAAACGATCAAGCGGTATTCAATAAGTCGCATTAAATAAAGTTCTTGCGATGGTAATGAACTTGTTGGTATTTGACAAAATTGAATGATATTTGTTTGATAATATTTGACTTAAAAGGAAATTAATGTTTATAATTGGAATAAATATGAAACTTTCGAACAGTTTCATTACTAATGTTGAAGTTAATAGTATATCTGATATCGACCAGGATCAGACTACTTTTCTATATAACTTGGAGCCTTCGATTGGTTTCAAACATATTTTAGAATTGGGAAGGGCTGCGTCTGCCTGTGTATTGTCTCCGGCTGATTATGATGAATTAACATAAATTTGTTAGTAATATTTCTTGGAGAAGTTAGAACGTGAAGGTTATTATTACCTGAACATAAATATGATGGTTATATAGATTTGTTCTTCAATAGTTTTCTAAAAAAAAAATCTAGATATACTAGTCATGACACTAGAGCATTGTACTTATTTCACCTTTATAATGAATGTATAGCGGAGAAAATAATATTGAATGTTTTTTTTTAATATAGTGAACTTACTTCTCAGATGACTACTTTTACTTTAATTATTTTCTTATTGGATTTGGACTTGGATTCACATAAAAAATTATAGTGACAATTTAATATATAAACTATAATATTTTCTTATGAATAAATGAGCTGAAAATCTTTATATTAGTGAAAAGGAACAATAGTTCATATAGAAAGACCTGCATCCGGCGGTGTACTGATGACGGTTGATTTTGATGATATTAAGAATTACCTTGAATACTTAGTAATATTTCTTACAGAAGTTAGAATGTGATAGTCATTTTTTATCTAAACATAAATATGATGTTAACATAGATTTCTTCTTCACGAATTATCTTTAAAAAAATCTAGATATACTAGTCATGACACTAGAGCATTGTACTTATATTACCTTAATGAATGTATAGCGGAGAAGATAATATTTAATGTTTCATTATATAGTAAACGTATTTCTCAGATGGCTACATTTTACTTTAATTACTTTATTCTACATTAATCTATTCTTGAATTCATATAAGAAATTAAAGTAATAATTTAAAATATAAATTATATTATTTTTCTTATGAGTTGAAAAATATTTTATATATATGGAAATGGTTTGTAGTTCTCATAGAACTAATGATTATTTTATCATAAATATTTGCCATTTGTGTGGTTTCTTGGTAAAGGAAAAGTAGAGATTCTTTTAAAATAACGATTAAAATAATTTAACGATATAGACAATAAATTTTCTTCTTAGATTACTGTTGGAGTTGAAGTATGAAATGCTGTTTTGGTTATAATAGTATATTTAATTATGTGGATTTTTTTTATATTAGTATAATAAAGTTGGATATATGTTTTTATGTTTGTATGTATATAGTATTATTTTTTATATTATGTATATTTGTATATATATTTTCTATATAGAACATTTCAGTCAATTATGATTATTATTTATCTTTGTGGAGTAGCAGTTTATTTTAGTATTTTATTATAAAATGGACTGTTAAATATTATAGCATTAGAATAGAGCTTTCATATTTAAATATTACAAATTAAAATTTGATTTCTTTGTGAGATTCGAGAATTTAGTTTCAGTATCTCCTGTATGGAATTCGAAACCAGCGTTACCTCGCTAATCACTTGTTAATCAAATGCCCGTAAGAGTTGCGTAGATAATAACATTGTGGGGCCCAAGGTAACGTTTAAAACTAAATCTTTGGTTCTTTATGAGAATGGAGTTATTGAACACTGAGTTTGGAGTCTTATATTGAACCCAAATTGATTAGAAAATTCTATACTAAAGAGCTTATTAATTGAAATTGAGGTTGGCTTGTGACAAGGAATCTGGATGAACTTTAGTATCTCCTGTAAGGAATTTGAAACCAGCGTTAACTTGCTAATCACATGTTAATCGATATTGCCCGTAAGAGTTGCGTAGGTATTAACATTGTGGGACCCATATTACGTTTACAATTTAATCTATGGCCTTTTATATTTCTCAGGAGTTATTAAGAATTAATCTTTAAGCTTTACATAAGATCCAATCGTTAAATTTATCCGACAAATTTATAGAGAAGTTTAGTTAAATAGGGAAATGCTTTACTCTAATATTTTACTATTTGAATTATGTAGGTACTTTAATATGAAATCATTATCTTCAAATTCTCTCTAATATATTATAGTTATAATCAAACTAATAAAGTTATACGTATGTAAGTATTTTGTGAAAGTATATTATAAAATATATATGTAACACAGATGATGAAGACAGTATATAAATATATACATATATCGATACCTCTGGGCTCAAAGGTCGTAAAAGACTTTTTGATACTGTCTTACTCAGATTTTAATTCTCTATCGATCTCTATATTCCGTTCAACGAAATTCACCGAAAAAATGCCTTTACGACCCACATAATTTGACACGATAAACAAAGTTTACCCTGGAAATATGGACGTAAATCACAAAATGTAACTAGAGTGTACTAATTTTGGTAGTAAAGCAGAGTATGAATCAATTTTTGGGCGTAAAATACATATAAATTATGAATTGTCTTATACCACCTCGGGTGGTTACTATAAGTCACCTCAAAAATTTGGATGTAAAGAACATCGTCTTAAAAAATTGTCCTCTACACCCTTACAGTTCAACATTAAAAAAATACAAGTGTACTTTACAACCCAGTTTCATTTTCATTCCGTGCCTCCATAAATAAATTTTAGTGAGGAATTGTCCTATACATCCTAAGATATTCCAACAAAAACTAATTTAATCTAGACTTACAACCCAATCGATACCTTGGACTCAAAGGTCGTAAAGGACAAATGGCCACTATTCAGGAGAAGCAAAAAACTAAAAAAAAATATTTTATTTTTCCTCTAGCAGTTTTGTTTCTTGAGCTATTTAAATGAAACTCAGGAAGAAAGTGCTTAGAAGTTATAGTATTTTCTAAAGAAGTGTTGACAAATTACCCCAATGCTCTATTTTCCGAGATAGATTTCCTTTACGACCCTACATTTATAAATTATTAATGTTCCTTACACCCTTCAAATTTTCATCGTATGTTACTACATAAGGGCGTAAATCCACTTTACTGCAAAAACTGAATAAATTAAGGGAATAATCGACAAATGTAATAAGTTTTAGGTTCTTAAAGGATCACCCGCTCAGGTATTTTGTAAGGATTAATTAATAATTAAACTTAAGTATTAAATTAATTGTGTAATTTTGTATGTAATTATGTGCATACTATTGTATTTTTAACCCCCGATGCAAAAAGGAGGGGTGCTATAAATCTGACGTGTGTATCTGTGTATGTGTGTGTTTGTCTGGGGCATCGTAGCATTCAAACGGATGAACTGATTTTTATTTAGTTTTCTTTTGTTTGTTAGGTGTCTAAATCGAGAGTTTTCTTAGCTTTTCATGCATATCTTCGATTTAATGAGAATCCATTCTAAGACTGAGTTTTTTTTCTATCATCTTAATTATAAGATGATGTTTGTTTGATGTTTGTTTTGAAAGATGAAGATATTATGATGATGATGATTACATCATCATCATAATATCTTCATCTGATCAATATGATTGATGAATTCAGTATCCTTTTATATCAATAATAATTATTGGAAAAACATGGTAGCTTTGATCTGATGCTGGGGCATCTTCTGTAATTTGTAGAATACTCAGTAGAGTATTCTAGCAAAAAAAAAGCAAACAAAAAAATCAATGTTCAGGAGTACCTGAACATTGATTTTTTTTGCTTGCTCGTTATCTTCTCTCTTTTTTACTCTTTAAATTCGTTTTACTCCTTTCTTTAATCAAAGCGATAAACAGATAATGATCTATTTACTGATTTGCCTTCACATATCGAAACACACTTCTTCTTCGTGTGTTCCGTTCAATGTCTCGCGTAGCTCAGAATTACATGGAAGTTTCCTTGATTAATTATAAAATCTTTTAGGTATAATTCAATTTATCAGATATGCAAATTTATCTGCGGTTATTATAATCTACTATTCTGTAACTGCTTTACTGCATCCATATCCATCAGTGGTTCATTGTTTATGTGGCTTACTATCTGGCTTTGGCCTTTAATTGGGGTTTTTTGCATTGTTATTACAGAATGAGTCTCTACTTCGTCTTCCATGGGTATGTGGCAAACATTTTGTCGTTATGCTTTTGTTTAATGTTTACTCTGTTGTTTATAAATTAAATATTTTTGTAATGTCATTGGTACTGCAAAGCCTGAAGACGAAAGTCTTTAACGAGAGCGTTCTACCTGTTATTACATACGGAGCCGGGACGTGGACACTGACAGTGCGACTAGTTTACCAATTTAAAGTCGCTCAGGGAGCTATGGAGACTGGAGAGAGCTATGCTTAGAATTTCTCTCAAGGTCGAAATCAAAACGAAATCATCTGTCAGAACTAAAGTTATCGACATAGCTCAAAGGATTAGCAAGCTGAAATTGCAGTGGACTGGTCACATCTGTCGTAAAACAGATAACCGTTAAAGTAGCTGAAGATCGAGCTCAGTGGTGTGCCATAGGAAAGGCCTATGTCTAGCAATGCACGGAAATTGGCTGATAATGATGATTACAGGCGTGATTTTTTATATCTTATAGGCTAGCGTTTGAACACTATCTCACCTGTTTTGGTAAGTGATGATCCGGTCAAAGATGGTAAGCACGCTAGGCCTAGAATGGGAACTGGCTCTCAAGGAGAGCTGCCGGAACACATTAGATGTTTTGGTGACAGATTTTCTAACTTGAGGGTGGTAGCTAGCCAGGCCAGGATGCGGACACTAGATAGTGTCCTTCCACCATGTAAATGTTTTTGAATGGTTTTGTTAGCTAATTGATCAAATTTTAAGTCTTGGTCTTTTGCGGGCTGATTCAAAATATGTAAACCACGGCGAGGGAATCCGTATAATAATTATTCAACTCTGATTCATTACATGACCAAAGTCTGAGCTAAATGATTAAAAGTGTTCCTTATCCTCATATGACAAAAAGTAAATAAAGCCTTCGTTTATTCATTGCACGTGTTTCTTTTTTTTTGTTGGTATTTCACCAGTATTATAAATGACTGTCACTTCATCCAGATATATTCAAAGCAATCTTGTTTGTAAATAAAATCACCTGAGGTAATAAAATTACGGGTAACTGGAAAGAAATATCAGCACGAGTAGCATCCGAAATATCTTCATGTGTCTTGTAACGCGTAAGATCAATGCAACAAATTTTAGCTGCTGTAGAAAATAAGTTTGAGGGCTGCTTCGGAGAATCACAAAAAGTGGCATCAGAATTATCTTCCGGATTTTTAGGATAAGATGATAGAAAAAAAACTCAAAGTCTTAAAATGGCTGAACGGATTCTCATTAAATCGGAGATATGCATGAAAAGTTAAGAACACTAATAATTTAGACACCTAACAAACAAAAAAAAACTAAATAAAAATCAGTTCATCCGTTTGAATGCTACGATGCCCCAGACAAACACACACATACACAGATACACACGTCAGATTTATAACACCCCTCCTTTTTGCATCGGGGGTTAAAAATACAATAGTATGCACATAATTACATACACAATTACACAATTAATTTAATACTCAAGTTTAATTATTAATTAATCCTTACAAAATACCTGAGCGGGTGATCCTTTAAGAACCTAAAACTTATTACATTTGTCGATTATTCCCTTAATTTATTCAGTTTTTGCAGTAAAGTGGATTTACGCCCTTATGTAGTAACATACGATGAAAATTTGAAGGGTGTAAGGAACATTAATTTATAAATGTATGGTCGTAAAGGAAATCTATCTCGGAAAATAGAGCATTAGGGTAATTTGTCAACACTGCTTTAGAAAATACTATAAATTCTGAGCACTTTCTTCCTAGGTTTCATTTAAATAGCTCAAGAAACAAAACTGCTAGAGAAAAAATAAAATATTTTTTTTAGTTTTTTGCTTCTCCTGAATAGTGGCCATTTGTCCTTTACGACCTTTGAGCCCAGAGGTATCGATATGTTTTTACGAATATTTATGAAAGAATTTTAAATATACCATTTATATGGTATTCCATTGAAAGAATTCTAATTTACCATTTCCATAAGGTTTTTTTTCTATTTCTATTACTAGGATTCTAATATACCATTTACTTACGGTGGTTAATTATTAACAGAATTCAAGTATATCAAATCTTTATGATTTTTCACTATAAAAAGATCTTCGAATCTACATCTCTTCGTTATGGCAAAAGCCATTATTTTTAGATTGCTAAGAAAAGCAAAATCTTCAAATTAAATGGCAAGGTCCATTACAACAGTTGCATTGACAACTATCTTCGTTTGGCAAAAAGCCATTATATTTAGATTGCTAAGAAAAGCAACAACTTCAAATTAAATGGCAAAGTCCATTATTACAGGTTGTTATGACAACATTCTCTTGTATGGCAAAGACCATATTAAATATTGCGTACTGCAACATTAGAAAGTTGGTAGTCCACTATAGAAAATGAAAAATAATATCTTCAATTTAAATGGCAAAGTCCATTACTAAGTTATAAATAAAATATCTAACTGAAATATTTAACTGTAATACTTAACCAAAACACTCAACCGAAATATTCAACCAAAACATTCAACAAAAACATTCAACATAAATATCTAATGAAATGAATGTTTTTGTTGAATGTTTTGGTTGAATATTTCGGTTGAGTGTTTCGGTTAAGTATTACAGTTAAATATTTCAGTTAGATATTTTATTTATAACTATGTGTTCAAATCGCGAAAGTTTAAAGTTTACAAGTCCATTACTAAGGTTGTTATAGCAACATCTACATGTATGGCAAAGACCATATTAACACATTGCATAATGCAACGTCAGAGAGTGAGTAGTCCACTATAAAGAAGGATTGAACTGGATAATGCTATCCCTGGATGCGCAGGATTGGGGACGCTTACGCACGGGGGGCGCTGGCTGGAGCCTTCCTTTCTTCCAATTTTTAAAAAACATTTCATTACAAAGTATATAATACTTTCATCCTTCCAGTTCTACATATCCTTCTTAAAAATGTAAACTCAAGAATTCGCTTTATTGTTAATGAATTCATTCCAATACCCTTCATTTTACTTTGAATCAATTATTTATTCAATAATACTTATACTTTATTTATACTTAACCTTGTATTTATACTTATGATTATACTTATATTTATTAATTACTATACCTTAACCTATTAAATAAAAAGAGTTTTATACAATGATATTAGTAATTAAAAAATAATAATAACGTTTCTAGCTTCATGACTCTAAAAGTCCTGGGTTACGTTTAACTTCACAGCGTTGCGGTCTGCGATCACTTTGGCCATAGTATTTATAGTTAATGTTACCTTAAATATATATTTTATATATGTTCGTATCTGTGTGAGAGGAGGGGTTAGTTACATATGCTTAACCTACGTTACGCAATTACATATAGAACCCGTTGAAACTGCGTTAAAAAGCTTCTAAGTGCTTTTAAGTTGCTTCTTAGTTGAAGCTACAGGACATCATAAGAAAATAAACACAGACGTATTAACAACAGTAGGTACTCCATAAACCACGTCAATAATACTGGAATATTTTTCTATTTCATTTAAAATAGCAAATGAAATAAATACTGCTAGGAAAAGGGTATCCCTAGTTTTAACCAAAATAATATCAAAATATCACTCATTAAAATTTTATCTTAAGATTCAGAGATATCTTGTTCATATCAATAAAGATATACATTTTTAATTACATTGCAAATTTCATTTTACTTATTTAATGTTAACAAACCACTAAATAACTTTTCAGAAAAACGCTAACAACCATGCATGTAACCGCGATACTGAAAAACTAAAAAACTGTATGTGGGATGTATGGAATTTCCACGCATGATTAGTCACCTAAACGGACAACATACAAATAGTACCTACCATTTGCGGTTACCGTCAGCCACCACAGTTCGGTAAATGCCATATTCAACCTCTCACAATGTTATTTTAATTAGAAATTACATGGTAGTAGTTAACTGGAAAATCAAAGATAGTTTAATGTATAAATGCGGGAACTATTACGCTAATAACAATGAATATGTAATTTTCTCATACATAAAAATCAATTGCTGTTCGTTAGACTCGCTAAAACTCGAGAGCAGCTAGGCCAATTTAGGTGATTTTGGTTTTAAAATGTCTGTCGTAGTCCAGGGAAGGTTAAAACGGTGAGAAAATATAGGAAAATTGCGAGGAAGATAATATAAACAACAATTTCATTTTTCCATATAAACAGTTCTACCTACTTTCTTGTCAAACATTTGACGTTCGTTCCTTCGGTACGGCAGGATAGACTCTGTTCCACTCTCGAATTGAAATTTGAACCACGTATTCAATTAAGAGTTTTTAATCGACAACATAATATACACACATTTCTTGGATTATCGCGCAGGTATTTAAATTTAAATTTTTGATCAATTGCCAACCTCCCCAGCGTAGCGATTAGGGCATATCCCTCCCAATGAGCCGAAGATCGGGCACAGAATACTTACAGAATAGTACTACAGATCGGGTTCAGTGGCGTATCTTGGGAGAGGCCTACGTCCAGCCGTGGACCGACATCGGCTGATTATGATGATGATGATGATTTTGCATTTTGATGGTTGTCTTAGGTTGTCATTGTTGGTTCGTTCAGAAATGATTGTTATTGTATTGACATATTTTGATGGTTTTTATTATGGTTCTTCCATACATTGGTATTCGCTATTTGTGTATAAACACCGATAAAATAAAATAAAATTATAAAGAAGTTTCTTGTATGGGGAAACAACCCTTACAAAAAACGTGTATTTGAGGAATTTTATGCTCGATCTTACACACCCTAATAGGCTTAAAGACTTGAAATTTACAATGGCTGCTATAAGATCAAATAATGAAAACTAAATTAAATTAAAAATTAAAGGGGGTATACAAGAAACGTAATTTTCCGGCAAATATTGTTCAATCGGAATCCTGCGTGTGCAGGTCCGACTCGTACTTGGACAGTTTATTTATATTCGCGGTACGAAGTTCGCCGGGTCAAGTAAGGATAAAAATATTACCGTTTAATATTAGTTCGACGTTCATTATCCGAACCGCAAAATAATGGAACAAATGGCCGGCTGACTCGTTTCCTAGAGCTATAACTTGGTTGTTTTCAAGTAAGCGAACAAGTATCTTCTAGAAGATGTAGCATGCTATACCCTCAATTATCATCTTCATTTAATATTAGGTGATATAGTGGTGAAGTGCTACCCAGTACAAAGTAAAAAAAAAAACAAATACATAAAAAATTCTGAGCCAGTAGTCAACTCATTTTGAGTAATGGCACAAAGAAGACTCAGAATCAGAATACATTTTATTAATATAACTAAACAATTATTTTAATGCAGACTTTTTAAAATTACAACATCACTACATATTATTATAAGCGCTACCCACTTATCTATTTGAAGTCAGTGCCAGCCAAGTCTAATAGGTAGCAGATAGATACTATGTATGTAGTAGTAGTAAGTAGGTACATGTAGGTAGTATCTATCTACTACCTATTAGACTTGGCTGGCACCGACTTCAAATAGATAAGTGGGTAGCGCTTATAATAATTATATAAAGTAATTTATTTTTCGCTTTTGAGTGTCTGTTTGTGGCTATGGAGTCGGTTTTATTTTTTTTGAAAAATAATTTATTTTACCCTTTTTAGTGCAAAACAAGTTTTAATTAAATTACATGCATCTATAAAATGTCGTGTCTGGGCCTTTATAAACTGACGGATATTTACTTTGTGAAAATTTCAAGTATGTACCTATTACGATTAAGAAGATACAGATCTGTAAAGTGCGCACATATAGACACACGGGCGGACGGACGGACGGACGGACGGACGGACGAACGGACAGCAAAGTGTCAGAAAGTGGGAATTACGTACCCTTTGGGTTCGGAACCCAAAAAAAACAGACGAATTGAACCTCCTCCTTTTTTGTGAAGTCGGTTAAAAAGAAGGAGGTTCTCAATTCGTCTGTAAGTTTTTTTTTTGTGTGTATGTTACGCGATTAATCCGTCAATTGTGAACCGATATGAATGATTCTTTTTTAAATCGGTAGGTTCGATTCCGAGGTGGTCCCATTGTAATTTTATCGAGATCTGATAAGTATCTCCAGAGATATGATGATAAACGTCTCCAACTTGCTACTGAAACTGACTCGCGTGGCACGGAAGTCGGTTGTTTTAGTGTTTAAACTATCTTAATTATGTGACATTCATTATTTAGGTATCTCATTTATTATACTTGAATATTATTAATTAGATCAGAATTTGAGTCGATAATATGTTTTTATAATATGGGTTATAACCTGAAATAAAGATATTTTTAAACGGATGAGATAGGTAGTGGTCAAACGCTAACCATATAAAAAGAAATATCATACCTCGACACAAAAGTACCTGTATTTGCATAGTGGCATAGTGGCAGGTCTCTGTCTAGTGTCCTCCTACCACCCATAAGTTGAAAAATCTATCGCCAAAGACTAGTGCGTTCCAACAGCCGTCCTTGAAATCCAGTTCCCATTCTAGTCTTAGCGTGCTGCCATCCTCGACCATATACCACCTTAACAACATTTGTGACAGGGGCCAACGCTAAACCATTTAAAAATCTACTGTGAAAATATATGGTTAAATTGCACGATTATAAATTATGTTATTAGAGTTGTCATTATTGCAGCAGGCATTTGCTATATAACTGCGGACTTGTCTTCCCTGGCTTAGCCGCAACCGCCGCAACCACCGCAACCACCAGTAGTGGGAGGGCAACCACCAAACGAGTAAAGGCAGTAGCCACCGCTATGGGCCCCGCCAATATAACCTCCGTACTTTGATTATTTACTTGTCCGTAGTACACCGGGATTCCTGACTTTTTATTTATTTTCTTTTAGTGCAATAGATTGACCTTGATTCTGTGCTGGAAGCCATGCCACCCCCTTTTTTTATCTTTTTCTGTCATTACTTTTTAAATTTGACATCGTTCCGTCATAAAGAAACATAAATCGTTTTAATACAAAAGAGTGAATCATAAAACCATGCATGAAGGTGATTCAAGAAAATAAAAAAATATCACAACTTACATTATTATAATTTCGCAATCAAATTGTTCCACAATCGCCAACGGTATTGTAACTCTCTACCTCTACGTAGATTTAATTACAGTTTAACATTTTCATTAAAAAGGTAGATTTATACATTTTAATCAAACGTAGGTGCTCATTCATTAGGTAATTATAATCTAATCTGCTCAATTCACAATGGTACATATAAATGCATGCACAGTTCTCAGCAATACAGGCTTTTTGTCTAGCGCAGAGTTCTGTGGATCTTAGTAGGTACAGCTACACTTAATACATTATTATAATATGTTATTAGTCTCACTAATTTGTTAAGTTTTGTTTTCTTGATGTAATATCTGTGTAAAAGTTGAAATATATTGAAATTGAAATAAAATTAGATGAATATTGGACGATTTTCCAGAGAACCGAGAAAAGAAAAGAGAAAGTATAACCACAAATCCTATTTATCGCATTGGATTTGCATGATCATGTGAATTTTTTCGTTGCAAAATTTTCGCTGATTTCTTCTCGTAAGTATTTTTGTTGTCCTATTAAAAATAACACAATTTAGCCCATTTAGTAAATCCACGTAGTGCAGTATTACCACTTTGCCTGATATTTAGCAGTGAAATAGAAATGTTTTACGATTTGAAGAGCAGTGTCCAGTACAGAGACGTGAAAAATTCTCAAAATCCAGACTTATGCGTGCTTCAGTTTCCGTTATACGCAGACGTTATCTCTTACCACGTACTGAGAGAATACGAGGTAAATAGATGTGCAATTGATTTGGTAAGCAAAAGATTTATCTCAGATTTATCTCATCTCTCTACATCATATTATAAAAAAAAATATTTAGTGATAATTATGTTACACCAAGATGACATAAAGTATGACTTAATGAGTGCATTGATTGCAAAAGTCTACTTTGTACAGGTCTATCCGCGCTTTTACTTACGTCTCTCTTGTCACAGTGTGCTGGTTTGGGCTGATCTTTGTCCGTGCGCAATGTCACGCACCCTCGGAAGTGAAATAACACGTTTAGTCACACGTACTTTATACGGCTTACGATCAAACTAACGCCTTGCTTGTCCTATTATCTAGTATTTGTAAATAATTAAACGTGCACAAATATTTACGTAGAAGTAAGAAAATTGAACAATCAGTGTATATTTAAACATTCCTTTGTTAAAAAGTATAACTTCGACGTAATATTATCTCATTTCAAATTTCAATTCAACATAATATAGTAGATTATATAACAAGCGAATAAAAAGGCAATTTAATTCGAGCGACTAAGTTGGATCTCGAGAGCAGCGAAGGATTCTAGAATCCTGAGCGAAGTGATACAAGAACCGAGATTAAATTATTTATTCACGAATCGTGTAATCTTCTTTTTACCATTGACTGCGAGAAAATAAATACCTAGTAGTATAGTATTTATATTTATTCATGTGTAATAAATGTGGATTATAAACCATTTAGTGCCGGTAAAATGTGTGTGTATGTAGGGAAACAGCACAATCTTGAAAAACATGCTATCGCGTATGTATATATATATATGCATGCATGCGTTCTCACCAAAATTGCACTGAAATCTTCAGTAAAGTACACATCTTTACTAAGGGTATGAGTTGACTGTGACGTTCACTTGATCAGAAAACGACTTTGACTCAACTTTATGACTTGAATTTACAAAAACTTGAATAATTTTATACTTTATTCTGGCTGGCTGAATACACTAATCGTGTGGAGCAAAATGAAATAAAAAAAAAATTAACCAAAATTGGCGGCATTTTTATTTTTATTTAAATATATAGCTTCTATGGTATACCTCCATTTAGCCTGCTAGTAGGCACTTTCAGCGAGTTTTATTTATTTTTTGTACATAATTCGTATTTTGTGCCTGTTCCAAATTCAAAATGTTTTTATTCACCGAATGAGTAAAAGATTGTTTTATTCACTGCTGTCGATGAATAAAGTGCTCTTTTTTGAGTGGCAATGGTAAAAAATAAATATCTACACTCTCATCTATTTTTCTATTGTCGATCTTTCATTGTTTGAGTAAGGACAATCCTATTAAATTGCATTAGGCACGATTCAAAGTAGTCATTGCTATGCACAAGTGAAATATTATTTCAGTGAGAACCTCTCCAGGGCAAAGTGGCTCATTTACATGACAAAGTCCAAGGCAACCCCAAAGGATTTCGGCGATGCGTCTGTAAAGACCTTTAGATGGTATATGTTCGTCTGGTAGATGATATTGAACTGAATATTGGATTGAAAGAAATGTTCATGAAGGTTGCAAGGATAACGAGTACAGAATACATTATTGCTTAAGATGAGGTGTAAAAATACGTACACAGGTACTAACTGCAAGTTGCAAGTATTTCATAACTACTACTGTCATAAATAAATAAAAAAATAATTAGACGCTGTGTTGTATATATGTTATTTTTATAACTTAACTCGTATCATGCTAAGAAAGCAAGGTTTTACTGGTTGATGGTAACTGTTATTTCAAAAATATCAGTATAATGAATTTGTTTTCAGGATTCCGTATCCGAAGGGTACCAACAGAACCCAATTACTGAGACTTCGCTGTCCATCCGTCCGTCTGTCAGTCCGTCCAAGTCCAAGTCAGTGCGAGTAGGACTTGCACATGGCCAGTTTATTTTTAATCAATGGTTATTTCATGGTATCGGCGGAGATATAAAATTATCCATAACCATGCAGCAAGTCAGACTTCAAACCATTTTTAACAATTATAAAATAAATGTAAAATAAATTCAGTTCCATATTTAAAATATAACTAGTACTTTCATTTCAATTAATGCAAAAAAGTTAAATGGTGCATGTGGTAAACCTCATCATCAATTAACATCGGGCGACGTGATTAAATAATATTTTTAAACAGCAATTTAGTATAAATAGAGGGTTGAATTAGAATGAATTTAATCCGTAAATACCTATTTAAATCCGCTTTCAGAGCAAAATGTTCAAATGCTTTTAGTTCCTTCCATTTCAGTGGACGTCCGTTTGTGGTTTTATACAGTTTCCATTGAACCAGAAATGTTTGTTTGCATAGTGCGTGAAATGGTTTAGATTTTACTGCGTTAGCTACGAATAGTTGTAGCTCTTGCTACGCGCTACGAAGACTTGTCTTTATAACCATGTTGCCTGGTCTCACGTATCCCGCTGCGAAGTGATATTAGATTATATAATAAGGAAATTAGAATAATTGTTTGATTGTTTATGATAGCAGAAGAGTTGAGAAAAAACATCTTTCTCAGCTCAACAGGAAGAAGAGTTTCAGTTTAATATATACGATAGATAGGATAAATAAATACTAACTATTGTTAGTTTAAATGTAAAAACACTGATTTGTATCTAATGCATAGAACGATAATCTAATACTATAACAATATTTGTCTTGACATACTGACTGACTAGCTGACTGACTAACTGACTGACTTAGAGACTACGGCATTAACAACTGGATTTAAAAACTCAAAATTTGTCTTAGTACGTAAGGACAAAAACATTTTCTAAAATTCATTCCTTAAGTGGATGAAACGGAAGTTCAAAGTTTGTATGAAGAAACAAGATTAACTAGTCTATTTTATTCGAAACATCACACAAGTACTTCAGTAAATAGATAAGTAAATACGTGTTTCAGGCTTCTGCACAATTTCACCCCTAAGAGCGTAAAATGGGGTAACAAATCTGAAAATCAGTTCGGATTCGGTTCGGATTGCGCTGAAATTTGGCATGCCGATGGTTATTATGACGTCAGTATCCGCTAAAAAGGATTTTCTAACCTTTTAAGGGGATGGAACGGGGGTTCGAAGTTTTATGAAGAAACAAGATTTGATATTATTTTGAAACTTCACACAAGTAACTATAAAAATAAAATTATAAGTAAATACTTATTTCAGGCTTTTTTGAAATTTCACTCATAAGAGTCAAGTCAAGTGGGGTAATAAAGTCTAAAAATTAATTTTGTTTCGAATTGTGCTGAAATTTGGCATGCAGATAGTTATTACGACTTTAGTATCCGCTAAGAAAAGATTTTCCGAAATTCACCCTTTAAGTAGATGGAACGGGGGTTCAAGATTTTATAGAGAAACAAGACAACAAGATGCCTGCTTTATTCGGAAATTTACAGAAGTATTTCTTTAAATAAATAAGTAAATACGTGTTGCATGGCTTTTTGAAATTCCACCCCTAAGAGGGTGAAATGGGGTAACAAAGGGAGATAATCAATATAGTTTTTCAAGTTTTATATGAAACTAGCTGACTCAGCAAACTTTGTACCGCGAATATAAATAAACTGTCGAAGTGCGAGTCAGACCCGCACATGCAGGGTTCCGATTGAACAATATTTGCGGGAAAAATACGGTTCTTGTATGGTGTTGCCCTTTAATTTGTAATTTAATATTGTTTTTATTATTTTATCTTGTAGCTATTGCAATATACACCATGAGTAAATTTTAAGTCTTAATTCAAAACCCTTAATTTAATACGTGCTTTAAATTTCAATTCAAGAGTGGAAAAGAACAGTTTTTATGGGAAAATGAAATTGTTGTTTTTACCATCTTCCTCAAAATGTTTCCATATTTTCTCACCGTTTAAACCTTCCCTGGACTACGACAATCATTTCAAAACCAAAATTAACTAAATCTGCCCAGCCGTTCTCGAGTTTTAGTGAGACTAACGAACAGCAATTGATTTTTATATATAAAGAGAAGAAGAAGAATATAATCCCTATTCTGTTAGTTACGCGATAACATGAAACTGGTGGACCAATTTGATTAATTCTCTTTTGATGTTTTTATATGATAAAAATATTTTTACAAAAGAAAAGTTTCAAGTAACTGAAAGAAGTTTTTAACGCGGGTGAAGCCGTGGGGCACTTATAGTTTATTATATCAGTAGGCAAATAGATAGCATAAATTGAGTTATGTAATTATCGAACAGAAGAATATAACTGCCTTGATTAAAGGAAAATAGAGGCACTTCATGTCCTTATCTTGCATAAAACTCTCATTGAACTTAATAATGCCTTGTTATGATTCTTTTGATAAAGGTTCAAAGCAATCAATTTATGAAAATAGTCACCGTCTCTAGGAATAAATTAACATATTGTTTTTAGAAATTCACCGGAGAATATTCAGATTTCCTTTCAATTTTCTTTTAGAGTGCTCTTCTTTATGATCCTTGTGGTTATTGAATATTTTGATCCGTTCGCTCACCAACGCGATGAATATTAAGAAATGTAACCACGAACGAGACTGTAGGTATAAACTGCAGCATAATTATTTTATTCGGCCATGCAACAATTACAATTTATTAAATAAATACTGTTAATTGTAATCCGCATCTCTTGACCTTGGCCAGACAGCTTTGGCTCAATGTTGTTTGACTATATCGTAACAGTCCAAGTAACAGTCCAAATACAGTTTAGTATTATGGTTAGAAAGATTGGGAAAGTTCATAAAAAAATAAAAAATTTGGGCAAACTTAAAAGCGCCTGTTTCATGGGATTTATTAAAATATTGGACTGGACAATGCATTTCGGGTCAGCTATAGTAAGTATCATGGCCGTATTCTAACAGATTTCAACGAACGCATAGCGGTTTTGGCACAAGTAATGTTAATACTGTATTGGTTTCAATGACACAGTGGATGTCTCAAGTCTCGGGCGATCTTTTGATTCCTGTAAATTACATGTGTATGGTCTGCGAATGCGATCGAATAACATTTATTCGAATAGTGAGTAACTCTAAATCTCGCGGTAAAAATTGTATAATAATGTGAACACATTTTGAAGACAATTATTAATCCTATCCAATTGTAGTTAAAAACGACTGTGTATAGTATAATAAAGCAAACTACCTCAGTCATCAATTAAAAACTTTGCCGCCAGACTGCGGCTTAACTTAGATAAAGGCAAGTTCTAATTAATTCAATCTGGCTTGTAACTAAATTCCTCGGACCGAACACCTGTGTAGTAGTTGTAACTACTTAAGCTTAGAGTGCCAAAGCTGTAACATTGTAGCAACAGGTCGGACAAGACAAGCCTGATCCTATTGTCATAGGATTTATACTAAAACCGAGTGAACCGACGTTTTGATGCCACTATGTCAAACGTGGGCGGGCTATTGTCTTATGGAAACCCAATGATAATGCTCAGGTGTAAATCTGTAACATAACAGATCATAACAAGTCTACTGTGGTCTCTTGTGTTACTTGTTAACTTTATTGTTTTTGTACATGGAAATATTAATATATTATGCACACCTCGATCAAATTTTACAATTTTGTAGTCTTAATTCAATTGATTAAATGCCAGTTTTTGGTTATATTTATTATTATTTTTATGCTTAAATTGATTAACAATTTCACAAATAAAAAAAATGAAGGGTGCATAATTCGTCCCAATAATGCTGTTTTATGCAAGTAAGTTTTTTATGTTCCGCTGTTAAATACTCTTTCGATATGGGGACGGTGACTTTTTTCGAGCGGGTTGTATTATAAAGTACTAGCAGCCCGCCCCGGCTACGCACGGGTAGAACATATATGCCTACAACATTTGCATCAGTTTGTTGCATCGAATATAAAATATTAACATATTTAACAATCATCGTCATATTTCAACCAATTTATACAAAACCTTAACGAATTATGCACATAAACCTTCCTTATAAACACTCTGGCTATTTGTGAAAACCGCATGATAATCCGTTCAGTAGCTATTGAGATTATTGCGAACAGACAGACAGACGCAGTGATGGACTTTGTTTTATAATACTTACGTAGTTATATTGGACGGCCCTTTGGCGTAAAGGATAGTTACCCTCATTCTGACCCGACGGTCGTTGGTTCTTATCCTAGCTATATAATATACCAATGAAAGTTTTATGTGCATTCATGAATTATGGGTTTTTGTACAGAGGTAGTGGGATCATTAAATCTACCAAAACTGGCCAAGTGCAAGTCGGACTCGCACTCATAGGGTTCCGTAACAGTAGAGTAATTTATAACTTAAATTTTTCACCACCAAAAAATTAACTTTTTATTGAGATCTACAGACTATATTTTTTCTAGATTTTTCACTCCATTACTTAAAAGGGGGAGGGGGGGAGGGTCATACATTTTTATTAGACATTTTAGACGCGCCTATCTTTTAAATGATTGACTTTGAGAAAAAATGATTTTAGGAACCTCAATGTAATTAAAGACATATTCATAGACACCCCACATGTATAGGTTTGAAGAATTTTTTTTTTTATCAGTTTTATGTATGGGAACTTAAACTTTCATATTTTTATTTTTGTGTAATAATCGGAAAGCGGTTCACAGAATACATCTACCAAGTTTCGATTCTGTATTCTATATAGTTTCGGAATAAAATGGCTGTGACATACGGACGGACAGACATACAGACAGACATGACGAATCTATAAGGGTTCCGTTTTTTGCCATTCGGCTACCGACCCTAAATAGTAGCTTACCACCAAGGAGAACATCTGCCGCCGTAACCTTACGGCGTTCCCCGACGCAAAAAGTAGGGGTATTATACGTTTTAACGTGTGTATCTGTGTGTCTGTCCGTAGCATCTGAGCACCCAACCGGATGAATCGATTTTTATTTTATTATTGATCGTTTTTTTTTGTTTGATAGATTAGATGTCTTCATTGAGAGTGTTCTTAGCTTTTATTCATGAAAATTCGTTTAATCGTTGTAAACTATGAGCATTTTTCTAGTTAATTGCGCTATGAAATCAACTTTCATAGGTCTGATCAATTCGAAAATCTTCTTCTTCAACGATATTGTAAGAACATGGAAGCATTGACCTGATGCTGAGACATCTCGTGGACTCTACAGAATACTCAAATCCTCAACAGCTTGCAGCTCAGATTTTAAATGTCGTGTATAGAGTCATTGGAATGCTTTTAATGAAAAGATTCTACATAGAATAGTCGGGGTAGTTTAAAATATTATATTATTATATAAATAGATCAGTATTATTTTATACAATAGATCATACTATTATACTATATTGACTTCAAATTGATTATGATTGGTGGGGATCTACATAATAGCTAAGCTTTAATAATAATTTCGTAGTAACTATGACCTAATCTGTGGTTTCACTGCAAATATTTTATTAATTTTGCGATGCGTATACACGCATCGCAAAATCGCAAAATTTTACATACGTAAAATCCGTGATATCTTCTAGAGTTTTCACTTGAATTATATACTGTAAAGGACAATTTTAATCTATAATATGTGGCCAAGCTAATTAACGTAATAATTTGGATAAGAATTAATACTATATACTTGAAAATAGCCTTCGAAGTAATGTTATATTTTTTAATAAAATATTTAAGATTAAAATGGTTACTGTGAGTCAACCTTAAGAGATATACATATGCTGTCGCGGACTTTTTTGTAGGTCTTATTAAGTTGTACAACTCTTCTATAGAAAATATTCTTCCATCTATTTTTAATTGAGCAGCGTTCGTAAGAAACGTGTTTTTTCGACCGTTTTTAGTCGACTTAGGTTGCAAATTAGGTCTCCACGAATGTGCCTTTGATTTAAACGGGATAATATATAGCCTATTTTCATTTCAAAGAGAAAGTCCTTTCTATATATTAGTGAAAGAATTTTTTAAATCGGTCCAGTAGTTTTTGAGCCAAATCATTACAAACATACAAAAATACAAATGTTCTCTGTTTATAATATTAGTATAGATTATGCAATAGACTAACTACTCTTTGGAGACTAATTATAGTCGTTATTGTTTTTTAACCGACTTCACAAAAAAGGAGGAGGTTCTCAATTCGTCTGTATGTTTTTTTTTTTTTTTTTTTTGTGTGTATGTTACGCGATTTCTCCATCAATTGTGAACGGATTCAAATGATTCTTTTTTTAATTGGTAGGATACGTTTCCGAGGTGGTCCCATTTTAATTTTATCGAGATCTGATTAGTATCACCAGAGATATGGAGATAAATACCCCAAACATAGGAGATTGTACTAGTTTTAGTAGAAGAGTCCCAAGAAGATTATACACAATGGAGGTTGCTATTGCATATAAGATATTCTTACGGTAACTGTGAGCGAGATAGAAATAAAGGTGGGGAAATTTTTTTTGTAATATCTTATAGGCAAGCGTTTGACCACTATCTCACCTGTTGCTAAGTGATGATGCGGTCGAAGATAGAGAAGTGGACTAGAATGGGAACTGGCTCTCAAGGATAGCTGCCGGAACACATTAGATGTTTGGCGACAGATTTTCTGACTTGAGGGTGGTAGCTGGCCAGGCGGACACTAGATATGTTCTACCACCATGCGGGGGTTATTGGTTTCTTAACGATGTTTTCCTTCACCGGAGGGCCACTGTGAGAAGCGCACATATATTTTTCGATAGAAAAATTCATTGGTGCACGGCGGTTTGAACTCGGTACCACGGCATCAAAGCCGACTGTTCTCCCAATTACGCCACCGGGCCCTCAATAAATAATTCTGTATTAATAATTATAATAAATAATTATGTATAAATATAAATAATTTGTCTTCACAGGAATGTTCTACCGGGCAAAGTCTTGTTATAGTGCAAACTTTTTTAAACATACCTAATATTTTTTGACATGACATGACATTTGGCGAAGATGGCGGCCATTTCAGTCCCGCGACACTGCATACATAATTAAATCACTCAGAATCATGAACGTCCTTTGTACCAATCAACACAGCAAAAAAAAATTATAAGCATAAAACCACATATTATATAATAGTTACTACGTAAATAATACTTTCCGTTGTTAGGTTGGCTACACAGTGCTTACATAATTCGGGTATCCACAATATAGGGAAGTGCCTCTTATAACGTAGTAGAGTGATTCAGTACCCTGTTGGCCATATGGCGGCAATTAATGTTAATAATCGCAAATAATACTTTTTTTATATTCATTTTGGAATACAACTAGTCCGTGTTATAAAAGTATTTGGAATTATTGTAATAAAATAGACAATTAATTATCGTGTGTCAGATGCTTTTATTGCACAGGGCCATTTTGGACATTGTCCTATGAGACCTTGATGACATCATTATTACTAGTGAATATTTTCACTTTAGCGCGGCATTTAAAGTCAATTTTTTTAGGGTTCCGAACCCAAAGGCTACCAAATGAACACTTTCTGAGACTTTGTTGTCTGTTCGTCCGTCCGCCCGTCCGTCCGTCCGTGTGTCTATATGTGCGCACTTTACAGATCTGTATCTTCTTAACCGTTATAGGTACACACTTGAAATTTTCAAAAAGTATATATCCGTCAGTGTATAACGGCCCAGACACGAAATTTAATAGATGCATGTAATTTCATTAAAACTTTTTTTGCACTAAAAAGGGTAAAATAAGTTATTTTTCAAAAAAAATAAAACCGACTTCATAACCACAAAAAGGCACTCAAAAGCGAAAAATAATTTACTTAAAATTATTATAAGCGTTACCCACGTCTCTATTTGAAGTCGGTGCCAGCCAAGTCTATTGGATATTAGATAGATGCTATGTATGTAGTAGTAGTAAGTAGGTACATGTAGGTTAGTAAGTAGGTAGATACATGTACTCGTAGGTATTATCTATCTACTACCTATTAGACTTGGCTGGCACCGACTTCAAATAGAGACGTGGGTAACGCTTATAATAATTTTAAGTAAATTATTTTTCGCTTTTGAGTGCCTTTTTGTGGTTATGAAGTCGGTTTTATTTTTTTTGAAAAATAACTTATTATTCTTCGCATATGATGGCATTTATGTGTATGTTTTTTTATACGAAGAGAGTGTATATGTGTGTGTAAGTGCATGAATGGTCCTTTTCATTTTCAACCGACTTTCAAAAACAAAAGAGGTTTTTTGTGTGTGTATCTTACGCGATTACTTCGTCAATTCTGAACCGATCTTTTCAAAGGGTACCAAATGAACACTTTCTGAGACTTTGCTGTCCGGACACGGACGGAGACTCCTTCCTTTTGAAGTCGCTTGAAAATTGTTGTCTTATCTCTTTAACACTGTGTTATAAGTAATATAATTATCATTCATTGGTATTGTAATAAATTTCTACAGGAAAGCAAATACATTTTAACAAGGTCCAAAGCTATACATAATATTAGCCCGGACACATAATTGTCACGCTTTTACTCGAGAATAGGTCATAACACTACACAATAGTACATCGACAAGGTTTCTTTTGCACTGATTGTTTAGGTTTCAATAACTTTTCAACTTTTCGGATAGCAAATACACCACTTTAGGTTGCTGTTTACTTCAACTTTACCGTTCGATAAAACAAAACAATGCTGACACGAATATAATCAGTTCGTGTTCGTGTTTTTTAACTCACTTCAAAAAATGGAGGAGGTTTCTCAATTCGACCGTATATATGTTTTTTTTTTTATTTGTTCGCGGATAACTTCGTCGTTTATGAACCGATTTTGATTATAATTTTTTTGTTAGAAAGGCAATATCCCAAGTGTGGTACTATTGTAATTTTATCGAGGTTTGATTAGTATCTCCGGAGATATGGAGATAAACACCTCAAAATTGGCACTGAAACTAATAGCGTGGCATTGATAGCGTGTCGGTTCTTTATAGTTTTATAAACGATCTTATTTTGGCTGTAGATAACTTCATCAGAACATACCGTTTGATCACTATCTCACCTGTTGATAAGTAACGATGTGATAGAGGATGGTTGCACCCTTGCCTAAAAAGGGCACTGGCTGTCAAGAACAGCTGTGGGAAATCAATAGATTTTCTAACTTGAGGATGGTAACGAGCCAGGCGGACAGCGGACACTAATTAGTGCCTTACCACCATGCAAGTCTTTACTGGATTGGTACAAGCTTGCCTATCACCTGTATCCTACCAGCTTACTAAGCTAAGAATTTTCAAATTTGTAATTTACTTAAAAAACCGACTTTCACAACTTAATAGTGTAATTGTTACTTAGAAGTCAAAAGCTCTCGAGTTAGTGGACACCTCCATTAGCATCCTAGATAAAAATTCTAGAGTTTCTCAACTGACAAAAGTTAGCGTGAACTTTGAAGTTGAGCCATTCGTCTCGTGACATTTTAAGTGGCTATATAAGTGGTTCAGATGGAATTGAAATCGTGCTTAAGTTGCTATGATCCTTCATATGGTGAATAAGTGTAGATAATTAAGGCTTCAGGTTGGCAGGCAAAACTGCGGAACGATTTTCGGTTTTGATAAAATCACAATGCATTGCCTACATGCAACGTCACTTGCATAAATAAATTTAGTAGCTTATGCCTAGCGTTCAGAATTTTATGCATAATCCTGTGCCTAAAAATTAACACGTATGTTTAAGTGTTCTTGTAGAGATCCTCTGTTTCTTAACTGCTCGTCCGGCGGCCTTGAGATCTAAATGACTATTGTAATTGAATTAAATTATTACCATCATAATCAGCTGGTATCAGACCAATGCTAGACATAGGCCAAGATATGTCACTAAGCCCGATCATCGGTTCTTTCATTCAAATCATTGCTACACTACTTTGCGTAAGTCGTCGCTTTACCCAGTCACAGGGCGGCTTACGCTATGTTTGCCGATTCGCGGTCTTTATCCTAGGAGCAGTCTACCTCAACGGTTATCGGTCCTACGACAGATATGATTAGCCAAGCTTCACTCTGTTGTTATCCCGAGGCTCAACATGGATATTTTTACAGAGCGCGTATAATTAATTTTAACTTAAGGTCAGCTATTCATAATCTGCTAAGCTAGCGTTGGACCAATATCTCGCCTGGTGGTAAGCGATTATGGTGGAAGATAGTGAACAAAGTATGGAATATACTAGTCTGACTCTTAAGGCTGTGTGCTATATTGTATATGTATGGTTGCTGATTTCCTCCTTAATGATGGTAATCTGTTTTTGGTAGCAAGTCAGGCGGAACATCAAAATAAAGCTCTTAACACCTTTTTAAGTAATGTAGTGTAAGTAACCACTTCCCTTCAAGTGACCCGTCTGCTTGTTTGCTGCCTATAAACTAATTATAAAATCTGAGATACAGCGGCGATAAAAATAAAGAAATTAGCTCTTCACGCAAACTTCCACTTTGCTCGTACACGACAAAACTACGACCTACCTTCGGTTGTTTATTGTTTCTTTAAGTATACAAGTTTATTATAACTCAACTTTGGGGTCAGTAGACCTTTTGCCTTTAGTTACGCAACCAAGAAACTCTACCGAGAGAAGCTTATCTTAGCTTATCACACTGAGTTACAGAAGGTCCGAACTTCATATAGGTACTATTCAAAAATTTAAGTCTAAGTTACTAAAACTGTGTGTATATATTGAGGCTTATAACGGCTATTAAATGCGTAAAAATATTTACCGGATAATTAAGATCCAATTCAAAAGCAAGTTTGGGTCGATCCCTGCGAATCAATTTCAATAGCAAGTTTGGGACGTTTATCGTCATATCTCTGGAGATCTTATCAAATCTCGATGAAATTACAATGGGACCACCTCGAAAATGAACCTTACCGATTAAAAATTCAAATCGGTTCACAATTGACGGAGTAATCGCGTAACATACATACAAAAAAAACCTCCTTCTTTTTGGGGAGTCGGTTGAAAATTAGCTCCGACCAGTTTCGGACATTTTTGAAGTCCTTCGCCTGGGAGTTTTACTTCATTTCCTCCCTGTACAATTCTGTAACATGAAAATAAACAAGTATATAAATGTTTATTACATTGGTGTAGGTATGTACGCAAGTTTCCAGTACATACTAATAAACATTTCATCGCTTTATACGTAACTTTACAAAGAAACTAACAACAAATTATTAGAAAAAGGGAAGACTACGTACCCAACTAAGGACTTTAGTACTTAGTGGATTTTAACTCAAAAATGTAAAGCATTGTGAAAATACGATGGATATAGATGAAAAATAGTATATTAAGAACCACACCTACTTCGACTTATTCATCACTTACTCTGAATTCTTAATATTATTACAGCTTTGCACTCTGTTAATGTCCAATAGCGCACCTCAGAGTAATTTGGTCCCATTTATTCAACACCAAGTAAAATTGTGTCGTGTAAGCTAAGATTTACGATGAAGTCATTACGTTTTATGGCCCATAATTGATAGAGATACAATCTGAGGGCTACTCAAATTGCAAAGTGGGGTTTCAAGAACATTGAACTCACACCCAAACGCTTTAGCGTAAAGAAAAATTGCTTTTATTAACATAAACGACTGGTACTGAGGTTATTAATTACAAAATTTTATAGGTATGCCGCACGCTAATGTTTTTACTACGTGCTGGATTGTTTTTATTAGTATACAGCATAGAAAAACAAGCTGTATCCCGATAGGAACTTTTACACCGTTTTATCAATAAAATGCTATGCTAATGCGTCTAATTGGACTGATGTGCATAATATAACACTAGCTGAGCCCCGTGGCTTTGTCCGCGTTTAATCCTAGTTACAGACATTAATCTTGAATCACTCTATCTATTGTTGAAAATTGCATTAAATTCCGTTGCGTAGCTTTAAAGATCTAATCGTACAGATGCTGGAAGACTTTTATGCTGTGTAAATATTATAGTTTTAAACACTTGGGGTATAACCACTTATTTTTATGCTGGACAGCAGATAACACTTGATTGCTTTCACCTTATCTTATGTTGAGTGATGAGGCTAAGATTGTAATGCTTCATGGTTACGACTGCAGTAAGACAAGTCCATGGAAAAACTCACACAGAGCCCAGAGGTCATGTAAAAAAAATATTGTCCAAATATACATAAAGATGCCGGACATTCTGAGGCATTTACAAAAAAAAACGGCCAAGTGCGAGTTGGACTCACGCACGGAGGCTTCCGTACAAACTGGTCAAACAAGGTTAAAGTGCAAACTTTACTTTGTAGTTCGATCCGTAGTAAATGTATTGCACCAACTACAAATAATAAGTTTTTAATACTAAATTCACGTTTTTTTTTATGTTATTAAACTACATATTACGGTTTTCAAATTTATTCCTATATAAATGCTTCATGATCTTGCTTTTTGCCTAATTAATGATTCTAGGTTACTGGGAAGTGCCCATTAGGTTTTGATTCCCTTGTGAAATCGCAAAATATGCGAAAATATGCGACATAAACGTTCATATCTTTTGATCGCGTTATCTTACAAGTTTGATTTGATATAAGTTTCAACTTGATATCTCTACGTGTTCCTAAAAAAATGTATATTGACAGACAGACAGACAGACGGACAACAAAGTGATCTTATAAGGGTTCCTTTTTCCTTTTGAGGTACGGTACCCTAAAAATCACCATGTTGATTACATAATCTACGCTACACTACTACACTAATTGTTTATAAATTCGTTCAAAATGTGTAATAAACACACTTAAAGGAAAACCAAGTTCATAATATTTGCTTCTAAAAGCATAACACCAATTTATAATACATCGTAGTTGTATACATTATCGTGAACATTATGATATCTACAAATATATACGTAACTAGATTGGTACTAAACTAGAGCTAGGCTCAAAAAGCCCTAATAGCAAGATAGTTGTTTACCGTGTCAATTTATTTGCTTATTTGTATTCACAGAGCTACTGTTAACTGCTAGCTCTTTTTTAATACCAACAAATACATAGGTACTTACGTTAGAATAAATAGATAGTCACCCAGTTACAAGGCTTCTCATTTAATATTATATGACGAAACTTTCATTCAAAAGTAGCCCTTAATGCCGAGCCGTGTGAAGAGTTTCACGTAAATTTGCTTTAGCAACAGCTGTACAAAATTGCCACGCGTCGGTGACACGTGACGCAGTTTCATCAAACTTGTGAGTTGGCTTGCTAATATATTTATGACCGCCAGGTAACTTCGCTAAGAGCACTACAACATTAATAACGTCCTCTACCTTGAAGACTTGCTTATGTGTACCTAACTACAGGGATGTATAACTTTAGTTCGATCATAAGTTCAAACTAAAACCTGAGACTTAGCTTTAGTTAAAAACTTAAAGAATGGGTACAACAAAACTAACAAACGAGCACTATGTCATCTAAGATACATCGCATCCCTAAAATTACGTGAGACAGTGGCCAAGAGTAAAATCTTTATTTTCACTATAATCAACACCAATATTATAAATGCGAAAGTCAGTTTGTTTGTTTGTTTGTTTGTTTGGGACTTCTTCACGGTCAAACGGCTTGACCGATTCGGCTGAAATTTTGTACAAAGATAGAACATAAGGCAGTATAGGATACTTTTTTTTTGCTATCGAGTCAGGGGGTCCAGATATTATTAATTGAATTTTGTAAATATATGACTTCTTCTCGAATAAACGGCTTGACCGATTTGCCGGAAATTTTGTATGAATACATTTCATAGGCCAGAATAGGATATAGGATACTTTTTTTCTGGCTGTCAAGTCAGGGGTCCAAAAATTTTATATTGAATTTTGTAACTAAAGGACCTTTTTTTGAATAAACGGCTTGACCGATTTGCCTGAAATGTTGTATAAAGACAGTTCATAAGGCAGAAAATAATATAAAATACTTTTTTTCTGGCTATCGAGTCAGGGGGTCCAAATATTTTTAATTGAATTTTGTAAATATAAGATCTCTTCTCAAATAAACGGCTTGACCGATTTGTCTGACATGTTGTATAAAGAGAGTTCATAGGGTAGAATAGGATAAAGGATACTTCTTTTCTGGCTATCAAGTCAGGGGGTCCAGATATTTTTAATTGAATTTTGTAAATATAAGACTTCTGCTCGAATAAACGGCTTTACCGATTTACCTGAAAATTTGTGCAAAGATAGAACATAAGGCAGAATAGGATAAAGGATACTTTTTTCTGGCTATCGAGTCAGGGGGTCCAGATATTATTAATTGAATTTTGTAAATATAAGACTTCTTCTCGAATATACGGCTTGACTGATTTGCCGGAAATTTTGTGTGAATACATGTCATAGGCCAGAATAGGATATAGGACACTTTTTTCTGGCTGTCAAGTCAGGGGGTCCAGATATTTTTAATTGAATTTTGTAACTAAAGGACCTCTTTTTGAATAAACGGCTTGACCGATTTGCCTGAAATGTTGTATAAAGACAGTTCATACGGTAGAATAGGATATAGGATACTTTTTTTCTGGCTAACGAGTCAGGGGGTCCAGATATTTTTAAATGAATTTTGTAAATATAAGATCTCTTCTCAAATAAGCGGCTTGACCGATTTGCCTGACATATTGTATAAAGACAGTTCATAGGGCAGAATAGGATATAGAAAACTTTTTTTTGGCTATCAATTCAGGGGGTCCAGATAATTTTATTTGAATTTTGTAAATATAAGACTTCTTCTCGAATAAACGGCTTTACCTATTTGCCTGAAATTTTGTACAAAGATAGAAAATAAGGCAGAATAGGATATAGGATACTTTTATTTTGGCTATCGAGTCAGGGGGTCCAGATATTATTAATTGAATTTTGTAAATATAAGACTTCTTCTCGAATAAACGGCTTGACCGATTTGCCGGAAATATTGTATGAATACATGTCATAGGCCAGGATAGGATATAGGATACTTTTTTTCTGGCTGTCAAGTCAGGGGGTCCAGATATTTTTAATTGAATTTTGTAACTAAAGGACCTCTTTTTGAATAAACGGCTTGACCGATTTGCCTGAAATTTTGTAAAAAGACAGTTCATAGGGTAGAATAGGATAAAGGATACTTTTTTTCTGGCTATCGAGTCTAAATGTTTAGGTTTTTTTTATTGAATTTTGTGAATGTGTGGCCTCTTATCAGCTTAACAGCTTGACCGATTCAGCTGAAATTTTATACATGTGTCAGTTCATATTGCATAGAATTACATAAGATAATTTTATTCTGGCAGTCGAGTCCAGGTGTCCAGAATTTTTAAATTGAACTTTGTAAATGGCCTACTCTCGGTCAAACGGGTTAACCATTTAAGCTGAAATTTTGTACACAGACAGTCAAAAAGACATAGAAGGGCAACGAATACTTTTTTTTTGGGTGGACATTTCGGTTGTCTATATTTTTATTGTGGAATTTTGTAAATGAATGGCCTCTTTTCGGCTAAACGGCTTGACCGATTCAGATGAAATTTTGTACAATGACATTTAATAAGGCATAAAAGGGCAAAAAATACTTTTATTTGGCAGTTAAGTGTGGGTGCCTATATTTATTGTTAACTTTACATAGAGTTTGCATAATCATATCAATGCTTTGCTTGCCCAACGTGTTTTATCTGCTTTTTGGGAAGTATTTCAAAAGCATTCGTGTTTTAACAGCCACATTTAACCTTAGGGTCATCGGTGTTGACTTAGTAGGTTAAAAACTGTCAGGGTCATAAAACGTGAAAATTTTCGCGCTCACTTCGCTAACGCAGTGATAGCGCTCGCTGCGCTCGCGCAATAATTTGTTTGATCTACTTTGTAAGTTATATTTCAGCAACTTTTGTATTTTAATAGCCACATGCATCAGAACGAGTCCATAAATTGAAACAGTACAACCTTCAATAATCATAATGATTTTTAACCTTAAAATAAGTGGATATCAAGTTTAACCTTAGGGTCATTGGTGTTGACTTAGTAGGTCATAAAAACTGTAAGGGTCATAAAAAGACGTAAACATTTTCGCGCTCGCTTCGCTCGCGCATTGATGGCCCTCACTACGCTCGCGCAAACATTTGTATTGTATTTATATTGTATTGTAATAGCCACATGCATCAGAACGTGTTCATAAATTGAAACAGTACAACGTTCAATAATCATAATGATTATTAACCTTAAAATAAGTGGATATTGAGTTTTACCTTTGTGTCATCAGTTTTAACTAAGTAGGTCATAAAAACTGTCAGGGTCATAAAAGGTCGTAAACATATTTCGCGCTCGCTTCGCTCGCGCAGCAATAGCGCTTACTACGCTTGCGCAGTAATAGTGCTCGCTCCGGTCGCGCAAGCTTTTGTAATATCTACTTTGTAAGAAACATTTTAGTAACTTTTGTATTTTAATAGCCACATTCATCAAAACATGTCATAAATTGGAACAGTACAACCTTCAATAATCATAATGATTTTTACCTTTAAATAAGTGGATATTAAGTTTAACCTTAGGGTCATCGGTGTTGACTTAGTATAAAAACTGTCATAAAAACTGTCAGGGTCATAAAATGACGTAAAAATTTTCGCGCTCGCTTCGCTCGCGCATTGATAGCGCTCGCTGCGCTCGCGCAAACCTTTGTTTTATCTACTTTGTAGGTAATATTTCAGCGTTTTTTGTATTTTAATAGCCACATGCATCAAAACGAGTTTATAAATTGAAACAGTACAACCTTCAATAATCATAATGATTGTTTACCTTAAAATAAGTGGATATCAAGTTTAACCTTTGTGTCATCAGTGTTAACTTAGAAGGTCATAAAAACTGTCAGGGTCATAAAAGGTCGTAAAAAATGTTCACGCTTGCTTCGCTCGCGCAGTGATAGTGCTTGCTACGCTCGCACAGTGATAACACTCGCTCCGGTCTCGCAACAATTTGTTATATCTACTTTGTAGAAAACATTTCAGCAACTTTTGTATTTTAATAGCCACATTCATCAAGACGAGTCATACATTGAAACAGTACAACCTTCAATATTCATAATTATTTTTTACCTTATAATAAGTGGATATCAAGTTTAACCTTAGGGTCATCGGTGTTGACTTAGTAGGTCATAAAACTTTCAGGTCAAAGTCATAAAAAAAATTCTCGCTTCGCTTGCGCAGAAATAACGCTATATAGCGTATAATAGCGTTTTTTAACAGCCTCATACATAAGACTGACTCAAATACTTAAACAGCAAAACTTGGTAAACCTTGGTTAGGTTTACCAAGTACCAAGTATTGATTAATGACTTTAAAACAATAGACGATATCGAGTTCGACCTAAGAGTCATCTATATTGACTTGATGATTAGGTCATTTAACTGTCAGGGTTATAAAAAGCCATATAAAAATTTCACTCGCCCATTAATAGCGCTCGCTGCGCTCGCGCAGCTATTCTCTTTATTTTCTTTGTAAGAAATGTTTCAAGAACTGTTGTGTTGAGTCAAACATTTAAACAGCACAACTTCGAATACTAACCTAACCAAAATAATTAATGACTTTAACAATAGAGGATATTGAGTTCGACTTTGAGGGTCATCTATGGTGACTTGGCCTAAAAGATCATCGATCTAGACCTCAATGGTCATAAAGACACAAATGACGCGGGCGAAGCCGCGGGTAACAGCTAGTATATAGATAATAATAAAATATTTACTACCTTATACAAAACATTAACTTCTGTGCATAGATATACGAATACTTCATGGAAAATGTTGTACAAGATACTTTATTTTCTATAATTATAATATTTTTTATATAAAAAAATCGTAGTCTAGTATCAGTAGTATTTTGTGTCTTAGTACACTGAAGCAAGTCTTTATTTAGTGACACTATAGCTACGGGACTAAGACGCGAAGTTTATACTGCGAAACTTAGTAAACTTATGATTAACGGTATCAAAGTGTCCTCGACCAACTAGTGCCTACAAATAGTTTCAACTCCCAAGGAGATTGGGATGATGATTAAACTGTTGATTCACAATTAATTGAGATTCTACTACAATTAATTGAGATACAACTACATTTGTTCTTATTGTCTTTAAGTGGAGAGCGAACAGATCTCTTCTAGGCAAGCATGCTACATTCTTCAAGACCCTTTTTCTCAGGAGATATACACGAAGTTAAAACTTATATCAGACTACGGTATCTTTTAGCAGTGCAAACATATATCTTCTTTAATGTCATATAGGCTAGCGTTTGTAATAATGCGGTCAAGGATAGTAGCACGCTAGGCCTAGAATGGGAATTCGCTCTCAAGGATAGTGCTGCCGGAACACATTTGATGTTTGGCGATAGATTTTTTCAAGCTTGAGGGTAGTAACTGGCCAGGCGGTCACTAGATGTGTCCTACCACCATGCGGGGTTCGGGGGTTACTTAACGATGTTTTTCCTTTGCCGGAGGGCCACTGTGGAAAGCGCACATAATTTTTTCGATAGAAAAATCCATTAGTGCACGGCGGGGATTGAACTCGGTACCTCTGGCGTCAAAGCCGACCAGTCTCCCACTATACCATTAGGCCTTCGAAAAACTTGTATGGCAACGTGACCAAAACATATGACCGTTTAAGATACGGCCACACCGCTGCGATTTGCGGGCCCGATCGCGATCTACTTTTCAATCGCTGTCTGATCTCGTTTGGTTTGTACCAGTCGGTACAAATATTACTGCACTATCCGATCGCGCCCGCGCCCGCAGATCGCAGCGGTTTTTAGAGTTCCGTACCTCAAAAGTAAAAAAGGAACCAATATAAGATCACTATCTTGTCCGTCTGTCTGTCTGTCTTTATGTCTGTTTGTCTGTCGGTATGTCAACACCGATTTTCTCAGGAACGGATGGACCTAGCAAGTTGAAATTTATACCAGATAACAGTATCTGATATTTTACCAGATTATACCAGATACAGACCACAGGGTCTATAGTCCCTATTAGGTGCAAATCAAGGTTCTTAGTCAACACGATAAAAATATATAGGCAAATCTAGATTTTTGAGAAAACTTGTAGATTCCAAAATTTACCTTAATTTTACCGGAAATACAGCACAAGTAAAGGAAGAATTCCAAAATTTTAAAAAGTTGAAAATTAAAGGGTTTCCCCATACAAACATAATTAACGTCAGTTAAGATAGGACTCTGAGTTAAATGAGCGCTCATACAATTTAGAGGTCTAGCTTAATTGGTACTTTCCAACGTTGGCACGGAAGCCTCGTTGGGCGAGCTCAACTCGACTTGGCCGATTTTTATTGGTTATTTTATGGTTATGGCGTACCTTTATGTCGCATATTTAGCGATTTCACAAGGGAATCAAAACCGATAGGGTTACTTCCCGATGATTAAGAATCATAAAATTTGGTAAGCAGCAAAGTCTTGCAACACTTATGCACCAACTCGCACTTGGCTGATTTTTATTTTTAGTGGCGTTTCGGCCGATAAAGACCGTAAAAAGACCATCTAAATAGATCGCCGTTCATCTGAAAACTTCTAGAATCGAAAGCATGAGCTACACGGCAACACTTGCGCTAAACTCCAGATAGCGATAGTAGTTGGTAGGAGTGGAGTCGTGGTTATTCGGCATGCTCGGGTAAGTACAGCTTTCAGCTTACCCTCCAATCCATTGTTACTGAATAGTGCAACAGGTACACCTAGCTTGATGTGAGCCGTCCTGGCTTTCATGATGTTGCATTTAGTGGAAGTTTACCCATTCGAACTGCCCTACGATAAGGGTTAGTTTTAGAATTCATGAAGGTATATTGATATCCTTTGTAGCTTATTTGAGAAAAAACAGTATTTACAAGCATTTACAAAAAAATTACTTAAGTGAATACCGGTCAGCATACATTTAAAAGCTATTTGGTATTAAAACTATTTTTAACCGACTTCGCAAAAAGGAGGAGGTTCTCAATTCGTCGGAACCTTTTTTAATATTTTTTTTCGCCGATTACTCGAAGATGCCTGAACCGATTTAGAAAATTATTTTGTTGTTTCAAAGGGTAACCTTCCCACCACCTGGGAAGGGTATTTAAATTTTATTTTAAATTTTAACGAAATCGGCCGAGCCGTTTTTAATATATCAATATTTGTATTACGATGCATTTATTTATCTCGACGACATACTACTAACTACTGGCACAGATTATATAATAGTCACTACGTCTACTGGATACTTTGACTAGCGCGACGTTTGAAGTCGGTTCTTTTAGTTTTTAAACGATCTTTAATTATATTATAAATATACGAATCACAAATCTTAAATGAAAAATAAGTACGTATACGAGTAGAATAATGTTTGAATAGGTACGTGTCTTAACACTCTTCGAACTCTAGTCTCGCTATAAATCTCCTGTCTTCCGTATCCGGTCCGCTTATTATCCAGCTTCAATTTGGTTCTGAATTCTGAGATATTATACAAGTAGTACGTGACTTCCGTTCAGTTTTGATTCTGTCGTGAACGGCGTGATATCGTCACGAACTGTGGTTTTGCGTCTTTTGGTTGTAATTTTAACTTATTCTAAGACGACATTTAGAGATGTGCAGTTTAGAAATGTTCTGCAATTAAGTGTGTTATTTTTATGTTGTTTATACTTAAAGTAGTTGCTACTATTTCACTTTAGGGCTAAGCATTAATAATGCATGGTTTGGAATAAAACAAATCAAAATCAAATCTTGTCGCTATAACCTTACAGTGTTCCAGCAGCACACAACCCTTGAGAGGCAGTGTATTCTTGGTCTAGCGTGTTCAACATAATCAAACACATCATCGCTTACTACAAGGCAAGAAAGTGGTTAAACGCCAACCTATAAGATGAAAAAAATACGTGATTTCTGCTAATCAGCTATAGTAGGCTTCAATCGTGCATTCAGAAATTGCACCGGTTTGTAAGCACAGTCCCACCACTTCTTTTCATGAGCTTTCCCGACGTACCTATTAGTCTCCAGAGTCCGGGTGAACAAGATTTTGTTCATAAGCACAATGTTTTATAGCTAGTCACTAGTTTTAAGGTTGACAGGTTGTGAAAGTGATAATTTTGTAACATAACCTTAAATCTTTAATCAAGCTTGCACGTCCATTGCTTCGCTTAGTTGGGACCTCAGATAAATTTCAATTTTTTTTTTACTTTCTTACATCTTTTAAAATCTCAAAAAGTGTTCATAGGAACTACGACTTCCAAACTCAAAGTTTTGCATCCGCTGACACAGATTTTCCAAATTCGCAGGTTCATTGTCACTTCACTACACTTCACGCTCGTCTCCTGGCATAATTTTTCAATATCTGGTTTACCGAGCTTTGCTCGATATTGTATGTATATATAATTTTTTTTGTTAAATTTAGTTTTTTGGATTTCTTTTGGCTCCCATTAATAGTTTTACTCACAAAAGAAGGTAAAAAAATAGAAAACAAAAAAGGGAAAAATAGTCATCTCATCTGGTCTCGGAAACTCCCAAACGCCATCCAATCGATCTTCCACCGAGCTAACATAACGTTGTCAAATGAGTCGAAATTACCCTTAGTATTCTAATGATATTGTAGTAGTTATTCAATGCCTAAATCACGAATAAAACAACATTTTCTGAAAATGAATCCTGGCTAGATCGATTTATCGCCCCCAAAATCCCCTGTATACTTAATTTTATGAAAATCATTGGAGCCGTTTCTGAGATTTAGATTATATGTATATAAAAGAATTGCTTGGTTGCATTACAAGGTTTCGAGTTAGATTCTGCACTTTCAACAAAATGTAGCGCAGATTTCGTACATCAGGCAAGCTTAAAGCTTTTGTTGATGTTATCTTGCGCCTTAAATATTCAACTGCAATTTTCGGCTGCCGGAAACTCTATTCAAGCTTTGAGCCAAGTATGTGAGGTCTTAGAGAGGCTTAAAATTTGTTAGATAGCTAGGTGATAATCGAAACCTTTTTAATTTCACTAGCCAGTAATAATAAGCATTCTTAGAGTAAATTAGTAAGATAATAGGATTACTTAATGAATTGTAATATCCATACCTATATCATACCCATTAGTATTAATTATGAGGCAGAACGTCTGATGATTTTCAAATTAAAGTAGGTAAAGTAGGTTTACGTAATATAATTAAAATTATGTAACAGTGTATTATTTTACACGAGAATGTTGACATAATATACTGGGGACGAAATATGCCTTGAAAACGCAAAAGATTCCTTATGGCATTTTCAACGCATAGTTCCTAACTAACGACCCACTCCGGCTTTGTACGGTGATCTATCATACATATAAACCTTCCTCTTGAATCACCCAATCTATTGCTAAAAATTGCATTAAAATCTGTTGCATAGTTTAAAAGATCTAAGCGTACAGACAGCGGGAGTCATCATCATCAGCCGGTATCAGTCCACAGCTGGACGTAGGCCTCTCCCAAGATGCGCCACTGAGCCCGATCTTCAGCTATTCTTTTCCAGTCACTGCCCACCGCTTTGCGTATGTCGTCGTCATCGACCTAGTCTCCGGACGTCCTACGCTGCGTTTGCCGATTCGGTTGCGTCTCCACTCTAGGACAAGTTTACCCCGACTGTAATCAGTCCTGTGGCAGATATGACCGGCCCACTACCACTTCAGTTTACTAATCCGTTTAGCTACGTCGATAACTTTAGTTCTATGGCGAATTACTTCGTTCCGAATTCGATCCCGCAAATAAATACCGAGCATAGCTCTCTCCATAGCTTGCTGAGCGACTTTAAATTGGTGGACTAGGCAAACTGTGAGTGTCCACGTCTCGGTTCCGTATGTCATCACAGGTAGGACTCACTGGTTAAAGGCTTTTGTCTAAGACACTGCGGTATAGGCGACGAGAAGACTCACGGAATTTTCCAAATGCTGCTCAGCGTGCTGAATTCTTTTCTGGAATTCATGACATGACAGCGGGAGTGACTTTTTAGGGTTCCGTAATCCTGACAAGGAACCCTTATAGTTTCGTCATGTCCGTCTTTCTGTCTGTCTGTCTGTCTGTCCGAAGTTTTGCTAAGAGACCGATAATATTAGAAAGCTGTAATTTTGTGGGGGTATATTATATATCAATTACGTCGACAAAGTGCTGAAATAAATTAAAAAAAAATATTATATTTATTTTTCATCGTCTACCCCATCGTGTGGGGTATCGTTAAATAGGTCTTTTAAAATGACTTCAGGGTTTCTAATACCATTTTTCGATTGAATTCTCCATGAAATATTGAAGTGCAAATTTTTGTTCCAGTAGTTTGTCCAACTGGCGTCCCCCCCCCCTCTAAAAGCTAAACTGCTGGCTTGAAAAATCTGGAAAAAATCGTGGTAATAGCGCATTTCATGAACTTTAAAGGAAAACTAATTTTTTACTAATTTAAAGGAAAAATAAAAAGTGGTTAAGGTAACTTTATATTAGTTTTTTTTTTAATTTTTTTTTATATTTTTAGCAGTAATAGTCGTTGAACTTGGGTGTTGGATGATTTTGTACCAAATACAAAATCCTTAGATAAACCCTTTAAAGTGACAAAGACGGAGTACCTAGTTACTTGTTTATAACGGGTAAAGACTTGCATTGAATAACAGGCTACTATGGAACCCTACGTTGCGCGTGGCCTGACACGCACTTGGCCGGTTATTTATAATTACTACTATGTAAGATTCATATCCATATTTCCTAAACAAACTTGTAGTGTATTTGTTTAACGTAGTAGCAGTATTTTGAAGTTAGATATATACTCGAATCTGGTTGAACGGTATCCATGAACGTGAACATTGAAAGGTTTTTAAACTGTGTATAAACAAGCACTTTTCTATGCTGGTATCCCACGTGATGTTAGGTGACGATGCGGTATAATATGGTATAGTGCTTGTCACGAATTGTAAGACAAGGCACTGATCAGCCGACATATTTGCATATAACAAAATGTCCGCTAATCTAACGTATATTTTTCATACACACTCACCAAAGACAAAACCAGAACAAAAATTATAATTTGCGAAATTCGTCAAATCAAAATACAAGGGCAGATTGAGACATTACATTATTTTTAAATTTTATTTATAAAAATATGTAAGGTATTGTTTTAATATATTATGTGCAATATTATAACATAACCTGTCTAAACGCGCCTTCCTAACTGGCTGGCACTGTTCATCGTGCGGGAATTCGGCTAAACTGTTTGCGACATGTCTTTGTTTCATTGCTGATTTTAGGCTCGACTTTAAAGCCAATCACTGCACAACATTTTTTCCAACTAAAATTCCAATAGATACCTTAGAAAATTTAAGACAGTTTAAAAATACACAAATTCAAAAACAAAACAAATTTAATAAAAATGTCACCATTACAAGTAAGTACATTTCGTCTAACACAATTCATTTGTATCTTAATAATAAAATTATTATCATTGCAACTGAATTTTAATAATTTAAAGTCGTTTACAAAACGAAATTATCCGACTTCAATAGCTGTCAGTAACAAGTTTTGTTCTCAATGAATTTTCAATGGGACCAAAGTAGAAGTAAACTCTCAAACAAAAACAAAATTCTATGTCGGTTGATATGTTACGACGTTCTGAAGATACAAATATTAAAGTCTATATATTATATATAAAAATATATATAAAAAACATTAAGTCTACAAATACAGTAAAATACTTATTTTATGGAGTCGGTTAAAATTTACATCATCCAGTTCTAAATTAAAACACGCTTAAAATAAATACCAATGACTATCAAACAACATACATTACTTTTACAAATACATATACATATTGATGTACAAGTTAGACAATTTACAGAATTTTAATCATTCCTGATTAGAAAAAGCATTGATATAATTCTATACGAGGTAGAACTTATAAGATGGTATTTATGTAAATGCCCTCCGCCGGACATATCGTTTAAACGTTATTTTACAACATTTATGCAAAAGAATATATATAGAATATATTATCAAAGCGGTACACAAAATAAACGTTTTCATAAAATTAATCTAAATGTAAAATTTTCATAAATATTTTAAAAAAATACGAACAAAAACAAAACAGTATATAGAACTGTAATAGTGTAGTTACCGCACAGAAGTCTTGACTCCTTGTCACAAAATGCATGAAACATACCAAATGATAGAGGCTTAAAACTTTTCTTTCCTAAAGTAATACGCTACATTATTCTGATAAAGAAATTGAGCATAATATTAACATTGAATTATGCGTGACATTGTTCATGTTCGGAGAGAGGCGATGTAAAGTCAAACAGACATGGGATGAATCGCACATAACATTGGTAACATTTATAACTGTTCTGTATACTATTTGTCAAAGGACATTTATTTCTACATATTTGAATTACTTTAGACAGATTACAATATTTTCCAAGGATTTTATTAATTACTTCTAAATTTTTAATATAACAGTGAATACATTGTTTGAATGAATCACTATTTTCGTATCTGCCATCTTCGAACATTTTTACATAATTGTGATTATTAGAACTGCAGCCACATCTTGTGAATAGACTGAGAAGGAATTCCAAGTCATGTTTTGCCAACTTCACTACTATCTGTAACGAGACAAAAACATATAGACTTCTATTTATTCAAATATAAAAAGGAGTCTATAGTTGGATAAGAAAACTGTAAAAAGACGATAAATGCAGATGCAGATTTAGCTTTAGAGTAGGGTGCATACGGACGCGTTGTGCTGCGTTGCGATAAGTATTTCCCTATTCTATAGTTGCGACGACTGAGTCCTTCGTATTTCATACAAATATATAAACGTATATATAAACTAGAAGTGCCCCGCGGCTTCGCTTGCGAAATAAACTTCTTTTATTTACTTATAACTTTTCTTTTGTAAAAACCTTTCTATCGTAAAAAAACATCAAACAAGAATTAGCCAAATCGGTTCATTCGTTTTCAAGTTATCACGTGACTAAGGGAAATGGGTATTCATATTTATAAAACCCGAAAAACCATATTGATTTTCAGACTTTGTTACCTACCCTATTTCGAAAAATCCTGCAAAACGTATTTACTTATTTATTTTCAGAATAAAGTTTCGAATAAAACAGACTATCTCATCTTGTTTTTCCAAACAAACTTTGAATCCCTGTTCCGTCTCCCTAAGAGGTGAATTTGGAAATTCTTTTCTTATCAAATACCTACGACATAATAACTATCTGCATTCTAAATTTCAGCGCTATCCGAAACAATATTGATTTTTAGACTTTGTTACCCCTCTTCGGAGTGGCATTTTGAAATAGCCTGAAACTCATATTTAATTGTTTATTTACTGAAGTACTTGTGTGAAGTTTCGAAAAAAAATACTATCCAAACTTTGCACCCCCGCTTCATCCCTTTGAAAAGTGAATGTTGAAAAACCCTTTCTTAACGGATACCAAAACATCAAAACAACTATGTGCATGCCAAATTCAGCGCAATCCAAAACAATATTGATTTCAGACTTTATTACTCCACTTCACCTTCTTTGGGTGGAATTTTGAAAAAGCCTGAGACACGTATTTACTTATCTATATACTAAAGTATTTGTGTGACGTTAAAAAAATATACTATCTATTCTTGTTTCTCCATAGAAACTTTGAATCCTGATTTCATCCCCTTAAGGGGTGATTTTTTGGAAAACCCTTTCTTAACGGATACCAACGTCATAATCACTATCTGCATGCTAAATTTCAGCGCAATCCAAAACAATAATGATTTTCAGACTTTGTTTACCTATTTCACACTCACAGGGTAGTATTTCAAAAAAACCTACCACACGTGTTTACTTATTTTTTACTGAAGCACTTATGTGAAGTTTCGAACAGAAAATACTATCTAATCTTGTTTCTCCGTACAAACTTTGAACTCCCATTTCATCCCCTTAAGGATTGAATTTTTGAAAATCATTTTTCAGAGGGAACTAACGTCGTAATAACTATCTGCATGCCAAATTTTATCGCAACCCGAAATAATATTGGTTGTCAGACTTTGTTACCCCATTTCACCCTTTTATAGGTGGAATTTTGAAAAAGCCTGAAACACGTATTTACTTATTTTTCTACTGAAGCACTTGTATGAAGTTTCGAATAGAAAAGGCTTTTTATCTTGTTTCTCCATACAAACTTTGAACCCCCATTTCATCCCTTAATAGGATGAATTTTGGAAAATCCTTTCTTACACACCCTTAGGTACTAAGACATATATACCCTTCAAATTTCAAGTCTCTACGACCAGCGGTTTAGGTTGTGCGTTGTCTGTCAGTCAGTCAGTATGTCAGGACAAAGATTCTTATAGTATTAGAAGAAAGATAGATGTTGCCCTAACCTTGTACTATTCATTATTCTGTGCCCTAACCGACATCACGTTGTACCACAGACACAATAAAGAACAGAAGAAGTAAAGCTGATATATTAATTAATTTTATTTTTAATGTTATACCAATTTCTTAATATTTTTATAGATGCAATAAATTATTTAATACTTTTCATCATTTATTGATATCACGGAGTTATATTGGTAAGTATAATTCAAAATAATGTGAACTTATATGTACCTGTTGCGAATATTCACTTCCCCAAGTTCCACAATGAATAGCTTTTGTGCTACCAAATAAAAATATGCAATTGATGAGAATGATGTTTAGAAGTAACATTGTTTATAAAAATATTACATACAACTGGAAAATATTTCAATTATTAAAAATAATTTTGGTATCATTGTCAAACCTTCATCGTTTTTATACCTTAAAACAGTTGGGTAAACAAAAAAAAATGCAAATAGCGTATTGGTCACACTGCATTGCAAATATTTTAATAATCTATGTAAAAACTAGATAATATTTTTTGGTGTGTATGTTTGTAATCAAGTGTCAGTGTCCGTAGCATTTCAAGATGTACATGATGAAACACCCCTTGTGTTATATGTACGTAGTAAGAAAGAAATAAAGATAAATCATTTATTTGACATCACACATTAAAATACTAACTAAAACAATGAAACCAGAAACAATGTAAGGTGTCAATAATTACGATAATTGAAAAACTAAAACAACCGACTTCCATGCCCCGCAACTCAATTTCAGTAGCAAGTTTAAGAAGTTTATCGTCATATCTCTGGAGATACTTATCAAGTCTCGATTAAATTACAATCGGACTACCTTGGAAGCGTACCCTACCGATAACAAAAATAATCATTCGAATCGGTTCACAATTGACGGAGTAATCGTGTAACATATACAAAAAAAAAACATACAGACGAATTGCGAAACTCATTTTTAGAAGTCGGTTGAAAAGGCTTGTGTCAGCACATATGTCTAGATTTATACCTGGACGCTGATTTTCAGATAAGCCTGCGAGTGATGAAAAAACATTTAATATTATTAAGTATTCTGTGTTATAAGTTTGACGTATGTATCTGTGCCGGTGTTGGTCTGTCTGTGGAATGGTAGCGCCCAGACAGACTTATGAACTGCTATTAATTTAGTTTTTTTTGTAGGTGTCTCAGTCGAAAGTGTTATTGACTTTGATTCTTTGATTTAATGAAAACCCGTTCAAACGTCTTAAGACATTGAGTTTTTTTTTAGGTGATGACGCTATGAAATAAACTTTCATAGGACTGATCTATTTGAAATTAAGTATCCTCTTACGTCAATGATATTGTAAGGACATGGTAGCATTGACTTGATGCTGGGGCATCTCATGGAATCTGCAAAATATTGTACTTCTAACCAATTTACAGCAGATATGTCGTGATTATAATTGAATGCTGTAAGGATTGGCTTTACTGAAATCTACAGAGCGTAACTATCCCAACCCGTTATTGGCTTGCACCAGATATCATAACGGAACTCGATTGCCGACATGTCTTTGTTGGGTGAGCGGTTTGAGACAAGGCCTAGCCTTCAAACAATGGTCACCCATTTAATACCACCCAAGGATCACGTAGGGTTGGATAATAATTATAGGCAGGAATTCAACAAAGACCATGAGTGACAATGACCCCCCAAATGTCTCTCTTCTAAACCATACAGTATTTCATAAGTAGGTAGTACAGAGCATAAACTAAACCATGTGAACTATTATAAAGTAGGGGATCTAAACAAATTGATTTGTAGAGTTTTGTCTAAATCATACATTCAAACCTAAGTGTCATGAGCGAAGCCACGGACTCAAAAACTACTGAACCAATTTAAAAAATTCTTTCACTAATACATAGAATGAACTTTCGGAATGAAAATAGGCTATATATTATCGCGTTTAAATCAAAGGTACATTCGTGGAGACTTAATTTGCAACCTAAGTCGGCAAAAAAAACGGTCAAAAAAACACGATTCTTTCGAACGCTGCTCAATTGAAAATAGATAGAAGAATATTTTCTATGGAAGAGTTGTACAACTTAATAATACCTACAAAAAAGTCCGCGACAGCATATGTCTATCTCTTAAGGTTGACTCACAGTAACCATTTTAATCTTAATATTTTTGTTAAAAAATATTACATAACTTCCAAGGCTATTTTCAAGTATATAGTATTAATCGTTATCCAAATAATTACGTTTATTAGCTTGGCCACATATTATAGATTAAAATTGTCGTTAAGAGTATATAATTCAAATGAAAACTCTAGAAGATATCACGAATTTCACATACACGCATCGCAAAATTAATAATATATTTGCAGTGAAACGTGAAAAGTGTCATAGTTACTACGAACATATTATTATATGCTTAGTTATGCTGTAGATCCCCATCGATCACAATCAATTTGAAGTCAATATAGTATAATAATATGATCTATTGTATAAAATAATATTCATCTATATATATAATAATATAATATTTTAAACCACCCCGACTGATCTATGCATAATCTTTTCATTAAAAGCATTCCAATGACTCTAACATCACACGACATTTAAAATCTGAGCTGTAAGTTGGTGAGGATTTGAGTATTCTGTAGAGTCCATGAGATGTCCCGGCATCAGGTCAATGTTCCATGTTCTTAAAATATCGTTGAAGAAGAAGATTTTCGAATTCATCAGACCTATGAAAGTTGATTTAATAGCGCAATTAACTAGAAAAAAGCTCATAGTTTTATAACGATTGAACGAATTTTCATAAATCAAAGCTAAGAACACTCTCGATGAAGATATCTATGAAACAAAAAAAAAACTATCAATAATAAAAACAACATCGGTTCATCCGGTTAGGTGGTAAGATGCTATAGACAGACACACAGATCCACACATTAAGCGTATATTACCTACGTTATGCGTCGGGGAACGCCGTAAGGTTAAGGCGGCAGATGTTCTCCTTGGTGTTAAGCTACTTTTTGGTAGATTTAATGATCCCACTACCACTGTACGAAAACTCATGATTCATGAATGCACATTAAACTTTCATTGGTAGGTATATAGCTAGGATTAGAACCAACGACCGTCGGGTCAAAATCAGGGTCCTATTCTTTACGCCAAATGGCCGTCCAATATCACTACGTAAGTATTATAAAACAAAGTCCATCACTGCGTCTGTCTGTCTGTTCGCAATAATCTCAATAGCTACTGAACGGATTATCATGCGGTTTTCACCAATAGCCAGAGTGATTATGAGGAAGGTTTAGGTGCATATTTCGTTAAGGTTTTGTTTAAATTAAATGAAATATGACGATGATTGTTAAATATGTTCATATTTTATATTCGATGCAACAAACTGATGCAAATTTTGTAGGCATATATGTTCTACCCGTGCGAAGCCGGGGCGGGCTGCTAGTACATAATAAAAATGCTTCTGTATAGGCAGAAACTAAGGTCACATTAAGTATAAATGAAGTGTGACCTAGAATGATACAATATCCGTAATGTCCTTACCCCGACATGTCAATAAACATGATCGTTATCTATACTAATATCATATTATCTTTTCTATGCAAATATTATAAAGAGAGAACATTTGTATTTTTGTATGTTTGTAATGATTTGGCTCAAAAACTACTGAACCGATTTAAAAAATTCTTTCACTAATACATAGAATGGTCTTTCGGAATGAAAATAGGCTATATATTATCCCGTTTAAATCAAAGGTACATTCGTGGAGACCTAATTTGCAACCTAAGTCGGCAAAAAAACGGTCGAAAAAACACGTTTCTTACAAACGCTACTTAATTGAAAATAGATAGAAGAATATTTTTTTTGCAAGAATTGTACAACTTAATAAGACCTACAAAAAAGTCCGCGACAGTATATGTCTATCTCTTAAGGTTGACTCACAGTAACCATTTTAATCTTCAATTTTTTGTTAAAAAATATAACATAACTTTCAAGGCTATTTTCAAGTATATAGTATTAATCGTTATCCAAATAATTACGTTTATTAGCTTGGCCACATATTATAGATTAAAGTTGTCCTTTACAGTATATAATTCAAATGAAAACTCTACAAGATATCACGAATTTCACATACACGCATCGCAAAATTAATAATATATTTGCAGTGAAACGTGAAATGTGTCATAGTTACTACGAACATATTATTATATGCTTAGTTATGCTGTAGATCCCCATCGATCACAATCAATTTGAAGTCAATTTAGTATAATAATATGATCTATTGTATAAAATAATATTCATCTATATATATAATAATATAATATTTTAAACCACCCCGACTGATCTATGCATAATATTATATTTTCATTAAAAGCATTCCAATGACTCTAAACACGACATTTAAAATCTGAGCTGTAAGTTAGTGAGGATTTGAGTATTCTGTAGAGTCCAGGAGATGTCCCAGCATCAGGTCAATGCTTCCATGTTCTTACGATATCGTTGAAGAAGAAGATTTTCGAATTGATCAGACCTATGAAAGTTGATTTCATAGCGCAATTAACTAGAAATAAGCTCATAGTTTTATAACGATTGAAGGAACTTTCATGAATCAAAGCTAAAAAAACTCTCGAGGAAGACATCTATCAAACAAAAAAAAAAAACTGGCCAAGTGCGAGTCAGCATCGCGTCTCTTATCGCACACTTAGGAAGGGTTCCGTACAATACGAAACATAACAGAGTTTCAACCTCATATATTTGATTAATTGATATTACCAAGAATATTTGGTTTGGTCGCGATTTAGAAAGACGGGCTTGTTTACTAGCGTCATCTATGTCATTTTGCCGAAACTAATTAGATGATGGCGTTTAAAAACACGTTTATTGTATGGGGATTCCCTTTAATATTTAACTTTATTTTGTTTTTAGTATTTGTTGCTCTAGCGGCAACAGAAATACACCTGTAAAAATTTCAACTGTCTAACTATCACGGTTAATGAGCTATAGCCTGGTGACAGACGGACAGACAGACAGACAGACAGACAGACAGACAGACAGACAGACAGACAGACAGACAGACAGACAGACAGACAAACGGACAGACGGACAGCAGAGTATTAGTAATAGGGTCCCGTTTTACCCTTTGGGTACGGAACCCTAAAAACTATCAATAATAAAAACAAAATCGGTTCATCCGGTTAGGTGCTAAGGTGCTACAGACAGACACACAGATACACACGTTAAACGTATATTACCCCTACATTTTGCGTCGGGGAACGCCGTAAGGTTACGGCGGCATATGTTCTCCTTGGTGGTAAGCTACTTTTTGGTAGATTTAATGATCCCACTACCACTGTACGAAAACTCATGATTCATGAATGCACATAAAACTTTCATTGGTAGGTATATAGCTAGTATTAGAAACAACGACCGTCGGGTCAGAATCAGGGTAACTATCCATTACGCCAAAAGGCCGTCCAATATGACTACGTAAGTATTATAAAACAAAGTCCATCACTGCGTCTGTCTGTCTGTTCGCAATAATCTCAATAGCCACTGAACTGATTATCATGCGGTTTTCACCAATAGCCAGAGTGTTTATGAGGAAGGTTTAGGTGCATACTTCGTTAAGGTTTTGTGTAAATTGGATGAAATATGACGATGATTGTTAAATATGTTCATATTTTATATTCGATGCAACAAACTGATGCAAATGTTGTAGGCATACGAGTATATGTTCTACCCGTGCGAAGCCGGAGCGGGCTGCTAGTCTATATATATATAAGAAAGTCGTGTTAGTTACTACACTTATAACTCAAGAACGACTGAACCATTTTTTATGATTTTTGTATATTTGGAATTGTCTTTGTCAGGAATAGGATAATAAGTATTAAAAACAATGAATAATTGACCTAAAAAAAATTATATAAGAAAAAATATTTTGTAAAACTACATTGCGTAAATATACATGTGTAAAATATACATTGTGTACTATATTGTGTAATAGTATTTTGTGAACATCGCGATCTCACCGCGTGACCTCACTCCCGAGAAAGAGCGACTGACTCGCTCGAAACCTAGGTCGAGAAAATTCGACTAAAGGTACGTAAATTATAGCCGGTATATAACAATAATAATGTTACAAATTCACGATAATTTTAAAATAAAAAATATTTTGCCAAAATGTTCCTGGGTTTAAATACTGCCAATTATTTGATGTTCAATTAAGCCAGTGTCAAGTATAAAAATTCTTGCCATGGGTGGATAGCATAACAATATTCGGATTATCGCGTATCGTTTTTGGTATAATTATGGCACCACACGATTAGTGTATTTAGCCAGTGTCAAGTAGTAAGTCAATCAAAAATTCTTCAAGTATTTGTGAATTCAAGTCATGTAGATTTTAAAAATGTCAAATATTGTCAGTAATGATGAAGATTGAGCTCACTTGCGTGCTACAGGCCTATTCCAGCAGTCGACAACGAAACGGGCTGATGATGAAGAAGCCGGGCTAGGTCGCAATGCAATACAGGTTTTTTCCAAAACCTACCGCAGGCACCAGTCTCTCATATAAAGTATTTTCAATTATTACTTTTACATGTTACATAACTCCAAACTTACCAAATTACTTGTGAGAGATATAAATGTTTATTATTATTATTCAAAATAAATAAATGCTTATTATTATTATAATAAAACACAAAAGCAGAAAATCAACAATTACTTTTACTCATTTATTATTGAATCAGTATTTAAATAAAAGCTGGCCAAGTGCAAGTCGGACTCGTACACGTGTTATATATTCTACTACTGTGTATATCAATGACGCCGAGTCACCATTTTAACAAGAACATGCAGTTGCGCAATTCGCCGAGTAATACCAAGAATGAACCACACATTGGCCCTGCATCGTGGGATCAGCGGATTCAGCATTTCCGGAATGTTATACATTCCTCTACTGACATGTAATGACACCGAGCTACCGCATTCATGAGAACATGTAGTTAGTTGTGCAAGCCCGCCGACCGATACCAGGAATAGACCGCACCGCGGCACTGCATCGTGGGACCAGCGAATTCAGCATTTCGGCACACCTTCTCATGGGAACAGCAGAATCACCATTTCCGCGATGCTTTATAATGCATACCTTTGTTAATTAAAATCACTTTACTTTACGTTCTCACATCGAACGGACTGTCACGTCACATAGGTTTAGGATTTTAGAATGTAATAAGTATATTTTAGTAACAGACTTTCCGCTCTTACATCGACGGACTGTTCTGACCTTTAGTTATAGCTACTTTTATTGTAAAAGTTTCATATAAATAAATAAGTTTAACTATTTCGGTTTTCTTTGCATCCTCAACGGCGGGCGTACATAATTCACGTAGGTTTCCGTAACACAGCAGAGTAATTTAGAATTATAATTTTTCGCTTAACTCAAAGTTATATTTGCGGTTGCTATATTTCAAAAACTGCTGTTTATATCTCGTTCAAACCAATTTTGGTTGAAAGTTTTTATTGAGATCTACAGCATATTTCTTTTGGATTTTTTACTCCATTACTTTAAAAGTTAGAGGGGGCGGGGGATACACATTTGACCACTTTGGAAGTGTCTATCATTCAAATAAATTACTTTGAGAAAAAAGGGTTTTAGAAACCTCAATGTCATTGTTAAAGACCTATCTATAGACATACCACACATATTGGTTTGATGAATATTTTTTTTAGTTTCTGTTCCATTTGTATAGGGAGCCCCTCTTAATCTTTTTTTAAAATTTTGTATTATAATCGTAAAGCTGTTCACATAATACACCTTTTTTTTTTTTTTTTTTTTTATACCGAACTGGGTAGCACTTGATCACTATCTCACCTGATGTTAAGTGATGATGCGATCGATGATGTAGCGTGCTTACCCAGAAGATACCTATTCACTCGCGATTTGAAGACCCCCATATTGTACTTAATCGGAAACACGGACTCAGGCAGGGTATTCCATTCCTTAGCGGTTCGTATGATGAACGAAGAAGCAAATCGCTTCGTTCGGGTAGATGGTATATCCACCATAAATCGGTGGCGCCTTTTAGTGTCTCTGGATGTCCGATTATAAAATGGGGATGGTGGAATCAAATCATGCAGTTCCATTGCACACTCTCCGAAATGTATCCGATAGAAAACCGATAAACAAGCGACTTTGCGGCGATGCGCGAGACTCTGGAGTCTCTTGCTTACTAATAGGTCATCGCTGATGAGTTTTTTGGCTCTCCTCTCAATAGCTTCCAGTGTCTCCAGCTGGTATTTAGCAGAACCATCCCAAAGGTGAGAACAGTACTCTATACACGACCGGACTTGTGCTTGGTAAAGATTAAGCAACTGTCCCGGTGTGAAGTACCGTCTCACCTTAGCCAAAATGCCGAGCTTTTTTGAGGCTAGCTGGGCTCTAGACTCAATATAAGAGCCGAAATTGAGAGTTGGTGTCAAAGAGATGCCAAGAAGCTCGAGATTGTTACTTATCGGAACGGACACATCCCGGAAAGTAGGAGCCAGTAGAAATGGGCTCCGTTTAGCGGAGAAAAGACACGCCTGGGTTTTCGCAGCATTGAACTTGACCAGATTGGCATCGCCCCAATCAGAGACTGCCTTCAAAGAAAAGTTCAAGCGTTCGACCATCGCTTCTCTATGAGACTGGATTTGTAATGCACTGGTTCGTGCGTTGGATGTATAACTCTCTACAACAGTGCTGTCATCTGCGTACCCAAAGATACCGGGTTTAAGCAGGTCATTAATATGCAGCAGAAAAAGTGTTGCAGAGAGTACTGATCCTTGAGGGACTCCGGCATTTATGGCCAATTGGTCGGAAGAACAGCCATCGATGACCACTCGAATCGACCGATCCCTCAAGAAATCTGCTATCCAAACACATAAACCAGTGGGCAGGCCGTATGAAGGAAGCTTGCTAATAAGGCTATCGTGCCAAACCCTGTCGAAAGCCTTCGAGATGTCAAGAGAGACGGCCAGCGCCTCGCCGTGGTTCTCGATGGCTTCGCTCCAGATGTGCGTGGCATACGCTAGAAGATCCCCAGTAGACCGGTTTCGGCGAAACCCGTATTGTCGGTCACTGAGGAGATCGTTCACTTCTAGGTATGCCAGGAGCCTGTGGTTCAGTACACGTTCCATAGTCTTACAGAGTATGGAAGTGACTGAGATAGGCCTGTAATTGACAGGGTCTGCACGACTACCCTTTTTCGGCACGGGTTGCACGTTTGCTTGCTTCCAGGACTTAGGCACTTGACCAGTCGTCATAGACAAGCGAAAGAGGCGTGTCAAAATAGGAGCCAACTCAGGCGCACACGTCCTCAAGACTACAGCTGGTATACCGTCTGGACCACTAGCTTTGTTCACGTCTAGATTGCGCAACGCTTTGCGTACTTCAGTCTGACGAATGCGGATTTCCGACATAAACGTCCCGCAAGTCGGCAGACTAGAAGGTACAGCATTGCCAGCATCTAAACGTGAAGACTCCGCAAACAGAGTAACAAATAAATTCGCTTTCTCTTCAGCCGAGTGTGCTAGTGATCCATCGGGTTTCAGTAGTGGAGGCAGTGAGGGACGGCAGAAGTTCTCTTCGATCGACTTCGCCAGGGACCAGAACGCTTTGCTACCCGAGGGGTAAGAAGCAAGTTTGTTCCCTGTTCGGCGTATGTGATCGAAGCGAGCCTTCTTGAGAGCCTTTTTGCAGGACTTGGCGGCTAAGTTAAAGGCTTTCTTCTTTTCGCGTACATCTCTAGTCTTGCGGGTTCGAGCATCAGCCCAGGCTAAGTAAGCTTCATGTTTTGATGCTTCTGCATCTCTACATTTGGCATTAAACCATGGACGAGCTTTGCTTGACACCGGAACGTCAGAAAATGGTATGAAATACTCCATACCCTGACGTAACACTTCTGTCACAGCATCCGCGCAAGCTGAGGGATCGCTCGAAGAAAAACATACCTGCCGCCAAGGATAAGACGCGAAAAAACAACGCATCTCATCCCAATCTGCTGACCTGTATCGCCACACCCGCCGGGTGCCTTTTTGGCTGGGATCGGGCGGGGAGTAGACGGATACAGACTTCACCAGACAGTGGTCGGAGCTACCTAAGGGTGATGAAACCGACACCGAGTAGCGGTCTGGTTCTGTTGTCAGCAGAAGGTCCAAGCAATTGGCTGTATGGCCATCAACGTCCGGTATCCTTGTTGCTCCCTGGACCAACTGAGTGAGGTCTAGCGTTAAAGCAAGCTTACGCATCTCTCGACCAGCGTGGTCAGTGCTCTGGTATGGGTATAGCCAGTCTTGATGATGGGCGTTGAAATCCCCCAGAAGCACTAATTGAGCAGAAGGATACCTCTGTTGGGCCACATCAGCCGCCTCACTGAGGTGGTTTCCTCCGCTGTGCGAACGGTAGACACTAGCATAAAGAATTTTCTCTATGCCAGTGTCCACCAAAATCCACATGACGGAAAGTTGAGGGTCTTCAAGGTTGCGGAGACGCCGATAGCAAATGTCATCGCGGGCATACATACAAACTCCCGCCCTCGCCCTAAAGTTATGCTCTAGAACATAGCCTGGGTAGGCAAGGTACGCCGCGTCAGCTGGACATTTGATCTGCGTCTTCGTGAGGAACAGAATATGCGGTTTTTCGGTCTCAAGGTGGTGGTGGACCGAGAGGATATTGGAGTGCAAGCCTCGAATGTTTGAGAGGTGCACTTGAACCTACCTATTAAGTTTCAACTGTGAAGTCTTAATAATTTCGGAATAAAATGGCTGTGACGGATACGGACGGACAGACAGACAGACAGAAAAAATATATATCTAGAATACAAGCGCTGTAAAATCTATTTTCAACCAACTTTCAAAATGGAGGAGGTTCTCAATTCGTCTGTACTTCTTTTTTGTATGTATGTTACGTGATTACTCCGTCAATCGTGAACTGATTAGAATGATTATTTTTTAATCGGTAGGAGACGTTTTCGAGGTGGTCCCATTGTAAATTCATCGAGAAGTGATAAGCATCTCCAGAGATATGACGATAAACGTCTCAAACTTGCTACTGAAACTGACTCGCGGGGCATGGCAGTCGGTTGTTTTCGTTTTTAAACTATCTTAATTATCTAAGGGCCAGTTTCACGGGTTCCTGATCTATACTAATATTATAAAGAGAGAACATTTGTATTTTTGTATTTTTTGTATTTTTGTATGTTTGTAATGATCAAAAACTACTGAACCGATTTAAAAAATTCAGTATTCAGTATTCAGTATTTTATTGCGTCTATAAAAGTATTTACAAGGTCTTAAATAAAATGTACAGTTCTTATTAAATGTACAGTTATTATTTTACTTATATAAAGAATAGACTTTCGAAATGAAAATAGGCTATATATTATGCCGTTTAAATCAAAGGTACATTCGTGGAGACCTAATTTGCAACCTAAGTCGGCAAAAAACGGTCGAAAAAACACGTTTCTTACGAACGCTGCTCAATTGAAAACAGAAGGAAGAATATTTTCTATGCAAGAGTTGTACAACTTAATAAGACCTACAAAAAAGTCCGCGACAGCATATTATGTCTATCTCTTAAGGTTAACTCACAGTAATCATTTTAATCTTTGATTTTTTGTTAAAAAATATTACTAAACTTCCAAGGCTATTTTCAAGTATATAGTATTAATCCTTATCCAAATAATTACTTGAATTAGCTTGGTCACATATTATTGATTAAAATTGTCTTTTACAGTATATAATTCAAATGAAAACTCTAGAAGATATCACGAATTTCACATACACGCGTCGCAAAATTAATAAAATATTTGCAGTGTAACCACAGATTAGTTCATAGTTACAACGAAAATATTAATAAATGCTTAGCTATTCTGTACATCCCCACCGATCACAATCAATTTGAAGTCAATATAGTATATGATCTATTGTATAAAATAATAATGATCTATGTACCTATATATTAATATAATATTTTAAACCACCCCGACTGATCTATAAATAATCTTTTCATTAAAAGCGTTCCAATGACTCTAAACACGTCATTTAGAATCTGAGCTGTAAGTTGGTGAGGATTTGAGTATTCTGTAGAGTACAGGAGATGTCCCAGCATCAGGTCAATGCTTCCATGTCCTTACAATATCGTTGAAGAAGAAGATTTTCGAATTCATCAGACGTATGAAAGTTCATTTCATAGCGCAAATTACTAGAAAAAAGCTCATAGTGTTATAACGATTAAACGAATTTTCATAAATCAAAGCTAAGAACACTCTCGATGAAGATATCTATGAAACAAAAAAAAACTATCAATAATAAAATCAAAATGGTTCATCAGGTTGGGTGCTAAGATGCTACAGACAGACACACAGATACACACGTTAAATGTATAATACCCCTACTTTTTGCGTCGGGGAACGCCGTAAGGTTACAGTGGCAGATGTTCTCCTTGGTAGTAAGCTATTTTTCAACCTACTTTCAAAAATAAGGACGTTCTCAACTCGTCTGTATGTTTTTTTTTGTGTGTATGTTACGTGATTACTCCGTCAATTGTGTACCGATTCGAATGATTATTTTTGTAATCGGTAGGGTACGTTTTCGAGGTGGTCCCATTGTAATTTCATCGAGATGTGATAAGCATCTCCAGAGATATGACGATAAACGTCTCAAACTTGCTACTGAAGTTGACTCGCGGGGCATTGAAGTCGCTTGTTTTAGTTAAACTATCTTAATTATTGGTAGATTTAATTATCCCACTACCTCTGTACGAAAACCATGAATGAATGCACATAAACTTTCATTGGTAGGTATGTAGCTAGGATTAGAACCAACGACCGTCGGGTCAGAATCAGGGTAACTATCCTTTACGCCAAAGGGCCGTCCAATATCATTACGTAAGTATTATAAAGTCCATCACTGCGTCTGTCTGTCTGTTCGCAATAATCTCAATAGCTACTGAACGGATTATCATGCGGTTTTTACCAATAGCCAGAGTGTTTATGAGGAAGGTTTAAGTGCATTATTCGTTAAGGTTTTGTGTAAATTGCTTGAAATATGACGATGATTGTTAAATATGTTAAAATTTTATATTCGATGCAACAAACTGATGCGAATTTTGTAGGCATATATGTTCTACCCGTGCGAAGCCGGGGTGGGCTGCTAGTATCTAATATAAAGAAATCTGAGAGATTTTTGACAGCTTTTATATGGCACCATGTATCAGATAACTATCTAACGCATTATCAGGAACCGGTGATACTGGCCCTTAATCTTGTATATGCGTATATGTATAGATTGCTTAGGTGCTAAATAATTAAAAACTCTAACTCTAACTCTACTCCACGTAATAAAATGAAATACCTGTTCTATTTTATAGACCTTTAACTGCACGGTTAACTAAGTAGGCAGTCTAATACTTGAAAACAGATCAGCAATAAAATTCACTAATTACTGCTAAAAATATACGTACGTACGTACGACTGTTACATCGAATTTTTATTTGGGTACATACTAAAAAAATGTCTGTTTGATTTAAGGCACGGACACACTGCAGCGTCTTGCGTGCGCGATCTAGGCGGCAATAAGATAGCGCAGTTTTTAGAAAAGATAGAAAGCGCAGAAAGCGCTGTAGTATTTGTACCGACTGGTTCACGCCAAACACGATCCGAAAACAATTGAAAAGTACTGAGATCGCGCCCGCAGATCGTAGGACGCCGCGGTGTGCCCGTACCTTTATGGTAACAAATGCTTCGATCAGAAAAAGTAGATCGAAGAGTAAAGAATGTATTTAATTTTTGTAAATTTTTCTAAAAAATTAAACCTGCTTCGTTTTATTACTTACTACCTTTTAGACAAACTGCAGTTGCATACAGAATCGGCGTCGTATATAATTAATATATATTTAATTATATTTACTAATATAAAATAATGTTAGGTAGAAAAATCAATTATATCCATCGCATCAAAGGCCTCTATCTATCTCCTGGATTATCTGTTGCCGAGGCAACTCTCTTCAAGATTTATAAGGCCAGCAATACATCACGAACCGACCTCAGTTCCCTTGAGACTTCTTTATTGATGATTTAATTAAGCAGTTACCCACAGGCTCTCTTACCGTCATCATCTTAAAACGATGTATGATTTTCAACCTAAGCACCAACAACATAACGTTTATTTCTTAAGATATCTGTGCACATCTATTGGGAAGCAGTATCCATGACCGTACAGCTTGCCGTCGCTTGTCCGCTTCGGAATTTGTAATTAAGAAACAACTCCTCGAAAATCTGTTTACGAAGTCAGCTGAAGTATTTTATCTCGTGCTTGCGGTTTCATGTTAACAGCCTAGCGAGTAGGTACTTACATGTGGGAACGTAGAATAGTTTGCGTGCTTGCGGTTTTCAAAGGTTCAGAGTTTTAATCAAATTTCTTCCATGTGCCACTGAAGTAATGGCGAACATGATTATGGATACTCGTCACGCTTTTGGAATTGTATGTTTCTTACTATTATAATTCTATAGTTTTTTTTGGTTAGCTGTCAGTGCTGGCATTGTTTCAATGTGAGCCTCATAAGAGTATCACACTTATCATTTCCTACTAATATCTTATTTTCAGAGTTCAGTTTCTAAGTTCTCAAAACATCCATATTGCACTAAATAATGTAAACAATAAAATAAACAGCTACTCCAGATTGTTAAATCTAGCGCAGAAATGAATTAACAAATTAATCCGGGTAGCGTTTATTACAAGATTCTATTTAACATGCAATGTTTGTATGTATAATTTAATCATCATAATCATTAACAGCCAGTATTCGTCCACTGCTGGACATAGGCCTCTCCTATGGCACGCCACTGAGTTCGATCTTCAGCTCCTCGTTTTCAACCGCTACCAGCCAGCTTGCGTATATCATCGCTCCACCTAGATGGAGGGCGTCCTACGCTTCGCATGCCAAGCCGTGGTCTCCCCTCTAGAACAAGTCTATACCAACTATGACCTGTCTGTATGTTCGATTCAAATTTTGCAAGCGTAACTTGACGGATTTCCGGCATGTTTGATTGAGCTGATACTTTGCACACATAATTATGTAAATCAGATGACAATGCAATGTTTTGGACTATTAAGCTCGTGTGATAATGGAGCCGGAAGGTGGCCGGAAGGCTATAGGAACTCCTTGATAAAACTATTCATCATAAATTTCTAATACACTCTTGGCTGGTGTTGTAGAGGATCCAAGCTCAGACTTCGTGCGTCATTGGTCTAGCCAGCTTAAACCACTGGCAAGATTAGTGACTCAGTAACAATTTTTTAAGATAGTGTATTTGCCAAATGTTTTGTGTACTAACATATTTTTTTAAAGTGTCAGTAAAACACCTTCTTCCAATTGAAACATCGTGTAATGGGCGCAAACTTCGTATAATATACATCCGACCAATGTCGGTACATCACAAACTATACAATAAATGTCGAGAATTTAGAGGTACTTTTATAACCACGACCTACTAGTTTAAACGCCAAGACCGAACTGAAGCCCGACTGCCAACACTCTACCGCGTTAACTTTCTTGTTTTCTTTTTAAGGTTGGCATCCATGCTTAGAGGCCACAGACAATTCTCATTCGCGGTAGTTTTGAAGTTGGCAGGTTGGCACTATCGATTGACACTGACAGTGTGAGTCAAAACGTTTCCAATGGCAGTTTCACAAAACATAAGTCAAATGAGCACAATTCATTATTAAAATACATCAATATAAGTAAATTTAACTTATAAAAATAAGAAATCATGACACTCGGCCATCCGACAACGTGATGCCTCCCGGCATACACATAAAAATAACTCAATCATATTTTAATAATAATAGAAATATCAAGAATATAAAACTATGATTCTAATATTTCATCGCTATAATATCATATTACATTATTTCTGATAACATAAATTCCTACAATATTTATCAAATAAACTTTTCCACGAATATTAATTCCAAATTAATGTTTATTTAACTTAATATAAATTTACTATGTTTACTAATATTTCACACGAATTGAAAAATAATTACTTATATGTATGAACAAAACTAATTAATTAGACAAATTTGCTTTACACAAATTATTTAACTATGCTTTAATTAAATCATGACACAAAATATAATGTGTGAATAAATATATAACATAAAACCCTGGTTTTGTAACCTCAGTAGCTGAAATCATGACATCAGACCTTATTTCATACCACCAGTAAAGATGCCATCATCATAGCTTTGTACATCAACGGATTTAATATATATCCAAGGTCGGATTCTATTGAATGCAGTAACCGCAGTTACTAATAAGTTTAAAAGTATTATTTAATCAAGTTATTTTAATCTAACAAAATTATCAAAAACTTAGTAAAGTATGAAAAGTCGTTCGAAAGATTATTTATGAAAATAAAATATTACTACGGCTTTTAATAAATGCTGAAAAAGGCACGGAACAATGTAATATATTCAGAACAATAAGGAATACGTCTAAGCCCATAGATTTGACAAGATCAATAAATAACAAGAGCATAACTGCTGATAAACAAAAACATAAGCAGTGAGTTCATAATTAATCACCAAAAGTATATAAATCACTAAAATATCAATTATAAATTGTAACGTTACAAAGGTATCAAGCACCTAAACAATAAAATATTTTTAATCCACTTTTGTTTGAAATACCTTCGACTCCAGCCAAAATAAAATAAATACACTTTAATACGAAACGTTAATTTCGTCAGTCGCCTGTAAGAATCGCTGGCAGAAAGGTTAGCGTTTTTGATTTGCAATCTGCGTGACCCTGATTCGAACACCGTCATTTATCGTTTTCTTTTTTGTCGCCAGCGCAGTAACTTTGAATAGCAACATCAATGTTAGTAAAATGTCAGCAGATAACCAAGATAGCACCACTTGTAGTTTACCTGATTATTTTGAAAATTAATTTGGAACTCCTGAAATAATTCCAGGACTTTATATTTAGACATTAGAATGAAATTATAGTATTACCTCTTGAAGACGAAACTTTAAAAGGCAAGAATGAAGAATAACCTCTTTGAAACGAACTATATAAAAAGTTATTTAAAGTTTCATTAAATCGAAGTCATTAACTACATCTCAAAAGTAGTAAATCTTCAGTAAAACATTGATGTGTATTTTCGGGCTGTTGCCCGAACTAAAACAATTATTGATAATATAGACTCCAAAAAAACATTCAACGTATAATAAGACAGCGTTGACATAGATGGAAAATTACTATGAAATGAACCCAAAAACAAATATTTCATAATTATTTCAAGTCATTAGAAATAACCCAAGTATCCACTACATGTCTAAAGAAGGAAATATCACTTGACATTACCAACAAAGAAATTTGTGTTTAGAGCTCGAAATATCAAATAAAGATAGTAACGGTGGCAGAAAATAATGTACCGTATCATAAAAAGACAGATAATATGTTACTAACTTGTCGTATTCATCCAGTAGTATCTTATGTATGTGTGTATAATAATGTATATGGCTATATATATGTGTGTATGTATAAAATGTGTGTGTAATGTACATTTAGTGTATGTATTTTATGTATTATAATTATTTTTATATAATTTTATAGCTGTACACCCCTTTCCCTTGCAACATGAATATGTGAAATCCTGTCCACCCAAAGCTTGTCTAATAAAGATCACTCCAAGCGATAAGACCGCCCATAGTATGAACATTATCTTGTTATGAATTATTGTCTGTATATTTTATTTGATGTGCAATAAATAATCATTCTATTCTATTCCACCTTTAGATTAATTTCAGTAGCAACAAGCAGCTTGTTACAGATATGGATAAGAAGTTAGCGAAATTACGGAGAATGATTACTGCATTAATCCGCGAAAAGAACTTCAGAATATCAAGTGATCACTTTGGTATATCCATGTAATACATAGTACACTTATAAATATTATACATACTAATAGTTTACCTATTATGTCTACCAACTGTTGAATACTCAAGACTTACAATTGAAGAGTAGAATATCTCAATTCCTGAGCTTGAGCTAAAATCAATCACAAGGAAATAATCCAAATAGGAATATAAAGAGAACAAAAAAAAACCACAGTGGAGTAGTAATCCTCATGAAAAATATTTGTAGCTTAATTGATCTTTTCTTAATTAGAACAAATGTTTCTGTTTTCCTGTGTAATGAAATTATAATTATAGTAATAATTATTTCCATATAGACGTACAAAATTAACATCGCTTTATAATTTAATGATTTGTTTTTTAATGGATTATAGACATTTTATTAGCATTTTTCAATTTTCAAAGCATTAGCTTTTAAACAACAGACTATATAAAATAGGAACCAAAGTTGGTTTTATAACTCCATGCATTGTTTTTTTTTTTAAAATTACTGTAAAACTGAACTGTTGAAACTAGCACTCTATGAACACACTGCACAGCTGATACGGTGTGGAGATTGAAAATCAGTAGTAAAAAGCAGATACTTTTTACAGCACATCTACACTCAAATCTACAATGACAAATAGAAAATAAAAATAATACTCTATACTCCTCTTAAACATTTTATACGCATGTCACAAAAATAAAAATATCGAATAATACATCGAAAACGTCGTGGTGAATACGTAAATATATCAAACAAAATGTTATCTTAATTCGCAATTATTTTAAGTAAAATAACTTTAAAGTTACGTATAAGTAATTCATACTGAAGAAATATCCTACATCTTAAATGATTATATTGTAAATAAAGTCATACCAATATCTACCACAATTAGGAAACAAAATAACAACATAAGGAGCAATACAAATTGTATGTTCATGTGCCCTTATATACCTCACCTCATATATCATACAATATATTTTAAAACTGAAGGTCACTGAAAAATACCAATTGTGTCGGCTATATTTGACATTGTATTTCATTAATGTTAATTTTATGTTCTTTCATATGTCATGACATGGCGAAATAGATGGTCTTATATGATTTCTTCGAAAACCTTTTAAACTCTATTTCATGTGAAATAAATTCATTTCCATTTATTTCATTATAATGCGATTTCTTATAAAATAATAAAACGTGTCATCATTGTCGATCACAGCAAATGTGTTCATACACATGATGCTATCCTATGCTATGATTTGAGTCATATTGATGCTTTAAACGAATGCGACGAAAAGGTAACCTTTTCGATAAATCAGGTATATATCCAGACAATAAAATAGAAAAAAATTAAAATATTTTTATACAGATATCCAAAGAAAGCTGATTTTTAGTTCATAACTACCGATCCATAGTAATAATGCCAATAATATCCAAACTATTTGAAAAGTAAGTAATATAGATATGCACATATATATTTCTTCTACTATTAAATGACTACTTCGAGTAATATGATATTTTCTGTGACGAAAAAGGGATATAGATTTACACATTATCACAATAATTAACTTTAAAGCAGCAAGAATATAAGTTTCGATGTTGACAACCATAATGCAGTTTATGCGATCTACTGTAACCATGACCATACTACTTAGTTAAAAAGTTACTTAGTTACAAGCTGGACGTCCATGGCGTCAAATGCACTTGGCATAATTATTCATATTTCATATTCTTTTATTCCTAAATCGTCAAATTTACACGTCATTTTTACAGTTTTGTACCCGTGTACAATACACGCAGCCAGCTTACAATAAGTTGTAAGTTATCATCTAAATATAATTAATTAAATATACACATCAATTCAACGCAAGGTGAAGTATGGAGTAGCTAGCGTACTTAGCCCACTTCTATTTATCAGCTACATTAATGATTTTTCTAGAGCAATCCGATCAATATCCAATGACTCTGTTTGCCGAAGATAGCATGTTAACGATTCCTTGACACCCTACAGGTCTTACGAGATGTAGCAACTTCTTCGCTGGTATTAGTAGTAGAAGGTGACCTTCTCTTCTGGTTATTACATGGTCGCCGTCGAGTGGCGAGTCAGGCAGGGTTCCATCATCATCAGTAGACATCATTGGCAACACACTGAAATACACACATTGCCAACGGCATAATCCATTCACAAACAAAACACCGACAATATTCAATTTAGATTCATTAAACATTAAAATTTTCCAAAATTATCTAGCATATTGAATCCAGTATTTAAAATAAAATAAATAAAACTCTCCTATTTCTATTTAACCCATTTTTCAATTCATATTTACTTTAGTAAACTGTTATATTTTTATAAACATCACCATCATCTCCACCATCATCATCACTTCCATCAACACCATCACCGTTATCATTATTGCCACCATCATCACCATCATCATCACCACCATCATCACCATCATCGCCGTCATCATCACCGTTATCATCACCGTCATAATCATCACCATCAGCATCACCATCATCATCACCATCATCACCATCACCATCATCATCACCGCCATCATCATCATCATCACCATCATCGCCGTCATCATCGCCGTCATCATCACCGTCATCATCACCGTCATAATCACCATCATCACCATCATCATCACCATCATCATCACCATCATCACCATTATTATCTCGCTCAATTTACCAATAAGTACAGCTAGTCCTTTAACTGATAATCCGACGTGTCTAATCGACTTTACCAACGTACAATGTGACACTCACGTGCCAGCTCAATTAACCGATGAGTACAATTAGAACGCCCCCTAATTAACAATTCGACGTGTCTAATTAACTTAACTAACATCCAACGTGACACTCACGTGCCCGCTCAATTAACATCCAACGTGACACTCCCGTGCCCGCTCAATTAACATCCAACGTGACACTCCCGTGCCCGCTCAATTAACCATCCGACGTGTCTAATCGACTCAACCAACATCCAACGGGACACTCACGTGCCCGCTCAATTAACCGATGAGTACAATTAGAACGCCCCCTAATTAACCATCCGACGTGTCTAATCGACTCAACCAACATCTAACGGGACACTCCCGTGCCCGCTCAATTAACCGATGAGTACAATTAGAACGCCCCCTAATTAACCATCCGACGTGTCTAATCGACTCAACCAACATCCAATGGGACACTCCCGTGCCCGCTCAATTAACTGTTGGGTATAATTAGAACGCCCCCTAATTAACAATCCGACGTGTCCAACCAACGTCTAGCGAAACACTCAGGTGCTCGCCCAATTAACCGTTGAGTCAACTGGCATGCCCTCTAATGTATCCAATAATCTGACAACCTGTCGACCCATCCATTAGAAAAACAATATATTATTTAAACACACTTGTAACTTTATATTCTGAATGCTTGTTAGACTTTCTGTTTGAAACGTTTGTAAATATTAAAATCAAAACTTATACAGTTCAATGACTTTCAATGGTTTAATACTTTCTTATAGCACGCGCAACCACAACATAAAAATAAAAATAAAATGTCAAACGTGTTATATGCTATCGGAGGGTGGCCCCGACCAAACACAAACACGCCCAACTCAAAAGCGTACGAAAGCATGCGCTAGGTTCTACCAGAGGGTAGCCTTGGCCAAGAACCCACGCACACCACCGCACACGAATGATCTTGATTTAAGCAGCACATCACCAGAGGGTTGCCCTGACCAGACACGCTGCACAAATCCAACACAATCATGTAAATTGCACGTGATCCAGTTCAATTTTCAAATAAATGTCAGTTACTTCTGATAAATTACTTTAGTGGACGCATATCAAGCATACCAAATATAGGAGAAAAAAAAACAATCTATTAAAAGCTATCAACATACCCTTTGGGTTATCCCGCTTCTGAATTGTCAGTAAAACACCTTCTTCCAATTGAAACATCGTGTAATGGGCGCAAACTTCGTATAATATACATCCGACCAATGTCGGTACATCACAAACTATACAATAAATGTCGAGAATTTAGAGGTACTTTTATAACCACGACCTACTAGTTTAAACGCCAAGACCGAACTGAAGCCCGACTGCCAACACTCTACCGCGTTAACTTTCTTGTTTTCTTTTTAAGGTTGGCATCCATGCTTAGAGGCCACAGACAATTCTCATTCGCGGTAGTTTTGAAGTTGGCAGGTTGGCACCATCGATTGACACTGACAGTGTGAGTCAAAACGTTTCCAATGGCAGTTTCACAAAACATAAGTCAAATGAGCACAATTCATTATTAAAATACATCAATATAAGTAAATTTAACTTATAAAAATAAGAAATCATGACAAAAGGTTTTAATTTATTTGTGTGGTTACTAACAAAAATTATGGAACTTTACCTTCTGAAATAAATTATTTATTTATAAACCCGTCGTATTCGGGTTCGTTGAATTTTTCTTGGCTTACTCTGATCCTAGAATATGTAAAAGTTGTTTTTAAAAAAGGTTTTCAATATATAACTTATTTTGATTGTAGTGACTTTGCGATCGATGTAAGTCATATAGAAAGTGATGCAGTTATTAAATACCAGACTATGTGACAGTCTACTCACGTACATATATTTCTATTGGCCCCTCATACAATATTTATGTGCCTTTTGCATTTTTTTTATGATATAAGATAATAGGACAAGCACGACGATCATCTGATGGTTAGCGAAGATGTCAACCTATTATAGATACAGAAGCATGCGAAATTTTTGAATGACCAGAATTTTGCACATAACTGTGCCATGTGCCTGAGTTATCACAGATCTTTATGACTGGTTGGTGATACCGCTCCAGGTATACTAGCAGAAGTCCTACTACTACAAGAGAAGTCCTAACACTACACTTGCACTTGCATTTTAATTTTCATTTAGATATTCATCATGATCATCAACATCTCGTTTCTGTCCATTACTCATATGGTACTCCTTCTCCTCTCCTTCTCCTTCCTATTCTAAAACTTGTTTCTACCAAATTGCAAGGTTTGTCTTTATTTTATTTTAATTTCTTTTTTTTTTTAAAAAAACTTACTAGCAATGTGGTTTACACATCACTATTAATCTTTTAAATCCCTTCAACTAAGCTAAATAAGCTTGTCTGGAGTGAGTTCACGTCAATAGTGCAATGGGTGAGGATCGAACTTACGACCTCTCGATCGCCAGGCCGCGGCCCATTGGGCTATTGCCGATTCCGCTTATATTTATTGATATTGACTATTTTGGCTGCGTTTTCACCAGAGATGTGCGAAGCTGAGCGATGCGAGGATCCTGTGAAACAGTGTGTATAAGCGGTGTGAAAAGCGATCCTATATGACGACGGGGTGCGTCGGGATGTGAGGGTAGAGGCTAAAAGATACACTCTCGCCCACGTTCCTCGCACAAATTCCTCGTTCGCATTTCTAGCATCAATTTGTCGCTTGTTTTGAGTGTATCTACAAGAATCTCGTTCCACTAAGCTTTTTTTACCAAAGCTGTGCTAAACAAGGCTAGGAAAATAAAGTGATATCTACTATTGATTGTACCTTTATTCAAATACAACTTAGTTTTCTCGTGCATCTTTGGTGAAAACGCAGGCTAGCGTTTGACCACTATCTTACCTGTTGGTAAGTGATGACGCGGTCGAAGATAGTAAGCTCACTAGGCCTAGAATGGGAACTGGCTCGCAAGGATAGCTGCCGGAATACATCAGATGTTTGATGACAGATTTTCTACTATTTTCTACATACATAAATAAAATCACGCCTTTTTCCCGTTGGGGTAGGCAGAGACTACTTCTTTCCACATGATACGATCCTGACGCCTTTCGCTTCTTCTACTTTCATGAGCGCCTTCATATATGCTCGCCAGTTATAGGTACTTTTGACTTGGCCTTTCTTTAAAACCATTTTCTAATCAAATACTATAAGAATCTTTGTCCTGACATACTGACTGACTGACAGACAACGCACAGCCTAAACCACTGGTCGTAGAGACTTGAAATTTGGAGGGTATATTTGTCTTAGTATGTAAAGGTGTACTAAGAAAAGATTTTCTAAAATTCAACTTTTAGGGGATGAAATGGGGGTTCAAAGTTTGTATGGAGAAGCAAGATTAGATAGTTTTTTCTATTCAAAACTTCACACAAGTGCTTCAATAAAAAAATAAGTAAATATATGTTTCAGGTTTTTTTGAAATTCTATCCCTAAGAGGCTTTTCTATTCAAAACTTCACACAAGTGCTTCAATAAAAAAATAAGTAAATATATGTTTCAGGTTTTTTTGAAATTCTATCCCTAAGAGGGTGAAATGGGGTAACAAAGTCTGAAAATAAATATTGTTTTGGATTGCGCTGAAATTTGGCATGCAGATAGTTATAACGACGTTAGTTCTCTCTGCGAAATGATTTTCTAAATTTTATCCCTTAAGGGGATAAAACGGGGGCTCAAATTTTGTATGGAGATGCAAGATTAGATAGTTTTTTCTATTCTAAACTTCACACAAGTGCTTTAGTAAAAAAAAAGGAATAACGTGTTTCAGGCTTTTTCGAAATTCAACCCTTGAGAGGGTGAAATGGGGTACAAAGTGCGAAAATAAATATAGTTTACGATTACGCTGAAATTTGGCATGCAGATAGTTATTGTGACGTTAGTATTTGTTAAGAAAGGATTTTCCAAAATTCTGAAGGGGATGAAACAGAGGTTCAAAGTTTGTAGGGAGAGTATAAGATAGTCTTTTCTATTAGAAATTTCGCACAAGAACTTCAGTAAATAAATAAGTAAATACGTGTTTCAGGCTTTTTCAAAATTCCACGCATAAAAGGGTGAAGTACAAAGTAAGTAACAAAGTCTGAAAATCAATATTTTTTCGGATTGCGCTGAAATTTAGAATGCAGTTGCTATGACCTAGGTCCCGCTTAGAAAGGATTTTCTAAAAATCCCCCGGATATTACTTATTATTTTTAATTATACATATAAACTTATAGATTTACTCAATTTTTTCTGTAAATAAATAAGTAAATACGTATTGCAAGATTTTGCAAGGGGTTGGTAGAAAAGTCTGAATATCAATATGGTTTTTCGGGTTTTATAAATATGAATCCCTATTTCCCTTGATTTACGGGGCCGAAACGTGGACACTCACGGTTGGTCTGGTCCACAAATTTAAAGTCGCTCAGCGTGCTATGGAAAGGGCTATGCTCGGAGTTTCTCTGAAGGATCGAATCCGAAGTGGCAATGGGCCGGCCACATTAGCCGTAGAACCGACAACCGCTGGGGTAAACGAGTTCTTGAGAGGAGACCGCGCATCGGCAAACGTAGCGTAGGACGCCCTCAGACTAGGTGGAGCGATGATGTTCGCAAGATGGTTGGCAAGAGCTGGATGAGAGTAGCCGAGGATCGTGCTCAGTGGCGTGCAGTTGGAGAGGCCTATGTCTAGCAGTGGACAAGTATAGGCTGATGATGATGATGATATCCCTTAGTCACGCAATAACTTGAAAACGGGTGAACCGATTTGGCTTTTACTTCTTTGATGTCTTTTATGATAGAAAATGTTTACAAAATAAAAGTTTTAAGTAAATAAAAGAAGTCTTTAACGCGAGCAAAGCCGCGGGGCACGTATCAGATAAAAATACGAACAAAACTCTCTTCTAATATGCGATGATATTTGCAAACTTCAACTTCAAAACTTTGGATTGCCGTTATTTTGCGCAACATAGCTGTAGAAAAGAGTTACGCTAATTTAGCAAATTTTTCTAGTTCTTTCACGGTAGAGAATGTGGTTGCAGTGCAACCACATTCTTGCCTGGGTAGTGACCTAGGCAGACTTAAGATATTTCGTATCATCCAAAGTACATATCTGGAAGAGATTGCTATTTAGCGGTAATACCTCCGTAAGTTCAGCATTATTTTCAGAATAAATTAATATATACATATCATTAATTCAAAACTCAAAACAAATAGATTGTTTCATTGTTTCCTATGACGGATTACTATGAATATCCCAAGCTCGGCCGATCAAACATGTAATTTCACTTGATCCCTGCTGTCGATATTCCCATCTCCCAGGGAGTATCGTTAATACCTGTTAATTGGAAACTGTCTTCCGGAGACTTACTGTTAGGATCTGACACTGATGGACTGATAGATAACTGATCTGAGACCGGGAATCATAGAAACATATCAGATCGCTTTGAGACTGACAATAAGAGTATACTTTCTGTTCATCGCTGGAAGAGACTAGAGTTAACCTTATGTTTTTATAATCCAGAGTTATGAACTATGATCGAATTATGTATGAGTGATTTAAGTCTTCTACTTTATTTATCGCAACAATATTTAGGATCTTTTTTAGGGTTCCGTACCCAAAGGGTAAAACGGGACCCTATTACTAAGACTCCGCTGTCCGTCTGTCTGTCTGTCTGTCTGTCTGTCAGTCTGTCCGTCTGTCACCAGGCTGTATCTCATGAACCGTGATAGTTAGACAGTTGAAATTTTCACAGATGATGTATTTCTGTTGCCGCTATATAACAAATACAAAAAACAGAATAAAGTTAAAAATAATAGAGGGAATCCCCATACAAGAAATCCCCATACAAGAAATGTGTATTTTTCGACATTTCACGCACTCTATGAACTCTTAGTTAGGTAAACGTCCCATAGATGGCGTTATATTGAAATGTCGATCCCTAACACCTTTGATAGACGTTAGATGATGTTATAAGAAATAAAATGTTTATTAATTATTATTTTTATTGGCAAAAAATGATAGTGGTATTTTTTGCTCGATCTTATAAAATATTATTATATATTATTTGTTGTTTTTCGTCGTGTAATAATTTGATTGTATTGCATAACCCTGAATCATACAAATATGTACCTATTAACTCAGATCTCTGCAAGCTGACCTCAGAGACTAGATTTTCAATTTTAGAGCTCTCTTTAGCGAGACTCATTTTTAATTTTAATATTCAAAGCTAATAATATCCGCATTGCAGTGAATTTGGGTAAAAAATGGCTTATATATATGTATAGCTTTTCATCAGGTCAGTGTGCTATACCCTCGTTCTTTATTTCATAAGAACACATTATCAATAATTTAAGATCGTTTAAAAACTAAAAGAACCGACTTCAAATGTCACGCTAGTCAAAGTAGCCAGTAGCTTGTAATATCATGTCATCGAGGTAATTAAATGCATCGTAATACAAATGTTGATATATTAAAAACCGCTTGACTGATTTTGCTAAAATTTAAACGAAACCACTAGGGAGGGATACCCTTGAAAACAAAAAAAAAAACCAAATCGGTTCAGGCACCTTCGAGTAATCGGTGAACATAAACCAAAAAATATATATTCCTACGAATTGAGAATCTCCTCCTTTTTTGTAAAGTCGGTTAAAATGATCAACATCTTCTGTGTTAGATTGGTTAGGTTATAAGTTCTATTTTTGAAAACTAGTAGAACATTAGAGTGTTACCGTATATAGATAACATTACCGTACCGTAAGCAACAAGCTACCATGTTACCTAACTGTAAATTTATAAATATAGGCATTTTTAGGCATATATATTTCTTTTTAACCTACTTTAAAAAAGGAGGAGTTTCAATTTGACCATATGTATATTTTTTATGTGTCTTCGCAGATAACTTCGTCATTTATGAACCGATTTCGATAATCCTTTTTGTTGAAAAGTAGATATACCAAGGCTGGATACCATTGTAATTTTATCGAGATCTTATAAGTGTCTCCAGAGAGATGCCGAGAAACGTCTAAAACTTGCAACTGAAACTAACTCACGCAGCATGGAAGTTGTTTTAGTTTTTTTTATTTGTCTAAATTAATTGTTTTTGAATGTGTAACATTTTAAGAATAGTAAGTTACTTCCGACCAATTAAAATGTTGGTGTTTATTACAATAGATAAATAACAGGTATTTTTTATTACAAATCATTTTACGAGTAACTAACTTTGAGTAAATTGCTATAAAAACGCTAAAAAAAGTGAATTCAGTCAGTGCTATTCCAGTAAGCATTCAAGAAAAACATTTATTCCTTCTTTAACAAGCAAAGAAAAGCAAAAATGATTTTTAAATATTGTTTGCTGTTTGCTTGCGTTGTCATGGTCTACAGTCAAGATGAATCTTCCAGTAATAATACTGAAGTGGTAAGTCTTTACAATTATTAATAGTATATTATAGAACAAGCAAGAAAGGGAATTTAATTCGAGGGATTTGCTGGATCCCAAAAGCATCGAAGGATTCTTGAGTAGAATCCTGAGCGTAGCGAAGAATTCTAGGTAAGAATCCTAAGTGAGAGCGAGAAATACAAGGACCGAGATTTTTCTTCAGGAGTTGTATAGGTACTTTACATTTTACTATTGACTGCGAGAAAATAAATAGTAGATAGCTAAGGATTTAAATTTATCACATTACAGTCAGTGTCTCATCTTTGTCACTGAAAGAACTTGATTCTATTTTAAGTAACTATTATCTAATCTGTGCCAGTAGTACTCGTAAGTAGTAAATCGTCGAGATTACTAAATGCGTCGTAATACAAATGTTGATATATTAAAAACGGTTTTCGAATCCGTTCACAATTGACGGAGTAATCGCGTAAAATACAGGAAAAAAAACAGACGAATTGAGAACCTCCTCCATTTGTGGGAAGTCGGTTAAAAACTATTGAAAAGTATCGCAAAAGTGTTTCTATTACTTTCTATTTTCTTGAATGTCCCATGTTTATTAATATTACAGCCAATTACATACAGTACCTACAACTAATGAGATTTTTCTTACATAATACGAAAATACTTTTTGCCCGATTTATCATAATATCACATTACAAAAATATCTAAAGGATAGTAAAAGGGTATTTTTGTACACAGGCCAAGCTGCAGGGCGCATCTATCAATGTATAAGTTAGGAATTAACATGTAATAATACTACTTATTTATGTTTCTTTTTCAGAGATTAATAAGATTTTCAAAGGAAGCACGAAATAACTACGTAGATAGCTTCTATTACTGCATTCCTAGCGACAAATTCGCGCAAGTTCCTTGTTTGATGAGTATAACAAGTGCAGGAAAATACAGATACGACGACTTTTTTAAAAACCTCATCTTTTGTACATACTACAGAGCTGGATATGCTGATAAAAACACGGGTCAAATCAACGTCCAAAAATATGCCGCTGAATTTCCTAAGGACTGTAATATGTTGCCTATAATAGAGAAATGTTCTAAGTTTATTACGAGCAACGCAGTTGACACTTTTATGGGTTACCATGTATGCGTGCAGAATACAGCAACATGTCAACCTAATTTTCTACCCCTTGATATGTAGAAATCTTTTAATTTTTTACTTAGTAAATAAGTCTAACATTCAAAGACAATTTACTCAGTTCCTACCGAAACATTATCTTATGACGGATCTTCTGCAATCATTGTCATCTGGTTTATTAATCTATGTATATTAATAAATGTGTTTTATCTGAAATATGTTTGTTTGCTTTTGTGTAATATTAGTATATTTTTGCACTTACTATAACCGAATACACTAGCCCTTACTTACAATAATTATATGTACCTATTATTAGGCAGATCTAGCTAGAATTATGAAATGCATTTGATTTGTTGTAATTGAGTCCATTTCTCAAATGTACATACAAAAATTTCATTATAATCATTGTCAGCTTGTATTAGTCCACTGCTGGATATAGGCCTCTCCGCCACTGAACCAGATCTTAAAAAAGCTTTTTAAAACGTCATTATTGCCATCCGGCAATAATGACGTTTTAATTAATAATAATCAAATAATATATTTCAACAGTTAACCTTCAATTTGCCTTACTCCGCCTACATATCCATGTAGGCGGAGTAAGGCAAATTGAAGGTTAACTGTTGAAATATATTATTTGTGTTTATGAATGGATCTCCTACCAGGATCTCCCTACGCAGTTGCTACTGCCCCCTAGTAGATTTATTCATATAGTTAGAATTAGAAATTCTAATCTTTTAATCGCTCACTCATTCTGATCAGTCTGACCTCCTAATTTTTGAGCGTATAGGCTAGCGTTTGACCGCTAGCTCTCCTGTCGGAAAGTGATGATGTAATGGATGGTCGGAAGGCAGGGCTAGAACGGGACCTCGACTGGCACTTAACAAAAACTGTCAGAGTGTTGGAACGCGCTTAGGAGTTTAGCGACCGATTTTCTAGCTTAAAAGTGGCAAAGTAGATCAGGCAGACACTAGATATTGATAGGAATTGAGCACTGTAAGCTACGTGTTGTGCTGGTACTCTAGCCAAAGGGCTAACATTGTTAAATCCGATAAGAATGTCCTGGGTTTGATTTCCAAACACATTCATAATTTTCTCGTCAAAACTATATTTGAAAGGCTTATTTCAGAATAAGATTAAAAACACAGCTGCGTCGTTTACTTGCATTTAATCCATTTATATCAACTAGGATTAAAGTACCAATAGCCGATCATTTCATTGATCATCAGAAATGAACTACACGGTTGGAAAGAAGGCCTGCCTTATAGTTCATATAACTGGTTACCAACCAAGATAGCTGGTGGTTATCATTTGTCTTTAATAAATATTTTTCCAAAGAGCCTTAGTGAGCGGCTTTTGTTTTCAAGCTAAGGTACCTCTTTCTTATTGGTAAAAATTAGATATTAATACTTACAAACAAATAGGTACGCTTGTAATACCTTGTACGTACTCAAATTAAACTATGGCTTAAAGAATAAAATATGTGTATTTTAAGGTAATAGGATAAAATTAAACCAAGTTTAAATATTTGTGTTGAATTTATTTCAAAATATGGTAATATTGTCAAACCATAAATAGTTACTGTATAAAAACTGAAAAAAAGTTCACCCAACAAACCTGAAAAAAATAATACTTCGTTTAGTTACGATATAATATTTCGATAGAAGACACGACAAGCAAGTATGTACATAAAGATTGTTTATATACATTAAATTATGTAGTTAGCATACACAATGAGTGTTGATAATTTGAATTGTTTAGCACAATGGTTAGTAGTCCCAAATCATGATGCTGCGATTTGATACATACGTTTGTCAAAAATTAATTATGACCCTGCCAAATATGGCACTAACTCAAAAGTATGATTATTTCTTTTTAAGAACTTTGACAAACACCAACTAAATGTCAAACATCCTTGGCTCAACCACACAACCCAAATCTGCATCACCGCCCATATGGGGCGGTGATGCAGATTTGGGTTGTATGGCTAGCAGCATTTATTTCTATCTGGTTTTGTAGGCCAGTCTTTATTCCGCTTTAGCCACGTTATAAAAAACCATTTAAATACTATTATTATTAAAATAAATAATACTTTAAATAAAATTATATAAAAATGTGTGCAAAATTTCAGTCCGTTAGCTTCAGTGGAAGTGGGCTTAATATTGATTGCAAATTTTCAAGACAAACATACAAGTGGAGTTAAATAAAAGCTTTTAATTAAAAATAACAAGGTTTTATTTACCTCATTGTATGCCTACGAAAACACCACTGAACATGGGGGTGTCCTTGTAAAAGATTTCAAATCTACAAGGGTGATCGACTATGACGCTTTGAAATTGTGGCATTGGATTAAAAGATGTCGTGGTCGCTCCTACAAAAGCTACAAAACACAAAAATGCAATTATGATTAATACGCCAAGCTTGCTTTGTAAATCTAATAGTTCATAACGGGTACAGTTATGAGCTATCAAACAGTTCAGCAGTACCATAATATCTTCTACAATAGGTATAAGTACATTTTGAAACTTGGCATGTTTAAGAAGTATTCTATTAACACCATATCATAAGGTATTTCTAGCACTGTCCAGACTGAATCTTTGAAAATCTATAAAAAATCAATGAATAGCATCGAGAAAAAGTAAGCAGTGGCCTGCAGATAGCTTGAACCATTGAAAAATTACATTAAATTATCATGTTTAATCAACATCTGTTCATGATATTTTTATTGTTTCTACGAGACGTAGCTATTATTTCATATGTACTTGTAAGTATAGTGATAGAAGATAGTTATTACAAGCATGACGAAACAACAATAATGATATTCCTTCACCAAAATATAACTATGATATCACATGCATACTTAATGTACTACATAATTTGATGTAGTTTTGAAGCACGTTAATTATCAACTCCCGTAAATATTCCAGAAAACATAGGAGATCCCTTATATGATAAATAGAATGCAAAAGGATGCGAGCATTCCATTAACTGAGACATTTGAACTGCAGTAGTGCCTACGATAATTCCTGAAAATGTCACAAAATATTAAGATTTACTAATTCTATTCGTGTTACAAAATAGTCAATGGATAATGATGTTAGTAACATCAGAATTAGATTAACAAGAGGTTCGACAAATGTTGGTTTGCGTAGCTCCATCAATGTTCTACGAAAAGCTAAAATCGATATATCAATCTGTATACTTTAAAAATAACGAGTGAAATAAGTGAAAATAATTAATTGTTAATAATTTTTTGAAATGGAATTTAATTAGTTAATTAATAATAATTAATAATATTTTTATTTGAAATTAATTAATGAAGCAAATGTTTGAATGATTCAAATTCAAATAAGTTGAGTCTGTGCAAAAAAAGAACCGTCGTGGCGTTACGATGAACTAACATTAAAAGGTAAGGAAGGAAGTATTATACCTACCTAGTAGCACACGATAATAAGAGTAGGTACCTACCAAGTATCAAACATTTTTAGTCGTACTAGTAATGACAGCAGTATTGTCAATGCAACAAAAACAGTAAATTAAAACCACTGACAACCGACGCGACCTCAATTTCTACGACAGTCTTTTATTTACACAGACTCTAGATAAATATTTTCTTCTCGCATTTAGAAGAATAAAAAAAATACAATGGAAATTTAGGAGGCGCTGATAGATTTAATGCCAATCCACATGCATGATGAATTTAGTTGTATTATTTGAATTAATGTTGTATTTACAAGACTATATAATGATCACAACCCATTCCTTTAATGATACTCGTACTAACCTCATATCTATCGGTAGATCTACCAAAATTATCAATTTCACCTTATTGATCAGAGTTATTTCTGGGTTTTTTGAATAAAATAAAAATTGCTTAGTTGAAAAAGTGTAATCATTCTATCACCTACTCTTTTATAATAAGCAGTTAACAGGTTACATTTGTCTATTGTAGATAGGAGTAAATATATTTTAGTTAACAAAACATCCCTCAAAAATAAACATATTGCCAAATGAAATTGCATATGCAAAAGGACGATCTGCAATAAATTTAAATATTTCTGGAGGTGGTCGTGGCAGGGATCTGGTCATCAGAATAACCGCTGTAAAAGAAAATTATAATACCCGTTCGCGTATCATAAAGTTTTATTAAATTTGTAACGGCTATTTCCACGACAAAAATTATTTACGTGATAATAGCCGTTACAAACTTTAATATGTGTAACTTTTACGATAACTTTAATAATCAAATATTATAAAGTTATTCAATAGGAGCATTCTAATGTGCGAAACATCCGGTGAATACAACTAAATCTAAATACATTATATTGAATACGAAAGGATGATTGGCTTCAAAAAATATTTCTCTTTCTGGTAGAAGAGCTGAGTATGTTGCGATAATCATTGCTGTAAAAGAAATTTTTGCTAATTTACCACATTATTTTCTAACCAATAGTCGTGCAAATCACCTAAACACTTCTTTTGTTGAATATATAGAATAAGCTTCTCCACTATGTTCACAATTAAAGGCCAATACCTTGTTCAATCACCTGTATAGTTGTAGTGGTAAGTAAGTACATTATGTATCAAATTAATTGTACAATATCTTATGTATATGTATAATGATTGTCATTATTTTTATTGAACCTACCGTTGACTTTTACTATCTTAATTCTCATATATTTTAACTATACGTATTTTAGTTTGTAGGTGACTATTTTTATTCAATTTAAACTAATCTAATATTATGTTTCTTTGAAGTGTTTCACACTTTATATTTAAACTAATCTAGTTAACATCAGTAATGCTTACCAGTAGCTGCAGCTGCTTCAGTGCCTTTTTCATCAAACTTGATTCTGGTTTTTTGTATAGCATCAGATATATATAGTGGCTCGTCACTCAAAAGTATACCTTCAAAATTATCTGAATTTCGCTTAAAAGGCTCGGTTATGTTAAGCTGAAAAGATACTATTTCATATATTACTGCTCGTTGGAACGGTCTAAGTTGACTAAAATGGTCTTATTGACAGCTATCAAATCACATAATTTGTATTGGAATGTCAAATATAACGATATGTTAATGTCAGTTTGAGATAAATTCTAAACTAAAAATGACATGATATTTTGCGGACCTTATAGTCCACTAGTGCTCTTAACGGAAAATTCACTCGCGATAACCCCCATTGGTCCAAATGAAACTCTCTAGCTCACTGTCTGCCGTCTTCCACTTTCATAAGCACGGATTGAATCGTCTCAAAACATCAATTGCAAAATTTTTATATGCGTATCGTATAAAATAGCGTTTGACCACTATCTTACCTGTAAATAATTATGCGGTCAAGGATGGCAATACACTACCATCCTCGACACCAAGTATTAAGAGTGCAATAGTTTTTAATCTTAATTAATTTTATCGAATAATTATTATTGAAAACGTACCTCTTTGAGTATATCTGGTAAATCTGCATACGTGCAAGTCAAATCAAATTTAGGTATTTGCAACCTGACCAATTCTTTTTTTAAAATACTAAGACTTCTGGAAATTGCACCTTTTGCTCGCATTTTTTCCAACATTGTCGTTAAACCTGTCCTACTCCTTGGCAAGTAAGCTATGAATGAGAAGTTCCCGCCTTTATAATCTTTTTTAACGATCTGTAAATCAAAAAGACTATTTAAAATACCGTAAGTATACTTATAAATGATGTAAATGATAAATTATATGAATTAAAATAAAGACAGTAAAAACATTAACTGTAGTTTGTTTTTATGGTTTCCTTCCCAAAGGGTAAAAACGAGACCCTATTACCACAATTACTAAGAATCCGCTGTCCGCCCGTTTGTCTGTCTGTCTGTTTGTCTGTCAGTCTGTCTGTCTGTCTGTCTGTCTGTCTGTCTGTCTGTCTGTCTGTCTATCTGTCTGTCTGTCTGTCCGTCTGTCTGTCACCAGGCTATATGTCATTAACCGTGATAGTAAGACAGTTGACATTTTCATAGATGATGTATTTCTGTTGCCGCTATAACAACAAATACTAAAAAACTGAATAAAATATATATTTAAGGGGGCTCCCATAAAACAAACGTGATTTATTTACTCGAATTTGATATTGATTGATATTGATAACGGCAACCGGTATACGCTTGAAATATCAACAGAATATTGAGTTTTATTATGTACTTTAAAAATAAATGATAAAATTAAAATAAAATAAATAATTAAGGGTGGCTCCCATACAACAGACCAAATTTTTTTGTTTTTATAGATAAGGGTCGGGAACCCTTCATGCGCGAGTCCGACTCACACTTGCCCGGGTTTTAGGGTTCCGTACCTCAAAAGGTAAAAACCCTTATAAGATCACTTTCTTGTGCGGCTGTCTGTCTGTCTGTCTGTCCGTCTGTCTGTCTATCTGTCTGTCTGTCCGTGTGTCACCACCTATTTTTTCAGGAACGGGTGGAGTAACTATCAAGTTTAAAATGATACCAAATACTGAGGTCTATAGTCCCTATGTATACAAATCAAGGTTCTGAGTCAACGCGATAAAAAGATATGGGAAAATTTAGATTTTCGCGAAAACTGATAAGTACCAAAGTGTACCTTAATTTTCAACTTTTTTTATTTTTCCGATTTTTTCCTTTACTGTATTTATGCTGTAAGACCTTGCTTTAAACCAAAATTGACAATTCTACGTCAACCGGAAGTACTCTATAGGTTTTTGGTCGAAAACCTATAGTGTACTTACCATCGACCTTGAATCATGAAGTTTGGCAAGGAGCAAGGTTTTACAGCACAAATAAAGGAAAAATTCCGGAAAATAAACACTATTATATTATTCTGACTATTTCATGACTACTTCAGTATTTGGTATAATTTTCAACTTGATAGGCTACTCCAAAATTCCAAAAAATAAAAAAAGTTGAAAATTAACGGGTGTCCCCATACATACATAGACTATGACAATTAAGATAGGCCTATAGGAGTTATATAAGCGCTCATACAATTTAGAGGTCTAGCTTAATTGGTACCATCCAACGATGGTACGGAAGCCTCGGTGGGCGAGTCCAACTCGACTTGGCTGGATTTTTATTTTTTTTAATTTAGAAACTCATATGGCACTATTGTTTTTAAAATTTTTAGAAAATTTTCTCACTTGACTGTTTACGTCTTATTATTCGTGAGTATTAAAGATTTCTCAGGATTAACCAGATAATCTTACCTAGAACATAACTAACTTTTTTATTTTACTAACCTGGCAATCCAGTTCATCGCTTTCACCGTACTCCATTCTTGCTTCTTGGAACATCGTAGGTAGAGTAACAGTGTTATCTTCATCAATGTAAAAGTCACGAGGTTGTGTATTATCTTCCTTAAATTGTTCAATCCAATTGCCCTGAAAATAAGTATGATAATAACTAGATACGTTGGCTGTCAAAGTCACTGTGGCGTTACAAAACAAACTTTGAGGGCCCGGTGGCGTGATCGGGAGAACGGTCGGCTTTAATGTCGTGGTACCGAGTTCAAACCGCCGTGCACTAATGGATATTTCTGTTGAAAAATGTATGTGCGCTTTTCGCAGTGACCCTCCGGTAAAGGAAAAACATCGTTAAGAAACCAACAACCCCCGCATGGTGGTAGGACATTATCTAGTGTCAGCCTGGCCAGCTACCTCCCTCAAGTTAGAAAATCTGTCGCCAAAACATCTAATGTGTTCCGGCAGCTATCCTTGAGAGCCAGTTCCCATTCTAGGCCTAGCGTGCTTACCATCTTCGACCGCATCATCACTTACCAACAGGTGAGATTGTGGTCAAAAGCTAGCCTATAAGATATTTTAAAAAAAACTTCCTAAATGGCTGGACCGGATTTAATGATTTTTTTTAGTATTTGTGTGGATACCTGGATGGTTTAGATAACAATTTGACACAGTAGGAGGCACTGCGATCGGGCAGGACAACTAATGCTAGGTCAAGCAGTAATAATAATAAAAGTACTTATTACGAAAATATTTAGAAATAATGTTACCAAGAAATAGATGTAGTTGGTTATAACACATCTGGTGTCCTCACTGAACATATCAGGAGACACAAGGTCTTTTATTAGGCCGTTTGTACCATCTTCCACCTAGAACAAATTTTGATATTAGTACATGCATGAATGATATAAAACTACTCCAATTCACGCTTTTACAATATAATTAAATCTTAAAGTGTTAATTTACTATAACTGTCTTATCGAAATGAAACTTATGTGTGTATAAAATTCATAATTTGGTATCTTGTAGTTGATCTGATAAGGAGTCAGAAGGCGGATAGTGAAACTTGTGGCTAATAGTAAACCTCTCGAGTTTGGACGGATTTGATTTGTTTTTAATAGTCCAGTCAGTAACAAGGGTCTGATGATGATGATCTGATGAGCCAGGAGTCTACTTTTTAGTTCAAGATGTATGTATGAATGTAATAATTATTATATTTTTACCGATTTAAAAAATGGAGAATATTCTTAATATGTTTGTTTGTTGTTTTTGTGTTTGTTACGCGATTATTCCGCCAAGCATGAACCGATTTGATCGATTTTCTTTTCATAGGTAGGATACATATCAGGGGTGGTCTCATTATACAATTAATTGAGATCTGTTGAGCATTTCCAGAGATATAGAGATTGAAAATTATTCTTGATTAATAATGGTCCTTTGAAGTATCCTTTTGAGGTTTCTGTGAAGTTCCTTGAGATATGACGATAAAAATCTCAAATTTGCTACTAAAAGAAACAGATTCGCGAGGCATGTGAAGTATTTTTTTTAGTTTTTAAGCTATATTTATTTATTTTTATTCTAAGTAAAATTTTTATTTATTCTAACTCACCCATTTGTTGATAATTGCAGCTGCTTTAACGTTCTGTCTAAAATCTAAGCTTTCTATCTGTGCATCAAACACTTCTTCGATTAGTTCAACAAATTCAGGATTCAACGGTGCTATATCACTAGCATAGGTCTTGACACCAACGTCAAATGTCACATTTTGTTGATTTTCGTAATCTTTAATTAAAATTGGGAATGCTACTTCAATCTGAAATATTAAACACAAATAAAGTCAACAACAATATTAACAAATCTCTACTATCCACTTAATATTATTACAATATTTAGTGAATAGTGGAGATATTTGTTAATTACTAATTTAATAGCTAAGCTATGCCTTGAGAAATTATCATTTTTATCATAACCAGCCAATTTTCGTCCACTACTGGACATGGGCACGCCATTGTGCTTGGTCTACAGCTATTCGTTTCCAACCGCTGCCAGCTTGAGTATTATATCGCTCCATCTAGCTGGACCACAGAAAAGATAATACTGGATGGCGTCTTAGACTACGTTTGCCGAGCTTTTTTGCTCGAATTAAGAAATTGACAATTACAGTCTACAAAATAAAACTAAATTATAATATCATTAATATTAAAGCATTTATAATATTTGTGTTTTAGTTACTTAATCACGCTAAAATGAAGGTTGAATGGACTTGGACAACATTTGGTGCTTGCACAGATACTTTTTAAACGCAGGTAAAATTGTGATCTAAATTGTAACATGATTACTTATCAAAATTAACCAATAAAACAACATAATGAATACAAACAATGTATGTTAAGTTGGTATTTTTACATGTTTAACAATATTATAGTGGTCTAATGTATTTATCGTTTTTTTTATTTTATTTTATGCATCGTATGCTTATGCAAAACCAATAATGACATATACGCATATAAATATGCCATAAACAAACATAAAGTAAAAAAACACGTCTTAAGGTAGGATACCTTGTAAAAAAATTGCATGAAATATTTATATAAGTACTAGCTGTGCCCCGCGGCTTTGCCTGCGTTAAAAACAACTTTCATTTATTTAATTTATTTTTCACAAGAACCATCTCCTGACAGTAAAAAACGCGACAAAAAAAGAATAAGCGAAATCGGTCCAGCCGTTCACGCGTGACCAAGGGAAATTGGGGTTAATTTTTAACCGACTTCAAAAAAAGGAGGATGTTTCTCAATTTGACCGTATATATATATTTTTTTTATATGTTTGTTCGCGGATAACTTCGTCGTTTATTAACCGATTTTGATTATTCTTTTTTTGTTTGAAAGGAGATATCCCAAGTGTGGTACCATGGTAATTTTATCGAGGTATGAAAAGTATCTCCAGAGATATTGAGATAAACATCTCAAAATTGGTACTGAAAATGAATAGCGCGGCATTAAAGTCGGTTCTTTTTTAGTTTTTAAACGATATTATTATATATAAAAGAAGATATACATTTCTAGCAAAAAATTCAAACTTACCTGTTCATTAGAATCTAATCCCAGAAAATTGAACATTTGTGTTCTAGAATCTTTAATAGCCCGAAGAGCAAGTTGTGCAATAGCAAGCATTATTGATAAGCCGGATACCATAAAGCTTTTACCGGATCTCAAACGTTGTATTATCTAAAAAGAGTTAAAGTTAAATTTAGATAGATAGATAGATAGAAACACTTTATTATTTAACACCTTAAATTACAGAATCAAACATAATAAGAAATACAATTTAAAGTAATAGTGCAACAATAGGCGGTCTTATCGCTTAAAGCGATCTCTTCCAGACAACCTATGGATGGAGAGAAATGTAACAAGATATGGTGGTAAGTGGTGTTTTATAATTGAGAGGGGAAAAAACTATTTAATAAATTACAAAGTTAAGTTAAGAAAGAAGAATAAATATACGTTACGGATTAGAATAGTTAACGTGAGCATGAGTACATTTAAGCGAGATAGAAAGATTTGACTCGTTCTTTAAACGTGTAAAGAGTTTGTGACTGTTTAATTTCTAATGGAAGTGCGTTCCAAAGTCTCACAGCTTGTACAGCAAATGATTTATCATAAAAGGAACTATGATGACTGGGAAAAGACAGCATTAAATTCTCTGACGACCTTAATGAAAGGGAATTGGAGGCATAGAGAAAAACAAAGAGTTGTTTAAGGTAACTTGGGGAATTAGGATTAAATAAGATGTTATACAGAAGTGCGTATTATGCGTGCGAATTTATGCGTCTTTATTAATGAAATGCTAATAAAATAACTAAAATAATTATGTATTAATAATAATAGCGCATTGATAGACACTATTCTTAACGAGTATATTTAATATATATATGGGGATTTGATTATAAAACTTTTTAAGAAAAAAATTAAACCGCCTAAAAAACTGAATAGTAAAATATAATAAACCTTTGTTATTCAGCCTTAATAACGAAGTTCTTAAACTACTGTTAATATACCTCAGTATATATTTTTATAATGGTTAGGGGTTTTTTTACTAAACTTAATAACTAAGTTCCTAAATTAATATTTAATTAATATGTAAGTATGTATACCCAAGTAGCAAGTAGTTTTGAGTCGGCGCCAAACAAGCAAATTAATTAATTACGTACGTATTATATATATATAATAAAATTAATTTATCATTAAAATATTACTACTAAGAAATTTTAGTTTTTATGGTTTTTTATTAGGTATATTTATTTGTTTATAGTTAGGTAGTTTTAAAAATATAATAATGTATATAATAAATTGCGAACACCGTATTTTGTATCAAAGAGAATATAAAGAGCTTTAATAGCCCTTTCTGAATACATCTCATTGGCTAAGAATGTGTCCATTAACACTTTTTCTAATGTCTCTATTAAGAGGAAGACACTTTTTTATTTTGTTCTTTTGATGACGACAATGGTAGGTGATAATAAATAACGTAATATTGAGTGCGCAATCCATAATTTTGTCAGTCAAAAAACGGTAATGTATGTTTGGTCACTTCTAGGTGAAACTCTACGTTTCGATGCTTTACTAATTAATATTGTTACACCTAAATAATTAAAATCAATCAATACTTACATAAAGTAACTCTGATGCAATATCTTGGTTCCGCATTGTAAATTTGGCGATAACTTCTGTAGCATTCACGGGCGGCTTTCCATGACCTGTTCCAAAGTCACCACATATTATTATATATTTTTTTGTAATATAAATAAAAAATACTACTTTATCAAATGCATACGTGACTTGGTGATGTGTAAAATTATAAACCTGAGGGTTTCTAAACAGTACATTTAATAAGCTTGATAGTGGTAGAGATATCAGCTTTCATCATGTATGTCGTTAATTCATTAGATAGGAAGATGGGTCGGAATAACTGCCCTAGATGTCTATTCAATAATTAAAGGGATACTATAAACCGTCACATTTAGAAAAATCATGACTCATCAATTTTCTATCATAAAAAAAACATAAAATATCACCTTTATGCTGATTGCAGACCGAAAACTTAAACCTTAAGGAAACTTAGGTGAACTTTAGGTCGCATTGCTGACGAAATTTGGTTGATCAAATAGCACACATATTAGTTTGCAGTCTGAATACATGTATGAAAAACTGTGTTAGCTAATGCAAGCTAAGCTGAACTAAATTAGCTTAGTTTTTGGCCTGAAATTCACATAACCTATCAGTGTTATAAGTTGCCTTGACATCATCCTGGTTAGTGTTTTTCTGCCTTGTATAAGTATATCAAACTTATAGCCTACCATTAAAATGTCTAATTAGCGATTAGGCTAATCACATACAATATACTATATAGTTTACGTGTTAGATTACGTTTCTATAAGACTTAGGGCCAGTTTCACCGGTTCCTGATAATGCGTTAGATAGTTATCTGACAGATTACGCGATATAAAAGCTGTCAAAAATCTGTCAGATTTCTTCATATTAGCGCTACCTGGAACCGGTGAAACTGGCCCTTAAGCTATTTAAACTTGTGATTTTATGATACCAACGTAAATAATTATAACTTACCTGGACATTGGTTAATAGGAATACATACTCCTGTACTGTTTCTAGCATAACCATCTAAACAATAGCACCTTTCAACGCACTTTATGTTTTTTACTATGCAGTTGGCTTTAGTCTCTTTATCAAGTTTACTGCAAACGTTGTCGCAAGAAGGTCCACAAGAAAAATATTCATAAGGACCGGTACATTTCACTGTAAAAATATATTAAGTTGTTATCAATATTGTTACAAATATGTTCGTAATAAGTAAATGTACTACTCGTACGTATACCTCCACATTATAAATATATACGGCTCGGTAAAAGTAGTGTAGGCCGGTTGCTGAAGATCGAACGAAGTGACTTGTCATGGGAAAGGCCTATGTCCAGCAGCGGAAGAAAACCGACTGATAATAATAATAATGATTTTAGAAATAATATATTATTGCCGTATTATTGTTCTTTATTAATTAATTTAAGATTAATTAATTATTAGATTGATTTATAGATGACATTAGATTGATTAATTAATTTGAGATAGAGCAGCATACCTATAGATTCTAAATGTAAGAACATAAGACCCAAAATTAACAAATGAAAAAATATTTCTGTATGTAAATGTTTCTCTTTTGTAATAGTAGGTTTTGTATAAAGGATTTTTAACCGACTTCACAAAAAGGAGGGTCTCAATTCGTCTGTATGTTTTTTTTTGTGTGTATGTTTACGCGATTACTCCGTCAATTGTGAACGGATTCGAATGTTTTTTTTTAATGGGTAGAGTACGTTTTCGAGGTGGTCCCATTGTAATTTTAATGAATTCAGCCGAGTCGTTTTTAAAATATCAACATTTATATTACGATACATTTACTTATATCGACGATTCACTACTTACTACTGCCACAGATTATATAATAGTTACTACGTCTACTGGCTACTTTGACTAGCGCGACGTTTGAAGTCGTTTCTTTTAATTTTTTAAAAGATCTTAGATTATTTATTTTTATTTAATTGTTATTTTTATTTATTATTGTTCTTTGCTTCGTTAACATGTATTAAATTCATAATATACTTACAGCAATCATCAGCACATATGCACTCTCCAATCAAATTCCTATAGAACTTTGGTTTGCATCGACATTCTCCTTTACAATCTTTTTTGTTTTGTCTAGGACAGAAGAACATGTGACCAATGCTCTCACAGGTTTGAGGCGGACATTTTGATGGACACGGGTCGTAGACTTCATTTGGTTTCCAACAGTTCACTAAAATTTTAAAAAGTATTTATAGAAAAAAACTTGTTGTTGTTGTTGTTGAAAGTAACTATAACCCGGGGGTCTTCAAATCGCGAGTGAACAGGTATCTTCTAGGTAAGCGTGCTACATCGTCGATCGCATCGTCACTTAACATCAGGTGAGGTAGTGGTCAAACGCTTACTTATCCAGTATAAAAAAAAAAAAGTAACTTATTTTAATTCCTATGTAAAATATACTGAACTTGGTAAATACATTAATTATTACACATTCAAATGATTTGAATGTATAGTTTCAGGAATAGAGGAGGAAGAAAAAAATAATTGATTGGAATCAATTAAAATTGATAATTTATTTGAGTCTACGATCTATGATGCTCGTAGATTGGAATGGCACTTACATGTACATTCATTTTCTGGAACGCATTTTCCTTCATCATTTCTGTAGTATCCATCCTTGCATTTGCATCCTTTAAAACATTCCGTGACGAGTTTACAAACCTCTGGACCACCCACTTCTGAACAGTTTTTCCATCCGCAGCCACCGTTAATGCAGGGATCATATTCTTCGTTATTGAGTTCTTCACAGCGAGGCGCTAAAAATTGAGTTTAATTAATGTTTATTGACAAACATTCTGGCAAGATTCAGAAAACTACTCAATGAACTAATTTAATATTTCGATATATATATATTTTATATTGAATTGTCAATACTGAGTACTGAGTTTTTAAAGTACTACTTACAACATTCTTCGGGCTCAACACAAGTTTTCGTATTAATGTCGAAAAGGTAACCAGTTTTACAATCGCAGGCGTTAGGCAGACATATTCTCGGACAAAGTTTTTGATTCAAATAGTTGTTAGGGCAACGACTGCCACAGTATATTCCGCATCCTGATTTTTGATTCGGATCTCCGCGACACATTGCTATAGAAAACAAAAGAATTAATTTCATTATACATTGTAAAAAAATAGGTTGCTTTAATATACAAAACTAATGTGAAATAGCAAACTCTTATGCGCATATTCTTAACTTACTATAAATTATTATATTTTAATTTGTATCGTATACTCTATTTATATTGTACTCTATTATCGCTCTGCATACCTTATAGGTTTGTTACATGACTTATAGGTTTGTTTAATACTCACGACATTCTTCCTTGGGACGGCAAATTCCTTTGTGATTTCTAACGTGACCATAGTCACAGATGCAAGCGGGTTCGTCTGTACATTCTGCGTCGGATTCAGGGCAGTCGATAGGGAAGCCAATTTCATCACAACTTTGAGGCTGGCATGTCTTTGCAGGGCATATCTCAAACCTTTCATTTTTACGGCAACGAGGTTCTGCGAGCACACATATAAACAAACATAACTTTTTTAAATGGTAGGATTTTTACTTGGACCACCACTTTGTCAATTCATTGTCAGCCGTGAAATAATAATGTTTTTTGGTTGAAATGGCAAGGTGTCCAGTGAAATTACAGGGCATATTCAACATCTTTATGTCTCAAGTTAACAGGCGCAGTGCAGTGTCCAGAATTTTGCATACCGCTGTATTCGTAATAGGTAAACGTCATCGCTTACCATCAGGCGAGCGTCGTGCTTGTTCTGTTACCGTGCCAATCGACAATATGAATTAAAAAATGCTAAGAGTAGATTGATGCGTGGGGTAGGTATCTTTATATTACATATCTCATCTTATATATTACAGGTTATTTTGCATTTTTTTGTGTTCTATAGTGCCTTTTGTAAGCACACGCCCTCACTAAACATTTGACAATCAACTTGTTTTTTAACAGACTTCACATAAAAGGAGAAGGTTCTCAATTCGAATGTTTTTTTTGTTTGTTACCTCAGAACTCCGTCAAATATTAACCGATTTGAAAAATTCTTTTTTGTTCGAGAGATTATGGCTCCCGTTTGGTCACATTCAGTTTGATTTGATAATAATCTCCGGAGATATGTAGATAAACAATATAAACATACCTTGATGACAAGATTATGGCAATTGTGACTATCATGGCATGTGAAGTTCGCTTTTTCGATTTGTACGTTCATAAATTATAGTTACCTGTTAAAATAAAAAACCAAAAGAGAAGAATATTGACTTACTTGGGCATTCGTCAATAGGTACGCAAGTGCCGTTGTTAAGTCTCAGGTAGTCTTTTTTGCATACACATCCTCCTTTGAATTCTATAGGATCTATACAGAGTCGTGGTTCTCCCAGTTGAGAACAGTTTCTCCTGTCGCATCCGGCGTTCGCGTATGGAGTGTAGACTTCATTTTTGCCGCATTGACGCGCTGTTTAGAATTAATATTATGTAGTAAAATCAGTCAACAATAACGAGTACAGTCGTGGACAGCTAATAGAAGACACTCATACAAAATCACTGTTTTTTATTTACTTTTACTTTAAACATATTTTATTACATTGGAATTTATATTGAAAAACTAAGGCATACGAGTATATTTGTAAATTGTTAAACACAATCCAAAATTTCATCGTACCAACGGGACTTGAACCCGCAACCTCCGGAATAACATGTTAATAAATTTTGGATTGTGTTTAACAATTTACAAAAATATTAAGTGTGTAACACTTGAAAGAAACATAATATTTGAGTATATTTGTGCTTTAAATATGTACTACATTTTTTACCCGACTACGGCGAAGCAAAAAGGAGAGTTATGTTTTGACCGGTATGTGGGTATGTATGTATGTATGTTCATCTGTTCCCACATAACTTCTAAACTACTTATCATAACTTAACAAATGAGGTGTCGTTGGACGCGTCTTATTAATATTAATAACAATTAGTTAAATTAACTTGCATATTAAAACTCTTTGATGATTATGTATGATGTTAACAATGACGTCTACGACTGTATAATTTCAGTAGTTTTGATGATGATGAAGTGCATGGCTTGGCTACGTTATGTTAAAGATTATGTTTTTTTAGTTTGCGAAGGTAACATTTAAATTTTGCAATTAGCGGAGAATTGTCTAACATTGTTATTTGGTAAATACACAGTTTAGGAAAGTGTTGTTTATAATATAATGTACATTATACGCCTGATACATAAAATGTTCGACTATTTAAAATTAAAAAAATATATACTATATAAATATTTTTGTACCTCTTCACGTTCGAAAAGCTCGACCGCTTTTGCTCAGTTTTGCACATAGCTAGGTATGTGCAAAACTGCGGGACTCAGCAAGTTTACTTATAAGTTAACCTATAATAATCCCGTATAATATCACAAAATTATGTTTACAAGCAAAGCCCTGTAAATTCTGCCGCGTAAATTGTCTTATCTTATCTCACCTTACAGTGTTATTTCCAAAATTTCAGCCAAATCTATGGAGCCCTTTAGTGATAAAGAGGTGAACATACTTATGGATTTTCGAACTTTAGAGTAATATTTGAAGGAAGAATGTTCAGCAATTGTTATTAGCTACCACTAACTGCACTTTTCAGAAACAAAATAATCTAAATCGTAAATGAACACTTAATACAGAAATTTACAAAAATGGTAAAACGTGATCCATGATGATGGTTGATTAATGAAATATTAGGATATTATAGGCGAGTTCCACCAGTTCCAGATAGAAATGATCTAACAGATTTTTGACACCTTTTGTATTAGATATTTATCGGTCACTTTATCATGAACCGGTGATACTGACCCTGTATCTTATCTACTAGCCATGTATGGTCATGTAGTACATGTATGAGCATTTTAGCTGATTGACTGTTTCGTCTTAGAGGAACTATTCAATCCGCCGGAAATACATATATATATATATACATATGTATATTAAAATATAAGCTGGAGCTAATTAGCTTATGAAAAATATTTCAAGAGCTCAATCATTTACTTACTTTGAACTAGGGCCATTTTTTATAGAGCGTAGGTTGAATTCTGAGATTCAAGGCTCTGGGCAAATGTGACTTGATTTTATTTTATAGAAATCCGATTTTATTACCTTCGCTGCTTCAACGTGGTAGTATTGACAAAATATAACATATGATACCTACGTAATTTGTGTATTAAGGTACGGACACACTGCAGCGTCCTGCGTGCGCGATCTAGGCGGCGATCAGATAGCGCAGTAGTATTTGTACCGAATGGTTCACACCAAACGCGATCAGAAAAAATAAATTTTATGTAAAAAATATTTTTAAAAACAAGCTTTTATCTGGGAGAATGAACTAAAATTTTAAAAATAAATTGAAGTAAGTATTTGGCGTGTAGGTACTTGCCTATATTCTTAAAAGCTTGAAGCACTACCCGTTTTTCAGGCTAGGTAATTACAATACTTCAGTGCCTCAAGCTTTTAAAAATATAGGTAAGTAAGTACCTACACGCCAAATACTTACTAGAATTTATTTTTAACATTTTAGTTAATTGTCCCAGATAAAAGCTTGTTTTTTTAAAAAAAATTACTTATAATTTATTTTTAACTTTTTAGTAGGTAGGTATATACCGACTACCTACCTATTACCTAAGTATTAAAAGAAGGTATGATGTTTTAAAATATTCCACGGATATTTGATGTGATTATGGGTAATGTGCTCTTCAAGGAAAATCAATCGACTTGGTGGGGCTATGTTGCTTTATAACAGAAATTCCATGGCCACCTTACGCTTCATCATCAGATCCTGGCTATCATTTAAGTGTAAAGTGCTCCTCAAGACGAATCATTTGAGCCCAAATTCACTGGGGTTACGTTATTTTATCACAGAGATGCCGTGGCCACCTTCCAGCTTCATCACTAGTCGCTAAATATCATCTAGGTGTAAAGTTATCTTCAATACGAATCAATCGAGCCCAAACTCGGTAGAGTTACGTTGATTTATCACAGAGATATCGTGTCCACCTTCCAGCTTCATCATCAGTCCCTGGATATCATCTAGATGAAAAGTTCTCTTCAAGACGAATCAATCGAGCCCAAACTCGGTAGGGTTATATTGATTTATCACAGAGATACCGTGGCCACCTTCCAGCTTTATCACCAGTCGCTAAATATAATCCAGGTGTAAAGTTATCTTCAAGACGAATCAATCGAGCCCAAACTCGGTAGGGTTATGTTGATTTATCACAGAGATGCCGTGGCCACCTTCCAGCTTCATCATCAGACCCTGGATATCATCTAGATGAAAAGTTCTCTTCAAAACGAATCAATCGAGCCCAAACTCGTTAGGGTTATATTGATTTATCACAGAGATGTCGTGGCCACCTTCCAGCTTCATCATCAGACCCTGGATATCATCTAGGTGAAAAGTTATCTTCAAGACGAATCAATCAAGCCCAAACTCGGTAGGGTTATGTTGATTTATCACAGAGATGCCGTGGCCACCTTCTGTCTCCATCATCAGACCAACTCCATGGTAACATATTATTGTATTGTCACCGAAGATACATAAGTACACCAAATTTGAGTCCAATCGGACATCGGAAAGTGGGTCTAATTTAGTTTCCAATATTCCACCCGAACATACATAGTGACATACATACATACATTGCAAGTTAAATAAAAGCTTGTAACAATTTAAAAGGCGCGATCTCTACTGAGATCGCACCGAACGCAGGACGCCGCGGTGTGGCCGTATCTTTAGTGTGTGAGGGTGACATTGCCTTTGATATTTTTTTCATTGTCTAAAGCGTTCCAGTGAAAAACAGGAGGTGCCACTGGGGCCCTAATTCCTAAGGGAATCCTTAATCCCGACTGAGTCACCGCTTTTTATCCACCAGTACAGTACCCACATCCGTCCGTCCGTCTATCAGAGTACAGTTTATTCTGAATCGTATTTTTTTTTTATTTTTATAGAGTGTATATTGCTATGGCCGCCGTAATAACAAAAAAAAATAAAAACATAAAAGAGTAAGACATTAAGGGGGATTGTTCATTGTTTGTACGATGGTACAGTATTCTAGGTGTTTTAGTTCGACTCGCACTTGGCTGGTTTATTTATACAGCTATGATAAAAAAATATGCTAAAGTCTCAAAGAAAACAAAAATAGTATTTAACCGACTTCACAAAATAGGAGGAGGTTCTCAATTCTACTTTCTTTTTTTTCTTTTTTTATGTATGTTACCTTAGAACTCCGTCAAATCTAAACCGATCAGAAAAAATCTGTTTTTGTTTGATAAAGAGAGAGAGAGATAAAGAGAGCTATGACAATTTTCTCCGGAGATATGGAGATAAACAATATAAGCAAATTTGTATACTTAGATGACATGATTATAACTAGCCAGTACTTTGACATTTGACATTATTCACACACTAGTGGGTTTTTAGGGTAGCCGAATGGCAAAAAACGGAACCCTTATAGATTCGTCATGTCTGTCTGTCTGTCTGTCTGTCTGTCTATCCGTCCGTATGTCACAGCCATTTTATTCCGAAACTGTTAGGACTACAAAATTGAAACTTGGTAGGTAGATGTATTCTGTGAACCGCTTTCCGATTTTTATACAAAAATAAAATAAATAAAAGTTTAAGAGGGGGCATTCCATACATGGAACTGAAACAAAAAAAAAATTTTCTTCAAACCTATACGTGTGGGGTGTCTGTAGATAGGTCTTCAAAAACGACATTGAGGTTCCTAAAATATTTTTTTCTCAAAGTCAATCATTTGAAAGATAGGCGCGTCTAAAGTGGTAAAATGTGTGTCCCCCCCTCCCTCTAACTTTTTAAAGTGTGGAAGTGAAAAATCTAAAAAAAATATATGCTGTAGATCTCAACAAAAACTAACAACGAAAATTGGTTTGAACGAGATACAGTCAGCGGTTTTGAGATATGGCGACCGCAAAGATAACTTTGTTTTTCATACAAACACTATGAAAAACAAAGTTAATTATGTAGTTGTGAAAAATCATAGTTATGGAATACTTGACTGTGTTACGGAACCCTACGAGTACGAGTCCGACTTGCACTTGGCCAGTTTATTTCGTGTTGTATCATCATAAATTATTCAGGAAAGGAACGGAATGGAAATCGGAAGTATCTACTCCTTAAAATTTAACAACAAGTAGGAACTAATAGAAACCATACTTTTTGTTACAGAAATTGCACTTCCCTATGTATCAAAACTTGTGAATATAATAAATAAATTTTGGGGTTTATTTGATTCTTTATTTTTTTCTATCAAAAATCATAATAAAATATTTGCATGAAAACTCTAATTAATAACATGAAACTAAAAGCAACAAAGTTAAATTATATTAATGTCTATATTTAAAACGTTAATAAAACAAATTTGCAAGAAAATACATGCATGTTTGTAAACGGCAAAATACCTCTTAGATCTTAAATATAACGCTAATTTAAATTAAGAAATGATGAATTTGACATAAACCGCTTTATGATTTGGTAGGGTAGTATTAACACTTACTACACTTTTTAGCCGGTACACATTTCCCAGTATTATCGTCGAAATAATGATTTTTTCTGCATTCGCAAGCATTGACGTGACATATTTTTGGGCATGGTCGAGGCCTTTTAGGGTTTTGTAGATCGTAACATGTCCTCATGCAGTTGATTCCACATCCGGACTCAGCGTTTGGATCACCACCACAGGATGCTGTAATAATGATAAGAATAAAATTAAAATTAAGGCGCTTAAAGGTGCATACACTTTTTAGTCTATAACAATCCTTGCAAATTGTCCGTTGTGCTGCATTCTGCATGTAATAATTCTGATGCATTGATCACTGTTAGAGTAATAAACATAAAGTGTGTATTTATTAAGATTTTCAGGAAACAGAATTGAATACAGGCCGGCCGCAAAGAAAGCGGGTCGTTAACAAAGATCGGAAACAGAAATCTCAATAACATTCAAAATATTGCAGCTAGCTTTATGAAATAAAGAGGAATTATATAAACAAATTATATTCTATAGTCATAGAGAAGATCATAAAGTCTATTTTGAATAAATTATAAAAAGGCTATTAGAAAACTTACGGCATTCGCATACGGGAATACATAATCCCGTATCGTCATCTCTAATAAAACCGTCATCGCAGACACAACCTTTTCTACATTCCGCATCACAATCAAGTGGGAATCCTAATTGAGAGCAGTAATTAGCTCTGCATGTAGGGTTTGTGCAGTTTTCGAAATGTTCGTTTTCTTCACAGATATCAGCTGAAAAAAAAACAGAAAATATATTTAGAATAGACTAAATCACTATGAGTAGCTGAAGTATTTGCCACTCAATTTCATCTTATTAAAAATCCTACTATAATAATAATATAAATATTATAGCATGCAAGTTTGTTATTCAATAACGCTACGCTAACTATACGATAATAGCTAATTTGGAGCAAATTTGGTAGACAGGTATTTCATAACCTGGATGTTAGTCCAAGTTATGAATACTTTTTAACCCGGTGTTTACACTGATAGAGAGTTATTGAAGCAGACAAAGTCGTGGTGCACAGCTGTCCGCTTTTCCTTCAGCATCGCGTGATACTTGCGCGTGAATTCTAAACTGTTTTTATTCAAGTCTATGTACCCGGGAAAACGTTTTTGGGTCTTTAAAATATCGAAGATGCTTAAAATTATGCGTTTCTTCATCTACTCGACTGCGGTTCTTACGACATAGCGGACAAAATATGATAATATTGATTTGATTTGCTTACATGACGATGATCCGTCCAAAATATATGTTGTTATCTCAAACTATCAAAAAAAAGCAGACGGACTCGTGCCGAACACCCGAGTGAATGCAAGTTCAATACGCTTCTGCACTCAGTTTGCTATCAAGCGGCAGCGGGGTCGGACGCTTCCGTGCAGTATTACTTCGCAGCGTTGCTTACGTAGTAATCATGCCGTATTGACTATGCCGGACTGAGCGCGGAAACTTATTACTCAAGAATGTAGTATTACTGAACTTGCGGTCACTCGGGTGTTCGGCACGAATCTGTCTGCCTTTTTTATGATAGTCTGAGGTAGTTATGAAAATCCTGGCCTTGCCTAAATTTTCCATTTTGTTAACAAAAACTTTATTCATAATATTGCTACACGTTTACAACCAAAGTTATTTAATTTGACTTTCATTTATTCTAGTAGAAAATGTCATATTGTGTAAAATAGAAAAAAAATGACTCATAATATAGGCAGGAATATTCCTATAATATTATTATTGCGTAAAAATTTAATGAAAAAGAAGCTTTGACATGAATACTAATTACGATAAATAGTATCCTATTCTATTATTGTAGCTCTCTACGTGCATTATTTCAGCCAAAGAATAGTGATTTTTAAGATTTCAAGGAATAGAGACAGAGTTGCCTTCGGATTTATAGTACTAGTATATAGGGGTAAGACTTATGTACGAAAAAAATCACTCACTGCATTTTCCAGGTAGAACGCATTTACGCTGAATAGCATCGTAGTAATAGGAATCTTTACAATCACAGGCATTCGGATAGCATACTTCTATGCAGGGACCGGGTTCTCTTCCTAAATCCTTACAACGCTTGCCACAATTGACTCCACATCCAGATTCGGCATTCTTATCACCTCCACACGAGGCTAAAAATATATATCATTTAAGTAATTGAAAATAAATTGTGTTATATTTTGTTACGGATTGAATGAGAAATTAATTTAGGATAACTGCTATTAGGTATCATTAAAATTGTAATTGAAATTAAAACTAACGTCCATTCCATCCTTACGAAATTTCGTTGTGAGGATGGTTGGATTTTTGTTACTCTATAGTAAAAAATATTTATATAGATATTTTGTAAACCTCTCTTAATTGTCTTGTAAATATCTTGCAAAAATATTATACATGATTTTAAAATGAAAAAAAAACCGACTTCAAATGCCGCGCAAGTTATTTTTGGTACCAATTTTGAGGGATTTTACATACAAATGTTACAACATTTATTATTTAATAACTTGATAAAACTAAAATATTAACTATGACTAATAATTAAAATAAAAACTATGTATAAAAAATGGAATTCAGGTTGCTTTCTGCTGGTAGAGTACCCGTAAAGCTGGCGACATTACCTCTTTGAATGGCGAAACTAATGCGTTTACCGAGGTAAGCACCAGGCTCTTTGGTCGTGGGAGACATCGATTCGTCGTTGAAATTTAAATTAAACGAATTTCGTTTTCATTTGATTTGAGATATATTATGATGATAAACGTTTCAAACTAACTAGGAAGTGAAACTGACTAGCGCACCATGCAAATCGTTTTTTAGGGTTCCGTAGTCCTGACAAGGAACCCTTATAGTTTCGTCATGTCCGTCTGTCTGTCTGTCCGTCTGTCTGTCTGTCTGTCTGTCTGTCTGTCTGTCCGAGGTTTTGCTAAGAGACCGTTAATACTAGAAAGCTGTAATTTTGTGGGGGTATGTATTAAAATTACGCCGACAAAATGCTGAAAAAAAAATGTTGAAAAAAAATTTTTTTTAGGGTATCTCCTATATATGAGAAGTGGGGATAATTTTTTTTTCATCGTCGTTTTTCGATTGAATGCTCCATTTACGAAATATTAAACTTTAAAGTGCAAATTTTTGTTCCAGTAGGGCGTCCCCCCCCCCCCCCCCCCCCCCCTCTAAAAGCTAAAAATTCGTGATGTACCAAATACAAAATCCTTAGAATAAATCCGTTTGACAAAGTGTGTTGTGTTGAAAAGTGACAAAGACGGAGTACCTAGTTGCTTGTTTCTAACGGGTAAAGACTTGCATTGAATAACAGGCTACTACGGAACCCTACACTGCGCGTGGCCCGACACGCACTTGGCCGGTTATATATCTATATTATATTGCAATATATTATGTATCTATCATAATAGATTTAGTTAGCACATATCAGTATAAATTCATTGAGAATAATAGAAATTATAATAATTATTATTTAGCAATTATTATTATTATTATAGCTAATATATATTTTTATAAAAGCTAATAATATCTCTGCGTTAGACTAGAAAGCCTGTAACTTTCAAACTTTCGCGATTTACACACATAATTATATTGTAAGCACTAGTCAAGTAAAGTACTTTAGCGCGATATCCCGTATTACAATATAATTATAGAAAGTCTGTATTGCAGATGCTTATCAGATATTGATATAATTTAAATGAACCCTACCCTAAATGACCATTTATCCTACCTACGAATAAATAATCATCAAAATCATTCAAATCGGTTCAAACTGGCCGCAGAAATTGGGTAACAAATAAACAAAAATAAAGAAAGAGGCTAATTGAAACCCCCCTTTATGTAAGTTGGATGAAAATCGTAGGAGATGTTTTAATAATAAGTAATGGTATACTTACGACAGTTCTTCTTTGGGATACATTTTGAGCCATCCTTATTTCTCACGTAGCCTTCAACACAAATACAGCCTGGTTCGACTGGACATTTGCCTTTAAATGGTGGACATTTAATACGGCGACCTAGTTGAGTACAGTATTGTGGTTCACAAGTCGCCGATGGGCACTTTACGTACTTTTCATATTTCGGACATTGTGGTTCTGGAAATAACTCTTTCATTATGCAATCTTTATATTTTACCTTAATCTATTAAACAATAAAAGTGATAAAGATATAAACCCATCTATAGACACTGGATCGTCGTGTAGTATTTATTTATTTATTCTTTTGCACACAAAAACATTTGTACAAGCAGGACTAAATGCTAAAATAGTGAAGAGAAAATGATGGAAAAAGCATTCGTATCTGCAGGTAATTATAGCTGTAGTAAGTAGGCATTTTCTTATGAGTTTATTTTCTTTTTATTGATCAAGTCAAAATATACCTACCAGTCGGTGGTATAATGATAAAATAATTTGATCTCCACGAGCAATGGCGACTCCATGATTGACAACTTACCGTCACAGCAACTAATAGGAATGCAAGTTCCATTTCTCGCTCTTGCATAATTGTCATCGCAATAACATCTTTCGTTACATTTTATATTGACTATGGGACATATCTCGTTAAGTTTACCACATTCACGGTCACAAGCACTTCCACAATCAAAATGTTCATTTGGATCCGTACACATTCCTGAAATTTAAAAATTATAATTTATTATTATTTAAGTAAACATTTATACTTATAAATATTAACATTTAAAACAAAAAAGTACTTATATTTCTTTATAAATATTTGAAACAAAAAAGTACTTATATTTCTTTATAAATGTTTCCTCTATCATTTAAATTAAAAATTAGATGATCATTTGTCGTTCACTTATTTTCAAGTTAGTTCAGTTTATTTTTTATTAGGTTAAATATTATGTTTGTTTGAAGTATTACACACTTTATATTTTCGTAAATTATTAAACACAATCCAAAATTTCATCGTACAGACGGGCCTTGAACCCGCAACCTCCTGGATAACATTTCCAGGTGCTCTGCCAATTAAACCACAGTTCGATCTATCGATACAACGAAATTAGTGGATTGCATTTTTTTACCCAATTGTGCACTAGTGGCGCCATCTATGACTACTTATTTCGAGGGTTAATCATTCGGAAGAAATCATTACAGTTTTATTAGGTTACTATAATATTTTAAATTTATTTAAAACTCGTAGTAATAAGTTGTATTCTATAATATGTTTTGTCCATCCATGAGCAACATTTTAGCCAAGTCGGTCTAACAGTTGACCCCTTAAAACTTAGAATTCAGACAAAGGAGTGTTTTGATTAATTTTTATTTATAAGGGTTTAAAATATTAATAAGAAAGTAAAGATTAATTTTGCGTTGGTTATTCATAAAATGATAACTTTGATTGAACATTATTGACATTGCCTTGAATCAACTTATGTAATATTTTATAATCACACATTTTTACTTCGTGGACATTTTGATTGCTGTGTTTTATAAATTTCTATTATTCTATTATACTATACTATTTCTATTTTGTAAACATTTTCAGGGTTCCGTTCCTCAAAAGGTAAAAAAAGAACCCTCATAAGATCATTTTCTTCGCCGTCTGTCTGTGTGTCCGTCCGTCCGTGTGTCACCACCAATTTTCTCAGGAACGGGTGGACCTAGCAAGTTGAAATTTATACCAGATACTGAAATCTATAGTCCCTATTAGGTGTATACAAATCAAGGTTTTGAGTCAACACGATAAAAAGATATGGTCAAATTTAGATTTTCGGGAACACTTGTAAGTACCAACATAAGCTTCGGTGCGTGAGTCCAACTCGACTTAGCCGGTTTTCTTTTTATATTGAATCAAATACAAATAAAATAATTGTACAATGTAATACAATAAAAATATGTCATAATTATGTCAATGTCAATGTTTAATGTCAATGTGGTAATAATGTCAATGTCTCCGCAGCCCATAATATGGGCTAATAATTTATCACGCATACTATGCTTTATACATTTTTGTAGCCTATCCAGGCAATCAAACCATTGCACACCATTCTCATGGTAGAATGTATGAAAAAATATTGTACATTTTTCACCATCTGTACCGACTAAAATTCAGCAATACATAATTTATGATTATGATTATAAGCAAAAATTAATATAAAACTTACTACATTGCTCTTCAGTGATGCACAATCCAGCTTTACTTCTAAAGAAGCCAGGCCTACATCCACACATTGGTTGACAATCGTTGCCGTCAATAATAGGGCAGGCGTATGCTCTATCTAAGCTTTCGCATGTCTGTGGAGGACAGTTGAAAGTACATTCTTTGTATTCTTCGTTCGGTCCATTACATGCCTCTGAAAGTATAAAAGACAATTGTATTTATGCTGGAAATGGCAAAGTTACGGTGACATTTTAATTCTGTCCAATATTTATCACATATATCATAAATAATTATTCATGAAATGCTTGCTTGTCTCTAGATTATGGCAAAATATAGTAGCAAGCTAATTAGAAAAGCTGTATAGTATATCATTTACTGAACGTTTAAAGTATAGAAATTATATCACTTACCGGGACAATCATCTTCTGGTATACACTTGCCGTTATGACCTCTCAAGTAGCCATCCATACAGACACATCCCTTGATACAGTACTTAGGATCAATCTTAACACATGGCACTGGTTGGCCATATTGCGAACAGTTTTTGGGCCCACACCCACCATTAGTGCAATCCGAGAAAACTTCGTTATTTTCCGCATCGCATATTGGGCCTAAAAATAAATAATTATTAAGCATAAGTACTTATGTAACAATTTCAATATAGACCAAGATAAATTGATTGTGGTGATGAGATGACTGGAAATGTCGGGTGTTAGCATTTTCATCACCACGTCATTTACCATCAGGTGAGATAGTGGTCAAACGCATGTTTATAACGAAAAAAAAGTTTAAGTGCGATAATTCCCGTATTACAGCGTACATTTTTATTGAGCCGTTTAAGTAATAGGTACACACTGGTTATAAATGTTATATAAATAAATTTACATGTAACTATTTAACTAAACTACATCACTTAAATTTTGGTAGTTTATATAGTTTTTAAGTGCAATACCTATTTCTTTGCTACAAGACACCGCAAGGAACGCTGTGTGATGTGTCTTATATTTTGGATTCCATTAAGCATAGCTACTACATAGCTGTAGGACACTTTCTAGTGACCGCTAGGCTACCTATCTACCCTTAAGTTGGAAAATCTGTTGCCAAACACTAGTCTGTGCCGACAGATGACCTTGAGAGCCAGTTACTATTCTATGCCTATTATAGGGTGCTAGGCACCATCCTTGAATGTATTGACATTACCAATAGAGAAAGTGGTCAAAGGCTACACTATAAACAGCTAATGGAAGTCGACTTCTGAATTTCAGGCGATACACACACTGCCTCGCGCCACGCAGCGGGGTGCATGGTGGCGGAGCCACGCGTGCGGGTGCGCGAGTGCAGATCTGCATAATCATGCAGATTTTTTTATTGATTTCTTGGACCCACGCGCGGTGCGTGCTTCTCTGTATGTAGGTGCGTGATCTGCAACATTACGCGTGAATATGTTTTAAGTGTGTTGCACTACGCGTGTTTACTACAAACACAGATACTTGCAAACAACGTAAGACCACGCACTCCCACGCTACGCTGCGTGATGCGGTGCAGTGTGAGAATCACCTTATAGTTACACATACTTAAGTACTTACTTAACTTAAGTACTACTTGAGTACTCGAATAATTTATACCTTCGTAATTGAATTGCTAAATAAATAGTCAAAAATACTTACTACAATGTTTGGCTTTGACGCATTTTCCTATATTAACATCAAAGTAGAAATCTTTTTTGCAGTCGCAACCGTTACGTATACAGGCTATAGGACACGAATGAGGCTCTTTGCCAATGTCGGTGCAACGGTTGTTGCAATAGGTTCCACATCCAGACATTGCATTGCTATCTCCTCCACACGATGCTGTTAAGATGAAAATGTATGTTATGTTATAATGTGAAGTATTGTGAATTTATAAACGGGATATTTACATATATGTGTATATATATATATATATTTATTTATTTTAGTATGATTTATTTGATGTCATTCAGCAGACTCCGTCACTTAATCTCAGGATCTCTAAAAATATCGTTATAATCACGTTAATATGCCGTTTCTAGAATATCATCATTTAAATAAAATATACTTTATACTACAATTCAGAACCAATCATTCAAACCAAATCCAATCAAGCAAGCTTCTGTGAAGAATTCAGGCACAAGATGTTGTAATTTTAAAATGTATCTAGCATAGCAAGTTCAGAATTCAATTATATTTAGAGCCCAGTGGAGCATGGTTGGCTTTGAAGCCAGAGGTAGTGGATCCAAATCCTCGCCGTGCACTAGTATGTTTATCTATAGAAAAAATATGCGCATTTAACAGTCAACCCCGGCCCTCCGTAATGGTGGTAGAACACTGTCTAGTGATCGCCTTGCCAGCTACTACGCTCAAGTTGGAAAATCTGATGCCAAAACATCTAATGTTTTGGCAGTTGTTTTTGAGAGCCAGTTCCCATTCTTGGCCTAGCGTGATACAATCTTCAACCACATCATGGGTTACCACTATGCGAGCTAGTGGTCAAAAAATGTTAGCCTATAATATATAAAAAGATATTATCTTTGATCTAAAATGATTATAGAGCTAGAAAGTGGATAATAGTATTCTTCAGTAGCTACTGATAAACCCCTCAAAATTGGGCTTATTTGAATCGTTTTAAATTCAATAGATTGAGCTTAGTAACAAGAGCCTGATGTTAGAGCCAGTAGTATACTTTTTTAATCAAGCGTGTTTCATTAGTTTTTAACCGACTTCACAAAAAAATACAACTAGTCCGTGTTATAAAAGTATTTGTAATTACTGTAATAAAATAGACAATTAATTATCGTGTGTCAGATGCTTTAATTGCGCAGGGCAATTTTGGACATTGTCCTTTGATATCTTGATAACATCATTATGACTAGTGAATATTTTCACTAGCGCGGTATTTATAGTCAATTTTTAGGGTTCCGAACCCGAAGAGTACCAAATGAACACTTTTTGAGACTTTGTTGTCCGTCCGTCCGTCCGTCCGTGTGTCTATATGTGCGCACTTTACAGATCTGTATCTTCTTAACCGTAATAGGTACATACTTGAAATAACATAGGAAATTTTATAGATGCATGTAATTTAATTTAAACTTGTTTTGCACTAAAAACGGCAAAATAAATTATTTTTCAAAAAAAATAAAACCAACTTCATAACCACAAACAAGCACTCAAAAGCGAAAAATAAATTACTTAATATAATTATTCTAAGCGCTACCCACTTATCTATTTGAAATCGGTGCCAGGCAAGTAAGTCTAATAGGTAGTAGATAGATACTACCTACATGTATCTACCTACTTACTACTACTACATAAATAGTATCTATCTACTATCCAATAGACTTGGCTGGCACCGACTTCAAATAGATAAGTGGGTAGCGCTAATAATAATTATATTAAGTAATTTATTTTACGCTTTTGAGTACGAGTACATGGTATAAAAAAGTTGCTTTCCGCCGTCTGTCCCTCTGTCGTTTAGATCTTGTTTTCATCAATAGATAGAATGATTCAAGAGGAAGGTTTACAAACAGCATCAAACGCTGGTAACGCCACGGTTAGCAGCAAGTTGATAATAAAACTTACGGCAATCTGTAGCTGGTATGCAGACTCCATATTTGTTTCTCAAGTAGCCAGGTATACATAAACAGCCTTCTATGCAGCCTCCTGGAGGTGTATTTTCACAGGCAAGAGGAAATCCAAGATCGTCACAGTGTCTAGGAGCGCAGTACGCATTTGTGCAGTTGCTATATTCTTCATTGACGCCGCATACTGGTGCTAAAGTATCATATAAATAAGCATAAAAATGTATGCGACGCACAAATTGTCCATATTTGTCTTTATAAAATTAAACGTTTAAGCTATATTATAAAAAATATTCACTAAAATTGTAGAAAATAATAAAATGGTCCATCATCTTACGAGTATACCACACTATATTAATTATCTGTTTTTCGTTGATGTTTATCACGTTTTATATCTACGAAGATTTCATAGGGTTTTTATATAAATATAAGGTAATTATAAAATTGATTACGGAATGATCTTACAGCAATCATCGGCACGGACACATTTTCCAGTATTTTCATCAAACCAATAGTCTTCTTTACAATCGCAGCCATTTAATTCGCAAAGAAGTATGCAAGCTCTGGGTTCTTTGCCGATATCGGAACAACGACTGTTGCAGTAGCCACCGCATCCTGCCTGTGCATTAGGATCTCCTCGACATGAAGCTAAAATATAAAAAAAATATATTAAAATTCTCTAAGGTATGAATGATGAATGTGTATAATTATTATGACTAATAATACGTTTCGTTCGAATTTTTAAAATTACCAACAGATGCTCGATTTTAACGATGAATAAACAAATGGTAAGTATCTATCTATATATCAATGAAATCAAGCAAATCTGTTAAGATTTGCTTGATTTCATTGATTGTTACTGTCGCCTGGTAGCATTTAATAAATTTCAAGATTGCAAGGCAGACTATTTTGACGATCGATAGTCTCACTGAAACTGAAAATTGAGCAATTCTATAACCACTTTAAAATAGCCCGATTTCACATACAGACAAATAATTTTCTTTCGGCTTGTCGAGGTAGTTTCTTCTATATCTCCGAAGATACGCCATGAATTGTAAAACATTTATGTGGTGTGGCCGTTGTTTCCTATCAAGTAGTTAACTCGTTCGTTTTGAAGTTGATATACTGTCATGTTTTCATATACAATACAATTTAGAAAAAAACATTAGAAAAATGTACCTCAATCGTCTACTGTCTACGAATAAATCATAAATCTACTCAACTATGCTTAAAAAATACTTACGACAATCTATTGCAGGAATGCAGTCACCATGGTGATTTCTTACATATCCTTGTTTACAAAGACAACCTTCCTCACAATATTCAGGAAGAATGTCTGGACAAGCTATTGGGAATCCAAGTTCGGAACATGTCTGCGGACTACACTGTCCTTGTACGCAATCGCTGAACCATTCATTTTTGCAACATTGTGGTGCTATAAATAAATAACAAAATGTATATATATATTATATATTGTTAAAATATGAAATGAAAAACATCAAAGAAACTAAGGCATTAAAAGTATTTTTCTCAGGACAGACATCAAAGTGAAGTGAAGCCATAATTTTTTTTAGTGCAGATTTTTACAGGTTATTGATGCGAGGAAATATTGGTTGCATTAACAAATTTTAATACTTAAATTCAAAATTTACAACCACCCCCAACTGATCTATATATATCTGTTTATTGAGAGTTGAGACCATTTCATTATTTTTCCGAAACGAATTAGAAAGATTGTTAGCTTAACAAACATAGATGGCGTTTTACTAAAAAACACGTTTTTTGTATGGGGACCCCTTTAATTTTTAACTTTATTTTGTTTTTAGTATTTGTTGTTCTAGCTGTTAGTAGTGCTGTAGTTCTGGCGACCGACAAATGGCGGTATAACCATTTCAAAATTATGGCGTAGCTAAATACTACAGGCCGGTGACGGGCAGCAGCGTCACCAGTGCGAGAAGCTACGTCCTGCGATCGCCAACACGCCTACACAGCGTGGCGATTAGGGCATCCCCCCCTCCCCCCCACCCATCATGGAAAGTCACAATAAGCCGCGGCCCCCAGTTCCCGGCCGCCCTGCTATTCCTGACCACGGCGGCGGTCATGGTAACGGCAGGGCAGGGGGTGCTAAGAATCCCCGGGTTACGGTAGGCCTCCAAAAGAAACTGACCCTCGCTACGTTTAATGGACGCACGATTCGGCTGGATGAGCATCTGACGCAGCTGGAGGAGGAGCTGGGACATATGGCACATTCTGGGGTTATGTGAAGTCCGAAGACAGGGAGAGGACACCATAACTCTAGAATCAGGCCATCTTATGTATTACAGAGAAGGTGACCAGCCATCCCAAGGCGGCGTCGGGTTTCTGGTCAACAAGGCTCTCAGTGACAACGTTGTAGAAATCTCCAGTGTGTCGACCAGGGTTGCGTACCTTATAATAAGGTTAACCAAGAGGTACAGCCTCAAGGTTATCCAGGTCTACGCACCGAGCTCGGCACACTTGGATGAAGAGGTGGAAAGTATGTACGAAGACATCTCCAGAGCATTACATACCACCGCTAAGGCTCACTACAACGTTGTCATGGGAGACTTTAGCGCCAAAGTGGGAGTACAGACCTGCAGTAAATCGACTCTTGGACCACACGGATTTGGGAATAGGAATCACAGGGGGCAAATGCTCGTCAATTTCCTCGAAAAAGAGGGGCTTTTCTTGATGAATTCGTTCTTCAAGAAAAAGTCCCAAAGGAAGTGGACGTGGCAAAGCCCCGACACTGTGACTAAAAACGAGATTGACTTCATCATTACGGACAAATGGCGCATATTCAGAGACGTCTCTGTGATCATTAGGTTCAATACTGGAAGTGATCACCGACTTGTGCGAGGCTCTCTGGATATCGACTTCAAAGCCGAGAGATTCCGATTGATGAATTCCACGCTTAGACCAAACCTACTCCAAACCGTTGTTGGGTCTGAAACATTCCAATTAAAATTGGAAAATCAATTCGCTGCCTTGGAAACCACAGATGACGTAGACGAGAAACTTGAAGAAGTGGTGGAAATCCTCAGGGAAGATGGGACGAAGTTTTGCGAGAGCAAGCGTACGGGAAAAAAGTCCAAGCTTTCGGCAGAAACACTTCAACTAATGGAAGAGAGACGAACAGACCCATTGTCAGCTTTGTCAATTAACCAGGTGCGCAACAAAACTATTAAGAAGCTGGTACGACGCGACCTCCGATCCTCTAACACGTTCTTGATCAGAATCAATTGAGCAGAATCGGGGGTCGAAAGTGTTCGTCCAGCCTCTAGGTAGAAGCCACCTCACAAAGCTGACAACATCAATGGGGAACGTCGTCGCATCCAAGCTGGAGATTCTGTTGGAAGTTGAAGACTTCTACAGCAAGCTCTACGCATCACATGCTTCAAGGCCCGAACCCGATACTGAGGATTGCAGAGCCACCTTAACCCGCCACTTCACAGAAGACCTGCCCGAAGTCAGCCGAGATGAGATCGTGATGGCCCTTAGACAGCTCAAAAATGGAAAAGCCCTAGGTGAGGACGGAATCACAACGGAGCTTCTAAAAGCTGGAGGAGCTCCAGCTGTAAGCCAGCTGCAACAACTCTTCAATTCTGTTCTATTCACTGGTAGAACTCCACAGGCATGGAACAGAAGCATGGTGGTTTTATTTTTCAAAAAAGGAGATAAAACCCTATTGCAAAACTACCGCCCGATTTCGCTTCTGAGCCATGTCTACAAGCTGTTTTCAAGGGTCATCACGAACCGTCTTGCGCGAAGACTCGACGAGTTTCAACCTCCGGAACAGGCCGAGTTTCGAAGCGGTTACGGCACCATAGACCACATCCACACGGTGCGGCAGATTGTACAGAAGACCGAAGAGTACAATCGGCCCCTGTGCATAGCATTTGTGGACTATGAGAAGGCCTTCGACTCAATCGAAACCTGGTCGGTTCTTGAGTCCCTGCAGCGTTGCCAAGTCGACTGGCGATATATCGAAGTGATGAAATGTCTATATAATGCCGCAACGATGTCAGTACAAGTACAGAACCAGCGTACTAAACATATTCACCTGCGTCGAGGAGTGAGACAGGGGGACGTCGTATCCCCGAAACTGTTCACTAATGCCTTAGAGGATATGTTTAAGACGCTGGACTGGAAAGATTGTGGCATCAACATTAACGGCAAGTACATCTCTCACTTACGATTCGCAGATGACATCGTCATTATGGCAGAGACGCTGCAGGACCTACAAAGAATGTTGAATGACCTAGCTGATTCTTCTCGTCGCATCGGTCTCCGGATAAATTTGGATAAAACCAAAGTCATGTACAACGAGCACGTTGTTTCGGAACCGATTGCCGTAGATGGAATCCCACTCGAAGTTGTCACGCAGTTTATTTACCTAGGGCAAACGCTCCAACTAGGCAAACACAACTTCGAGAAGGAAATCCAGAGAAGAATTCAGCTGGGCTGGGCAGCATTTGGGAAACTCCGTCGAGTCTTCTCGTCACCTATACCACAGTGCCTAAAGACAAAAGTCTTTAATCAGTGCGTCCTACCTGTCATGACATACGGAGCCGAGACGTGGACACTCACGGTTCGACTGGTCCACCAGTTTAAAGTCGCTCAGCGAGCTATGGAGAGAGTTATGCTCAGTGTTTCTCTGCGGGATCGAATCCGGAACGAAGTAATTCGCCAGAGAACTAAAGTGATCGACATAGCTCAGCGGATTAGCAAACTGAAGTGGCAGTGGGCTGGTCATATCTGCCGTAGGACCGATAACCGTTGGGGTGCGAGTCGGAACACCTCCTCGTGGTGTACCCTGGGTATCGGCCGACAACTTTTCCTAGTCTACTGGGCTAAGTTGTCGACCGATAGCGAAGTTCCGACGTGAGGGGCTCCTCCGCATGTCCTTCTGATATTAGCAGAGGGCACAGTGTGACGGAGCAGGGCGGGCTCGGTGGTGGGAGCCGCCCGGTGGTGGGGCCGAGCATATGCTCGAGCCAAGTGGAGTGGCTGGTGACGGCCGATGGAGGGTTTCTCGCATGCCATTGTGGCGTGCGAGGTGGACGGTGGACAGTGTGCGAGTAGGGGTATGTGCCCTTCGCACACTAGTCATTTGAGGGACGGAGGGTGTGGGGCGTTGCACAGAAGTGCGCGTGCCGCATTCCTCTGTAATAGAGGGGTGCATTTAAGTACCAGGCCGTGGGTCCAATGGGCCGAGTGGTGAGGCCGGCGACGGTCGAAGAGTGGGGTCTAGCATGCCACTGGCACTGGCATGCGGGTCGAATAGCGGACGGTGTGCGAGTAGGGGTATTTGCTCTTCGCACACATGTCATCAGAGGGACGGAGGATGTGAGGCCAGGTGCCACACTCCTCTGTCATTGTGGGGTAACTGTTGGAGGGTCGGGGGACTCTCCAACGGCTTGCACTCCCCATATGACGGGTGAGGGTTGACCTTGGTGAGCAGGGTCAGCCCTCCGCAGCGGCAGAGGCCCATTTGGGTCTGCCACCGGGGCAAGTTGGTGAATGCTAGCGCAACCCCATCTTGCCCCACCACGGTGGATGACGACTCACCCCAGGTTTTTAGTGGGTATACTGCCCTTCTGGCAGTGACTCCCACATAACCATCTCGCTCCCCCTGGCGATTTGGTATCCATAAAGGATTTTCCTGGGTCAAAAAAAAAAAAAAAAAGGACCGATAACCGTTGGGGCAGACTGGTTCTAGAGTGGAGACCGCGAATCGGCAAACGTAGAGTAGGACGCCCTGTGACTAGGTGGAGCGACGACATTCGCAAAGCGGTGGGCAGTGACTGGAAACAAAGAGCCGAAGACCGGGCTCAGTGGCGTGTCTTGGGGGAGTCTACGTCCAGCAGTGGACTGATACCGGCTGATAATGATGATGATGATGTTGTTCTAGCGGCAACAAATACACCATTTGTAAAAATGTCAACTGTCTAACTATCATGGTTAATGAGATACAGCCTGGAGGCAGACAGACAGACAGACAGACAGACAGACAGACAGACAGACAGACGGACAGCGGAGTCTTAGTAATAGGGTCCCGTTTTACCCTTTGGGTACGGAACCCTAAAAAACCAAATTAAAATCGGTTTATCCGTTTGGGCGCTACTATGCCACACGCAGACACACACATAAGAGTACACAGATCATACACACGTTGAATTTGTAACACCCTTTTTGTTTGCGTAAAAAACGTACTGCAAATTGTAAAATCCAGCTCCGAAAAGATCACTATTAACATCACTTTATGTTACTAACATCATTTTTCAAAGTTCACAGTTTAGTTAATAGGCAGTATTAATATACGCACATATTCACGGCTAAAATCATAAAATGAATTATTATCAATTATTATGTAAACATAGCATAACATCATCACAACAAGCATAATCTAACGCTATGAATTAAATAAATAATTTAAGATCGTTTAAAAAACTATAATACTTAAATCAAAAGTTTAAAACCACCCCCGACTGATTTGTACCTAAATGTATAATTTTGTTCATTGCGACCATTCCAATGAGCCTAACACGACATCTCAGACGAGGAGTTGAGAGCAATCTGCAGATTCAAGGAGATGTCTCAGCATTAGGCCAATCTTACCATATTTTTGCATTGAGGTACACGAAATTTTTTTGCAATATCATTGAAGTAACAGGATACTGAATTTCCAATTAATACATATGATTTGACTACCGTTTTTAAAATTTCTGTGGATTTGACCACAGAACACGGATATCATTTGACTAACAACTACGCTAAACAGACGGCAGCAATGTGACAGGTAAGTAGTGCGCAGAAGCGCCATTTTGATTTTTTTAAAGTCCACGGTCAAAGGACTACGAGTTTACGAAAGTTGCTATCGTAGTTTTTTTTACCAAAAAAAAGCTGATAATATTTAAACGGCTTAACGGATTTTCATGAAACAAAAACTAAGAACACTCTCGACAAAGACATCTATCAAACAAAACAAATTAAATCAAAATCGGTTCATCCATTTGGGCGCTACGATGCCACAGACAGACACCAAGTATACAGATACACAGATACACAGACACACAGACACACAGATACACACGTCAAACTTATAACACCCCTTCTTTTTGCGTCGGGGGTTGAAAATAACCAATTTCAAACGTCGCGCTAGTCAATGTAGGCAGTAGATGCAGTAACTATTATATAATCTGTGCCAGTAGTTAGTAGTATGCATCGACATTATAGCAATTATGACGTCGATGATAGTATGTCATCGAGATATGCAAATGCATTTGTAATACAAAATGTTGATGTATTAAAAACGACCCAAAACCTATAGGGTACTTCCGGTTGACCTAGATATGTCAATTTTGGCTAAAAGCAAGGTCTTTAAGAAAAGGCAAGAAAGCAAGGCACAGTAAAGGGAAATTTCCGACAAATAAAATAAGTTGAAAATTAAAGTAAATTTTGGTACTTACAAGTTTTTGCGAAAATCTAAATTTGCCCATATCTTTTTATCGTGTTCACTCAGGACTTTGATTTTAATACACCTAATAGGGACTATAGATTTCAGTATCTTGTATAAATTTCTACTTGCTAGGCAGACGGACAGACAAACAGACGGACAAAAAAGTGATCTTATAAGGGTTCCTTTTTTACCTTTAGAGGTACACAACCCTAAAAAAGATTTCGACGAATTGAGAACCTCCTCCTTTTTGTGAACTCGGTTAAAAATAAAAACTGGCCAAGTGCAAGTCAGCATCGCGTCTATTATCGCACATTTAGGGAGGGTTCCGTACAATATGAAACATAACAGAGTTTCAACCTCATATATTTGATTAATTGATATTACCAAGAATATTTGATTTGGTCGCGAACTAGAAAGACAGGGCTCGTTTACTAACGCCATCTATGTCATTTTGCCGAAACTAATTAGATAGATGGCGTTCAAAAACACGTTTTTTGTATGGGGACACCCTTTAATTTTTAACTTTATTTTGTTTTTAGTATTTGTTGTTCTAGCGGCAACAGAAATACACCATCTGTAAAAATTTCAACTGTCTAACTATCACGGTTAATGAGCTATAGCCTGGTGACAGACGGACGGACAGACAGACAGACAGAAAGACAGACAGACAGATGGACAGCGGAGTCTTAGTAATAGGGTCCCGTTTTACCCTTTTGGTACGGAACCCTAAAAAGGAACAAAGTAAAGAGCCATTTAGCTGTCATCCAATCGTCGACGTCGGAATATTAAAAAATATTGAAGTAGATTGATGGCGATACTATTACACGCACTTTTGTTTCAGTACCTACTTAAGACAATTTTTATCAAATAAACGTTTAAGTTCTGAGATACTAAAGGTTCACTTTTCCTTGCTCCACTGCTTATTCATTTAGCATTATCGTCTAGTAAAAATCGAACGCACAGATATATTTACCACTGACATGATATCTCCTAAGATATGATTATACTATAATTAGATATTTTGTACGTACTGCATTTGTCAGCTTCTACGCAAAATCCAGAATTTTCGTCTAAGTAGTAACCCGGGCGGCAATCGCACGCATTGTCTTCGCAAAGCAAAATACAAGCTTCTTCTTCATCCTGTTCGAGGTTTCTGCAACGTTGGTTGCAGTATATACCGCAACCAGCGACTTTGTTAGTATCTCCAGCACAAGATGCTGTGAAGAAAAAATAAAACTCAATATTACTAGTGGTTCTGTGAGAACAGTACACCTCGCAAGCCCTTATAACCATGCAAAAACCGACACTTTCCCCATTTTTCTGGCCTGTTCTTTGTAGACTTTGGGCAAATAGGGGTATAACCATTAGCGATTACTCGCCTTGCCTTGGTCCTAGGACGTCAAATCTAGTGCCTACAGGTTCGTTTTTTAAATGTGGAGAGGACTGCATCTGATTAGTATAGGTGTGTAAAAAGAAGTCCGTCTATTTATTAACATTGCTGCAAACTTCCGCCATTTCCCCCCCTCCACTACCCTCTGTTGGATGTTTTTTCGCAACATCTTATGCAGAATGAAGACCTCAGTGTGGCCCTCAAATTTTGATTGAATTCTGTCGATTAATAGGTATCGCTAAAGCAAACTTCCCGCTTTTCTCCCCTATTTTCCCCCGATCAAAAATCGCGATCAAATAAAAAAAAAAAAAAATTCAATGAGCTTGTGAGCTAATTTTCGCCTTTCTAGCTGTAGTACTCGTATAATAACTCTTTATTCAATTTTTTTTCTAAAACACAATAAATGTTTCTACCTATGGCTGCAGACTTTGAAACTATACCAAAGTGCCCCAAACCGTTTAAGCGTAGTAACGCCGCTGGGTACCCTCTAGTTATGCTATGTATCCAGATTATACATAGAACACTGTAATAGTCACTTACGACAATCGATCTTGGGAATACAGATGCCATCTTCGTCACGTCTTACAAAGCCTTCTTTACATATGCAACCTTTTCTGCAATACTTGGGATCGATTCTTGGACAAGCTACAGGGAATCCAAGCTGGGAACAGTTCTGAGGACTGCAGTTGCCTTGTATACATTCACTGTACTGTTCATTTTGTGGACATTGTGGAGCTGTAAAAACAACTATGTGTTATTTTAATTCAGAGTATTGAGTAAAGTAATCTGCAATTAAAAATAAAAATGATTATGATAGTATCACATCTATAAAACCAACTTCAGATGCCGCCCGAGTCGATTTAGGTTGTCTATCGTCATCTATCTGGATAAGTATATCCAGATAGATGACGATAGACAACCTAAGAGATATCTAACCTATCAAGATCTGATAGTAATCAGATCTTGATAAAATTAAAATATATGGGAAAACTTAACAAAACCTTAGAGATGGATCATACCAATAAAAAGAAATCATTCAAATTAGTTCACTATTGCCGGCGTAATAAATATAAAATAAAATAAAACAGGCCAAGTGCGAGTTAGACTCACGCACCGTGGCTTCCGTACGTCAAACTAGGTTAAAGGACAAACTTAACTTTGCAGTTTGATCCATAGAAAATCAAAGAAGAATTAAAAATCAAAGCATTTATTCAGTATGTAGGCAGTATTAATATACGCACATATACAGGTCAAAATCATAAATCATAACCAATTATCAAGTAAACAGCAAAAGCAGAATTTAACGCTTTGAATTAGAAAAAAAAAGTAATGAACCATTCAGCTGTCATCCCATCGTTTACGTCAAAATATTTAAAAAAAATATTAAGTACGTTAAAACCAACCATACATGTAACTGTGTGTTTCAGTACTTCAGACAATTTTTATATAAAAAAAATAAAAAAAGTGAAATACTGAAATACAACTTAGAGAAACGCATACCGATCACAGGACATATCATGATCCGAATGGAACTGATAGTCCGTCTGTCAGCTGCATAATATTGCAACAACCGCAAATAATAAGTTTCTAATAGTAAATTCACTTCGTTTTGATACTAAACTACATATTTACGGTTTTCAGATTTATTCCTATGTAAGTACTTCAAGACTTTGCTGCTTGCCAAATTTCGTGATTCTTTGACCACGGGATGTACCCTATAGGTTTTAATTATTTTGTGAAATCGCAAAATATGCTACATAAACGGTTATATCTTTAGATCACGTTGACTTACAAGTTTGATTTTTCCAAAGCCAAAAGAAACTGTAGACCCAAGTATTTGATGTAAGTTTCAGCTCGATATCTCTACGCGTTCCTTAGAAAAAGGTGACAGACAGACAGACAGACAGATGGACAACAAAGTGATCCTATAAGGGTTTCTTTTTTCCTTTTGAAATACGGAACTCTAAAAACAGACTAATTGAGAAACTCCTAAAAAGGAGTTCCAATCGGCTTTCAAAAGAAAGCCTATTGAAAATACGATTAGACACTTACTACACTTATGTGGCGGAACACAGTAGCCAGTGTTTTCATCTAATACGGTCCCTTTTCTACAATCGCAAGCGTTTGAGTAACAAATGGCAATGCATGCTTCAGGCTCTTCTTGCCCAACATTTCTACAACGTTGGTTGCAGTATACTCCGCAACCAGCTACTTTGTTAGAATCTCCGGCACATGATGCTGTAAACACAAACATACAAGTTAACATTACGTCATGGTGTCGTATATTAATATTTCTATGTAACCAAGAATAATATTCAAGCGATAAGACTGCCCTTTGCATTATGTAATTACTGTTTATGGTGTGTAGTTTTCAAATTGATGCTCTTTGCGTGTGTGTTACTTTTATAAAATTATGTTTTCACGGCTAGCGTTTGACCACTATCTCGCCTGGTGGTAAGCGATGTGGTCGATTTTAACCACGATAAGCTTAGAAACTAGCAGCAGCAGCAGCAGTAGATTTTCTCATTGATGGAAAGCTACCTACTTTTGGTAGCCAGTCAGGCGGAGCATCGATATAATGCTGCTACCACCTCTGGATTTCTCCACAGGGAAGACTCATGCTAGGACTGGAATCGACGATCTCCCCTTTTAGAAGTCAAGTTCTTTCTCTCTAATATATAGGGCTCTCAAATAAAATAAAGATATCGTCAAGTTGTGCAAATGTGCAAGCTACGCATTTAAATATATTTATAGGCTTGCGTTTGACCATTATCTCACCTGTTGGTAAGTGATGATGCGGTCGAAGATGGTAAGCACGCTAGGCCTAGAATGGGAACTGGCTCTCAAGGATAGCTGCCGGAACACATTAGATGCTTGGCGACAGATTTTCTAACTTGAGGGTGGTAGCTGACCAGGCGGACACTAGATAGTGTCCTACCACCATGCGGGGGTTGTTGGTTGTTGGAGGGGGGGGGGGGGTCGTTGAAGGTCCTTCACCCCCCAACAGGGCCACTGTGAGAAGCGCACATAAATTTTTCGATAGAAAAATCCATTGGTGCACGGCGGGGTTTGAACTCCACGTGCCACGGCATCAAAGCCGACCGTTCTCCCGATTACGCCCCCGGGTGCTCAATATTAACTCATTATTAATATGAACTTTCAGGTGAAACTTTTTATTGGGCATCGAAAATTAAAAATTATGCAAAGCTTGCTTATATTGCCTTAAATGCAAATTGTATTAGTTTTGATACATTTATTAATTTTGATTATCTAAAGCAGGTAATTACTATAAGTGGCGGTGACAACTTCCCGTCAGACGGACTAGTTGCTATTTTGTCACCTTTTACAGAAAAAAAACAAATCACTATACTTACAGCAGTTACTGGCAGGCATACATACGCCGTGTTTATTTCTCACATAGCCTTCTATGCACAGACATCCCGGCTTGCAATAATCGGGATCGACCCTTGGGCAAGCAATCGGGAATCCGAGTTGAGAACATTTTTGAGGACTACAATCACCTTGTACACACTCGCTATATCTCTCGTTATCGGAGCATTGTTGAGCTAAAAATTCGTAATATTTTATTATCTGCACAGTTAATAAGTCAATTTGAAAGATAAGGTAGCCAGTTTAATTACAGGTCAACGTGAGACTACTAAACGTTGAGTCTTACATAATGATGTTAAATAAATTGTTAAACACAATCCAAAATTTCATCGTACCGACGGGACCCGACGACGACCGACGGTCCCGTCGGTACGATGAAATTTTGGATTGTGTTTAACAATTTACAAAAATATAAAGTGTGAAACACTTCAAAGAAACATAATATTTGATGTTAAATAAGTAAAACTCAACGTTTAGTTGTTTCAAAGTGCAGTGGCGCATATAAATCTGGCAATCCATAGTACCACAGTAATATAGTGGTTCTTTGCAAAGCTTAAAACTGAATAGCATTCAGACCGTTGTTCAGAAAAAAAGTAGAGTTTAAATATAACATAGGTCAAACTTAGTAAAACCGTCTTGCGCGGAGACTCGACGAGTTCCAAGCTCCGGAATAGGCCGGGTTTCTAAGCGGTTACGGCACCATAGACCTCATCCACAAGGTGCGGCAGATTGTACAGAAGACCGATGAGTACAATCGGCCCCTGTGCTTAGCATTTGTGGACTATGAGAAGGCCTTCGACTCAATCGAAACCTGATCCGTTCTGGAGTCCCTGCAGCATTGCCAAATCGACTGGCAATATATCGAAGTGATGAGATGTCTGTATAATGGCGCAACGATGACTGTACAAGTACAAAATCAGCGATCTAAACATGTTCACCTGCGTCGAGGTGTGGGGGACGTCATATACCCGAAACTGGTCACTAACGCCTTGGAGGATATGTTTAAGACGCTGGACTGGAAAAATTGTGGCAATAACATCAACGGTGATGTGCGTGACGGTGAGTTTTTTATAATGTTTACAAAGAAACATCATTTTTCAAGCTCCCTAAGGGGTTTTGAAAAAATGAAATACACGTGTCTCATTATTTGTTGGATAGATTATATGTACCGAGTTTTGAGTGATTCGGGTCAAGGAATACGTGGAAACAAACATTACTGAATTTTCTATGACTTTTTCAAACAAAATCATTTTACTCCCCCCTTAGGGGTAGATTTGAAAAAATAAAAAACACTTGTCTCATTATTTGTTTTAAGGTTTGTTTGTACCGAGTTTTGAGTGAATCGGACAAAGGAATATGTGAGAAAAAATATTACTGATTTTTTTATAATTTTTACAAAGAAAATTCATTTTTAAAGCCCCCTAGGGGTGGTTCTAAAAAAGGAAAAACACATGTCTCATTATTTGTTTTAAGGTTTATTTGTACCGAGCTTTGAGTAAATCGGCCCAAGGAATAACATTTTCCATAGAAACTTTATCACCCTATTTAACCCCTTTAGGGGATGATTTTCAAAAATAATATTAGCCCATGTCTTAAGTTAGAACCTAGACTACCTACGTTTTAAATTTCATTAAAATTGGTTTAGTGGTTATCGAGATACGTGGTAACAAACACTCACACACACTTACTTTCGCATTTATAATATTAGTAGGATAGGAAGTAGGATAACATAACATACAAACATAGAAACCCTATTTCACCCCCTTAGGGGTGAATTTCGGTAAAACCTTTCTTAGCGAATACCCACGTCATAAAAACTACCAGCATGCCAAATTTGAGCGCAATCTGTTAATATTGATTTTCAGACTTTGTTGCCTCTTTTCAGCCTCTTGGGGGTAGAATTTTGAAAAAGTCGGAAACATGTATTTCCTTATATTATTTACAGAAGTAGTTTTGTTTAGTTTCAAATATAAATACTATCTAATCTTGCTTCTCTATACAAACTTTGAACCCCCGTTTCATCCCCTTAAGAGATGAATTTCGTAAAATTTATGCGTTGATGTACCAGGTGGTCATTCAGTCAATCAAAAAAAACCCGTGGGGGATGATTTTTGAAAAACTGTGATACCCTTAACTATTTATTTCAATTAAAGAGGATGTGTACCAATTTTTAAAACGATTGACCCAGACAATAACATTTTTTATAGAAAGTTCAACCCTTCATTTCACACATTTAGGGATGGAATTTTGAAAAAGCATTTCTTACTGAATGCCTACACTTCACATTGAACACACCCTCTAAATTTCATATGTTATATATATCTCAGTCAGTCAGTCAGGACTTTGGATTTTATATACATAGATGAATTCTTTGGATGTATATCATACTTCATACTTCATACTATAATATAATAAATGCGAAAGTAAGTGTGTGTGTGTAAATGTTTGTTACCACGTATCTCGATAACCACTAAACCAATTTGAATGAAATTTGAAAAGTAGATAATGTAGGTTCTAACTTAAGACATAGGCTAATCTTATTTTTGAAAATCATCCCCTAAAGGGGTTAAATAGGGTGATAAAGTTTCTATGGAAAATTTTATTCCTTGGGCCGATTTACTTAAAACTCGGTACAAATATACCTAAAAACAAATGATGATACACGTGTATTTCATTTTGTTTAAACTACCCTTAGGGGGCTTGAAAAATGAATGTACTTTGTAAAAATTATAAAAAATGCAGTAATATTTGTTTTCACGTATTCCTTTGTTCGATTCACTCAAAACTCGGTACAAACAAACCTTAAAACAAATAATGTCCAAAAAATCAAAATAAATGTTGATAAAGAATAGGGTCTCCTCCTCCAGCAGGGTCAAAAAATGAAGTATTTAAATTTCGATCTGTTAATAATATAGTAATAGCTCCACCTAATACAGGTAAGGATAATAGTAATAAAAATGCTGTAATACCTACAGCTCATACAAATAAAGGTATTTGATCAAGTGAAAGGTTATTTAATCGTATATTTAGAGGGGGGGGGGGGGCACATATTGTACCACTTAAGACGCGCATTTTTAAAGACCTATCTATAGACACCCCACACGTATAGGTTTGAAGACATTTTTTTTGTTTTGTTTCAGTTTCATGTATGGGATATCATCCTTAAACTTTGATATTTTTATTTTTGTATAAACATCGGAAAGCGGTTCACAGAATACATTTACCTACCAAGTTTCAATTCTGTAGTCCTAATAGTTTCGGAATAAAATTGCTGTGTCATACGGACGAACAGACAGACAGACAGACAGACAGACATGGCGAATCTATAAAGGTTCCGGTTTTTGCCATTCGGCTACGGAACCCTAATAATGAGTTTGTTATAGTAAATTCACTTCTTTTTGTTATTTAACTACATATTTACGGTTTTTAGATTTATTTCTATATAAGTGTTTTGAGAATGGAATGAAATTTCATGATTCTATGACCACGGGAATTACCCTATAGGTTTTAATTCCATTGTGTGATCGCAAAAAATTCCACATAAACGGTCATATCACGTTGACTTACAATTTTGACTTTACCAAAGCCAAAAGAAACTGTAGACCCGAGTATTTGATATAGGTTTCAACTTGATATCTCTACGCGTTCCTTAGAAAATGGAGACAGTCAGACAGACAGATGGACAACAAAGTGATCATAGGATGGAGGTAGGAGGGGTTTGTTTTTTCCTTCTGAGGTACGAAACCCTAAAACAGACTATTGAGAACCTCCTTTTTGAAAGCCGATTGAAAATACGATTTGACACTTACTACACTTATGAGGCGGTACACAGTAGCCAGTGTTTTCATCTAATACGGTCCCTGTTCTACAATCGCAAGCATTTGAGTAACAAATTGCAATGCATGCTTCAGGCTCTTCTTGCCCAACATTTCTACAACGTTGGTTGCAGTATACTCCACAACCAGCTACTTTGTTAGAATCTCCGGCACATGATGCTGTAAACACAAACATACAAGTTAACATTACGTCATGGTCTCGTATATTAATCTTTCTCTGTTTGGTTGTCTAGTATAATCTTCAAGCGATAAAACTGCCCTTTGCATTATGTAATTAATCTACTGTTTATGGTGTGTAGTTTTAAAATTGATGCATTTAACTCTTTGCGTGTGTGTTACTTTTGTCAAACTATGTTTTTCCGGACTTCAATATCTGAAAGGCTAGCGTTTAACCACTGCTTGCCTGGTGGTAAGCGATGTGGTTGATTTTAACCACGTTTAGCTTAGAAACTAGCATCTGCAGCAGCAGTAGATTTTCTCATTGATGGAAGGCTACCTACTTTTGGTAGCCAATAGGCGGAGCATCGATATAATGCTGCTACAACCTCTGGAATCCCTAAACCGGGAAGACACATGCTAGGATTGGAATCGATGATCTCCCCTTTTAGAAGTCAAGTACTTTATCTCGTATATATACGGCTCTCAAATATTAAAAAGATAGTGTTAAGTTGTGCAAATGTGCAAGCTAATCATTATTAATATGAGCTTTCAGGTCAAACTTTTTATTGGGCATCTAAAAATATAAATCATGAAAAGCTTGCTAATGTTGCCTAAAAACAGGTAATATCTATAAGTGGCAGTGACAACATCCCATCATCTGATGGGACATCATTCTATCCAGACTAGTTGGTTGTTTGTCACCTTTTACAGAAACAAAAACAAATTACTATACTTACTGCAGTTACTGGCAGGAATACAGACGCCGTGTTTATTTCTTACATAGCCTTCTATGCACAGACATCCCGGCTTGCAATAATCGGGATCGACCCTTGGACAAGCAATCGGGAATCCGAGTTGAGAACATTTTTGAGGACTACAATCACCTTGTACACAGTCGCTATATCTCTCGTTATCGGCGCATTGTTGAGCTAAAAATACGTAATATTTTATTATCTGCACAGTAAAAAAGTCGATTCGAAAGATGAAGTATGCAGTTAAATTACAGGGCAACGTGAAAGTTGAATCTTAAAAATAAATTAGACTCAACATTTAGCTTGGTGCAGTGATGCGTATGAATCTGGCAATCCAGAGTGTTAAAATGTGTGCCACATTTATATCTTCGACTCAATCGACACCTGGTCTGTTCTGGAGTCCCTGCAGCGTTGCCAAGTCGACTGGCGTTATATCGAAGTGATGAGATATCTATATTATGCCGCAACGATGACTATACAAGTACAGAACCAGCGTACTAAACATATCCACCTGCGTCGAGGAGTGAGACAGGGGGATAGATAGATAGATAGATTAACACTTTATTGCACATAAGGAATACAGAGATAGGTATTTACAAACACTTAAAAAACTAACTGTACAATCGGCGGCCTTATCGCTAAACAGCGATCTCTTCCAGGCAACCGGGAGACGATTGGAGATACATTATTATTACTATCGATGGCAGTGTGCATTTATGAAATAACAAAGTATTTAAAATTATTCATCTAATCAAATACAATAGACGCAATACATATAATTAACCGTATAGATATATATTCATACATACTCCATTTATACATATACATATAACTTATGCATATAAATAAACTTATTCATAAATATACAAAATTAAAAAGAGAGAAATAAATAAATAAATAGATTTAGGGAACACAACAGCATTATACGACATTGGGGACTAAGTACTAAGGATAACTACAAGTAACATTGAGACAAATAGAAGTTTTTGACACGAACATTAAATATATGGAGAGAAGTGGAAGTTCTTATATCAACTGGCAACGAGTTCCATAACCGAGCTGCTTCAACTGTAAACGATTTACTGTAGAATGAACTCGTGTGTTGCGGGATACTGAGAGTAAGATTTTCTGATGACCTGAGATTGAGGTTGTTAGAGCAGTGTAAAAATTCGAAACGATCTTTAAGATAGCAGGGATAATATGGGACAAAAAGTATATTATAGAGGAGAGAAAGAATGCGGGTATTCCGGTGAAGACGTATGGGGAGCCACTTGAGCTTTTTGCGAAAGTGAGACACGTGGTCATACTTGCGCAAACCAAATATGAACCGGATGCAAAGGTTTTGAATGCGCTCAAGCTTGTCTAATTGCTCCTCCGAGAGATCAAGATAACTGGCGTCGGCATAGTCTAGAACAGGAAGAAGAAGGGATAGTGCAAGCGCAGTTTTAGTGGCGGTAGGAAGAAAATTTCGTAAACGTCTAAGTGAACCCGTAGATGCAAACATTTTGCTGCTCACTGCTTCGAGTTGAGGAGCCCAAGACAGGTTTTGGTCAATTAAAATACCGAGATTCTTAACGACTTTGCTGTATGGTATGGTGACTCCGTCGAAAACCACTGATGGAAGTTGAGCCCAGTCTATTTTTGACACCATACGAGAACTGCCTACAATCATAACCTGTGTCTTGGCTGCGTTTATCTTAAGTCCAAAGGTGGCAGTCCACTGTGTTATGCGACAAAGATCGTTGTTTATTATATTAACAGCATCAGAAACGTGGGCTAAGGAAGATGGGGACGTCATATCCCCGAAACTGTTCACTAACGCCTTGGAGGATATGTTTAAGACTGGACTGGAAAGATTGTGGCATTAACATCAACGGAAAGTACATCTCTCACTTACGATTCGCAGATGACATCGTCATTATGACAGAGACGCTGCAGGACCTACAAAGGATGTTGAATGGCCTAGCTGATTTTTCTCGTCACATCGGTCTCCGGATGAATTTGAATAAAACCAAAGTCATGTACAACGAGCACGTTATTCCGAAACCGATTGCCGTAGATGAAATCCCACTCGAAGTTGTCACTAAGTATGTGTACCTAGGGCAGACGCTCCAACTAGGCAAACACAACTTCGAGAAGGACATTCAGAGAAGTATTCAGCTGGGCTGGACAGCATTAGGAAAACTCCGTCAAATCCTCTCGTCGCCTATACCACAGTGTCTAAAGACAAAAGTCTTTAATCAGTGCGTCCTACCTGTGATGACATACGGAGCCAAGACGTGGACACTCAAAGTTAGACAGGTCCACCAATTTAAAGTCGCTCAGCGAGCTACGGAGAGAACTCGGTATTTCTCTGCGGGATCGAATCCGGAATGGAGTAATTCGCCAGAGAACTAAAGTGACGATATAGCTCAACGGATTTGCAAACTGAAGTGGCAGTGGGCTGGTCATAATTGCCGTAGGACCGATAACCGTTGGGGTAGACTGGTTTTAGAGTGGAGACCGCGAATCGGTAAACGTAGCCTAGGACGCCCTGTGACCTGGTGGAGCGACGACATTCGCAAAGCGGTGGGCAGTGACTGAAACAAAGAGCCGAAGACCGGGCTCAGTGTCGTGACTTGGGAGAGGCCTATGTCCAGCAGTGGACTGATACCGTCTGATTATGATGATTTATATCTAACGAGTGGCTGATAGATTTTTTTTACGTTTTCAACCCTTAAATCGCCGCCATTTTGAGAAAATTCTATAAAATGATTGAACGTGCTCACAAAATTTAACGAAAAATGCGACCTGTAAAGGAGAAACAGGCATCCGGGACATACGACAAATTTTTGCCTGTTAGAGGCAGACATTATTGCTAACCATCAGACATGCGTTTTACTTGTCTTATTACCAAAAAAAAACAAAACTTACTGCATTTGTCTGGTGTTACACATAAACCGATATTTTTGTCATAATAGAATCCATCTTTGCAGTCACAGCCGTTCAATCTACAGCTCAAGATGCATACAGCATTTTCATTTCCAATGTCAGAACAATGTTTATTGCAGTTAGTACCGCATCCTGATTGTGCGTTTGGATCACCGCCGCATGTCGCTGTAACGGGTAATTTTAATTACATTAAAAGTATCCAATCTTAGATTAAATAACGACAGTAGTTATAAAAACTACGAAATCGAAGTTTTACTTCACAAAAATCTTTTAAAATGATACTCACGGCAATCGAGTTTAGGAATACAAACACCATCTTCATTTCTAACATACCCGTTTTTACAAATGCAACCCTTTTTACAGTACTTGGGGTCGATTCTCGGACAAGGTATCGGATAGCCGAGCTGGGAACAGTGTTGTGCATCGCAGTTGCTTTGAATACACTCACTGTACTGTTCATTCTCGCAGCATTGAGGAGCTGAAATTATAAGTAAAGAATCGTTTCTCAGCAATCTCAGTTGACGCTTTATAGTTATTCTTGGAGTAGGCCTGACAGCCGCGCTTAGGGGACTTGGTAAATGTTTTCTAGGAACATCTTATTAACATTTATGGCTTGCTATTACCACGATAATGTTATCTATCATTACCGTGCTATTACTGCCCACTCTCAACACGAGGGCATGTCGCCATTCGCAACTCTGTTTAGCATAATCTATGCCAACTTATTAGAAAAACAATACAGGTATTTTCACTATCTGGAATGAGGAAAAGATTTCAGTTATCTAGACCTATGTCACACTGTCGTGTTTTGTGACGCAAATAAATTATTTTTCAAAAAAAATAAAACCGACTTCATAACCACAAACAGGCACTCAAAAGCGAAAAATAAATTACTTAATATAATAATTATAAGCGCTACCCACTTATCTATTTGAAGTCGGTGCCAGTGAAGTCTATTGAATAGTAGATAGATACTATGTATGTAGTAGTATAATAGGTAGTATCTATCTACATCTATCTACTACCTATTAGACATGTCCCGCGGGACATGGCCGCCATCTTCGCCCATCAAACGTCATGTCATGTCAAAAAATATTAACTAACTTTGCACCCTAACAAGATTTTGCTCGGTTGCCGGTTGAACATTCCTGTGAATACAAATTAATTCTTCCCACCTTTGTTTCTATCTCGCTCACAGTTACCGAGAATATCTGTCAAAAACCAAAATCAACGTAAAGAAGGCCTGGGGTCCGGTGGCGTAATCGGGAGAACGGTCGGCTTTGATGCCGTGGTACCGAGTTCAAATGCCGCCGTGCACCAACGGATTTTTCTATAGAAAAATGTATGTGCGCTTCTCACAGTGGCCCTCCGGTGAACGAAAACATCGTTAAGAAACCAACAACCTCCGCATGGTTGTAGGACACTATCTAGTGTCCGCCTGGCCTGCTACCACCCTCAAGTTAGAAAATCTGTCACCAAACATCTAATGTGTTCCGGCAGCTATCCTTGAGAGCCAGTTCCCATTCTAGGCCTAGCGTGGTTATCATCTTCGACCGCATCATCACTTACCAACAGGTGAGATAGTGGTCTAACGCTAGCCTATAAGATATAAAGAAAAGAAATATGTAAAAATATTATTCAAGGTCATATTTTTTAGACTTCAAAAGTATATGCAATAGCAACCTCCATTGTGTATAATCTTCTTGGGACTCTTCTTCTAAAACCAGTACATTCTCCTATGTTTGAGGCATTTATCTCCATATCTCTGGAGATACTAATCAGATCTCGATGAAATTACAATAAAACCACCTCGGAAACGTATCCTACCTATTAAAAAAAGAATCATTTGAATCCGTTCACAATTGACGAAGTAATCGCGTAACATACACAAAAAAAAAACATACAGACAAATTGAGAACTTTCTCCTTTTTTTTGACCGGTACCCGTAATCGGTTTTTGTTTATCCGAAGATAAATAAGGAGAAAAGGGCAGGAGGACATCGAGTGGACCATATTTTTGACGTACGTTATTACGATGTAATACAATTCTACTTACTACATTCATGTGAAGGCACACATTTGCCAGTGTTTTCATCTAAGAAGTAACCATCCACACAATCACAAGCATTATCGTAGCAGATCAAAATACACGCTTCAGGCTCCTTTTGTCCAACATTCCTGCAACGTTGGTTGCAGTATACTCCACAACCAGCTACTTTGTTAGGATCTCCGGCACATTTTGCTGGAAATAAACAATATTTTCGATTGAAATAATCTCGTTAATACAAGTTACTATGAGAAAATATTATTTCTTCTATTCAATAGATAGAGCATGACCACAGAGTGAGCTTTACAAATTTTTTTTTATGAAAAGACGGTACTTATTGCGCCTAAAACATTAATTTTATTTAACTCGACGTTTCGACCAAGTTGCATTGATCGTGGTCACGAGACGACTGCTGGTAGTAGTCTCGTGACCACGATCAATGCAACTTGGTCGAAACGTCGAGTTAAATAAAATTAATGTTTTAGGCGCGATAAGGCCCGTATTTTCATATTTATAACTATGTGTTCAAATCGCGTAAGTTTAAAGTTCACAATCTTTTTTTATTTTCTCACATTTTTTTGTTTCTCAGCTCATGTTTTCAACACAGATAGGAACGATTTTTTTTTTAAACAAAAAATAACTTTATATTGATTTTAGAATTTTATGATTTCCTACAGTGGGTAACAGTGTTTTGATTCCTTTATAAATAAAAGCGGATCAAAAGGCATTAAAAAAGTATTTGTGTAGCCCACTTTTTTCCTGACTGCAATTTTTTTTTCACCTTCTATGAATACAATACGATTCAAAATGAAGTCAAATATAACGGACATTCTTCTGAGAACGTTTTAGTCCAGCTACAACGAAAGTACCTGCTCTTGCGGCTCCATCTCAAAAATCCACCCTGGCCAGAGGGGTTCGATTAAAACTAAGAATACTGTGTGGCTAAGTTGGCTACTAAGGTTTTTCTCATCTTTTAATAGTTACCCAAGTGACATTATATCACATATCAGCTTTTAGACTAAATCGTAAGTACAGTTACAATTTAATAAAGTTTAAATGTGTTTGGCAAGGGGTTATAAGTTGGTATTTTATACACATTTGCTGTGAGTTGATCCGCGTGGCGTGGTGCGGTGCGGTGTGGTTGGGATACGTATGTATCTTATACTTATAATACTACCCAAAGACACTATTCTACGCGGACGAAGTCGCGGGCACAGCTAATTGATAAAAAAAACTTAGTGACATAGTTATATACTTATTTACGTAAATACTCACGACATTTATTTTTAGGAATGCAGACTCCATTCTTGTTTCTGACATGGCCATCTATGCAAACGCATTTTGGTTTCCCTGCACATCCATATGAATCAGATACAGCTATAGCCGGGCATTGAAGAGGAAAGCCTAGTTGGTTGCAGTTCTCGAGCTCGCAATTAGATTGAGGGCATTGTTCATATCTTTCGTTCACTCCGCAATGTGGTACTGTAATATAAAACGGTAGTGACTTAGCGAGTTAAATACTTTATAAATGGGCTACGATGTATTTATATCGTACTAACCGTAACTATGCAGCACCCAGTGACGATAAAATTTTTTTGAGATTAATTTAAATTTTTTATAGCTTAAGGTCTAGCGTTTTGACCACTATATCACCTGTTGGTAAGTAGTTGAAGATGGTAAGCACGCAAGGCCTAGAATGGGAACTGGCTCTCAAAGATAGCTGCCGCAACACATTAGATGTTTGGCGACAGATTTTCTAACTTGAGGGTAGTAGCTGGCCAGGCGGACACTAGATAGTGTCTTACCACCATGCGGGGGTTGTTGGTTTCTTAACGATGTTTTTCCTTTACTGGAGGGCCGCTGTTAAAAACGCACATACATTTTTCGATAGGAAAATCCATTGGTGCACGGCGGGGATTGAACTCGGTACCTCTGGCATCAAAGCCAACCGTTCTCCAAATTACGCCACCTGGCCCTCGCTAATCTATGTTTGTGTCTTGCAGTTAGATTAAAAATACTTCGGACCTTTTATCATATACATTCGAATCTTTGCAGATACACAATATTTTCATAAATATATTGAAATGCCACTGTAAATATTTTAATCTTTTAAAATTTTCACGAATCGAATCTCGTGACTTCCTGGTATATAAAAAGAACAAATAGCTCTCTTTGCATTCTAGTCACCATTTTACTAGTATAGTCACTTACCTTTGCAATCCTTGATAGGTATACAAATATTATAAGCATCTCTGGCATATCCAGCTTCGCAGTAGCATTTTTCGGTACATTTGATGTTTTTGATAAGACAGTCAGTTTGGTTATAATCAGGCCTTGCACACTCATTATCACAGACTGGCCCACAGGAGTAATATTCATGAAGACCTCTGCATTTCACTGAAAATATTATTCTAAATTATTTATAACCCTTGTTGAGCTGATTGTTTTCGGTACCTAGTTGCAAATAGGTAAAAAAAAACTAAACGAAGATTTTAGCAAAGTAATGAATACTTACGACAATTTTCCTTTGATATGCACTCTCCAAGCTTGTTCCTGAAATATCCGTCTTCACACATACACTGGGCGTCGCAAGGGTGTACAATTTCAATACCATCTCTTTCCTCGATTCTTCCTTTGGGAGTTATTCTGAACGGACAATAGTACTTCTTGCCGATACTTTCGCATGTCTGGGGTGGGCACAATACCGGACAGGGTACGAAGATTTCGTGGGGCTTGGTGCATTTAGCTGATGGATAATACACATTTTAAATTGCTTATAATATAGGCAAAAATACACGGTCTTTATTGAAATCTATGATTAATAAATAACTAAATGTTATTAAAAATTATACATTAATCTTCTTTTTCTATCTAATACTATAAGAATCTTTGTCCTGACATACTGACTGACGACTGACTGACTGACTGACTGACTGACTGACTGACTGACTGACTGACTGACTGACTGACTGACTGACTGACTGACTGACTGACTGACTGACTGACTGACTGACTGACTGACTGACTGACTGACTGACTGACTGACTGATTGACTGACTGACTGACTGACTGACTGACAGACTGACAACGCACAGCCTAAACCGCTGGTCGTAGAGACTTGAAATTTGGAGGGTATATTTGTCTTAGTACGTATCTTAGGATGTACTAAAAAAATTCCAAAATTCACCCCTTAAAGGGATGAAGGGATGAAACTGCCAACTACACCGTGTCACGACGACTCTGATAGGAAAGCTTTAGGAAAATAAGTATTTGTATAGAAAAGCGATGATGTAGGTAGCCAAACCGGTACGTGCAGGCGGCGAAACGGTGTGTATACGGCACAACTGCGTTAGTACGAGTAGTCGTATGATGACCGTTCTCAACGTCCCGATTTTCCTTTCCAGCGAATTGTATTTTTTTAAAGCCGATATGATAAGCGGATTATTTGTGGATATGTTATAGTCACTATAACCCTTAGACCTTTTGAATGGTCTAAGCTATAACCTGTTATTATGCATGGATGACACCGTTAATACGTTTGCATAGTAGTCCGTGTCGATTCTTTCAGTCTACCTGATATATTCATGTGCGAATGGTATGGTATGGTACGGTGTAGATGACATAGCAATCCGTTGCATGATAGTTCATAGTCATTGCATGTTGTGTAGTAGGTAGTCTTCCTAGAGGTAAAATAGTGAGTTACACTTACGACAATCGTTTTCTGGGATGCAAACACCTTCATGGTTTTCCAAAAAGCCATCGGCACACCGGCATCCAGCAACGCACGTGGGATCACCCAATATGGGTGGTGGCGCACATTTTATGACGAGAGGGTTTACATCGCATCGTCTTGGTGGACAAGGAGCAATGCACGGGTCGAACACTTGGTTTAGTTCGGAGCATTTTGCTGTAAAGACCGTAATATTTAACAATACTTATTACATTATAACCAACGCAAATACATAAATTTTTACATATTAATGAATAATACAGGTAAAATTGTGTCGCATCAATGCACTATTCGTGATAGGCGTGCGAGCCACTGGCATCAACTATTATTTACAGCATTCTTGGAAATTGAAACTTGGGTACACAATGAATAACTGGCTGATTTATTTCTTAACTCATCATTCAGTGGGGATATAAAGTCGACAAAATGATTAGTTGAGAAGCCTTGAATTCATAACTGGCTTAATTTGTATGAGTATCTTGTGTATACGACTGGTGTTTTATATATATCAATGATAATATATTTCTCACGTGCCCAAGCCAATTTCAGGCTAGGAATTTAAGAATGTGAATGAATGTGAAAGCAAACAGTTTCATGGTCTTGGTTAGGATATTCACCATAAATATGTTTGTACTTCTGGTGGTATTATGAGCGATGGTAAGAAAGACAAGAACAAAATTAATAAAAACATGAATAGGCTCTTAGTCTTAAAACTTAAATAAAAAAAAATAATAAACTCATAGTCTTGAAACGGCTGAACGGATTTTTACGAATTCAAGCTAAGAACACTCTCGATTAATTAAGACACCTATCAAACAAAAAATCTAAATCGTCATATAATCGTAAACATCCGTTTAAGCGATATGATGCCTCAGACAGATACACACGTCAAACTAATAACACCCTCTCTTTTTGCGTCGGGGGTTAAAAATATACATTCTAGAACCTATTTTTTTTTAATATTGAATAATAATTTGTTTGAAATAATATGTTAGCAGTGTCCTATGGTTTTACCAGCGTAGTCATCTTTCTCGTAGGAATATCGGGATAAAAAGTACCTCGTATGTTATTCCAGAGTCAAGGCTATCAACATACCAAATGTCAGCTCAATCGATTGAGTAGTTATACCGTGAAGAAGTAAACATACTTACACACCTACAAACTTTCGCCTTTTTAATATTTTTAGGATTTTGTAGTAGAAAGTAGGATATAAGCTGAATGTTTCAAATAAACGCAAAACATTTACTACTTGTACAGAAAGATACTTACGGCACTCTTCTCGTGGTATACAGATTCCAGTATGGTCTCTGACAAATCCTTCAATACAAACACATCCAGGTTCGCATTCAGGATCACCCAATTTTGGAGGAACCAGACAAAGTATCAGAGCTAAGTTAACGTCACATCTTTGGGGTGGACACGGGGCAGGGCAAGGATTGTATACTTCGTTTGGTCTGTTACACATTGCTGCAAATAATTTATCAATACATTTTATAGATTGATAGCTAGCGAATTTGGCCAGTAAGACAGAAAAATGATCAGCGAGACAAAGCAGTACCCTGAATAGTGGCCCAAATCAACGAAAAAATCTGTGAACCCCAAACAGATATTGCATTTAGTCTTGTACTATTATTTATGATGTGATGGTATGACACTATCCGCCTGGCCAGCTACCACCGTCAAGTTATATATATAAATTGAAAAATCTATCACCGACCATGTGATGTTTTCCGGCAGCTCTCCTTGAGAGCCAATTCACACTCTAGACTTCGGCGTGTTACCATCCTCGACCAATCATCACTTTGGTAAGTGATGATTGACCGGTAAGAAAGTGGTCAAACGCAGGCCTATGCGTTGTAAAAAAAGGTAGGCCTCGATCGATACTGTCCGCATTTCGAATTAGGCATATACAACGTGTAACATATTAAAAGCAAGACCTGAAAATAGTTTGTTTAGAATAGGTGATATTGGTGGTTCTTATTAATTTTTAATTTTAACCTAGTCAATTATAAATATATTCGAAATTATGGCTAACGATTCCATCGGTTAGTTGACTTAGAAATCTAGACCTTATTTCAAACGCGTAAGACTAATTTCTACATGTACTATATTGGTCATGTTAGTGAAAGACACAGACAAGTTATAGTTACTAGGTAACATGAGAGTGCGTCCATACATTTTGTGCTAATTTGGTATATCTGATATCATTTACAAAAATGATTACTTCTCTCGAAGTGAGTTTACGCCTTTCCTATTATATAAAGATTTGATATTCTAATTGGGGTGACCGAGGTCTTGCGCTTATAATGATACACGTTGTAGAGAAAAATGGGTCAGAACCGAGTAATAAAAATGATTTTCGAAACTTGCGTCTTCGTCAGAAGGCCCATCCACAATATCCGCAACATCTAGTTATAGAGATACGTGAATAAAGAAACAACTATAATTGCTCCGCAATAAACTTGTTCGTTAAACTAATTTTAACTTACGACAGTCTTCCCAACGAACGCATTCTCCAACAGCGTTCATGTAGAATCCGTCTTTACATCTGCATTTTGGAGGTCGGCAGTCAGGGTGGCCCGGCGGCAATGGTCTAGCGCAAAGTACTAAAGCATCGTTGATACCGCAAGTTCTTGATGGGCAATCTGCTGGGCACAGATCGTAGACAGCATTCTTCTGACATTTTTTTGGAGGTGCTAAAAACAAAGAATATTGGCGTTAAAAAAATTGGGATGTTCGACATAAGCAACATTTATAAAAATACAACTGAAACCTTCAATAAAAGTAACATCGACTGTTAAATAATATAGAAAATGTATAAACATTCACATAGAGTTACTCAGGTGTGGCGGAATATGCTAATATTCAATAAAACATGTGTAAAGTCAAAGCTGTCAAAGGTAAACGAACTTCGACAATTTCATTGTGTTTAAAAAAAACTGTATAAATGGTAATTAAGATCGTTCAAAAAACTAAATTATTCCGACTTCACATGCCACGCTAGTAAATATTAGTAGCAAATTTAAGGTTTTTATCTCCATATCTCAGGCGATACTTACTCATCAGATGTTAAATTGAATTGTACAATGAGACCAAACGAGAATATGAATACGTCAAACAAAGAAGGTAGGTATTTTATTTTTCAAATCGGTGCAGAAATAACAGTGTTCTGAGGTGGAATTGAGAACTTTCTCCATTTTTGTAAAGTCCATGACAAATAATACTTACTACATTTTGAAGGAATCACACATTTTCTTGTAACTTCATCGAAAACATGTCCCTTTTTGCATTCACAGGCGTTGTAGAAGCAGCCTTGAATGCAAGATACATTCTTTTTGTTGTAGTTTGAACAAAGTCTATTACAATTTGTACCACAACCTGATACCGCATTAGGATCACCGCCACATTCAGCTGCAAAAATTAACAGACATGTTTTTTACGGTTCCGTACCCAAAAGGTAGAACCCTATTACTAAGACACCGCTGACCGTCTGTCTGTTTCATGAAACGTGATAGTTACACGGTTGAAATTCCCAAAAATTATAAGGGGTCCCCATAGACGAAACGTGTCTTCTTCGGCATTTCAATATAACGCCATCTATCAACGCTTAGGTAAACGTCCATAGGTGGCGTTATATTGAGATGCCGATCCCTAATACTTTTAACTTTTTACTGTTAACTTTTACATAGATAGCGTTAGACATTATATGGCGTTATCTAATACTATAAGAATCTTTGTCCTGACATACTGACTGACTGACTGACTGACTGACTGACTGACTGACTGACTGACTGACTGACAGACAACGCACAGCCTAAACCGCTAGTCGTAGAGACTTGAAATGTGGAGGATATATTTGTCTTAGTGCGTTGGGGTGCACTAATAAAGGATTTTCCAAAATTCATCCCTTAAGGGGATGAAATGGGGGTTCGAAGTTTGTATGGAGAAACAAGATTCGATAGTCTTTTCTATCCAAAACTTCACACAAGTGCTTCAGTGAAAAAATAAGTAAATACGTGTTTCAGGTTTTTTGAAAATCCACCCCTAAGAGGGTGAAATGGGGTAAAAACGTGTGAAAATCAATATTATTTCGGATTGCGCTGAAATTTGGCATGTAGATAATTATCACAACGTTAGTTACCTCTAAAAAAGGATTTTTCAAAATTCACCCCTGAAGGGGATGAAACGGGGGTTCAAAGTTTGTATAGAGAAATAAGATTAGATAGTATTTTCTATTAGAAACTTCATGCAAATGCTCCAGTAAAAAAAATAAGTAAATACGTGTTTCAGTTTTTTTTAATTCCACCCCTAGAAGGGTGACATGGGGTAACAAAGTGTGAAAGTCAATATTGTTTCGGATTGCGCTGAAATTTGGCATGCAGATAGTTATTACGACGTTAGTGCCCTCTGAGCAAGGATTTTCTAAAATTCACCCCTGAAGGGGATGAAGCGGGGGTTCAAAGTTTGTATCGAGAAACAAGATTAGATAGTATTTTCAATTCGAAACTTCATACAAATGCTCCAGTAAAAAAAAAAGGTATATATATGTTTCAGGTTTTTTTTTATTTCACCCCTAAGAGGGTGAAATGGGGGTAACAACGTGTGAAAATCAATATTGTTTCGGATTACGCTGAAATTTGGCATGCAGATAGTTATTACGAAGTTGATTCCCTCTGAGAAAGTATTTTCCAAAATTCACCCCTGAAGGGGATGATACAAGGGTTCAAAGTTTGTATGGAGAAACAAGATTAGATAGTCTTTATTATTAATTTATTAGAAACTTAACACAAGTACTTAAGTAAGTAAATACGTGTTTCAGGCTCTTTCGAAATTGCACCCCTAAAAGTGTGAAGTGGGGTAACAAAGTCTGAAATCAACATTGTTTCGAATTCCGCTGAAATTTGGCATGCAGATAGTTATTCTGACTTAGGTAAAAAAGAATTTTTCAAAATTCACTCTTCAAGGGGATGAAGCGGGGGTTGAAAGTTTGGATAATCATTTTATTCGACATTTCACACAAGTACTTCTTTAAATTGTAAACTGTAACCTATGCATTAACTGTGAACTGTAAATTTTCAAAATGCCACCCTATGAGGATAAACTGGGGTAAAAAAGTCTAAAAATAAATATTGTTTCGGATTGCGCTGAAATGTAGAATTCAGGTAGTTATTATGACGTAGGTATCCGTTCAGAAAGGATTTTCTAAAAATTCTTCCCGGGTACGGAACGGGAATTAAAAATTTGTATGGCGAAATAAGATGAGGTAAAATACGTGGATTTTTTAAAATGGGGTAGGTAACAAAGTCTGAAAATTTGGGTTTTTCGGTTTTTATAAATATGAATCCCGAATAGCTTTAGTCACGCGATAAGATGAAAACGGGTGAACCGATTTGGCTCATTCTTATTTGACGTTTTTAATGATAGAATCGTTTTTACAAAAGAAAAGTTTTAAGTAAATAAAATAAGTGTTTAACGCGGGCGAAGCCGCGGGGCACTTCTTGTAATAAATATGCACGCAGCTCACAACTCTGTTTTGATAAAATGTTTATTAATTATTATTTTTTGCTGGTGAAAAATTATAGTGGTATTTTTTGCTCGATCTTATAAAGTCTTGTGCACTTGGCCAGTTTATATAATGTTAAAAATACGACAATAACGTATGGATAGAGCAAATATTATTACTACTTCTGTAATTATCCTGTCAGTTTTAGTAATAATACTGTATTGTCAAGGTGGCACGATTTACATACAAAAGTATAATGTTATATATATTGTTAACGGGATATTTACAATGCTTTTCTTTAGATATGAGTTTCCGATATTTCGGCGCTGTTACAAGCGCCATGTACACGGACAAACTGAAGATTGCAGGTAAAGAGGGTATCACGAGCAAACAAAGCGATCTACCCGCTTTTTTACTCGTTTCGGTCGTCGAACGACCGAAACCGCTTGTAACAGCGCCGAAATATTAGAAACTCATATCTAAAGAAAAACATGGTAAATATCATGTAACCAATATTAATAATAGTGTCAGTGACCATGAAAACTTAAAAAGTATAATGCACAAATATTAGTAAATGGCGCAACAAAAATCGGTCTAATATGAACCAGTACATACAGAAAGTTATATTTACCTATATAATTTGATTCAATAATAAAATGATAAAAAGTTAAAAAATTATAAATGATACAAAAATAACTAAGATACTTACGACACTGATACATTGGAATGCAATTGCCTTTTTTGTTCCTTACGAAATCTTCCTTGCAGATACAACTAGGTTTGCTTGGGCATTTGCCGTCGGGTGGTAGATCAATGCATGGAACTGGGAACCCAACTTCATCACAAGTCTTTGGGGCACACACTGTATCTGGACATTCCACCCATATTTCATTCTGGCCTAAAAAATCAATATTGTGTTTAATACCTAGAAATCTGTGATATATAAAAAAATACCTGTACTGTAAAGTACAGGTATCGGTAGTAAAGGTAATCTTTTATTTCACCGTTCAGTAAATCAAAGTCATTTTTGATTCTTTTGTTCCCAAAATAAACAGTTAATTACTTTAATAATTTCGTGTAAGACTTTTAAAAGAACCGAATTTAAGTGCCATCATATCTGAAGACTTAAAATGTCATAAAATTAGAGGTACAAATTTTAAGCAAATAACATGATTATTTTTTTGGGAGACCATACAATGCAACTGCAAATGTAAGTTTGTCATGTGAGTTCCAAGTATAGATAGGTACCTTGGCAACTCAGGGTCCAACTATGAAATTATACAGTATAATTGTGAACCATGCACGCAAACATAGAATCTCTTTTGGAGTAAAAAAAAAAAAAGATCTGTTCAAATTAAATACTTACTACACGAGTGACAGTCTGGGTGTTTCACTAAACCTACACTTGATGCAAAAGATGATGATGATGAAGATGACGCACTAGATGATTTAAATGTGCTGGATGAAGCAGAAGATGCAGCACTGCCTACTTGTTCTAAAAATAAATGATCAAAATAAATTAATAAAGAGATAACGTATTGTTAAACGTAGTTTATATATTTTAAAAATTATCATTAGTTCGTTCTAACTATTTAAACTATGTAAATAAAATGAATAAAGAGATAAATTATTTTTCAAAAATAATAAAACCTACTTCATAACCACAAACAGGCACTCAAAAGCGAAAAATAAATGACTTAATATAATTATTATAAGCGCTACCAACTTATCTATTTGAAGTCGGTGCCAGCCAAGTCTATTGGATAGTAGATAGATACATGTATGTAATAGTAGTAAGTAGGTATCTATCTACTACATATTAGACTTGGCTAGCACCGACTTCAAATAGATAAGTGGGTAGCGCTTATAATAATTATAGTCATTTATTCATTTATAATTATATTCATTTATTTACGCCATCTTTGATGCTAACTAAATGGCGCGGCGATATCGTAAAAAACTTTTTTAAACTTTTCTTTAATTTTTAACTTTGTTCTGTTTTTAGTATTTGTTGTTATAGCGGCAACAGAAATACATCATCTGTGAAAAATTCAACCGTCTAACTATCATGGTTCATGAGATACAGCCTGGTGAAAGACAGACAGACAGACAGTGGAGTCTCAGTAATAGGGTTCCGTTGGTACCCTTTGGGTTCGGAACCCTAAAAAACATACAGACGAATAATTGAGAACCTCCTCCTTTTTTGTGAAGTCGGTTAAAAGGTACGTATTAGGAATGTGAAATATTGTGTTTTTGTTTGATGGTGCACTTGGTGCTTTGAATAGTCAAAATGCGGTTGCTATGATGAATAAAAACAAAACACATACGATATTCTGCTCCATCGTTGCATGGCCCAGTAGATGCTATTTGTCCAGTTGAACTAAATGATTGAGATTGTGAAGTAGAGCTACTGCTACTATGTGATGAACTTTGTGATACACTTTGTACTGCATTATGAACCCTTCCTGTAAAATTAAAAGTAAACATAAGTCAGACAAAACGAAAACATTTCCAAAAAAATTATTTATATTAAATTATTAAGTAATCAAATTGCAAACCTGCATCAGTGGTCCAAATTATTGCATTAGCCATAAAGGCTAACAGTAGTAGAGGCTTCACCATCGTCACCGCCCCAATGGTTTATTATCAAGGCTATTTACCTCTTATATACTGAACACACACAACGTATTCACTTGTTTCAACATTAAACTTATATCAATAACGTTCGGTCTGTACATTTAGAATAAAAACACTATTTTTTCACTTCGTTTTTTTACAACGACTGTTTACGCTCGCATATTTTTCAAGCTTTATTATCACTGTGACAGTTTACATAGCTGTTATGATATTTAATCATATAAAATACGCAGGTATGTTGACCACATATACAAGTGTAATTAATTATTACTAGTGTATTGGATTTAGTATTTTATTTATTTGTTCACAAATAATTCTTATGCTCTTTATAAAAGCATGGTCATGCAGCTCCTCCACTCTGGATGCGTTCCACCACCGACAAGAAACCGAAAGACCAGCGCTCTAATTTCACACAGAGACGCAGATACGGTGTTCAGCTGACTTAGCATACCTCTCATACCCAAAATGTACCCTGGAGCGAAATTTATGACATCTACTGTTGGCGTCTCAAATACCCCATTTTTCTGCGCATTGGGTACTGGTGGGCAAAGGTTTAGAGAACATTGTCTATGCCTGTATCTACCGGTCGCACAACGGAGATCAGAAGACGTTCAGACTCATAAAGTATCGAAGTGAGGTGACGGATATCGCTTAACACAATTACCTATCCGCCCAACTGGTGCTACTGGTGGGACTTTGAAACCCATCATCAAGAGTGGCTATTCCCAAACCAGTTATCTGACCATGCTGGTAGAGAGATGCGAAAGGTTGATCTTGTGTTAAATCTCACCCAGCTGATCCAAGGAGCCACTCGGGTTTCTAATATTGACGACTATATGGCTGATTGCTTAGACCTTTTGCTGCCAACTGATCTAGACCGTTTGTCTCATCATAATCACTAGGTAGTTCTAGTAACTCATTTTCAGTATCATATTCACTAGGTAGCTCTAACCATTATCTGGTGCAATTTGTATTAGTCAACAGATTAGGACGAGTTGCGCTCATTCTTCACATCTTATCCTTGGCGGCTTGTATGCTTTTTTTCAACTATCCTTCTATCTGCGCGGATGCTGAGGTGGTTGTGCTATGTCAAGGGATAGAATACTATATTCCATTCTTCGAATACCTAGTAACACTGAACTATAGTTCGGGGCCAACTGTTTAGTGCCTACACTGCTGAAACTTCTTTTTTCTTCTAACGATATCTTATTTGTCAATTTATGATGAATAATTTAGAAGTTATGAAGTAACAGATAACCATTCAAACCGGTCAAATAATAACCCTTCTTTTTTGCTTTGCCATAGTTGGGTTAGAATTAACTTACTGGCAACACTTAGCGTGTGACCGATGTTTGGATGTGACAACAACACTCGAGTAACGAGTAGAAAAATATGGCGGCGTTTAAACAGCTCAACATAGGCAGTGCGTTTCGCAGACAGGCAGCATACACAGCAAACGATCTGTCATAAAAACCTCTGTTACTCGGGAACTCAAGAACAAAATTATCTGATGACCTTAAGAGCTTACGCGGGGTGCAGTTTTCCATACAAACGTATTCCCCTGTTTCTTCCCCGAAAAATGCTTCTAAAGCAAAATTTGTTTTACAGAAAATAAAGGTCTGCTGTAGCTATGCCCTTATCATTCTTTTTTGACTAATTCCAAATAGAAATAATGACCCTTCAAAAATCTTATAGGAGGACATAACATGGCTTATATTTCTTTATAGGGGCGGGGCATAGACCTTGATTTTTTGTAGAAACAAATTTTGCTCTAGAAGCATTTTCCAGTAAGGAAACGGGAGAATACGTTTGTATGGAAAACTGCACCCTGCGATTGCTCTTAAATTAAAAGTACTAGAATTGCAGAGAAAGTAAAATCTTTGGGAATGATAGTGAGGAGCGGAAGAAAAAAACGTAGGTATATTATTGAGAAGCGAAAATATATGTACATCCATCATTCATTCTAACGAAGTATTGGCAGCCACTGATCTTATCACTAAACTGTGAGAGGTGGTCATTCTATTTGCATAACCCAAATATGAACCTGATGAAACAGTTTTGGAGACGCTCAAGTTCATTTAATAGGTCCTCAGTGAGATCGCGATAGCATACGTCAGTGTATTCTAATATGGGAAAGAGTAAGTGCAAGGAAAAATTACGCAATCTGATTATATGATATTGATTGATGGATACATCTTCATACCTTTTCATGTCGATTTTATAATTATTATTGTTTTATGACAGTGCACAATCGAATACAAAGCCTAGGTTTTTGACTTCCTTGCTGAGTGGATTCACGACGTTGTCAAATGTTACGTGGTCATTTTCTTTGAGATCATAAGCCTAGTCTGCAATACGATCAAGATGAAGATTACAGTCGTAACAGCTTTAGATGGTTTATTTAGTTGTGTTTGTGTGTATATAATTTGTAAATCATCTGCGTAATAGTTGCAATTTTTTATTTTTTATTATGAAATACAAAGTCGTGTGTATAAAACATAAAAACTTTAATGTCCTTTCATTTAAAAAACGACGATATGGTTTAATGCCTTTATCAAGTGTTACACTTTCCTAAGAGATAATAAATTCAATGCGTACACTAAATGCTTATAATCAATTAATTCAAGGTGCTTTTATGATGTTTGTCAATCATACATTATTAATTATTATTGTTCTCAATTATAAATTCATAGGTGCAAAAACTTATGAAGCAAAAATATTTATCTTATTTATGATAAGATCAATATTTTTGCACCAGCATAGATAGACAGAAGTAGACATTTTTATAACTTTTTATGCCTCTTACAGTTGTATTAGCTAACAATCAAGTCACTTTCGATGACTCTAAGATCAAACTCGATATACTCTGTTGTTAAAGTCATTAATCAGTATTGTTAGGTATACCAAGTTGTGCTCTTTAATGTTTGACTCATTCTGATGCATGAAGCTGTTAAAAAACAAAAATGTATGTAATATTTCCTAAAAAATAGATAAGGCGAATGGTTGCGCGAGCGCAGCGAGCACTATTATTGCGCGAACGAAGCTAGCGTGAACACTTTTTATAACTTTTGATGACCCTGACAGTATTATCAATTCATTTATTCGCAGAAACAAAGATCCATATTGTTAGTAATACTACTTGTACTATTCATTATTCTGTGGTAATACACAAATAAATATTCTTAAAAATAAATGTTTATGACTTCATAACCTTTAGTTAAGTCATTAGAGAGGACTCCAAGGTTGAACTCGATATCCTCTATTGTAAAAGTCATTAAAGATCATGTTAAGGGTGTACCAAGTTGTGCAGTTTCAGTGTTTACCGAAATAAAAGTGTCCTATGTTCTACTATGCTCTACTGACTATCTTTGAACAAAATTTCAGCTGAATCGGCCAAGTGGTTGATCTGATAAGACGACACACATTTACAAAATTCAATGAAAAAATTGATCTGGAAAAAAAATCCTATGTCCTTGTATGTCCTATTGTCTATCATTGCACAAAGTTTCAGCTGAATCGGTTTAGCTGTTTAGTTGATTAGACGTCACACATTTTCAAAGTTCAATAAAAAAATCTGGACATCCAGACTTGATTGTCAAAATAAAAGTATACTACATAGTATACTTTTATTTTTATTTTATGCCTTATTGACTATCTATATACTAAATTTCAGCTACATTGTTGAAGCCGTTTGGTCGATAAGTGGCCACACACTTATAAAATGCAATAAAATAAATCTCGACAGCCAAACTTGACTGCCAAAAAAAAATGTCCCATGTCCTTCTGTGCCCTATTGAATATCTTTAATTTCAGCTAAATCAGTTAAGCAGTTTAGCAAACAAACAAACAAACTGACTTTCACATTTATAATATTGGTGTTGATCTCTAAGACCAGCGGATTAGGCTGCATGTAAACATTTCAGTCAGTTAATTAGACTAATGCGTAAAGGATAATTTTGGAAAAACTGTGAAACACGTGTCTCATAATTTGAATTGAAGAGTATGTGTACATTTTTTCAAGTCCTTCGCCCTAGTGAATAAAATGTTTGACAGAAAATTTAACTTATCATTTCACCCACTTAGGGTGGAATTTCAAAAAACCCTTTTTTAATGGATAGCTGCAATTTTCAAAGAACACACCTTAATTGTAAGTGTCTAAAACCAGCGGATTAGGCTGTACGTGTATATATCAGTCAGTCTGTTAGTCATACTATTATTGCGTAAGAGATGATTTTGGAAAATCTATGACATATGTGTCTCATAATTTTAATTAAATAGTATATGTACTAATTTTCGAGATAATCTAGCGCCGGACCCAGCGAATTAAAAAAAAATCACTGATAATGTAACCTTACATCATGCTCTCTTAGGGTTAGAATTTCGAAAATCAATGTCTTAGTGGATACTTTCACTTGTACAAATATCATGTCTCTATGACCAGTGGTTTAGACGGTGCGTTGATATATCAGGCAGTCGTTCAGTCAGTCAGAAAAACGCGTGGGGGATAATTTTTGAAAAACTGTGATACCCGTCACTCACTATTTTAATTAAAGAGTATGTATACCAATTTTTGAGATAATTGAAGGTACGGACACACCGCGGCGTCCTGCGTGCGTGATCTAGGCGGCGATCAGATAGCGCAGTAGTATTTGTATCAACACGTTCACACCAAACGCGATCAGAAAACAATTGAAATGTACTGAGATGATGAGGTGTTTCCGTACCTTGACTCAGAGAATACAAAATTCCATAGAAAATTCAACCCTCCATTTCACCCACTTAAGAGTGGAATATCGAAAAACTATTTCTTGGTGGATACTTGCACTTTTAGAAGAAGAAGAACACACCCTCCAAATATTATTTTTTTAGGATCAGTGATTTAGGCAGTGCGTTCATATATCAGGCAGTCATTCACTCAATTAGAAAACGCGAGGGGGATGATTTTTGAAAAACTGTGATACCTGTTACTTACCATTTTCATTAAAAAGTATGTGTACCAATTTTCGGGACAATTGACTCAGAGAATAAAAAGTTTCATGATAAGTTCAACCCTCCATTTCACCCACATAGGGGAAGAATTTCGAAAAACCCTTTTTAGTGGATGCCTACACTTCATAAAGAACACACCCTTCTAATTTCATGTGTCTAGAACCAGTGGTTTGGGCTGTGGGTTGATATCTCAGTCAGTCAGTCAGTCAGTCAGGACTTTGGTTTTTATATGTTACTAGCTGTACCCGCGACTTCGTCCGCGTGGAATAGTGTCTATGGGTAGCATTCACTAATAAGACACATACGTATCCCAAATACACCGCACCGCACCACGCCTTCTTCCTCCCCTCATTTACCCTCCCCTTCCCCTCACCTCCCCTTCACTTCCAACACCCGTCCCCTCACTTACCCTCCCCTCCCCCTCCCCTCTCCTCAATTCCTCTGTCCTCCACTCCCCTCCCCTCCCCTCCCCCTATCCCTCCCCCTTCCCTCTCGCTCCCCTGCACTTCCCTTTGTTGTTCCTATTTGTTGGATGCTTTACTCATTTATAATAAAATCAACCTCACTATGATCACACAGCTAAATCTGGTGGCTACTTAGACTTGTAGTAAGGAAAAAACATTGCTTGTAATCCTAGTCCCCTGAGAGGCAAGGAGGTTTTTTAAAGTCTTGAGCATTTGACCACTATGTCGCTTTATTTAGTGACAACGCGGTCTAAAATAGAATGATGTTCACAGTCTACAAATGAAAGACAACAATTAGGTACGAGTAAGGTACAGAAATTCACTTAGCGCAACTATCCCAACCCATGTTCCAAGCTGACTATGGCACCGAATATCATCCTAAATCTAGGTAAATCGGTTTTTTTATGGCAGATGGGCAAGCGTTTGGCCACTATCTCACCTGATGTTAAGTGACGATGCGGTCGACGATTTAACACGTTTACCTGTTCACTCGCGATTTGGAGACCCCCGAGTTGTAGCTGTCGGTGGAATATATGTCAAAGCGGATTACCTGAATGATGGAGTTCATGCATTTGCAACAGTGAGAGTTGTAGCGTTGCTGGGACATCAGGTGGTGTTGAATGAATAAGGCATGAAGTCGTTATATTTATATATATATTGGAAAATTGTAGATTGACAAAAATGGGATTAAATACATTTCAATTTTGTTGCGTACGTAGTGACAAATGGTAGCGAATAGGCGCGTAAAATTTTAATGATCTTCTTCTTCTTGTTAATTTTAATGATCGCTTTATCATGACTTGTATATGACGTTTAGATTGTTTAGATCGTTCGTAGCCTAGGACAATGAATTACAACATCGTCCTAGTTCGTAACGCGTGGTTCGTAGCACGGTTCGTAGCAAAGATAATAGGAGGTTCGTAGTCATCGCCAATATTGACGTTGACGATAACATCTCTGGCCGATGCGACGGTGTGAATAGTTTAGCCGCAACATGCCCTCAGCCTTGGAAGCTCCGGCTTTCAAAAGTCTACCTTAAACAGTAGGCAGATTGAAGACAAGGCGCGGCGTATGGTAGCGCCTGATGCTTTGGCGGTGTCCACGAATCTTGAAACACCGTGTTTGTTGGCAATGGTGTTGATGATGCGACCGATCGTTCATTTTAGAGAAAATAAGGTTGGCTTCTGTAATGACCGTTGAGATAGCTGGTTTCATGACTGTCGCAGTAGTGGCAAATCAGTTTCATCCCCTGGTATCAGTTCAACGTCTTATCAGGATTGGTTCGCGTGTCCTGGTGTACCAGTCTTATGGGCCATAGGATAACAATTTAACAGTTTGCATAATTTTTGTGTGTGTTTGATGATATATAGTAATGATATGTAGTTATTTTCAATGTTGGATATTAATACACACAACACACAGATATTCATAATAAATAGGGTGGTACAGCTGGCATTAATATATTATATGCTTACTTGAGATAGTCAAGTCTAGTAATTGTATGAAATTGCATTAACATTAAGCAATATACATATATAACTTTATGAAACAGAATATTTACTATAAATACAAACGGTTTTATTCATAAGAAATGTTTCGTAGTTACTTGGTAATATACACTGATATTTGTCATTTTTGTAAATTGGTGTTACGTTGATATTATGAATAAATATCAAATAAATTGTTTGAACTTTATCGAAAAGAAATCTGCAAAATCTTTAGATCTAACTCGATGGACATTACTTGTTTACTCGTGACTTGATTATGAAATAGCAAATTTAAAACAAACAAGTTCTTATAATTTAATTTTAATATTATTGAGGACCGGCATATAGGCCACTGAAAACAGGACCGTTCCTGAGGTAGATATAGAATAAAAAGGGTCGGTTTGCAGTAAATTTGATCGTTTCAACTGGTGGTATAAACACTGCTGTAACTCCAACGATGATTGCTGTAAAAAAATCATTTATTTATTTCATTTATTACATTGTATAAGTATATTTAAATCACTTACCTAGCATTAGCGTAAATTTCCGAATATGTTTCTATTTTCATTAGTAATAAATTTAATATCGTTTACAAAACGAAAAAACCGACTTCAAATGCCGCGGTAGCAATTTTTTGTACCAAGGTTGAGGTGCCCAAACGGAACATATTTCGATGAAATTTAAATGCTACCACCTGTGAAATAATATCATCATCATCATAATAATCAGTCGGTATCAGTCCACTGCTGGACATAGGCCTCTCCCGAAACAAGCCACTGAGTAGCCAGTATCATGTCATCGATGATTTTTGTTGATATATTAAAATCTGCTCGACCAATTTCGTTGAAATTTAAATTGGACAACCTGAAAAGAATACCCTTTGAACTAAAAAACAAATTCAAATCGATTCAGGCATCTTCGAGTAATCATTGAACATACATAAAGAACCTCCTCCATTTTTATGAAGTCGGTTAAATACATGAACTTAATAAATTTGCTTAGATTGGCATGTAATATATTTCATTCGTTATATCAATGTTATCTTAAAGTACCATTAGCAGCAGCAGCTTTTGTTCCAGTTTCATTGATCTCAGCTTCACATTTTTGCAATGCATCAGTAACGTATAATTTCTCGAAGGTTTGTAATATGCCTTCCAAGTCTGTAGATGATGGATCAAATAAACCAGACACACTATTCTAAAACAAAATAAGAAAAAAATATATAATTAGAACTTTACTTGTTTTAGATGTGGCTCAAATCAATTAGGTTCGTCTTGTATTTATATTTGGTAATACATTTCTGTTGGCGTAAAAATGACAAATTAGTTTAAGCTTTGCAGCCTAACTATCATTTATAAGTTAGGCTGTTATATTATATCGCACGACACATTTAATAAAACGGTTAAAACTAGAAAACAATTTAAGTGCAGAATTAACTTTACTTTTATGTATTTTAAAGCTTTCATTTCTGGATATTACGGTCGAGAAATTGAATTATGTCCCTAACAAGCTTGAGGGAATAGGTAATGATGGAAACAGTACTACCAAAAAAGCTGTTAAAAATCAACTAAAGTATAAATTTACTATCTAGAGCGGATGAAATAACGGATGTTGACATTAATAGCAGCCCTAGAGCCCTAGAACTCTATTATATTTAAAGAATCTTCTTGCGCGACATATTTTAACAGGCTTGTCATCTCTACATTACAGCGTCGCTCACTGCACCCCGTAACAACAATAGCGTTGTATTAGCATTAGTTTATTATTAATTATTACTATTTTTTACCGTAATAGCAAAGTGTTTGTAATAATTTAAGATCGTTTACAAAACGAAAAAAAAATCCGACTTCACATGCCGCGATAGTCAAAATAGCCAGTTGTTATAATCATGTCACCAAAGTTTATTGTTTACCTCCATATCTCCAGAGGTAATAGTCAGAACTCGATAAAATTCAAAATCTCAAATGTAATCATAGTAATGAATATAAGCATAATCTCTAAAAATAGACATATTTTTTCAAATCTGTTAAGATTTGACGGAGTTCTAAGGTAATAACAAAAGTTTACAAACATTAAAAGAAAACACAGTCAAGTTTAAAACCTCCTCTTTTTTGTGAAGTTGGTTAAAAACGGAACCCTTATAGGAACACTTTGTTATCTGTCTTTCCGTCCGTCTGTTCGTCTGTCCGCCTGTCAATACCCGTTATCTCCAGAATGCGTAGAGATATCATGGTATATTTTGGCTGTGAAAAAATCAAACCTGTAAGTCAACGCGATCAAAAGGTATGACCGTTTATTTCGCATATTTTCGCATTTTTTGCCATTTCACAAGAGAATCAAAACCTATGGGGACCTAGTTGATCCGTTGAGAATCATGAAATTTGGCAAGAAGTCTTGAAACACTTGTATATAAATAAAGTCAAAAATCAAAAGTCAAAAAATTTATTCAGTATATGGGCAAATTAAAAATTTGCACTTTCACACGTCAAATAACATTAAATGTAGGGAAATAATCTGGAAAATAATCTCTAATAAATAATCTCTAATATTTGGAAACCGTAAATATGTAGTTTAATAACAAAAAAAGTAAAATTTACTATTATAAACTTATTATTTGCGATTGGTGCAAAACATACAATACATTTTCTGTAGATGGAACTGCAAAGTTAAGTTTGTCCTTTAACCTACTTTCAAAAGTTGGTACGGAAGCCAAGGAATTCAACTCAACTTGGCCGGTTTTTTTTTTTTTTTATATACACATTTGCCTTTTCATTCATTGCCCTTTTCATTTGCCCTTAAAACAAATGGAGTAAGCTACTTGGTGAATGATAAAAAAGTAATAATTTAAAGTAGTAAAACAGCAAGAGAATTAAATTTTAATATATTTTTACTGACCTTAGCATCTATAAGAATTCTCTTTAGATCTATCTGATTTGAAAGCTTAAACATTGGCAAAGAAACCTGTACCCTTTGCATTGTCATATTTTTTAAAACATTTGTTATTGCCGTGCCATCGCGCATTTTTTCCATCAAATCCTCTATGCCATTCCTAGGCAGGATCGCTATGAACGAAAAATTGTTACCCTTGTAGAAAAGTTGTAGAACCTATAAAAAAAGGATATATTATTAAATTTATTTTATAAAGATATTCCCCACTATTTTATGCTATAAGACCAATTTTCATAGGTCTGATCAATTCGAAACTCAGTATCCTCTTACTTCAATGATATTGTAAGAACATGGTAGAATAGTCCTGATGCCTAGGGTATCTCCTGAAATCTGCAGAATTCTCTTCTCCTTGCAAACTTACAACAGAGATATCGTGTTTAGGCTAGTCACCATTTTTTTTTACACCGAACTGGTTTTCTCATGACGACTATCTCACCTGATGTTAAGTGATGATGCGATCAATGATGGAGCGTGCTTTCCCAAAAGATACCTATTCACTCGCGATTTGAAGACCCCCATATTGTACGTAACCGGAAATTAACAATGACCAAATTATACAAAGTCAGTTGGGGGTGGTTTTAAATTTTAAATTTAAGTAAAGGTACACACCGCAGCGTCCTGCGATCTGCGGGCGCGATCTCAGTATATTTTAATTTTAGTTGTGTGTAATGAGTTAGTTTTCTGATTGCGTTTGGTGTGAACCAGTCCATACAAATACTACTGCGCTATCTGATCGCCGCCTAGATCGCGCACGCAGGACGCCGCGGTTTGTGCGTACCTTTAAGGTACTGCGTCGTTTTTTAGGGTTCCGAACCCGAAGGGTACCAACGGAACCCTATTACTGAGACTCCACTGTCCGTCTGTCTGTCTGTCTGTCTGTCTGTCCGTCTGTCACCAGGCTGTATCTCATGAACCGTGATAGTTAGACGGTTGAAATTTTCACAAATGATGTATTTCTGTTGCCGCTATAACAACAAATACTAAAAACAGAACAAAGTTAAAAATTAAAGGAGGGCCCCATACAAAAAACGTGTTTTTACTATAGCGCCATCAATGAACGATGGTAACCAACAAAAAGGTCACTGACCTTTGTGTTAACGTTCAATTGGTGGGTGTTAGAAGTTCGTTCGACATTCGTTAGATGGCGTTGTAGTTAATAAGCATGTTCAGTATTGACACGGTATTTATATATATCGATGTTAAAACTATGTAGATACTTAATTTTTCCGGCAAATTTTGTTCAATCGGAACCCTACGTGTGCGAGTCCGACTCGCACTTGGCCAGTTTTTTTTTTTTTTTATTATTTACTTTCAAGAGTACATATACTAAATGCCCATTTATTTATTTCACAATAGTGTTTTGTTCATCATTTCCTATACTTTAAAGAGGTTTCAAAAATGATTTAGATTTGCAATAGAACTATAGATACATATCCTAAAACATTAAAATACACAATGATATACATATTTTTTATGAACACTTACTTGAGCATTAAGTTCTGGACTATCTGCATAGCTAAAAGTACTTTCTTGGTACATTGTCTTCACTGTAATAGTTTCATTAGTTGATTTGTAAAAATCTTTGTCCTTGGTTAAATCTGAGTTAAAAGGTTTTGACCAGTTTCCCTGAAATATTACACAAATAATTCAAACATTCTTCTTTGTAGACTCACAGTTAAGACTTTGTTTAAATAAAAGTGATTATGATTTAGTTTACGATTGTTTACGATTATTTACGATTTAGTTTGAAAAAAATCAGATCAGATAAAAAAAAAATCAGTTCATCCATTTGATGATCTGACAGCAAGAATTTACAGCAGATATGTCATTTTAGACCTCATCGGAATGGTCGTAATGAACAAATAATAGATAATAAATTATAATAATTATAATTATAATAAATTTAAATTTTTAATTTTGAGTGTTCGTTTGAATACATCGACAACAGGCAAGCGTTTGACCACTTTCCTACCTGAAATGTTATGTTATGTTGAAATTAAATGAAACGAAACGAAACGAATGAAATAAATTTTCATTTAATTTAATTTAATTTCGTTTTATTGTTGTCATTTCATTGTTGTCCAAAGTTGAGTCATACGTTTTTGGAAAAGACATAACAAAACAAGGAAGACGCTTGCATGATAAAAAGTAATAACGTCTGCCTATAACATAAACAGTGGAACGCAAAACTCTAGGTTACTGATATTTCACGGGTCATTTCACAAGCTACCTTAAGGGACGATTAGACAATGAGTCTACTGTGAAATTTCACTATATAGTTTAACAGACCATTGTCATTTAAAAAAAAACTATTTCACGGTCGATTAATATAAATAGTAGTATTAGCGCAGATAGACTAACAGAATTCTTAACTCTACTATTCTTGTCAATGTATAGTGATGTATAGTGATAGTGTTACGAATTCAGCCGACAATGAACAATCACTTCGAAGCCTGCCTATGTTTCTGAAATAGGTACCAGTAATTATTAAATGTGTATCCAAACTTTGAACAGCACAAAACTTGCAGTATTTATGATTATATTAGATAGATAGATAGATAGATAAACTCTTTATTTGCACACCAAAAGAACAGAAACAATTTAAACAAAATATACTCTAAACTTATAACTATAGCTATGCAAAGGGCGGTCTTATCGCTTAGAGCGATTTCTTCCAGACAACCCAATAGTAAAAAAGAAAACGAGACTGTGACGGACGGTGGTGTATCAATATTGAAATAAAATCAATAAATATGCTTACAAACATAAAAAAACAAATGTCATACTATACATTACACATAAATACACATACATACATACCTATCTTTAAATATTATCTTTATATATCATACATATAATAATAAAATACACTGTAGCATAGCAATACAATGATTGAGACTACCAATTATTAACATAGAACACAATATACCTAGCAATTTAGTGGAGACTGGCAAGATAGTGTTTATATAGTCGTTCCTTAAAGGTCTGAGGAGATGGAGATTGTCTGATTTCGACTGGTAAATCATTCCAAAGGCGTGCAGCCTGTACCGAAAACGATTTATCGAGAAAAGATGTTGAATGAGTAGGTATTTGTAACGTTAGATTTTCTAATGACCTCAACGTTAATGAGTGCTGTGAATGTAAATATTCAAAGCGATCTTTAACGTAGCGCGGGGAAGCGGGATTGAAAAGTATACTGAATAAGAGAGAGAGAATGTGAGTATTCCGGCGAAGTCGAATAGGAAGCCACTTGAGCTTATGTCGAAAATACGAGACGTGGTCATATTTGCGTAAGCCAAATATGAACCTTATGCAAAAATTCTGAAGCCGCTCAAGTTTGTTTAGCTGGTCCTCCGTTAAATCTAGATAGCTGGCATCAGCGTAATCAAGAATAGGAAGCAGAAGAGATTGTGCTAACACAACTTTGGTAGCAGTCGGGAGAAAATTCTGGAGGCGTTTCAAGGCGCCCGCAGAAGCGAACATTTTGCGCCTAACGGCTTCTAATTGTGGACCCCATGACAATGTCTGATCAATTATAAGACCAAGGTTTTTCACTTGCGTACTGTAAGGAATTATGACACCATCAAAAATAACTGTAGGAAGGTTATTACGATCTAGTTTGGATAACATGCGAGAGCTACCTACAATCATTATTTGGGTCTTGGTAGGATTAACTGTTAGACCGAAATCCTTACTCCACGCAGCAATACGGCTCAAATTGTCGTTAACTATTTGAATACAGTCAACCAAGTGATCAGGGGATGCCTGTGAATATATTTGTAGGTCGTCAGCGTAAAGGTGGTAGGGAGAAGAGAGATCAGATGAGATAGAATTTATAAAGGTTGAAAAAAGTAAAGGAGATAGAACGCCGCCCTGTGGGACGCCAGCTGTAATGTTACTCCATGAAGAGAAAGAATCTTCAATGCGAACTCTCTGCCGACGCCCAAACAGGTAAGTACGAAAAAAGTCAATTACGGAAGGAGATAGGTTAATAGAGCGTAGCAGCTCTAATAAAATGTCGAAATCGACGGCATTAAACGCATTGCTAAAATCAAGGAGAGCAAGCACAGTCAGCTTACCATGTTCCATACCAGCACGAATGTCATCTGTGATTTTGATCAAGGCAGTAACTGTGCTATGCCCAGGACGGAATCCAGACTGAAACGGGTTAAAGAGACAATTTCTATTAAGAAATACGCTTAATTGGTGATGCACAAGCCGTTCCAGTACTTTGGAGAGGAAGGGGAGGATGGATATGGGACGGTAATCAGAGTGAGATTTGGGATTAGGTTTTTTAGGAAGTGGAATAACTTGAGCGTTTTTCCATAAAGTTGGAAATACGCCACTCGAGGTTGAATAATTAAGGATATGGGTAAGGACAGGAATGATAAGATCAAGGATAGGGAGCAGCATGTTGCGACTAATACCATCAATACCCACAGCATTAGATGTAATGGACAGTACGCCCTTCTTAACATCTCCCTCCGTAAAATGAGTGAATAAGAATGAAGAGTAGGTTGGAGATGGTTCGCTAGAAAGAAGAGAAATAGTTTTAGATTTGACAGTGGAGTCGATACCAGTAGTGGAAGAAAAGTAACTATTAATGGAATCAAGATCAAGATTTGGAGAAACAGGATTTTCTTTGGGTCTACCTATACCCAATGTTTTTAGAAATCTCCATACCTTAGATGAATCATCATCATTTACGGATTCATGAATATGTCGGCGTTGAGCATCCCTACACACCCTGTTGCAATAATTACGAGACTTAATATATTTGCTTTTATTACCCACGCTAGGGACACATTTATATTTAGTTTTGGCGGCAGCTTTTTTATCCATTAATATTTTAATGTCAGGAGTCAACCATGGAGCAGGCAAGTGTTAGACCTTGATCGGTCTCAACGGTGCATGAGTATCAAAGAGTCGTAGTATGGTCGTATTAAAGATACTAATTTTGTCATCAATAGAGTCAGCATTCTCTATTGATGACCAATCAATGTTCTGTGCATCTTCACGAAGATTATCTAGATTCATGTTACCAAAGTTGCGTTGAAGAAGAATTTTAGGTTTAAGTTTTGGAGGACGGACCTTGTAAGAGAGAAAAATTAAATCGTGATAAGAAAAAGCATCTGCAGAACATTGACCATGTTTAGCAACATGGTCGCAAGAGGAAACAATAGCTAAGTCCAGAAGTGAAGGGGTGGTATTAGGAAAATGGTGGGTTGCGTTAAGGGGAAGTATGTTAAGGTTGCTTGATCTTATCACAGATTCCAGGGACGAAGAACGAGAGTCCTTTTTAAGGAGGCAAGTGTTAAAGTCACCCATAATAATGGTGTGACTATAACATGGGATGATATCTTCTAGAAGGCTTTCAAAGGAAGGAAAAAAGTTAATACGAGAAGAAGGGCTATAATAGACTCCGAGGAGAATTTTCGCATGCGAAAGAAGAATTTCGATAAAAAGGTGCTCGCCCGCATTAGTAGGGGGTGGTTGTGCAGACATATTAACTACAGTGAAAGGAATTTGAGCTCGAAGGTATATGGCTACACCTCTACCACCACCACTAGCACGGTCGTTCCGTATAAGTTGGAAACCAGGTAGAGGGTAAAGAAAAGAAGAAAGACATGGCTTAAGCCAAGACTCGGAGACTAAAATAGCGTGAATATGTCTTAGATGTTCAAAAGTCGCCAGCATATCGGGGAAGTGAGCCGGAATACTCTGCGCATTAATGTGGACAACGTTGAGGTTTTTAGGCACATCCAAAAAATGTGCCTCTAAAGTATCAGAGAGTGTTGGAATGCTAACAAAACTATTATCTGAACTGCTTCGTGAAGAACAGGATTTATAACTATCACTATCACCATTAAATAAGTTTAACATAGTGTATACAATAAAATATATATAAGTATATATACGTTAACAATAAAATACTATTATAATAATATAATACTTAAAAATAATAAATTATATCAAAAAGTACCTAAGAACTAATCTCGCCTGCCGTCGTGTGTAGTAAAAAATCATTCTAGAATAGATGCGAAGACACAATAGCGACTACCAAGTTAATATACTAACTTATAGTCATTCACAATACCAGCATAATAACAAAATATTAATTTACCTGAATAGTTTACAATAACAAGTAATACATAAAAATAACTAATCGTCAGAATCCCAAATACAGTAAAAAAGCAAATTATGAAAACAACTAAAAAACAGCTTATAACGAGATAATTAATGAAGCCACAAAAAAAAAAAAAAAAAAATTAATGTCACTGTCAGCTGTCAAACTGACAGATAGCATAAGAAAAATTTGGCAGTGGCAGGTGATTTCATTCATGTTTACAAACTGTTACAAGCAAGCGAATCAATCACAATAACATTATTTTTAACTCAAAAAGAATCCTAATAAATTACAGGTAGTAAGCACGGTAGTGAAAAGTTTTATGGCTACCGCCGGCTGTTATGATAATCAAGATAGAAAATACGCAAATTACTATGCAATGTACAAAAACTGTACAAAAGTCAAAAACTGATTCAACGCCTCGCTCTTCTCTTGGGTTTTGCCGAGTCCCGCGGCACGTTCATGTTTGCAGCTGAAGTCTTAATGGGGCTGCCAGGCTTCGGGATCTCGTCGAGTTCCCCCAAGCAGGTCGCACGATGACGCGAGCCCTCAGCGTCCACGACATAGATTACGCCGTCCCGGGTCCAACATTTGGCCATCCCGAAACGCTCGCGGGCTGTCATGAACGTGTCGTGTCTCACCTTGGTCAAAAATTCCGTCAGAATAGTGCCTGAGCCCTTCAGTTTCGTCTTCGCGGACCAGATCTTCTCTCGCTGAAATAGTTCACTAAACTTCACGAGAATAGGTCTCGGCTTGTCAGCACCGGCAGAATGACCCATACGATGGCATCGTGAGATGCAGCTTACAGAAAAATCCGGGATCCTAAGCTGCTCCGTGACCGTTTTAGATATAGTCTGTGCTACATCTTCACTATTTTCCACCTCCGGCAGCCCATGAAACAGAAGCATTTTTCTGCGCGATCGCATCTCGATATTATCGACGCTTCTATCCAGCAGCTGGATTGGTTCCTTTAGTGAGCGCAGTGAGGTCAACACAAACAACTTGAAGGCTGGGAACTCGGTTGGAATTTCAGTACTTGTGGAAGCTGCAGCGCTGGTTTTTTTCATGCACTCACTCTCAAATGTATCCATGCGCTGATTGAAAGCAAGTGATAACTGTGCAATAGATTCTTTTATTGCCTCCATCTTGTATAATAGTACAGTGTAGGTACAATAATTATAACTTGTTGCGATTTTCGGTAATATATTGTGTCTTCTTGTGAGGATAACACACTGTGGCAGGTACTGTTCACTATACTATATTTTTAAACATAATTTTAGATGTAATTTATAATTAATAAATAGATTTTTAAACAGAGCAATGAACTAACAATGTTTACTTAGGGACTACCCCCGCCCAAAAGGTTAGTAGGTACTATTAATTATTAAAGACTGCGGAACATGCACATGCAAACATAACATAAAAGAATGGTTATTGTTACTATCTTATGAGGAAACTGAAACTATGAATTATCATAGTTTCAGTTTCTTCATAAGATAAACGAAAACACATACACGCACAGACACACACCCACACACACACGCACGCGCACACACACATACACGCACGCACACACATACACACACACACAGACACACACACGCACGCGCACACACACACACACACAGACACACACACGCACGCGCACACACACATACACGCACGCACACACACACATACACACACAAATTAATTAAAAGCACCTATTTTAATAAACCAAATATAAATAAGAGTATTAGATAAAGTAGATTTTAACATCTTATGTAGATACGTTTACATATGGATATATCTACTGACCGACTAATGACTTCTGTCACACTCTTTGAAAATAGATAAATTACATTGTATTATTACGTACTTTGAAGACCAAGACACAGGCTCACCGCCTCGTTTGGTTTTCACGGATTAATAACTTTCTGTTTGTTGGTTAAGTTGTATCTATAAGAAGTATAAACATTATGTATCAAAACCTTTCTGGAAATAGCTATAATCATTATCATTATCACTTACCAAAAAAAAGAGCGCGTCTAAAAGGGCCATTCGAGTTCCTCCATTAAAAGACGAAGGGCTCACTATTGAAGGTATTAATCCTCTGGTCTGCTCTCGGACCTAGTAATAGTGTAAATATTCTTGTTTAAGATCGATATGTGTGGCCATACTAAATTTTATAATATAATATATAGTTGGAAGAACTTAAATAAGTGAATTTCAACTCGTATTATACGAGATGTTACATCCGAAGAGATTTAAATTAACCATGTAGTCCGTCTTTCGTTGTTTCGCATCGTCACACTGTTTAAAGCACATAAAATAAAAATATTATTTACTCGTTCAATACTCACACACCAGCCAACATCTCGACTGTGTACCTTCATTTGTTTTAGAGTAGTAGATCAGTCTGCATTCTGCAACACTAATTGGGCATAAAGCTGTATATTGACAACAATTAAAAACTTGATATCCAACGGGGTGGGTGGGAGTTTAAATCACTTCGGATGTAACATTTCGTAAAATACGAGTTGAAATTCACTTAGGTAAGTTCTTTCAACTATATATTATACTTCTATGTTACATCCTCGAGATTTAAATTGACCATGTAGATGTTTAGCGCCTGTTGCACAATGAAAGCGCCTCACATATTATTTATTTACTTAGTAATTGGTCAAAATCAAATTTTGATGATTACTCAATGCATGTATGCATGTACAAATAGTTTTATTTTCCTATATTCGTTAGGAATCAAATAAATCATTAGGCTAACACATAAGAAAAAAATAAAAAATATTCAGCAATGGCTAACTTCCGGGATGTAAAATCGGTCGTTATACGTTACCCATAAATTTTGTAAAGAACAGTACAATGACAGTACAGACACGGCTGAAGAAGTTAGTTAGTTGACTCGAGCGCTAGATCCTCGACCAAGAGTTTAGCGGGGTTGGAGTCATAGTCGAGGTCTTTATCGAAATCGTATCGCATACACAGGCGATATATGTACGATACAGTACCTAGGCATATTTGGTTGAATTATGTTGTAGCCTTTCTTTTACATAATGGCTTTCCCATGTACATACGACACAGAAAGTAAAGTCGTAAAGTCGTAAAGTAGTAAAGTCTAGGGCAGCATCGCGTACTACCACATTAAGAAAGTATAAAAACAGACGAAAACTTTATTGCATACCAGACAAAACTTTTATCTTAGAAAAAATATAACTAGATTTATTTAACAATGGGCATGTCTTATCGCTTAGAGCAATCTCTGCCAGACAATCTTTAGATAGACAGGAACTAGATTAAAATCTGCGGTCGGTTGCATACCATATATCTTTTAAGAGCTTTATGACAAATACTGGTTGATTAAATGACTTACTTACCGATAATTCCGCTATGACATATGGTAGCAAGATTTTTGGCAATCATTATTGCGTATCTTCATGCTCAGACACCGTAGTGGAGCGAGTATCTGATCTGTGGTTAAGATCTGTAGAATCCAATAAGTCCCGTGTAGATATGCGACACAGGCGGTAGTTACTTTCTGAGTAGCATCGCGTACCACCACATTAAGAAAGTATAAAATTAATTCCTGGATGATATCTCGTAGCATCACTTTAGGGAATTATTTTAGTTTATTGTCGGGATAATATCACGCATTACCACGTTAAGACAATAAGTAATTAACTTCAATATATTTTTTCTTCTCAAAATGTGGGTAGATATTGCTCGGAGCGGGATATTTTTCTCTGCATCCTAAAAATCCGGTGAAATTCTCGTCTGATAACGTCGTAGTCAGTGTTTTGCGGCTTTCGTTTACCCATATGTAGGTATGGGTGTACAAACAATTTACAACATTTATGGAAAAAACTTATATAATGTAATATTATAAAATAACTATCAGACTGACATCTGGACGATGCTACACACGAAACACGAATCAAGGTACACAGTCGAGATGTTGGCTGGTGTGTGAGTATTGAACGAGTAAATAATATTTTTATTTTTATTTTATGTGCTTTAAACAGTGTGACGATGCGAAACAACGAAAGACGGACTACATGGTTAATTTAAATCTCGAGGATGTAACATACTCGTAGAAGTATAATATATAATTTTATTGGACTAGAAGCACATTTAAATTTAAATTTTTGACAGCTTTTATAAGGCGTCAAGAGTCAGATAACTATCTAACGCATTCGATCCGATGAAACTGGCCCTAATATTTTGTCATAATACGTTTCAGTTTAGCTTAAAATCCTCTCGATAAAAACCGCATGCAAATCCGTCTAGTCGTTTTTGAGTTTATTGCAAACAGACAGACAGACTTAGTGGGGGACTTTGTTTTAAAATATGTAGTGATTCAATCGATCTCGAGTTTTAGTATACATTTAGGTTACTTAATTGGACATACCCAAGCATTGATGGTATCAGCTGCTTCTGTAGGATTATTAAAATTTACATTTTCTCCTACTGCCCCAAACACCTCTCTTGACTGTATTTGAAAATCATCACTGAGAGGATATTTTTCGTTGGCGTAATACTTGGTAGCCAGTATAAATTCTACTTCTGTTTGCTCTCCGAAATTTTTTAATACGGTGACAAATACTTGTCGAATCTGTAACAAAGATATTTTAATAAATATTGGACGAATACCCAATGTATGCTTCTAAATACGTTATGGGTATGGAAGCATACCGAAGTCAACTTTCCCCACCAAACATCATAGTACGTTACAATTTGTTTTGAGGTGGGTTGTACAAACGATTGCAAGAGTACTAATTAGATAGATAGAATTCACGCAAAACTTAACATTATTATAACATATACTAACCTCCTCTTTACTCCTGAGATTCAACAATTTTAAAATCTGGTCTAAAGTTTTACCTTTAGCAAATAGTCCAAGCTGCGCAATTGGCACTAAGACTGAAAATGGTGATGCAACAAAACTGTATCCTAAGGTCAATTTGTAGAATTGCTGTAAAATAACAAGATTTTAATAGTCAAGGTTAACATAATCTTCAATTGACATTAGGTAAATGCAACACATTTATCTTTATTACACAATTAATGGCGTAGAAACACGAAAGAACAATAAAGATAAATTATGCATAATATTTCTTCATAAAAATGTTTCAATTAGTCTCCCCATGCATATGGACGAGATAATTTTCTTTCAAAAGAGTATCCAAAGTATTTTAGACCTACTAGCATAGTTTGTAAGTATGAAGTAGAATAAAACAGCTGAATTGGAATCTATATACAATTTAATGGCTATCGCATTCACGGATTAGACAAAGGAGGTTGGATTGGCAATAATCACACTTTTGTTTGAAAACCAGCGTCGCCGCGTTACTCCCACCAAACGATTCCACAACATAAACAATACAAATAGATACACGAATTACGCAAACTAATAAACAAATTACACATAGAACACGGGGCTGCAATTGCTTCGCACACTACTGCAATTGTTACGCACATTACTTCGAGACTCTATAAGTTACACACAATCACACGCGGCCGACCGGCCGGCGACCGACGCGAACGTGAATATAACGAGTCGGAGAGGCGTGGTGATTTCGCTCGCTTTGCAATCCATTGCGCGTAAACTGCGTCTCGAGGTAGAAATATTCGTACTTTACCAGCAATGTATAGTTATCTGTTCTCTGGGTATGTTGTCGTTTGAACAAAGAATTTCATAATTAAAAATAGTTTTTGGACAAAAATATCTATAATACGAAGATTTTATGCTTACCGATGAAAAGAAATTCCTCCTTGTTTAATACTTGATGTCTGACTCTTTAATTTACACGTAATAATCGCACAACACGGCATTTTGAGACGATTTTAGCGCACCTCCGCGCTGCGACGCAAACCACGAGCCACTAAAAAGTATGATCGCGTGGTTCTATGAATCTATGATTGTCTAATCATACTAGTGGCGCGCCTGCCCCGCCCACATTGCCAATCCAACCTCCTTTGTCTAATCCGTGATCGCATTCATAGCTAGGCGTTGGCTTTGGCGACTGATGGATATCATCAAAATTGCCTCTGAATGTGGCAAGCAATTAGTTGACTAGACATTCGAAGATCCCACAGCATTATTATAAACGTTTTATCGTGTGATATTGAGGTAACTTAGAAAAAATGTATATTTGGAGTAACAGCTTTTTTTTACATCTGATAATCTAGCGTTTAAGAAATTTCACCTGGTGGAAAGCGATGATGTGGTCGGGGATAGTGAATACGCTAGGTGTTGAATGATTTGAAACATTTCGCGAAGAACCTCGGTCCAGGATAACTGATCAGCTAGGCTATTCTGTAAGCTCTCTCGACAGCGAAATCCACGGTGAGATTTGAATTTCGTACTACGAAATTCAATCGTATCACGTTCGTAAAACGGTTATGATACGAGTAATATATGATGTATTATGAATATATATGAATATATATGATAATATATATTCATATTATTATTATTTGAAACTATGTAATATTTTCTTACGTATAAAAATTCTCCTGTAAATGCTGCATTTCCTTCGTCAATGCGAGATATGTTAGAGGATTCCTCTGAAACTATTTAAGAACAAAAGTGGATAAAATTAAATTTCTCATTATCTTAAAATTTCACAGTCAGCGCCACAATTTTCTGTGTATCACATAAATAATTGTCTCGTGTGGTAATCGAAACCACATCGTAGCCACTATCACCGCAGAAAAAAAAAACAATTTCCATGCTCTGTGAGTGTCATCGCAAACAAATATGTTCTGTGAGTGTATATTTATAGGTATAGTGCTACAAGGATCATTTGGCACTTAGATGACATTGCCAGGAGGGCGTGGGAGTGAAATTAGAACTAGCAGCTAATAAAATCTCCCTCGTTTTAGGGAATTATAACTCGACCCTAATTAAATTTAAACTTAGGAATTGTTTTGATGTTAGGAATTATTACATGAAAATAAAAATAATGTAAAATATATTAAATAATAAAACAGTTTTTTTTATTATTTTTTGTTGTAATATGTTCTGCTTTAACTATATTGAGAAACGATTGCATAATATGAAATTCTCCACCATCTGTATCAACAAAATTCGTCATCATCATCATTCATCATCGTAACTGCATTCTTCACTGTCAAAGCATAATTGTATAACAAAAGGTTCGTCCAAATATCCATCTCTTTTTCGATACTCTTTTTCTAGTTTCTTCGCGTGGGCGCAATGATTGCGCCATTCATCGACAGGAATGGAATAAAAAGCATTCTGGTATTTGATTGGATGACTTCAAAATATTTACCTCGGCTACTTTTCATTTCATGGATGCCGAGACCATTTCAATAAGATTACGAACACAATGGTATGGTGGTAACCGCAATACCTGAGAAAAAAAGGGCAGCAAATTGAGAAATTAAGTAGATATGAACTTAACCATTCGTAAAGTTAATTTAATACTCAAGTACCACATATGTTTACCTTAGCCAACTAAATATGAATTAGTATTTTAGGGTTCCGTACCCAAAGGGTAAAACGGGACTCTATTACTAAGACTCCGCTGTCCGTCTGTCTGTCTGTCTGTCTGTCCGTCTGTCACCAGGCTGTATCTCATGAACCGTGATAGTTAGACTGTTGAAATTTGCACAGATGATGTATTTCTGTTGCCGCTATAGCAACAAATACTAAAAACAGATTAAAGTTAAAAAATAATAGAGGATCCCCATAAAAGAAACGTGTTTTTTTCGGCACTTCACGCCATCTATGAACGCTCAGTTAGGTAAACGTCCCATAGATGGCGTTATATTGAAATGTCGATCCCTAACACCTTTGTTAGATGTTAGATGGCGTTATAAAAAATAAAATGTTTATTAATTATTATTTTTTGCTGGCGAAAAATGATAGTGGGATTTTTTGCTCGATCTTATAAAATACTGTAGTGTGGTACGGAACCCTACAAGTGCGAGTCCGACTTGCACTTGGCCAGTTTATTTGGTAATAACGGGGACACTTACAAGAAAAGGTATGGTAACACTTACCTGTTGCAGGAGCGACGCGCTCATTTACTTTTTCAAATGGAATAATGGAAGCGATAAACTGCTTTTCTTTAAAATAAAAATCTTCTACAATTAGCATCAACTCTCTAACACCATTTTTTATCACTTCTGGCATATTTTGAGATATTTTTATTACAATAAAAGCACAAAATATACACAACAAATATCATCTCCAGCTGCCCGTAAAAAGTGATCATAAGTGACACTTTACACCGTCAGGTGTTAGTACTGATTTTGGCCACGTGCCAAATGATCCTTGTAGCACTGTAGTTTCATATGTGTCACTTACATGGTAAGAATTTATTTCAATTACCATTTCCGGTTTCAATGTTACTTAAAACCCAATTTAGTAATTTTGGGGGAAGGTTTTAGCATAATAATACAATATAATGTTACAAAAATAAAAATACATCAATATACTAGGCGCAGGTTGATTGTACGCAAATTCCGTTTAAATGTATGGCGTAACAGAAAACACAGTAACACATTCTGTTGCATTGAATGGTGACTTTCGGCAGCTTGTTTGGTTCCGTTTGTTCAGTGTGACACAAACGTTGTCACAAGCTCCACAACAGCTTAAGTTCTCATTAGGACCAGTGCACATCTCCTAAATATTAGATTAGCTTATAAACTGCTCCAAAGACAAGTACACAGTGAAAAACAGACCTCATTTGAAACATTACATTCAAAATGTTAGAAAATCTGTAAGAAAACTGTACCGTAGGTATACCGTTTTGAGAGCCCCATTGGCGTAAAGAATGATGGCTTGACTTCTAAGCGAGAGATCGCCGGTTCGAATCCTAGCACAGGTGTTCGTCAACAAGTGGTAGGAGCATATAATATCAATGTTCCGCCTGGTTTGCAACGAAAAATTAGATTACCACTATCAAGGAAAAAATCTGCCGCCATAGGCTTATTCCGGCAGCACTCAGCCCTTGAGAGGCAGAGCATTCTAGGCCTACCGTGTATCTTCGACCATATCATCGCTTACCATTAGGCGAGATAGTGGTCAAACGGTCTGGAAGATAATGAAAAAAAACCTTAGTATTTTTGACGAAGTATGAAGTTACGACATCGAGAACACTTATATTCGAGAGCCAGCTCTCATTCTAGACTTAGGGACAGTTTCGCCGGTTCCTGATAGCGCTAAAATGAAGAAATCTGACAGATTTTTGACAGCTTTTATATGGCGTCATGTGTCAGATAACTATCTAACGCATTATTAGGAACCGGTGAAAGTGGCCCTTAGTGTGCTACCATTCTCAACCACATCAACAGTTAATCTATGAAAAAAAAACAGTGATCAATCAATATACCTCGGATTGTTACATCTTTAACCAATCGATCAAACCCTAAAATAACCTTTAATTGACGGAGCGAGCGTAGCGAGCGAAGCGTCTCAGTTGCGACTAGGCCAAAAATTCCGGATTTTTGTCTGTCTGTCTGTCTGTTCTCGCCTACAGGTCGCATTTTCTAACCAAATTTGACGAAAATTGTCAAACGAGTTCCTTGATGTCTTTAAGAATTAGCGTCAATCGCGTTAGGGGAGAAGTTTGCTGTAGCGTCATTTATCGACGGATTTCAATCTTATTTGAGAGGCACACTAGGGATTTAATTCTTCATAAAATGTGGCAAAAAAAAATTCGAGAAGGGGAGCGGAGGGGAGAATAATATGGTGAAGTTTACTGTGGGTGCACGTAATAGTACGGTTGGCAACCCTACATTAATCAGGGAATTAGACATGTGTTTTAAGTGTGACGTTCGACGTCTAGATGAAAGAAAGCTGAATGGCTCAATACCTTTGTTTTTTTTTGTAAATTCAAAGCAATAAGTTATGTTTCTGTTATATCTATAATATTTTTTATTGAATATTGACGTGTGTGAGTGCAAAATTTTTAATTTGCCCATATACTGAATAAAAGCTTTGACTTGACTTTTGACTGTAACGTTATATATGGACGGATTTTAATTTTTATAAAGGCTCGCGAGGTATTCTGTTCTAACAGAACTAGTTACTCATACACACTAGGTACACACACTTGATAAGACCCAAGATCTACTGTTTACTGACAAAAATGTGCGATCTACCAAATACATGGCGGTTCGATTTCCATACAAAAGTATATTGACAAATACGAGTAAATGGATCAAAAAATTGCAATGAAATCACATCTATTGGTCTTTATACAACTCTTTACATACGCGAAATCCAATCTTACTACATAATTTGATTAAATAATAGGAAAACTAGGATCGAGATTTTAATTCATTTTTGTCAATATGTGAGTGAAGTTTTTACAGTGTCTACATACGCTAAACTCATTAGTGTGTATTGCCGCGATTGTCAGACGTTGCCAAACCGTGCGCTCGCTGAAAAAGCGACGTTGCCAGACCGCTGACATGCGAGTCGCCGCTTTTTCAGGACTTAGTTTTCAATAGCATTACAGTACCTATTATTATAGTTTGTGGCCTTTAAATATTTCGTCGGTTTATCGGTTAGGTTAGGCTCTAACAAACTCTAATTTAGTTTTATTTTGTTTCTAACCGACTTCAAAAAAGGATGTTTCTCAATTCGACCGTATATATTTTTTTATGTTTCTTCGCGGATAACTTCGTCGTTTCTGAACCGATTTTGATGATTCTTTTTTTGTTGCAAAGGAGACATGATGTATGTATGATAAATCTTCAGAGATGTGGAGATAAGCACGTTAAACTTGGTTTTGAAAATTAATAGCGTGGCATTTGAAGTCGGTTCTCTTTTTTTAAGTTTTTTTTAATGGATCTTATCGCTCAGTGTTTTTTGGAAATTTTGGACCATATTGGCATTTTTTGAAATTACGATATTTTTAACCGACTTCAAAAAAATGTTTCTCAATTCGACCGTATAGTATTTTTTTATGTGTGTCGATATCTTCGTCGTTAATGAACCGATTTTGATAATTCTTAATTTCATTCAGATCTGATAAGTATCTCTAAAGATATGGAGACAAACACCTCAAACATGGTACTGAACATTAATATCGCGGCATTTGATGTCGTTTCTTTTAGTTGGGACAACCTGGGAAGGGCCTTTAAAACAAAAATAAAATAGAATTTTCCAAATCGATTTAGGTATATTTGAGTAATGTTGAACATCTTTGAGTATTCTGGCTGAATACTCAAAGGAAAAGGCTTCCGTTTTTTTGGTTACGGAACCGTAAAAACGAGATTGATTTTATTATAACGGACAAGAAGCGTATATTTAGAGATGTCACAGTGATCAGCATCACTAGGTTCAACACCGTAGTATTCACCGACTGGTCTTTTCATCGCTCTTATACGAATACGAAATAGCCTCAATACGAAAGTATTTAACGTGTGCGTCCTGCCTGTTATTACTTACGGAGCCGAGACGTGGACACTGATAGTGCGACTGGTTCACCAATTCAAAATCGCTCAGCGAGCTATGAAGAGGGCTATGCTTGGAGTCTGTCTGAAGAATCAAATTCGAAATGAAGTCATCCGTCAGAGAACCAAAGTTATCGACATATCTCAAAGGATTAGCTAGCTGAAGTGGCTGTAGGCTGTTCACAACTGTCGTAGAACTGATAACAGTTGAGATAGACGTGTTTTAGAGTGGAGACCACGGCTTGATAAACGCACTAAAAGTATCTTTTTCGTAATAGTGTAGGGCGCCCTCCAGCTATATGGAGCGAAGACATATGCAAGCTGGCTGGCAGCGGTTGAAAACAAAGAGCTGAAGATCGAGCTCAGTGGCGTGCTGTAGGTGAGATAGGCTGATGATGGTGATATTTTAGAGGCCGATTTAAAACCAACATCAGCCTTTCATTCATAGATAAACCGATCCGATCCTGTCAGACCATCTGTCATATCAATCTCAAATAAGTCGTTGTATACCAATAAACGGACTAACTAACGGAATAACGCTTTAACAGACTTCAAAAAAGGAGGAGGATCTCAATTCGACGATATTTTTTCTTCATGTTTGTTACCTCAGAACTCTGTCAAATCTTAAACCGATTTCAAAATTATTTTTATTTTTTTTTGTTTGAGAGAATATGCCCCCCGTTTGGTCCCATTCAAATTTTATTGAGATCTGATAATCATCACGGTAATATTATAATATTACCGTGTAATCATCTCCGGAGATATGGAGATAAACTATGTAAACAAATTCGTATACCTTGATGACATGTTTATGGCATCTGGCTATTTTGACTATCGCGGCATGTGAAGTCGGATTTTTAGTTTTGTACGATTATAAATTATGTTGGCTATATTACCGAAACACACATGACATCACTTTGCTCAAAATTTATCGCGACGAAGATTTTATAACAAACATGTTACCAAAATTAGTGACATTTTATAAAACATGTGTTTTACCAGAGATTGTACTGAGGAGAGTACGACTAATTGACTAAATTGTTTAGATATTTTATTTGTGGTAGGACCAAAGAAGTAGTATCAGGCATATTGTTTCCTGATGTCCGGATTAGCAAACTAAAGTGGGCTGGTCATATCTGCCGTATAGGAGCGATAACCGTTGGGGCAGACTGGTTCTAGTGTGGAGACCGCGAATCGGCAAACGTAGCGTAGGACTTCCTGTGACCAGCCCCTTAGACAAAATTCAATTTATGTTACCATTCACGCTAACGCAAGTTCAAAATGTATGGAGTGACATTTATGTTTCCGCAACAAAGTTGTCATTCCCATACACTTTAAAGTCGCGTTAGCGTGAATGAAAACAGAAATTGGATTTTGTCTACGGGCCCAGGTGGAGCGACGATATTCGCAAAGCGGTGGGCAGTGACTTAGGAAAGCCCTATCCAGACCAGTGGACTGGTACCGGCTGATTTTGATGATGATAATACCAGCGCCAGATCTCGAAAATGGTCATGTATTGCTCTATTAGGACCGCTCCATTATCATTTATGGACAGGACTATTAGCGAATAGCCTCAATCAACATCTCAATAGGCTCTCGCTAGACGTTTGCTCAACACTGGTCGACAACGTCTGGACACGGCACATATTGTCAGGCAGAACTCCTTACTCTGCAGCTCTAACTATTGGTAACTTGATGCCTGCGCCGCTGTTTAGGTTTTTAAATTATATCTATTTATTATTTTTATATAAATATTGTAAATGAAAATAAAATATTGGCGTGTACAATATTTTTGAAATACTTATAAAAAGAAAGTATACCTTAGTAAGTAAATTACTATACCTTACATATGACTTACTGTTTTTATTTTGTTTGTAATTTATAATCAGCAAATGCCTTCTACTCGCTCTCGTAGTCACATAGGCTACATTTTATCGCAAATAGCAGCTTCTATTAGATTGAGGGTAAAACCGCAAAGCACAACTAGTACGCCAAATGCTTCACTTTGGGTCCTTAGTACTCTGTGCTTTGAGATCTACAGAACAGACTCCAGCATGCAGCAACGAAATGTACGTTGAACCTCATCGAAAAACCACCCAATAGCGTTAGTAAGAGTAGGTACTACAGTTCACATCAAAAAGTGGTACAAATCTATATGATATTTGGTATTTTGTTATTAGCGAGAGTAATGTAGACAGTAAACTAATAACAATAAATAAAAAGTTAATGTTTAGAATGGAAAACGAAAAAAGTTTGTTAGTAAGGAAGGGTTGGAACCCTGTCCCTGATGTGCTTAATCCAGTAGTTCTCACCAGTCAGCTACATTACTCATTTACAAAGTGACAAAATTAGCAAATTCTTTTATAAACGTCAAATACACTATTAAATAATCTGTGATACGAAAATACTTTCGCGTGTGTGCGTTATCAGTCCTGACGCCACGCTTGTTTACAAATAAAAGTATATAGAGAGTGTATATATACTTCAAATTTAGCTGAATAAATTAAAATGTATACGCTTTACTGGCAAAATCAATATTTTTTATTTACCAAGTACTATTTCAGTCATTAAAAAATTAAATTCATCAAATAAGAGTATCAGCGCCATCTATTGTCGCTGTTGTGGTTAGCTGACGACGAGCAACCACCTTAAATCATTAAAGTACCACCCCTCGGAGTCCTGCAATCTGCGGGCGCGAGCTCAGTACTTTTCAATTGTTTTCTGATCGCGTTTGGTGTGAACCAGTCGGTACAAATACTAAAGGTGCGGACACATCGCAGCATCCTGCGTGCGTGATGTAGTCGGCGATTAGATAGCGCAGTTATAGTATTTGTACCGACTGGTTCACACCAAACGCAATCAGAAAATAATTAAAAAACTGGCCAAGTGCAAGTCGGGCTCGTACTCGTAGGGTTCCGTAACACCGTTAAGTATTCCATAACTATGATTTTTCGCAACTACAAAATTAACTTTGTTTTTCATAGTGTGTGTATGAAAATCAAAGTTATCTTTGCGGTCGCCATATCTCTAAAACTGCTGACTGTATCTCGTTCAAACCAATTTTCGTTGTTTGTTTTTATTGAGATCTACAGCACAACTTTTTTTTAGATTTATCACTCCCTTACTTTAAAAGTTAGAGGGGGGGACACACACATTTTACCACTTTAGACGCGCCTATCTTTCAAATATTGACTTTGAGAAAAAATGATTTTACAAACCTCAATGTCATTTTTGAAGACCTATCCATAGACACCCCACACGTAGAGTTTATATTTTTTATTTTTGTATAAAAATCGAAAAGCGGTTCACAGAATACATCTACTTACCAAGTTGCAATTCTGTAGTCCTAACAGTTTTGGAATAAAATGGCTGTGACATACGGACGGACAGACAGACAGACATACAGACAGACAGACAGACAGACAGACAGACATGACGAACCCTTAAAAGTACTGAGATCGCGCCCGCAGTATAGTTCAATATAACAATTATATTGTATTTTTGATGTATAATGAGGGAAGACATAAAATGTATAATTTGTTCTTTTATTATAATTATAATTTGTTCTTAGTAACTACTTATTTATATTAGTGTGAGCATTGCGTCTGAACATCTTCCTCTAAATAAGCAAAGTCAGGTTTGTAGTTAGAAATTACCAATCTCAAAGTTTTTTGCCTTGCCACCATCGACTGGACTAATAGCCGCTATTGACCGGTTGGCCATACCTAGTCTAGGCATTATATCCAAGCCTTGAATATTATAATATAAGCTATTTGTACTCTAGAGTGCAAATAAGAATGGTGATAATTCATCTTTTTTTTATTTATAATAATTAATCCCAATTTCCCTTGGTCACGGCATCACGCATGAATGGCTGGACCGATTTCGCAATTTTTTTTTCTGTCGTGTTTTTTATCGTCAGGAAATGGATCTTATGAAAAAAAAAATTAATTAAATGAAAGATGTTTTTAACGCAGGTGAAGCCGCGGGGCACAGCCACTTATTTATATTTATACAAGAAAACAATACAATAAAATAGAAACAAATAAACATTTAGAAACTAACAAACTAAATCAAAGATAGTTGTATGTATGAACATGAGCTGACCTTTAAAAATTAACGTGTAAAACCAAATCATGGAAATAATTCACTCTCAACGTTCTTTAGGTGTACATAATTTATATTTTGCCTGTAGCTATACAATGTTCATCTTTGCTTACTACTTGCAACGGTATCCCTGAAAGCTGTAACAATTGGCAATAAGACCTTTAATTGTGGCCATTAGAGAAATTAACTCAAAGCTCTGGTTAACAGCTCGTTTCTTAATGATAATTGCTCATAAGCTTGTTAACTTTAAGACTTGGATCTATAATACTTTAATTATTTATTTTCAATCGGCGTTGTAAATGTTACCGTGATAATAATCTGAAACATTAGACATAGGTTTTTCAACTCTATGAAAGCTAGAATGATTGATGATCTTCAGGTCGTCACTCATTTATAATATCTACCTGACACCCGACTCGTACAGCCTCGATTCGTGCGGTTAGCATTCTTTAAATTGACTGCCACAAGATATAAGACTCACTACATTAACTCAGTAGAGTTGCAGGGTCGCCCCGTTTAAAAGCCGTTCACGCGCAGGCCACTCGGTGACAACCCGCTGCTCGCACGCTTGCCTTGCGTTGATCGCGCACTTGCCAGGATTGTGAGTATGAGAGTTGCGTTTTTAATTTTCTTCTTCAACAAGCGTGACAGTTATTCGCCACGCAACGTTCACTAGCTGACCATACGGCAACGACCCGTGGCCAACCCATTAGAAAGCAAAAAAGGACAAGCTCAGCAAGTACCTTGACTAGGCTCGCAAGGTAACCGCTAGGTGAGATGTTGACTCGACTAGCATTGACATTTAGTCGTTTCTGAGAATGGCCTTATAGCGAAAAGTCTTGACCAACACCTCAAGAGGCTCTCGTTAGACGGCTAGATGAAGAGCCGAATACTTTCTTGACACGGCACGCATCGTCAAGAGGTTCCTCTCTAGGTTCCTCTCTCTTCATTTCTTACCACTGGTAGCTTACGCCCTGTCCCGCTGCCTGCGGTACCGTACGTTTAGGTTTTTAGGGTTCCGTAGTCCTGACAAGGAACCCTTATAGTTTCGTCATGTCCGTCTGTCTGTCTGTCTGTCTGTCTGTCTGTCCGAGGTTTTGCTAAGAGACCGTTAATACTAGAAAGCTGTAATTTCGTGGGGGTATGTATATAAATTACGCCGACAAAGTGCTGAAATAAAATTTTGAAAAATATTTTTTTTAGGGTAGCTCCCCTATATGAGACGTGGGGATGAATTTTTTTTCATCGTTTACTCCATCGTGTTGATATCGTTGAATAGGTCTTTTAAAATAACTTAAGGGTTGCTAATACCATTTTTCGATTGAATGCTCCATTTACGAAATATTAAACTTAAAAGTGCAAATTTTTGTTCCAGTAGGGCGCCCTCCCCCCCTAAAAGCTAAACTGCTGGCTTGAAAAATCTGGAATAATTTTTGATAATAGCGCATTTCATGAACTTTAAAGGAAAATATTATATTATATATATTTAATATATATAAAATATTTAATATGTATATAAATAATATATATATAAAATATATATAAATATATATTTAAAAAAATAGCGGTTAAGATAACTTTATTAGTTTAGCAGTACTAGTCGTCGAACTTGGGTGTTGGATAATTTTGTACCAAATACAAAATCCTTAGTATAAATTATTTAAAGTGACAAAGACGGAGTACCAAGTTGCTTGTTTGTAACGGGTAAAGACTTGCATTGAATAACAGGCTACTACGGAACCCTACACTACGCGTGGCCCGACACGCACTTGGCCGGTTATTATAATATTGTTTATTAGTTTAGCAGTAATAGTCGTTGAACTTGGGTGTTGGATAATTTTGTACCCAATACAAAATCCTTAGAATAAATCCTTTAAAGTGACAAACACGGAGTACCAAGTTGCTTGTTTGTAACGGGTAAAGACTTGCATTGAATAACAGGATACTACGGAACCCTACACTATGCGTGGCCTGACACGCACTTGGCCGGTTATTATAATATTGTTTATTTTTATAAAGATTTTCTATCGTTGTGTTCATATCTATATGGTAAAAAACTATGTATAGAAAAAAAGAATAATTGACTTGAAAAATAATAATAGGTATCTATATATTTTTCTAAAGCAAATAGACCATTTTACCAACAAAATGCGGGAGAGGCTACCAATGATGAATGCGCTGTTGATGAATGGTTTTTTTTCCAAAAATCCGTAGACATTTATGGACATGGAACTAGAAATATTTTATATTATTTTATATTTAAACATTTGTGAAGACACCTAAGAAACTAAATAGAGTTACAGTTGCTGCTATGTAAACGATTTACAACATCTAGCAGCCATAACAGTTTAGGGTTCCTCAGGAGCAAGTAAATAAACCTTTACTAAACAAAACTATTGTTTTCTCCTATATTATTATTATATTTATTATTTAACCTCCTAGATTTTTAGGGTTCCGAACCCAAAGGGTACCAACGGAACCCTATTACTGAGACTCCGCTGTCCGTCTGTCTGTCTGTCTGTCTGTCTGTCTGTCTGTCTGTCTGTCCGTCTGTCTGTCCGTCTGTCACCAGGCTGTATCTCATGTACCGTGATAGTTAGATGGTTGAAATTTTCACAGATGATGTATTTCTGTTGCCGCTATAACAACAAATACTTAGAACAGAACAAAGTTAAAAATTAAAGAAAAGTTTAAAAAGTTTTTAACGATAGCGCCGCGCCATCTAGATGATCATTAAAGATGGCGCTATCGTCTTTACCTTAATCTGAATCTCGGAAGCGGCTCCAACGATTAAATAAAATTTAGTATACAGGGGATTTCGGGGGCGATAAATCGATAATCTAGCTAGGAATCATGTTCAGAAAATGTTGTTTTATTTGTGTTTAGTAAGTCATTATAAGTATACTAGATAATTTAATGTATTATTTATCTATGATGGCGACGATGTCATTTGAAATTTGATAGGAATTATTAAGTAATCAAATTGCAAACCTGCATTAGTGGTCCAAATTATTGCATTAGCCATAAAGGCTAACAGTAGTAGAGGCTTCAACATCGTCACCGCCCCAATGGTTTATTATCAAGGCTATTTACCTCTTATATACTGAACACACACAACGTCTTCACTTGTTTCAACATTAAACTTTTATCAATAACGCTCGGTCTGTACATTTAGAATAAAAACACTATTTTTTCACTTCGTTTTTTTACAACGGCTGTTTACGCTCGCATATTTTTCAAGCTTTATTATCACTGTGACAGTTTACATAGCTGTTGTGATATTTAATCATATAAAATACGCAGGTATGTTGACCACACATACAAGTGTTATTAATTATTACTAGTGTATTGAATTTAGTATTTTATTTATTTGTTATGCTCTTTATAAAAGCATGGTCATGCAGCTCCTCCACTCTTGATGCGTTTCACCACCAACAAGAAACCGAAAGATCAGCGCTCTAATTTCACACAGAGACGCAGATACGGTGTTTAGCTGACTTACCATACCTCTCATACCCAAAATGTACCCTGGAGCGAAATTTATGACATCTACTGTTGGCGTCTCAAATACTCCATTTTTCTGCGCATTGGGTACTGGTGGGCAAAGGTTTAGAGAACATTGTCTATGCCTGTATCTACCGGACGCACAACGGAGATCAGAAGACGTTCAGACTCATAAAGTATCGAGGTGAGGTGACGGATATCGCTTAACACAATTACCTATCCGCCCAACTGGTGCTACTGGTGGGACTTTGAAACCCATCATCAAGAGTGGCTATTCCTAAACCAGTTCTCTAACCATGCTGGTAGAGAGATGCGAAAGCTTGATCTTGTGTTAAATCTCACCCAGCTGATCCAAGGAGCCACTCGGGTTTCTGATATTGACGACTATAGGGCTGATTGCTTAGACCTTTTGCTGCCAACTGATCCAGACCGTTTGTCTCATCATAATCACTAGGTAGTTCTAGTAACTCATTGTCAGTATCATAATCACTAGGTAGCTCTAACCATTATCTGGTGCAATTTGTATTAGTCAGCAGATTAGGACGAGTTGCGCTCATTCTTCACATCTTATCCTTGGCGGCTTGTATGCTTTTTTCCAACTATCCTTCTATCTGCGCGGATGCTGAGGTGGTTGTGCTATGTCAAGGGATAGAATACTATATTCCATTCTTCGAATACCTATTAACACTGAACTATAGTTCGGGGCCAACTGTTTAGTGCCTCCACTGCTGAAACTTCTTTTTTCTTCTAAAGATATCTTATTTGTCAATTTATGATAAATAGTTTAGAAGTTATGAAGTAACAGATGACCATTCATACCGGTCAAATCATAACCCTTCTTTTCGCTTTGCCATAGTTGAGTTAGAATTAACTTACTGGCAACACTCAGCGTGTGACCGATGTTTGGATGTGACAACAACACTCGAGTAACGAGTAGAAAAATAAACTGGCCAAGTGCAAGTCAGACTCGCACTCGTAGGGTTCCGTAACACAGTTAAATATTCCATAAATATGATTTTTCGCAACTACAAAACTAACTTTGTTTTTTATAGTGCTTGTAAGAAAAACAAAGTTATCTTTGCGGTCGCCATATCTCTAAAACTGCTGACTGTATCTCGTTCAAACCAATTTTCTTTGTTAGTTTTTATTAAGATCTACAGCATATATTTTTTTTAGATTTTTCACTCCCATACTTTAAAAGTTAGAGGAAGGGGGGGGGGGGGGGGACACACATTTTACCACTTTAGACGCGTCTATCTTTCAAATGATTAACTTTGAGAAAAAATGATTTTAAGAATCTCGATGTCATTTTTAAAGACCTATCCATAGACACGTATAGGTTTGAAGAAAATTTTTTTTTGTTTCAGTTCCATGTATGGGATAATTAAACTTTTATATTTTTTGTTTTTGTATAAAAATCGGAAAGCGGTTCACAGAATACATCTACCTACCAAGTAGTACAGTTTCGGAATAAAATGGCTGTGACATACGGACGGACAGACAGACAGACAGACAGACATGACGAATCTATAAGGGTTCCGTTTTATGCCATTTGGCTACGGAACCCTAATATGGCGGCGTTTAAACAGCTCAACATAGGCAGTGCGTTTGGCAGACAGGCAGCATACACAGCAAACGATCCGTCATAAAAACCTCTATTACTCGGGAACTCAAGAACAAAATTATCTGATGACCTTAAGAGCTTACGCGGGGTGCAGTTTTCTATACAAACGTATTCCCCTGTTTCTTCCCCGAAAAATGCTTCTAGAGCAAAATTTGTTTTACAAAAAACAAAGGTCTGTTGTAGCTATGCCCTTATCATTCTTTTTTGACTAATTTCAAATAGAAATAATGACCCTTCAAAAATCTTATAGGAGGAGATAACATGGCTTATATTTCTTTATAGGGGCGGGGCATAGACCTTGATTTTTTGTAGAAACAAATTTTCCTCTAGAAGCATTTTCCAGTGAGGAAACGGGAGAATACGTTTGTATGGAAAACTGCACCCTGCGTTTGCTTTTAAATTTAAAGTACTAGAATTGCAGAGAAAGTAAAATCTTTGGGAATGATAGTGAGGAGCGGAAGAAAAAAACGTAGGTACATTATTTAGAAGCGAAAATATATGTACATCCATCATTCTAACGAACTATTGGCAGCCACTGAGCTTATCCAGCTTAACCCAACCTAAAGCTTTTTCAATCATAGCCCACCATGAAACAGATTGTAGTATGCCCTGTAACTGCTATTCTTTGACTAGGACTACCAGCATTAAATATTTGGGAGTCTTTATTGACGATCTGTTGAACTGGAAACCCCATATTGAGACACTAATATCACGTGCTAGAAGACTTATCTACGTTTTTAAAAATATTAGAAACTCAGCCGACCATCAAATCATAAAAACTGTATATTATTCGCTGGCTCGGTCTATCTTAACTTATTGTGATACTGTTTGGGGAGGCACATTTCCCACTACGCTCCTACCTCTCGAACGAGCTCAGAGAGCAATACTGAAGGTGGCTTTTAAAAAGCCTTTTAGATTTCCTACCACCTCTCTCTATAAAGAAATAGAAGTTCTCACGGTCAGGCAACTCTACATCTTCCATGTGATCCTCCGAAAACACAAAAATACACCATATGATCAAGACAATAATACAACTTTTCGCAGAACTAATCGTCATATCTTTCACACAACAACTTGCCGAACTACTCTAGCGGAACGGCACTACGAAGTTCTATCAACCCGAATATATAATAAAGCCAATAAAGTTAATAATATATTCTCGCTCACATACCATAAAGTCAAAGCTATTATTGAACAATGGCTACAATCTCTCACATACTCAGAAACTGAAGAATTGATAAAATCTCTAGCTATTTGATTACATATATTCTCGCGTTCACACATACATACACTCACACAATACATATAAACACACACACACAAACACACACACACACACCCACACATACACACGCACGCACACACACACACACACACACACACACACACATCACCAAATCTAAATAATCACACTCACAATCATCTTTATTTTAAGTTTTATTTAATTTTTATTATTCTCCATTTAAGTATTTTTATAAAACAAGAACAACATTACTTTTTTTCTTTTTTTTATGTATACTTTTTCTAACTATTTAATTATAGTTACGACATTATGTATAATTAATAGTATAGCATTTGTATAGCAACTACCTTTTCCGAATGATATATGTAACGGGAGGCCTTGGTACCTGAGATACAGTTTAATTACTAGTTCAGGTGCCAAGGGACTATCTATAAATGTAAACAGGTAGCTAATTAATGATATAATTTATTGTTACGTTACCCTCAAATTGTGTCAATAAATTTTTATTTATTTATTATTTATCACTAAACTGTGAGAGATGGTCATTCTATTTGCATAACCCAAATATGAACCTGATGAAACAGTTTTGGAGACGCTCGAGTTCATTTAATAGGTCCTCAGTGAGATCGCGATAGCATACGTCAGTGTATTCTAATATGGGAAAGAGTAAGTGCAAGGAAAAATTACGCAATTTGATTATATGATATTGATTGATGGATACATCTTCATACCTTTTCATGACGATTTTATAATTATTATTGTTTTATGACAGTGCACAATCGAATACAAAGCCTAGGTTTTTGACTTCCTTGCTGAGTGGATTCACGACGTTGTCAAATGTTACGTGGTCATTTTCTTTGTGATCATAAGCCTAGTCTGCAATACGATCAAGATGAAGATTACAGTCGTAACAGCTTTAGATAGTTTATTTAGTTGGGTTTGTGTGTATATATTTTGTAAATCATCTGCGTAAATGTTGCATTTTTTTTATTATTAAATACAAAGTCGTGTGTATAAAACATAAAAACTTTAATGTCCTTTCATTTAAAATACGACGATATAGTTTAATGCGTTTATCAAGTGTTACACTTTCCTAAGAGATAATAAATTCAATGCGTACACTAAATGCTTATAATCAATTAATTCAAGGTGCTCTTATGATGTTTGTCAATCATACATTATTAATTATTATTGTTCTCAATTATAAATTCATAGGTGCAAAAACTTATGAAGCAAAAATATTTATCTTATGTATGATAAGATCAATATTTTTGCACCAGCATAGATAGACAGAAGTAAACATTTTTATAACTTTTTATGCCTCTTACAGTTGTATTAGCTAATAATCAAGTCACTTTCGATGACTCTAAGATCAAACTCGATATACTCTGTTGTTAAAGTCATTAATCAGTATTGTTAGGTATACCAAGTTGTGCTCTTTAATGTTTGACTCATTCTGATGCATGAAGCTGTTAAAAAACAAAAATGTATGTAATATTTCCTAAAAAATAGATAAGGCGAATGGTTGCGCGAGCGCAGCGAGCACTATTATTGCGCGAACGAAGCTAGCGTGAACACTTTTTATAACTTTTGATGACCCTGACAGTATTATCAATTCATTTATTCGCAGAAACAAAGATCCATATTGTTAGTAATACTACTTGTACTATTCATTATTCTGTGGTAATACACAAATAAATATTCTTAAAAATAAATGTTTTTTGACTTCATAACCTTTAGTTAAGTCATTAGAGAGGACTCCAAGGTGAGGTGAACTCGATATCCTCTATTGTAAAAGTCATTAAAGATCATGTTAAGGGTGTACCAAGTTGTGCCGTTTCAGTGTTTACCGAAATAAAAGTGTCCTATGTTCTACTATGCTCTACTGACTATCTTTGAACAAAATTTCAGCTGAATCGGCCAAGTGGTTGATCTGATAAGACGACACACATTTACAAAATTCAATGAAAAAATTGATCTGGAAAAAAAAATCCTATGTCCTTGTATGTTCTATTGTCTATCATTGCACACATTTTCAAAGTTCAATAAAAAAATCTGGACATCCAGACTTGATTGTCAAAATAAAAGTATACTACATAGTATACTTTTATTTTTATTTTATGCCTTATTGACTACCTATATACTAAATTTCAGCTACATTGTTGAAGCCGTTTGGTCGATAAGTGGCCACACACTTATAAAATGCAATAAAATAAATCTCGACAGCCAAACTTGACTGCCAAAAAAAAAATGTCCCATGTCCTTCTGTGCCCTATTGAATATCTTTAATTTCAGCTAAATCGGTTAAGCAGTTTAGCTAACAAACAAACAAACTGACTTTCACATTTATAATATTGGTGTTGATCTCTAAGACCAGCGGATTAGGCTGCATGTAAACATTTCAGTCAGTTAATTAGACTAATGCGTGAAGGATAATTTTGGAAAAACTGTGAAACACGTGTCTCATAATTTGAATTGAAGAGTATGTGTACATTTTTTCAAGTCCTTCGCCCCAGAGAATAAAATGTTTGACAGAAAATTAAACTTATCATTTCACCCACTTAGGGGTGGAATTTCAAAAAACCCTTTCTTAATGGATAGCTGCAATTTTCAAAGAACACACCTTAATTGTAAGTGTCTAAAACCAGCGGATTAGGCTGTACGTGTATATATCAGTCAGTCTGTTAGTCAGACTATTATTGCGTAAGAGATGATTTTGGAAAATCTATGACACATGTGTCTCATAACTTTAATTAAATAGTATATGTAAATATAATAGAGATAATCTAGCGACCGGACCCAGAGAATAAAAAAAAATCACTGATAATGTAACCTTACATCATGCTCTCTTAGGGTTAGAATTTCGAAAATCAATGTCTTAGTGGATACTTTCACTTGTACAAATATCATGTCTCTATGACCAGTGGTTTAGACGGTGCGTTGATATATCAGGCAGTCGTTCAGTCAGTCAGAAAAACGCGTGGGGGATAATTTTTGAAAAACTGTGATACCCGTCACTCACTATTTTAATTAAAGAGTATGTTTACCAATTTTCGAGATAATTGAAGGTACGGACACACCGCGGCGTCCTGCGTGCGTGATCTAGGCGGCGATCAGATAGCGCAGTAGTATTTGTATCAACACGTTCACACCAAACGCGATCAGAAAACAATTGAAATGTACTGAGATGATGAGGTGTTTCCGTACCTTGACTCAGAGAATACAAAATTCCATAGAAAATTCAACCCACCATTTCACCCACTTAAGAGTGGAATATCGAAAAACTATTTCTTGGTGGATACTTGCACTTTTAGAAGAAGAAGAACACACCCTCCAAATATTATTTTTTTAGGATCAGTGATTTAGGCAGTGCGTTCATATATCAGGCAGTCATTCACTCAATTAGAAAACGCGAGGGGGATGATTTTTGAAAAACTGTGATACCTGTTACTTACCATTTTAATTAAAAAGTATGTGTACCAATTTTCGGGACAATTGACTCAGAGAATAAAAAGTTTCATGATAAGTTCAACCCTCCATTTCACCCACATAGGGGAAGAATTTCGAAAAACCCTTTTTAGTGGATACCTACACTTCATAAAGAATACACCCTTCTAATTTCATGTGTCTAGAACCAGCGGTTTGGGCTGTGGGTTGATATCTCAGTCAGTCAGTCAGGAATTTAGATTTTATATGTTACTAGCTGTACCCGCGACTTCGTCTGCGTGGAATAGTGTCTATGGGTAGCATTCACTAATAAGACACATACGTATCCCAAATACACCGCACCGCACCACGCCACCCCCCCTTCTCCCTCCCCTCATTTACCCTCCCCTTCCCCTCACCTCCCCTTCACTTCCAACACCCGTCCCCTCACTTACCCTCCCCTCCCCCTCCCACAACTTCCCCCACCCCCTCCCCTCACTTCCCCCTTCCCTCCCCCTCCCCTCTCCTCAATTCCCCTGTCCTCAACTCCCCTACCCTCCCCTCCCCCTATCCCGCCCCCTTCCCTCTCGCTGCCCTGCACTTCCCTTTGTTGTTCCTATTTGTTGGATGCTTTACTCATTTATAATAAAATCAACCTCACTATGATCACACAGCTAAATCTGGTGGCTACTTAGACTTGTAGTAAGGAAAAACATTGCTTGTAATCCTAGTCCCCTGAGAGGCAAGGAGGTTTTTTAAAGTCTTGAGCATTTGACCACTATGTCGCTTTATTTAGTGACAACGCGGTCTAAAATTGAATGATGTTCACAGTCTACAAATGAAAGACAACAATTAGGTACGAGTAAGGTACAGAAATTCACTTAGCGCAACTATCCCAACCCATGTTCCAAGCTGACAATGGCACCGAATATCATCCTAAATCTAGGTAAATCGGTTTTTTTATGGCAGATGGGCAAGCGTTTGGCCACTATCTCACCTGATGTTAAGTGACGATGCGGTCGACGATTTAACACGTTTACCTGTTCACTCGCGATTTGGAGACCCCCGAGTTGTAGCTGTCGGTGGAATATATGTCAAAGCGGATTACCTGGATGATGGAGTTCATGCATTTGCAACAGTGAGAGTTGTAGCGTTGCTGGGACATCAGGTGGTGTTGAATGAATAAGGCATAAAGTCGTTAAATTTATATATATATATTGGAAAATTGTAGATTGACAAAAATGGGATTAAATACATTTCAATTTTGTTGCGTACGTAGTGACAAATGGTAGCGAATAGGCGCGTAAAATTTTAATGATCTTCTTCTTCTTGTTAATTTTAATAATCGCTTTATCATGACTTGTATATGACGTTTAGATTGTTTAGATCTACGAACGATCTAGGACTATGAATAACAACATCGTCCTAGTTCGTAACGCGTGGTTCGTAGCACGAGTTCGGAGCACATGATAGGAGGTTCGTAGTCATCGCCAATTTTGACGTTGACGATAACATCTCTGGCCGATGCGACGGTGTGAATAGTTTAGCCGCAACATGCCCTCAGCCTTGGAAGCTCCGGCTTTCAAAAGTCTACCATAAACAGTAGGCAGATTTAAGACAAGGCGCGGCGTATGGTAGCGCCTGATGCTTTGGCGGTGTCCACGAATCTTGAAACACCGTGTTTGTTGGCAATGGTGTTGATGATGCGACCGATCGTTCATTTTAGAGAAAATAAGGTTGGCTTCTATAATGACCGTTGAGATAGCTGGTTTCATGACTGTCGCAGTAGTGGCAAATCAGTTTCATCCCCTGGTATCAGTTCAACGTCTTATCAGGATTGGTTCGCGTGTCCTGGTATACCAGTCTTATGGGCCATAGGATAACAATTTAACAGTTTGCATAATTTTTGTGTGTGTTTGATGATATATAGTAATGATATGTAGTTATTTTCAATGTTGGATATTAATACACACAACACACAGATATTCATAATAAATAGGGTGGTATAGCTGGCATTAATATATTATATGTTTACTTGAGATAGTCAAGTCTAGTAATTGTATGAAATTGCATTAACATTAAGCAATATACATATATAACTTTATGAAACAGAATATTTATTATAAATACAAACGGTTTTATTCATAAGAAATGTTTCGTAGTTACTTGGTAATATACACTGATATATGTCATTTTTGTAAATTGGTGTTCCGTTGATATTATGAATAAATATCAAATAAATTGTTTCAACTTTATCGAAAAGAAATCTGCAAAATCTTTAGATCTAACTCGATGGACACTACTTGTTTACTCGTGACTTGATTATGAAATAGCAAATTTAAAACAAACAAGTTCTTATAATTTAATTCTAATATTATTGAGGACCGGCATATAGGCCACTGAAAACAGGACCGTTCCTGAGGTAGATATAGAATAAAAAGGGTCGGTTTGCAGTAAATTTGATCGTTTCAACTGGTGGTATAAACACTGCTGTAACTCCAACGATGATTGCTGTAAAAAAAATCATTTATTTATTTCATTTATTACATTGTATAAGTATATTTAATTCACTTACTTAGCATTAGCGTAAATTTCCGAATATGTTTCTATTTTCATTAGTAATAAATTTAATATCGTTTACAAAACGAAAAAACCGACTTCAAATGCCGCGGTAGCAATTTTTTGTACCAAGGTTGAGGTGCCCAAACGGAACATATTTCGATGAAATTTAAATGCTACCACCTGTGAAATAATATCATCATCATCATAATAATCAGTCGGTATCAGTCCACTGCTGGACATAGGCCTCTCCCGAAACACGCCACTGAGTAGCCAGTATCATGTCATCGATGATTTTTGTTGATATATTAAAATCTGCTCGACCAATTTCGTTGAAATTTAAATTGGACAACCTGAAAATAATACCCTTTGAACTAAAAAACTTATTCAAATCGATTCAGGCATCTTCGAGTAATCATTGAACATACATAAAGAACCTCCTCCATTTTTATGAAGTCGGTTAAATATATGAACTTAATAAATTTGCTTAGATTGGCATGTCATATATTTCATTCGTTATATCAATATTATCTTAAAGTACCATTAGCAGCAGCAGCTTTTGTTCCAGTTTCATTGATCTCAGCTTCACATTTTTGCAATGCATCAGTAACGTATAATTTCTCGAAGGTTTGTAATATGCCTTCCAAGTCTGTAGATGATTGATCAAATATACCAGACACACTATTCTAAAACAAAATAAGAAAAAAATATATAATTAGAACTTTACTTGTTTTAGATTTGGCTCAAATCAATTAGGTTCGTCTTGTATTTATATTTGGTAATACATTTCTGTTGGCGTAAAAATGACAAATTAGTTTAAGCTTTGCAGCCTAACTACCATTTATAAGTTAGGCTGTTATATTATATCGCACGACACATTTAATAAAACGGTTAAAACTAGAAAACAATTTAAGTGCAGAATTAACTTTACTTTTATGTATTTTAAAGCTTTCATTTCTGGATATTACGGTCGAGAAATTGAATTATGTCCCTAACAAGCTTGAGGGAATAGGTAATGATGGAAACAGTACTACCAAAAAAGCTGTTAAAAATCAACTAAAGTATAAATTTACTATCTAGAGCGGATGAAATAACGGATGTTGACATTAATAGCAGCCCTAGAGCCCTAGAACTCTATTATATTTAAAGAATCTTCTTGCGCGACATATTTTAACAGGCTTGTCATCTCTACATTACAGCGTCGCTCACTGCACCCCGTGACAACAATAGAGTTGTATTAGCATTAGTTTATTATTAATTATTACTATTTTTTACCGTTATAGCAAAGTATTTGTAATAATTTAAGATCGTTTACAAAACGAAAAAAAAATCCGACTTCACATGCCGCGATAGTCAAAATAGCCAGTAGTTATAATCATGTCATCAAATTTTATTGTTTGCTTCCATATCTCCAGAGGTAATAGTCAGAACTCGATAAAATTTCTCAAATGTAATCATAATAATGAATATAAGCATAATCTTTAAAAAAAAACATATTTTTTCAAATCTGTTAAGATTTGACGGAGTTCTAAGGTAACAAACATTAAAAGAAAACACAGTCGAGTGGAAAACCTCCTCTTTTTGTGAAGTTGGTTAAAAACGGAACCCTAATAGAATCACTTTGTTATCCATGTGTTTGTATGTCCGTCTGTCTGTCTTTCCGTCCGTCTGTTCGTCTGTCCGCCTGTCAATACCCGTTATCTCCGGAATGCGTAGAGATATCATGATATATTTTGCCTGTGAAAAAATCAAACCTGTAAGTCAACGCGATCAAAAGGTATGACCGTTTATTTCGCATATTTTCGCATTTTTTGCCATTTCACAAGAGAATCAAAACCTATGGGGACCTAGTTGACCCGTTGACCTAGAATCATGAAATTTGGCAAGAAGTCTTGAAACACTTGTATATAAATAAAGTCAAAACATTTATTCAGTATATGGGCAAATTAAAAATTTGCACTTTCACACGTCAAATAACATTAAATATAGGGAAAATAATCTCTTATAAATAATCTCTAATAAATCTGAAAACCGTAAATATGTAGTTTAATAACAAAAAAAGTAAAATATACTATTATAAACTTATTATTTGCGATTGGTGCAATAAATACATTTTCTGTAGGTGGAACTGCAAAGTTAAGTTTGTCCTTTAACCTACTTTCAAAAGTTGGTACGGAAGCCAAGGAATTCAACTCAACTTGGCCGGTTTTTGTTTTTTTTTTTTGATATACACATTTGCCTTTTCATGCATTGTCCTTTTCATTTGCCCTTAAAACAAATGGAGTAAGCTACTTGCTGAATGATAAAAAAGTAATAATTTAAAGTAGTAAAACAGCAAGATAATTAAATTTTAATATATTTTTACTGACCTTAGCATCTATAAGAATTCTCTTTAGATCTATCTGATTTGAAAGCTTAAACATTGGCAAAGAAACCTGTACTCTTTGCATTGTCATATTTTTTAAAACATTTGTTATTGCCGTGCCATCGCGCATTTTTTCTATCAAATCCTCTATGCCATTCCTAGGCAGGACCGCTATGAACGAAAAATTGTTACCCTTGTAGAAAAGTTGTAGAACCTATAAAAAAAAGGATATATTATTAAATTTATTTTATAAAGATATTCCTCACTATTTTTCATAGGCCTGATCATTTCGAAACTCAGTATTCTCTTACTGCAATGATATTGTAAGAACATGGTAGAATAGTCCTGATGCCTAGGGTATCTCCTGAAATCTGCAGAATTCTCTTCTCCTTGCAAACTTACAACAGAGATATCGTGTTACTGCGCTATCTGATCGCCGCCTAGATCGCGCACGCAGGACGCCGCGGTTTGTGCGTACCTTTAAGGTACTGCGTCGTTTTTTAGGGTTCCGAACCCGAAGGGTACCAACAGAACCCTATTACTGAGACTCCGCTGTCCGTCTGTCTGTCTGTCTGTCTGTCCGTCTGTCACCAGGCTGTATCTCATGAACCGTGATAGTTTGACGGTTGAAATTTTCACAGATGATGTATTTCTGTTGCCGCTATAACAACAAATACTAAAAACAGAACAAAGTTAAGAATTAAAGGAGGTCCCCATACAAAAAACGTGTTTTTACTATAGCGCCATCAATGAACGATGGTAACCAACAAAAAGGTCACTGACCTTTGTGTTAACGTTCACATGGTGGGTGTTAGAAGTTCGTTCGACATTCGTTAGATGGCGTTGTAGTAAATAAGCATGTTCAGTATTGACACGGTATTTATATATATCGATGTTAAAACTATGTAGATACTTAATTTTTCCGGCAAATTTTGTTCAATCGGAACCCTACGTGTGCGAGTCCGACTCGCACTTGGCCAGTTTATTTTTTTTTTATTATTTACTTTCAAGAGTACATATACTAAATGCCCATTTATTTATTTCACAATAGTGTTTTGTTCATCATTTCCTATACTTTAAAGAGGTTTCAAAAATGATTTAGATTTGCAATAGAACTATAGATACATATCCTAAAACATTAAAATACACAATGATATACATAATTTTTATCAACACTTACTTGAGCATTAAGTTCTGGACTATCTGCATAGCTAAAAGTACTTTCTTGGTACATTGTCTTCACTGTAATAGTTTCATTAGTTGATTTGTAAAAATCTTTGTCCTTGGTTAAATCTGAGTTAAAAGGTTTTGACCAGTTTCCCTGAAATATTACACAAATAATTCAAACATTCTTCTTTGTAGACTCACAGTTAAGACTTTGTTTAAATGAAAGTGATTATGATTTAGATTACGATTGTTTACGATTATGATTTAATTTGAAAAAAATCATATCAGAATTAAAATAAAAATCTGTTCAGCCGTTTGAAGATCTGACAGCAAGAATTTACAGCAGATATGTCATTTTTGACCTCATCGGAATGGTCGTAATGAACAAATAATAGATAGCTCAGTTTGAGGAGTTTTAATTTTTTAATTTTGAGTGTTCGTTTGAATACATCGACAACAGGCAAGCCTTTGACCACTTTCCCACCTGAAATGTTGTGTTATGTTGAAATTAAATGAAACGAAACGAAACGAAATGAAATAAATTTTCATATAATTTAATTAAATTTAATTTCGTTTTATTGTTGTCATTTCATTGTTGTCCAAAGTTGAGTCATACGTGTTTTGAAAAGACATAACAAAACAAGGAAGACGCTTGCATGATAAAAAGTAATAACGTCTGCTTATAACATAAACAGTGGCACGCAAAACTCTGGGTTACTGAAATTTCACGGGTCATTTCACAAGCTACCTTAAGGGACGATTAGATAATGAGTCTACTGTGAAATTTCACTATATAGTTTAACAGACCATTGTCATTTAAAAAAAAAACTATTTCACGGTCGATTAATATAAATAGTAGTATTAGCGCAGATAGACTAACAGAATTCTTAACTCTACTATTCTTGTCAATGTATAGTGATGTATAGTGATAGTGTTACGAATTCAGCCGACAATGAACAATCACTTCGAAGCCTGCCTATGTTTCTGAAATAGGTACCAGTAAATATTAAATGTGTATCCAAACTTTGAACAGCACAAAACTTGCAGTGTTTATGATTATATTAGTACTATTAATTATTAAAGACTGCGGAACATGCACATGCAAACATAACATAAAATAATTGTTATTGTTACTATCTTATGAGGAAACTGAAACGATGAATTATCATAATTTCAGTTTCTTCATAAGATAAACGAAAACACATTCACGCACACACACACACCCACACACACGCACGCGCACACACACATACACGCACGCACACACATACACACACACACACACGCACGCGCACACACACATACACGCACGCACACACACACACACACACCCACACACACACACACACACACACACACACACACATACACGCACGCACACACACACACACACACACACACACAAATTAATTAAAAGCACCTATTTTAATAAACCAAATATAAATAAGAGTATTAGATAAAGTAGATTTTAACATCTTATGTAGATACGTTTACATATGGATATATCTACTGACCGACTAATGACTTCTGTCACACTCTTTGAAAATAGATAAATTACATTGTATTATTACGTACTTTGAAGACCAAGACACAGGCTCACCGCCTAGTTTGGTTTCCACTGATTAATAACTTTCTGTTTGTTGGTTAAGTTGTATCTATAAGAAGTATAAACATTATGTATCAAAACCTTTGTGGAAATAACTATAATCATTATCATTATCACTTACCAAAAAAAAGAGCGCGTCTAAAAGGGCCATCCTCTGGTCTGCTCTCGGACCTAGTAATAGGGTAAATATTCTTGTTTAAGATCGATATGTGTGGCCATACTGAATATTATAATATAATATATAGTTGAAAGAACTTACCTAAGTAAATTTCAACTCGTATTATACGAGATGTTACATCCGAAGAGATTTAAATTAACCATGTAGTCCGTCTTTCGTTGTTTCGCATCGTCACACTGTTTAAAGCACATAAAGCACACAAATATCGATCTTAAAGAATATTTACCCTAGGGTAAATATTCTTTAAGATCGATATTTGTGGCCATACTAAATATTATAATATAATATATAATTTTATTGGACTAGAAGCACATTTAAATGTAAGTTTACTAATATATTGAAATGCGCGGTGACATTTACCTCTTCTCTTCCTTCCATATTAAGGGCCAGTTTCACCGGTTCCTGATAGCGCTAATATAAATAAATTTGACAGATTTTTGACAGCTTTTATAAGGCGTCAAGAGTCAGATAACTATCTAACGCATTCGATCCGATGAAACTGGCCCTAATATTTTGTCATAATACGTTTCAGTTTAGCTTAAAATCCTCTCGGTAAAAACCGCATGCAAATCCGTCTAGTCGTTTTTGAGTTTATTGCAAACAGACAGACAGACTTAGTGGGGGTCTTTGTTTTAAAATATGTAGTGATTCCATCGATCTCGAGTTTTAGTATACATTTAGGTTACTTAATTGGACATACCCAAGCATTGATGATATCAGCTGCTTCGGTAGGATTATTAAAATTTACATTTTCTCCTACTGCCCCAAACACCTCTCTTGACTGTTTTTGAAAATCATCACTGAGAGGATACTGTTCGTTGGCGTAATACTTGGTAGCCAGTATAAATTCTACTTCTGTTTGCTCTCCGAATTTTTTTAATACGGTGACAAATACTTGTCGAATCTGTAACAAAGATATTTTAATAAATATTGGACGAATACCCAATGTATGCTTCTAAAAACGTTATGGGTATGGAAGCATACCGAAGTCAACTTTCCCCACCAAACATCATAGTACGTTACAATTTGTTTTGAGGTGGGTTGTACAAACGATTGCAAGAGTACTAATTAGATAGATAGAATTCACGCAAAACTTAACATTATTATAACATATACTAACCTCCTCTTTACTCCTGAGATTCAACAATTTTAAAATCTGGTCTAAAGTTTTACCTTTAGCAAATAGTCCAAGCTGCGCAATTGGCACTAAGACTGAAAATGGTGATGCAACAAAACTGTATCCTAAGGTCAATTTGTAGAATTGCTGTAAAATAACAAGATTTTAATAGTCAAGGTTAACATAATCTTCAATTGACATTAGGTAAATGCAACACATTTATCTTTATTACACAATTAATGGCGTAGAAACACGAAAGAACAATAAAGATAAATTATGCATAATATTTCTTCATAAAAATGTTTCAATTAGTCTCCCCATGCATATGGACGAGATAATTTTCTTTCAAAAGAGTATCCAAAGTATTTTAGACCTACTAGCATAGTTTGTAAGTATGAAGTAGAATAAAACAGCTGAATTGGAATCTATATACAATTTAATGGCTATCGCATTCATAGCTAGGCGTTGGCTTTGGCGACTGATGGATATCATCAAAATTGCCTCTGAATGTGGCAAGCAATTAGTTGACTAGACATTCGAAGATACCAAAGCATTATTATAAACGTTTTATCGTGTGATATTGAGGTAACTTAGAACAAAATGTATATTTGGAGTAACAGCTTTTTTTTTACATCTGATAATCTAGCGTTTAAGAAATTTTACCTGGTGGAAAGCGATGATGTGGTCGGGGATAGTGAATACGCTAGGTGTTGAATGATTTGAAATATTTTGCGAAGAACCTCTGTCCAGTATAACTGATCAGCTAGGCTATTCTGTAAGCTCTCTCGACAGCGAAATCCACGGTGAGATTTGAATTTCGTACTACGAAATTCAATCGTATCACGTTCGTAAAACGGTTATGATACGAGTAATATATGATGTATTATGAATATATATGATAATATATATTCATATTATTATTATTTGAAACTATGTAATATTTTCTTACGTATAAAAATTCTCCTGTAAATGCTGCATTTCCTTCGTCAATGCGAGATATGTAAGAGGATTCCTCTGAAACTATTTAAGAACAAAAGTGGATAAAATTAAATTTCTCATTATCTTAAAATTTCACAGTCAGCGCCACAATTTTCTGTGTATCACATAAATAATTGTCTCGTGTGGTAATCGAAACCACATCGTAGCCACTATCACCGCAGAAAAAAAAAAACAATTTCCATGCTCTGTGAGTGTCATCGCAAACAAATATGTTCTGTGAGTGTATATTCATAGGTATAGTGCTACAAAGATCATTTAGAACTTGGATGACATTGCCAGGAGGGCGTGGGAGTGAAATTAGAACTAGAAGTTATTATTAATAAAATCTCCCTCGTTTTAGGGAATTATAACTCGACCCTAATTAAATTTAAACTTAGGAATTGTTTTGATGTTAGGAATTATTACATGAAAATAAAAATAATGTAAATTATATTAAATAATAAAACAGTTTTTTTATTATTTTTTGTTGTAATTATGTTCTGCTTTAACTATATTGAGAAACGATTGCATAATATGAAATTCTCCACCATCTGTATCAACAAAATTCGTCATCATCATCATTTATCATCGTAACTGCATTCTTCACTGTCAAAGCATAATTGTATAATAAAAGGTTCCTCCAAATATCCATTTCGTTTTCGATACTCTTCTTCTAGTTTCTTCGCGTGGGCGCAATGATTGCGCCATTCATCGACAGGAATGGAATAAAAAGCATTCTGGTATTTGATTGGATGACTTCAAAATATTTACCTCGGCTACTTTTCATTTCATGGATGCCGAGACCATTTCAATAAGATTACGATCACAATGGTATGGTGGTAACCGCAATACCTGAGAAAAAAAGGGCAGCAAAATTAAGTAGATATGAACTTAACCATACGTAAAGTTAATTTAATACTCAAGTACCACATATTATGTTTACCTTAGCCAACTAAATATGAATTAGTATTTTTAGGGTTCCGTACCCAAAGGGTAAAACGGGACTCTATTACTAAGACTCCGCTGTCCGTCTGTCTGTCTGTCTGTCTGTCTGTCCGTCTGTCACCAGGCTGTATCTCATGAACCGTGATAGTTAGACTGTTGAAATTTGCACAGATGATGTATTTCTGTTGCTGCTATAGCAACAAATACTAAAAACAGATAAAAGTTAAAAAATAATAGAGGGTCCCCATAAAAGAAACGTGTTTTTTTCGGCACTTCACGCCATCTACGAACGCTTAGTTAGGTAAACGTCCCATAGATGGCGTTATATTGAAATGTCGATCCCTTACACCTTTGTTAGACGTTAGATGGCGTTATAAAAAATAAAATGTTTATTAATTATTATTTTTTGCTGGCGAAAAATAATAGTGGGATTTTTTGCTCGATCTTATAAAATACTGTAGTGTTGTACGGAACCCTACGAGTGCGAGTCCGACTTGCACTTGGCCAGTTTATTTGGTAATAACGGGGACACTTGCAAGAAAAGGTATGGTAACACTTACCTGTTGCAGGAGCGACGCACTCATTTACTTTTTCAAATGGAATAATCGAAGCGATAAACTGCTTTTCTTTAAAATAAAAATCTTCTACTTTTAGCATCAACTCTCTAACACCATTTTTAATAACTTCTGGCATATTTTGATATTTTTATAACAATAAAAGCACGAAATATCCACAGCAAATATCATCTCCAGCTGCCCGTAAAAAGTGATCATAAGTGACACTTTACAAAATGACGGTGTTAGTACTGATTTTGGCCACGTGCCAAATGATCTTTGTAGCACTGTAGTTTCATATGTGTCACTTACATGGTAAGAATGTATTTCAATTACCATTTCCGGTTTCAATGTTACTTAAAACCCAATTCAGTAATTTTGGGGGAAGGTTTTAGCATAATAATACAATATAATGTTACAAAAATAAAAATACATCAATATACTAGGCGCAGGTTGATTGTACGCAAATTCCGTTTAAATGTATGGCGTAACGGAAAACACAGTAACACATTCTGTTGCATTGAATGTTGACTTTCGGCAGCTTGTTTGGTTCTGTTCGTTCAGTGTGACACAAATGTTGTCACAAGCTCCACAACAGCTAAAGTTCTCATTAGGACCAGTGCACATCTCCTAAATATTAGATGAGCTTATAAAATGCTCCAAAGACAAGTACACAGTGAAAAACAGACCTCATTTGAAACATTACATTCAAAATGTTAGAAAATCTGTAAGAAAACTGTACCGTAGGTATACCGTTTTGAGAGCCCCATTGGCGTAAAGAATGATGGTTTGACTTCTAAGCGAGAGATCGCCGGTTCGAATCCTAGCACAGGTGTTCGTCAACAAGTGGTAGGAGCATATAATATCAATGTTGTCATTGTCACTTAACATCAGGTGAGATAGTGGTCAAACGCTTGCCTATACAGCATAAAAAAAAATGTTCCGCCTGGTTTGCAACGAAAAATTAGATTACCACTATAAAGGAAAAAAATTGCCGTCATAGGCTTATTCCGGCAGCACTCAGCTCTTGAGAGGCAGAGCATTCTAGGCCTACCGTGTATCTTCGACCATATCATCGCTTACCATTAGGCGAGATAAATTAAAAGTTATTAGTGGTCAAACGGTCTGGAAGATAATGAAAAAAAACCTTAGTATTTTTGACGAAGTATGAAGTTACGACATCGAGAACACTTATATTCGAGAGCCAGCTCTCATTCTAGACTTAGGGACAGTTTCGCCGGTTCCTGATAGCGCTAAAATGAAGAAATCTGACAGATTTTTGACAGCTTTTATATGGCGTCATGTGTCAGATAACTATCTAACGCATTATTAGGAACCGGTGAAAGTGGCCCTTAGTGTGCTACCATTCTCAACCACATCAACAGTTAATCTATGAAAAAAAAAACAGTGATCAATCAATATACCTCGGATTGTTACATCTTTAACCAATCGATCAAACCCTAAAATAACCTATAATTGACGGAGCGAGCGTAGCGAGCGAAGCGTCTCAGTTGCGACTAGGCCAAAAATTCCGGATGTTTGTCTGTCTGTCTGTCTGTTCTCGCCTACAGGTCGCATTTTCTAACCAAATTTGACGAAAATTGTCAAACGAGTTCCTTGATGTCTTTTAGAATGAGCGTCAATCGCGTTAGGGGAGAAGTTTGCTGTAGCGTCATTTATCGACGGATTTCAATCTTATTTGAGAGGCACACTAGGGATTTAATTCTTCATAAAATGTGGCAAAAAAAATTTCGAGAAGGGGAGCGGAGGGGAGAATGATATGTTGAAGTTTACTGTGGGTGCACGTAATAGTACGGTTGGCAACCCTACATTAATCAGGGAATTAGACATGTGTTTTAAGTGTGACGTTCGACGTCTAGATGAAAGCTGAATGGCTCAATACCTTTGTTTTTTTTTTGTAAATTCAAAGCAATAAGTTATGTTTCTGTTATATCTATAATATTTTTTATTGAATATTGACGTGTGTGAGTGCAAAATTTTTAATTTGCCCATATACTGAATAAAAGCTTTGACTTGACTTTTGACTGTAACGTTATATATGGACGGATTTTAATTTTTATAAAGGCTCGCGAGGTATTCTGTTCTAACAGAACTTGTTACTTGTATATTTGCTTAAAAAATAAAACCTCATTTACTTACTACAATCCGCTTCACTTATGCAATTTCCGATCTTATTTCTGTAATAACCACTCTTACATCTGCATGTAGCATTACAAGAAGCATTGCTGAGAATAAGAGGACAGTTGTATATCTTGCCAATACTGTCACATGTCTGAGGTGAACATCCTGTGTAGCATGGCGTCAAGACTTCATTTGAATGACATCGCCTTTCTTTAAAAATAAAATAAATTGTTGTATCTTATTTCAGAGTTGTATAATGTTGCGTCAGTTATGGTATTTTTAACCCCCGACACAAATAATGAGGTGTTATGCTAGACGTGTATATCTGCGTATCAGCATATCTGTGTATCTGTGACATTTTAGCTCCCAAAAGATAAGCCGATATTGATTTAGTTTTATTTTTTTGGATATGAAACAAAACATAAACAAAATAAAATTCCTTCATCCGTTTGGCGCTACGATGCAATAGACAGACACACACATCACAGATACACATTGCTCTATAGGAACCGAATTACAATTAAATTAATTTAACTTAATTCTAAATATAACTAATTGGCCTCATCTAGTGTTAAATCTTCAAGTTTATATAATATTTTTCATTGTTCTTTCATAGGGTCACTTAACATAGAATTACTAAGGCCGATATCCATATCTCTCGTAGCACCAAAATGGATAAATCTAAAGGCTAAGTTCCGGACACACTTTCACAGCACATGTTGCACATCTTCGATCACCTTACCATCAGCACAGTTAGGAGAAGCTATCTTTTTCATCAGGAATGAGAACTTGTTCGATGGGGTGTGTCCTCGAGCGCAACCTAAGAGCCGTCACTACCATCCTTCTGCTCAATTCGACATTATCAATCCAGGAAAATTTATTAATCTGTGGTTGTATGGTCCTATACCAAATGCCTTTCTCTCTCGATCTTGCATCAAAAAACACCCTTCTTAAGTCTTACCATTCTGACACTGACACTGCGGCACACATATACCATTACTGTTTCGTAGATAATCTTTTTTGCAAAGACATCCTTTTACGCATTTTCTGGGGTCAATTTTAACACATTTAATTGGTTGTCCGTAATCTGAACATGTTTTTGGTTCACAACCTCCATTTATACAGCTATTATATACCTCGTTACTGTTACAGGTTGGAGCTACAAATATAAGAAAAACATAGAAGTATGTTTGAAAATATTTATGTTAAAGGAATTGAATAAGTTTTAATTAAGTTTGTATGTCTCTAATAAAGTGTAACAATTTAAAACTCTGTTGTTTTTTTCTGCTTGTAGGTTATTATGGACATTATATAATATATTATATGCATAATTTTATCGTTGTTTGTTAAAAAAAATACTGTTATGTTTGTAATAAGTGCGAATCATTTTATTTTGTGTGATTAGCTGTTCATAATATATTTATCACAACATATAAAATATACATCATCATCATCATCATTAGCCTGTATCAGCCCACTGCTGGACATAGGCCTCTCCCAAGATGCGCCACTGAGCCCGATCTTCGGCTCTTCTCTTCCAGTCACTGCCCACCACTTTGCGTATGTCGTCGCTCCACCTGGCGCCTTATTCAGTATGACCATTTTAAATTCTTACCGTGCCGTGTTACGTTATCTCCGCGTTATGGTATTCTCTATGCCAATTAAAACGCGGTAGAGTAAGGTTATGAGCGCGTTTTGAGCTGTCAAAATATCGTGACATATGAGGACGTGTAACGCGCGTGTTTTGTATAATTTACCTATCGTGTGGCATACAGAATACAATTTTTCAATAACGTAACGTGGCGAGTTAAGGAACGCGTTATCTCATTGGTCATACTGAATAAGGCCCCTAGGGCCTTATTCAGTATGACCATTTTAAAGTCTTACCGTGCCGTGTTACGTTGTCTCCGCGTTATGGTATTCTCTATGCCAATTAAAACGCGGTAGGGTAAGGATATGAGCGCGTTTTGAGCTGTCAAAATATCGTGACATATGAGGAAGTGTAACGCGCGCGTTTTGTATAATTTACCTATCGTGTGGCATACAGAATACAATTTTTCAATAACGTAACGTGGCGCGTTAAGGAACGCGTTATCTCATTGGTCATACTGAATAAGGCCCCTGGTCACAGGACGTCCTACGCTACGTTTGCCGATTCGCGGTCTCCACTCTAGGACAAGTCTGCCCCAACGGTAAATAAAATATAATATAAAATATACATAATATGATAATATAAAACATCGTATTGAAAAATCTCGATTCACAATCTGAAGTTAACTAGGTAACTGTTTTATGGAAAATAATTTAATGTTGTTATGTAAGAAGTTACTTATAAGTACAACCTTTGAAAAAATTAAAATAAAACTTACTGCAGTCTTCTGGCTCGACACATAGTTTCGTATTGTCGTCTTTAATAAAACCTGATTTGCAAACGCAAGTATATAGCCCTCTATAAAATGATACACACGAGATGTTCTTTTTATAGTTTGAACAACTATTGCCGTCACCAAAATAAAATCCTCTCCTAGCATTTGGATCGTTACCACATCTAGTACCTAAAAGTTGCAGAAAAACTTACAGATTAGCCGCTTACGGATATGTGAGAATCAAGCAAAAACTGCACTCGCTATGCGTGCAAACATACTAGGACAGCTCACAAAAACTTTAGTAATTTCAATGTAGGACGTACACACTGAATAATTAAATATCGTTAACGTAATTTAAACTTTACTCTTATCCAAAAAAAATAAAATAGATCACTCGCTTTAATATTTGATCGGTTCAGATTTGAGCTAGAAAGGTCAAGTGCCTCGCAGAGAGCTATGGGACCAAGCAACTGAGGATGATAATGAAAATAGGTCATTTTAAAATCTATCATACTTGCAACGAATGATAATATACTAGCCTGAATGGCTATAAACAGCACATTGGCTAACATTATGTATCAAAATAATAAGTTTGTTAAGTCAAGATAGTACCTACCTTAGCCTTTTTATATCTTCTGCATGGATCGTGCGTGCTAAATAAAATAAAAAATACATTTACTAACAATTTTATAGTAACATTAAATAATACTTAGGTATAAAGAACTTTCTAGAACTATATTAGGCGATAACATTTGTAAAAAACACGGTGCAGAACTTCATAGATATAATATAATAGCTGTTGCCCGCGACTTCGTCCGCGTAGTAATGAAGATATAATGTACTACAATGTATATAAAGTTTCATGATGTTTCATATTTCATTCAACAGGTATAACCTATACAACATGAATACAACATTATGTCGCGTGGTCTTATAACCATGAAACAACCGACGCTTTCCTCATTCCCCTGACTTAGTAAAGCCATTTCAGATTTTGGAAAAATAGAGGAATAAGGTCTTATTATTATTTAACGCTACAGCAAATTTCATCCCTACAATAAAATATTTATTAAAAGTAAGTTGTTTATATAATACACGATACATATTGAATAGTTTGTACATAGCGATCTCAGGTGAGAATATTTTCTTGTTTCATATATTTTAGAGTGTGATCTTTCAGTAGTCGGGTTTTAGTTTTTGAACTTATTTTTTATTTAAAGCATTTTGGGGTTTTTGAATAATTGTATACATGTATACATGTCAATATACTTACATAAATACACAGCAATCAACAAACACATAATCCTCCTAACTGCTTCTTAGCGACGCCGTGGGGTAAAAATTAGTTTTCTTGACTTCGGCGGGATATATCTCGCTAACGCTACGCCTGACAAAAATATGATGTACTAAACCCTATCTTCATTTTAAAATCCCTATTCAACGATTCCACACACGATGGGGTGTGGTGAATTTTTTTTTAGTTCTGGAATTCGTTGCCCTCTAGAGGGCGCCACATTAAATTTGTTGTGACGTTTTATATCCTATAACCAGCAGACAAATAAGACGCGTCCAACGACACCCCATTTGTCAAATTATGATAAGTAGTTTAGAAGTTATGAGGGAACAGATGAACATACATACAAACATACATACATTATACATACTGACATACATACATACCCACATACCGGTCAAAAACATAACCCTCCTTTTTGCTTCGCTGTAGTTGGGTAAAAAGACATTAAAGATTTTTAAATGTAGCAAAGTAAATTTTGTAGGTTGCATACACACTAGGCTAGACTTTACTAGACTCTAGGCCAGGGGTGGCCAACTTGATAAGACCCAAGATCTACTGTTTACTGACAAAAATGTGCGATCTACCAAATACATTCTTCTTAATATCATTAAGCTTGGCGTCCTGCGATCTGCGGGCGCGAGCTCAGTACTTTTTAATTGTTTTCTGATCGCGTTTGATTTAAACCAGTCGCTACAAATACTAAAGGTGCGGACACATCGCAGCATCCTGCGTGCGTGATCTAGGCGGCGATAAGATAGCGCAGTTATTGTATTTTTAACCGACGAAAAAAAAACGGAGGAGGTTATCAAGTCGACGCGTATATGTTTTTATATTTTTTTATGTATGACCACGCATAACTTTTTACAGAGTAGGCTGATTTCAATAATTTGTTTTTATTTGAAAGGGTATATATACTCCCAAGTGGGTCCCATTTAAATTATAACGAAATCGGTTGAGCCATTATGAATGAATCAACAAAAATTATGGATAATAGTATAATTTTTTTATGATTTTATCATATCATTAATGTATGTCAACAAACACAGGAAAAAAACAAAGAGCCGAAAATCGGGCTCAGTACTACTCAATTACATACTTACATTAGATTAAGAACTTAGTTATTATGTTTAGTTAAAAACTCAAAACAATTAATAAATATATACTTAGGTATACTAACAGTATTTTAAGAACTTCGTTATTAAGGTTCAATAAAAAAGTTTCATTATTTTTTGCTTTTCAGTTTTTTCGGCGGTTTAATTTTTTTGTTAAAAAGTTTTATTTTATATTTTTTTGTAGCCATAATCTACTATAAAAAGCATGCGTCATTGCTTACCCCTGGTCTAGACAAACGTTATATAGAACATTTATGCTCTATAATAATAATAATAAAAATAATGATAATTCATCTATACTAATATTATAAAGAGAGAACATTTGTATTTCTGTATTTTTGTATTTTTGTATGTTTGTAATGAGTAAGCTCAAAAACTACTGAACCGATTTAAAAAATTCTTTCACTAATACATAGAATGGACTTTCGGAATGAAAATAGGCTCAATCCCGTTTAAATCAAAGGTACATTCGTGGAGACCTAATTTGCAACCTAAGTCGGCAAATAAACGGTCGAAAAAACACGTTTCTTACGAACGCTGCTTAATTGAAAATAGATAGAAGAATATTTTCTATGCAAGAGTTGTACAACTTAATAAGACCTACAAAAAAGTCCGCGACAGCATATGTCTATCTCTTAAGGTAGACTCACAGTAACCATTTTAATCTTAAAATTTTTGTTAAAAAATGTTACATAACTTCCAAGGCTATTTTCAAGTATGTAGTATTAATCCTTATCCAAATAACGTTAATTAGCTTGGCCACATATTATAGATTAAAATTGTCCTTTACAGTACATAATTCAAATGAAAACTCTAAAAGATATCACGAATTTCACAAACACGCATCGCAAAATTAATAAAATATTATTATAAGCTTAGCTATGCTGTAGATCCCCACCGATCACAATCAATTTGAAGTCAATATAGTATAATAATATGATCTATTGTATAAAATAATATTCATCTATATATATAATAATATAATATAATATTTTAAACCACCCCGACTGATCTATGTATAATAGCTTTTTCCAATGACTCTAAACACGACATTTAAAATCTGAGCTGTAAGTTGGTGAGGATTTGAGTATTCTGTAGAGTCCAGGAGGCTTCCATGTTCTTACAATATCGTTGAAGAAGAAGATTTTCGAATTGATCAGACCTATGAAAGTTGATAACATAGCGCAATTAACTAGAAAAAAGCTCATAATTTTATAACGATTGAACGAATTTTCATGAATCAAAGCTAAGAAAACTCTCGATGAAGACATCTATCAAACAAAAAAAAGTATCAATAATAAAAACAAAATCGGTTCATCCGGTTAGGTGCTAAGATGCTACAGACAGACACACAGATACACACGTGAAACGAATATTACCCCTACATTTTGCGTCGGGGAACGCCGTAAGGTTACGGCGGCAGATGTACTCCTTGGTGGTAAGCTACTTTTTGGTAGATTTAATGATTCCACTACCACTGTACGAAAACTCATGGTTCATGAATGCACATAAAACTTTCATTGATAGCTATATAGCTAGGATTAGAACCAACGACCGTCGGGTCAGAATCAGGGTAACTATCCTTTACGCCAAAGGGCCGTCCAATATCAATACGTAAGTATTATAAAACAAAGTTCATCACTGCGTCTGTCTGTCTGTTCGCAATAATCTCAATAGCTACTGAACGGATTATCATGCGGTTTTCACCAATAGCCAGAGTGTTTATGAGGAAGGTTTAGGTGCATAATTCGTTAAGGTTTTGTGTAAATTGGATGAAATATGACGATGGTTGTTAAATATGTTCATATTTTATATTCGATGCAACAAACTGATGCAAATGTTGTAGGCATATAAGTTCTACCCGTGCGAAGCCGGGGCGGGCTACTAGTTATTTATATTTATACAAAAGAACAGAAACCAATAAACATTTAGAAACTAACAAACTAAATCAAAGATAGTTGTATGTATGAACATGAGCTGACCTTTAAAAATTAACGTGTAAAACCAAATCATGGAAATAATTCACTCTTAAAGTACTTTAGTTGTACATAATTTAAATATTTCCTGTAGCTATACAATGTTTATCTTTGCTAACTACTTGCAACGGTATCCCTGAAAGCTGTAACAATTGGCAATAAGACCTTTAATTGTGGCCATTAGAAAAAATAATTCAAAACTCTGGTTAACAGCTCGTTTCTTAATGATAATTGCTCATAAGCACCCTGTTAACTTTAAGACTTGGATCTATAATAATTTAATTATTTATTTTCAATCGGCGTTGTAAATGTTACCGTGATAATAATCTGAAACATTAGACATGAAAAAACTCTATGAAAGCTAGAATGATTGATGATCTTCAGGTCGTCACTCATTTATAATATCTACCTGACACCCGACTCGTACAGCCTCGATTCGTGCGGTTAGCATTCTTTAAATTGACTGCCACAAGATATAAGACTCACTACATTAACTCAGTAGAGTTGCAGGGTCGCCCCGTTTAAAAGCCGTTTACGCGCAGGCCACTCGGTGACAACCCGCTGCTCGCACGCTTGCCTTGCGTTGATCGCGCACTTGCCAGGATTGTGAGTATGAGAGTTGCGTTTTTCATTTTCTTCTTCAACAAGCGTGACAGTTATTCGCCACGCAACGTTCACTAGCTGACCATACGGCAACGACCCGTGGCCAACCCATTAGAAAGCAAAAAAGGACAAGCTCAGCAAGTACCTTGACTAGGCTCGCAAGGTAACGGCTAGGTGAGATGTTGACTCGACTAGCATTGACATTTAGTCGTTTCTGAGAATTGCCTTATAGCGAAAAGTCTTGACCAACACCTCAAGAGGCTCTCACTAGACGGCTAGATGAAGAGCCGAATACTTTATTGACACGGCACGCATCGTCAAGAGGTTCCTCTCTCTTCATTTCTTACCACCGGTAGCTTACGCCGTCCCGCTGCCTGCGGTACCCTACGTTTAGGTTTTTAGCGTTCCGTAGTCCTGACAAGGAACCCTTATAGTTTCGTCTTGTCCGTCTGTCTGTCTGTCTGTCTGTCTGTCCGAGATTTTGCTAAGAGACCGTTAATACTAGAAAGCTGTGATTTTGTGGGGGTATGTATATAAATGACGCCGACAAAGTGCTGAAATAAAATTTTGAAAAATATTTTTTTTTAGGGTAGCTCCCCAATATGAGAAGTGGGGATTATTTTTTTTTTCATCGTTTACCCCATCGTGTTGGAAATCGTTGAATAGGTCTTTTAAAATGACTTCAGGGTTGCTTATACCATTTTTTGATTGAATGCTACATTTACGAAATATTAAACTTTAAAGTGCAAATTTTTGTTCCAGTAGGGCGTCTCCCCCCCCCTAAAAGCTAAACTGCTGGCTTGAAAAATCTGGAATAATTTTTGATAATAGCGCATTTTATGAACTTTAAAGGAAAATTATAGCGGTTAAGATAACTTTATTAGTTTTGCAGTAATAGTCGTTGAACGTGGGTGTTGGATAATTTTATACCAAATACAAAATCCTTAGAATAAATTCTTTAAAGTGACAAAGACGGAGTACCTTGTGCCGGAGTGCTTGTTTGTAACGGGTAAAGACTTGCATTGAATAACAGGCTACTACGGAACCCTACACTGCGCGTGGCCCGAAACGCACTTGGCCGGTTATTATAATATTGTTTATTTTTATAAAGATTTTCTATCGTTGTGTTCATATCTATATGGTAAAAAACTATGTATAGAAAAAAAGAATATTTGACATGAAAAATAATAATAGGTATCTATTTATTTTTCTAACGCAAATAGACCATTCTACCTACAAAATGCGGGAGAGGCTACCAATGATGAATGCGCTGTTGATGAATGGTTTTTTTTCCAACAATCCGTAGAAATTGATGGACATGGTACTAGAAATACTACATTTGTGAAGACACCTAAGAAATTAAATAGAGTTACAGTTGCTGCTATACAAACGATTTACAACATCTAGCAGCCATAACAGTTTAGGGTTCCTCAGGAGTAAATAAACCTTTACTAAACAAAACTATTGTTTTTTCCTATATTATTATTATATTTCATATTTATCCTCCTAGATTTTTAGGGTTCCGAACCCGAAGGGTACCAACGGAACCCTATTACTGAGACTCCGCTGTCCGTCTGTCTGTCTATCTGTCTATCTGTCTATCTGTCTGTCTGTCTGTCTGTCTGTCTGTCTGTCCGTCTTTCACCAGGCTGTATCTCATGAACCATGATAGTTAGACGGTTGAAATTTTCACAGATGATGTATTTCTGTTGCCGCTATAACAACAAATGCTAAGAACAGAACAAAGTTAAAAATTAAAGAAAAGTTAAAAAAAAGTTTTTTAACATAGCGCCGCGCCATCTAGATGATCATTAAAGATGGCGCGGCGCTATCGTCTTTACCTTAATCTGAATCTCGGCGGCTCCAACGATTAAATAAAATTTAGTATACAGGGGATTTCGGGGGCGATAAATCGATCTAGCTAGGAATCATTTTCAGAAAATGTTGTTTTTTTCGTGTTTTCAATAATCAACTTTATTGATAATCAACTTAAAATATTACTCTTCCCGAAATCTATTATCTATTGGCGAGTAGAAGTAGCTTTAGTGTTACTTTGTGGGTAAAGCAGGCTCTCAATTAAAAAAAATAGTATTATTATTCGTCAATAGATGTCGGGAAGAGTCATATTTGTCTGTTTAAGTAGCAAAAAATACCGAGCAAAGCTCGGTCAACCAGATATTTAATAATATTAATTACTACTATTACTATTACTACTTTATAATACTATTCTACCTTTGTTTTAATGTTTACTTAGTTGGTGTTCGGTTCGGAACCCTCCGTGTGCGGGACAAAAGTCTGACTCATACTTGGCCAGTTTTTTTATAATTGTCAAGATAAAGTTTTCATGAAAGAAAAGTTTTAAATTCATGATAGTAGTTTATAACGCGGGTGAAGCCGCGGAAAAAATTAAGGTAGTTTGATTTATTTATTTGCTTTTATTATTGTGCGTTAGTTTCAGAATTTCATAGACTCAAAAATCCATTAGGTGATATTATATTAAAGTAATATATACATAGCCGTGATAAAAAACAACACAATATTAATAGTAACTCCTTTATTATTAGTAAACAAAATTAAAACACACACTTATAAAATATCAATTTGATACTTGTTATTTTATGCAAACAAGCAATTTCTCTTTAATGAAATAAATATACAAAATAATTTATATATTGTTTCCCTCGTTGACTTTATGGTACAAGTCTGACTCCGCATGCTATAGGCGTTCTGTGTGCAGTAAATATATAAAAGTAAGGACGATTCAAAGTAAATATTACATTCTTCGCATTTTTAGGTATACCTGAAAAATTTATAAGAAAAACATTGTGTTATAATTTAAGATCGTTTAAAAAACTAAAAGAACAGACTTCAAACGTCGCGCTTGTCATTTCAGTACTAAGTTTGAAGTGTTTTTTTAACTTCAAATCTTCGGAGACACTTAACAAATCTCGATGAAATTTAAATGGAGCCATCTGCGAAGTATACACTTTCAAATAAAATATTAACCAGCCAAGTGCGTGTCGGGCCATGCGCAGTGTAGGGTTCCGTAGTAGCCCGTTATTCAATGCAAGTCTTTACCCGTTATAAACAAGCAAATAGGTACTTTGCCTTTGTCACTTTAAGGTGGTTCGATTTCCATACAAAAGTATATTGACAAATACAAGTAAATGGATCAAAAAATTGCAATGAAATCACATCTATTGGTCTTTATACAACTCTTTACATACGCGAAATCCAATCTTACTACATAATTTGATTAAATAATATGAAAACTAGGATCGAGATTTTAATTCATTTTTGTCAATATGTGAGTGAAGTTTTTAGTGTCATACGCTAAAATTAGTGTGTATTGCCGCGATCGTCAGACGTTGCCAAACCGTGCGCTCGCTGAAAAGGCGACGATGCCAGACCGCTGAAATGCGAGTCGCCGCTTTTTCAGGACTTTTTCAAGTTTTCATTAGCATTACAGTACTTATTATTATAGTTTGTGGCCTTCAAATATTTCGTCGGTTTATCGGTTAGGTTAGGCTCTAACAAACTCAAATTTAGTTTTATTTTGTTTCTAACCGACTTAAAAAAGGATGTTTCTCAATTCGACCGTATATATTTTTTTATGTTTGTTCGCGGATAACTTCGTCGTTTCTGAACCGATTTTGATGATTATTTTTTTGTTAGAAAGGAGACATGATGTATGTATGATAAATCTTCAGAGATATGGAGATAAGCACGTCAAACTTGGTATTGAAAATTAATTGCGTGGTAATTGAAGTCGGTTCTCTTTTTTTAAGTTTTTTTTTTAATGGATCTTATCGTTCAGTGTTTTATGGAAATTTTGGACCATATTGGCATTATGTTTCTTTAAAGTGTTACACACTTAATATCTTTGTAAATTGTTAAACACAATCCAAAATTTCATCGTACCAACGGGACTTGAACCCGCAACCTCCGGAATAACATGTTCCGGTGCTTTGCCAATTAAGCCATGGTGCGAAGTGACGTTACGACGAAATTAGTGGATTGCATTTGTTAACCCAATTATGCATTGGTGGCGCCATCTATGACTACTTATTACGTAAGTTAATCATTCGGAAGAAATCATTACAGTTTTCAAATCCGACGAGAGATGTTGCACTGCGTAAATCAAATATTATGTTTCTTTAAAGTGTTACACACTTAATATCTTTGTAAATTGTTAAACACAATCCAAAATTTCATCGTACCAACGGGACTTGAACCCGCAACCTCCGGAATAACATGTTCCGGTGCTTTGCCAATTAAGCCATGGTGCGAAGTGACGTTACGACGAAATTAGTGGATTGCATTTGTTAACCCAATTATGCATTGGTGGCGCCATCTATGACTACTTATTACGTAAGTTAATCATTCGGAAGAAATCATTACAGTTTTCAAATCCGACGAGAGATGTTGCACTGCGTAAATCAAATATTATGTTTCTTTAAAGTGTTACACACTTAATATCTTTGTAAATTGTTAAACACAATCCAAAATTTCATCGTACCAACGGGACTTGAACCCGCAACCTCCGGAATAACATGTTCCGGTGCTTTGCCAATTAAGCCATGGTGCGAAGTGACGTTACGACGAAATTAGTGGATTGCATTTGTTAACCCAATTATGCATTGGTGGCGCCATCTATGACTACTTATTACGTAAGTTAATCATTCGGAAGAAATCATTACAGTTTTCAAATCCGACGAGAGATGTTGCACTGCGTAAATCAAATATTATGTTTCTTTAAAGTGTTACACACTTAATATCTTTGTAAATTGTTAAACACAATCCAAAATTTCATCGTACCAACGGGACTTGAACCCGCAACCTCGTCGGATTTGAAAACTGTAATGATTTCTTCCGAATGATTAACTTACGTAATAAGTAGTCATAGATGGCGCCACCAATGCATAATTGGGTTAACAAATGCAATCCACTAATTTCGTCGTAACGTCACTTCGCACCATGGCTTAATTGGCAAAGCACCGGAACATGTTATTCCGGAGGTTGCGGGTTCAAGTCCCGTTGGTACGATGAAATTTTGGATTGTGTTTAACAATTTACAAAGATATTAAGTGTGTAACACTTTAAAGAAACATAATATTTGATTTACGCAGTGCAACATCTCTTGTCGGATTTGAAAACTGTAATGATTTCTTCCTAATGATTAACTTACGTAATAAGTAGTCATAGATGGCGCCACCAATGCATAATTGGGTTAACAAATGCAATCCACTAATTTCGTCGTAACGTCACTTCGCACCATGGCTTAATTGGCAAAGCACCGGAACATGTTATTCCGGAGGTTGCGGGTTCAAGTCCCGTTGGTACGATGAAATTTTGGATTGTGTTTAACAATTTACAAAGATATTAAGTGTGTAACACTTTAAAGAAACATAATATTTGATTTACGCAGTGCAACATCTCTCGTCGGATTTGAAAACTGTAATGATTTCTTCCGAATGATTAACTTACGTAATAAGTAGTCATAGATGGCGCCACCAATGCATAATTGGGTTAACAAATGCAATCCACTAATTTCGTCGTAACGTCACTTCGCACCATGGCTTAATTGGCAAAGCACCGGAACATGTTATTCCGGAGGTTGCGGGTTCAAGTCCCGTTGGTACGATGAAATTTTGGATTGTGTTTAACAATTTACAAAGATATTAAGTGTGTAACACTTTAAAGAAACATAATATTTGATTTACGCAGTGCAACATCTCTCGTCGGATTTGAAAACTGTAATGATTTCTTCCGAATGATTAACTTACGTAATAAGTAGTCATAGATGGCGCCACCAATGCATAATTGGGTTAACAAATGCAATCCACTAATTTCGTCGTAACGTCACTTCGCACCATGGCTTAATTGGCAAAGCACCGGAACATGTTATTCCGGAGGTTGCGGGTTCAAGTCCCGTTGGTACGATGAAATTTTGGATTGTGTTTAACAATTTACATATTGGCATTTTTGTAATATTAAAATTAATAGGTACCCCAAGTTTTAAAATTACGATAATTTTAACCGACTTCAAAAAAAATGTTTCTCAATTCGACCGTATAGTATTTTTATATGTGTGTCGATATCTTCGTCGTTAATAAACCGATTTTGGTAATTATTTTTTGTTGGAAAGGAGATAGCCCAAGGGTGGTACCATAGTAATTTCATTGAGATCTGATAAGTATCTCTAAAGATATGGAGACAAACACCTCAAACATGGTACTGAACATTAATATCGCGGCATTTGATATCGTTTCTTTTAGTAGGGACTACCTGGGAAGGGCCTTTAAAACAAAAAAGAAATAGAATTTTTCAAATCGATTTAGGTATCTTTGAGTAATCGGTGAACATCTTTGAGTATTCTGGCTGAATACTCAAAGGAAAAGGCTTCCGTTTTTTACCATTCGGCTACGGAACCGTAAAAATGAGATTGATTTTATTATAACGGACAAGAAGCGTATATTTAAAGATGTCACAGTGATCAGGATCACTAGGTTCAACACCGTAGTATTCACCGACTGGTCTTTTCATCGCTCTTATACGAGTACGAAATAGCCTCAATACGAAAGTATTTAACGTGTGCGTCCTGCCTGTTATTACTTACGGAGCCGAGACGTGGACACTGATAGTGCGACTGGTTCACCAATTCAAAATCGCTCAGCGAGCTATGAAGAGGGCTATGCTTGGAGTCTGTCTGAAGAATCAAATTCGAAATGAAGTCATCCGTCAGAGAACCAAAGTTATCGACATATCTCAAAGGATTAGCTAGCTGAAGTGGTAGTAGGTTGTTCACAACTGTCGTAGAACCGATAACAGTTGAGGTAGACGTGTTTTAGAGTGGAGACCACGGCTTGATAAACGCACTAAAAGTATCTTTTTCGTAGTAGTGTAAGGCGCCTTCCAGCTATATGGAGCGAAGACATATGCAAGCTGGCTGGCAGTGGTTGAAAACAAAGAGCTGAAGATCGAGCTCAGTGGCGTGCTGTAGGTGAGATAGCCTGATGATGGTGATATGTTAGAGGCCAATTTAAAACCAACATCAGCTTTTCATTCATAGATAAACCGATCCGATCATGTCAGACCATCTGTCAGATCATTCTCAAATACGTCTTTGTATACCAATAAACGAACTAACTAACGGAATAACTCTTTAACCGACTTCACAAAAAAGGAGGAGGATCTCAATTCGACGGTATTTTTTCTTCATGTTTGTTACCTCAGAACTTCGTCAAATCTTAACCGATTTCAATTTTTTTTTTGTTTGAGAGATTATGGCTCCCTTTTGGTCCCATTTAAATTTTATTGAGATCTGATAGTCATCACGGTAATATTATAATATAACCGTGTAACTATCTCCGGAGATATGGAGATAAACAATGTAAACAAATTTGTATACCTTGATGACATGTTTATGGTAACTGGCTATTATGACTATCGCGGCATGTGAAGTCGGATTTTTAATTTTGTACGCTTATAAATTATATTGGCTATATTACCGAAACACACATGACATCTCTTTTCTCAAAATTTAACGTGACGAAGATTTTATAACAAACATGTTACCAAAATTAGTGCCATTTTATAAAAAATGTGTTTTACCAGAGAGTGTACTGAGGAGAGTACGACTAATTGACTAAATTGTTTAGATATTTTATTTGTGGTAGGACCAAAGAAGTAGTATCAGGCATATAGTTTCCTGATGTCCGGATTAGCAAACTAAAGTGGGCTGGTCATATCTGCCGTATAGGAGCGATAACCGTTGGGGCAGACTGGTTCTAGTGTGGAGACCGCGAATCGGCAAACGTAGCGTAGTCCTGTGACCAGCCCCCCTAGACAAAATTCAATTTCTGTTGCCATTCACGCTAACGTAAGGTAAAAATGTATGGAATGACATTTATGTTTCCGCAACAAAGTTGTCGTTCCCATACACTTTAAAGTCGCGTTAGCGTGAATGAAAACAGAAATTGGATTTTGTCTAGGGGCCCAGGTGGAGCGACGATATTCGCAAAGCGGTGGGCAGTGACTTAGGAAAGCCCTATATCTACCAGTGGACTGGTACCGGCTGATTTTGATGATGATGATACCAGAGCCAGATCTCGAAAATGGTCATGCATTGCTCTATTAAGACCGCTCCATTATCATTTACGGATACGTTTATTATTTTTATATAAATATTGTAAATGACAATAAAATATTGCCGTGTACAATATTTTTGAAATACTTATAAAAGGAAGGTATACCTTAGTAAGTAAATTAAAAATAAGTTCAAAAACTAAAACCCGACTACTGAATACACTCTCTAATAAGTTATTTTTCAAAAAAAAAAAAACCGACTTCATAACCACAAAAAGGCACTCAAAAGCGAAAAATAATTTACTTAAAATTATTACAAGCGTTACCCACTTCTCTATTTGAAGTCGGTGCCAGCCAAGTCTAATAGGTAGTAGATAGATAATACCTACATGTATCTACCTACTTACTAACCTACATGTACCTACTTACTACTACTACATACATAGTATCTATCTAATATCCAATAGACTTGGCTGGCACCGACTTCAAATAGAGAAGTGGGTAACGCTTATAATAATTTTAAGTAAATTATTTTTCGCTTTTGAGTGCCTTTTTTAACCGACTTCACAAAAAAGGAGGAGGTTCTCAATTCGTCTATATGTTTTTTTTTTTTTTTTTTTTGTATGTTACGCGATTTCTCCATCAATTGTGAACGGATTCAAATGATTCTTTTTGTAATAGGAAGGATACGTTTCCGAGGTGGTCCCATTTTAATTTTATCGAGATCTGATTAGTATCACCACAGATATGGAGATAAATACCTCAAACATAGGAGAATGTACTAGTTTTAGTAGAAGAGTCCCAAGAAGATTATACACAATGGAGGTTGCTATTGCATATAAGATATTCTTACGGTAACTGTGAGCGAGATAGAAATAAAGGTGGGGATAACTTTTTTTATATCTTATAGGCAAGCGTTTGACCACTATCTCACCTGTTGCTAAGTGATGATGCGGTCGAAGATAGAGGAGTGGACTAGAATGGGAACTGGCTCTCAAGGATAGCTGCCGAAACACATTAGATGTTTGGCGACAGATTTTCTGTCTTGAGGGTGGTAGCTGGCCAGGCGGACACTAGATATGTTCTACCACCATGCGGGGGTTATTGGTTTCTTAAAGATGTTTTCCTTCACCGGAGGGCGACTGTGAGAAGCGCACATATATTTTTCGATAGAAAAATTCATTGGTGCACGGCGGTTTGAACTCGGTACCACGGCATCAAAGCCGACCGTTCTCCCAATTACGCCACCGGGCCCTCAAAATAAAATTATATATTTATAATTATAATAAATAATTATATATAAATATAAATAATTTGTCTTCACAGGAATGTTCTACCGGGCAAAATCTTGTTAGGGTGCAAACTTTTTTAAACATACCTAATATTTTTTGACATGACATGACATTTGGCAAATATGACGGCCATTTCAGTCCCGCGACACTGCATACAAAATTTAATAACTCAGAATTATGGACGTACTTTGTACCAATCAACACAGCAAAAAAAAATTAGAAGCATAAAACCACATATTATATAATAGTTACTACGTAAATAATACTTTCCGTTGTTAGGTTGGCTACACAGTGCTTTCATAATTCGGGTATCCACAATATAGGGAAGTGCCTCTTATAACGTAGTAGAGTGATTCAGTACTCTGTTGGCCATATGGCGGCAATTAATGTTAATAATCGCAAATAATACTTTTTAATATTCATTTTGAAATACTACTAGTCCGTGTTATAAAAGTATTTGGAATTATTGTAATAAAATAGACTATTAATTATTTTTTCCTTTTCAGGTTCCTTGTCAGGACTACGGAACCCTAAAAAGAGTTTTCCAAATTGGTTCAGGTGTCTTCGAGTAATCGGTCATAAAAATACATACAATTGAACATAGAACCTCATCTTTTTTGAAGTCGGTTAAAAATCCAACCTTAATAGCGTAGGTAACTTCAATTTAATTTATGTTAGAAAAATCCGACTACAAATGCTGCGCTAGTAATTTATAGTACCAAGTTTGAGGTGTTTATATCTCTGGAGATACTCTTTAGATCTTAATGAAATTACAATGGGACCAAACGGAAAGTATATGCTCTGGAACAAAAAAAATATATAATGAATATTTTAAATTGATTATGTTTAGTAACAATTTTTAGGGTTCCGTAGCCGAATGGCAAAAAACGGAATCCTTATAGATTCGTCATGTCTGTCTGTCTGTCTGTCCGTCCGTATGTCACAGCCATTTTATTCCGAAACTATTCTGTACGTATTCTGTAAACCGCTTTCCGATTTTATACAAAAATAAAAAATATAAAAGTTTAAGGGGCCCATCATGGAATCTTCCCATAAAAATCCCATACATGGAAATGAAACAAAAAAAAAATTTTTCTTCAAACCAATACGTGTGGGGTGGGGTGTCTATGGATAGGTCTTCAAAAATGACATTGAGGTTTCTAAAATCATTTTTTCTTAAAGTCAGTCATTTGAAAGATAAGCGCGAAAGATAAGATAAATAATAAAATGTGTGCCCCCCCCCCCCCCTCAAACTTTTAAAGTATAGGAGTGAAAAATCTAAAAAAAATATATGCTGTAGATCTCAATAAAGACTAACAGCGAAAATTGGTTTGAACGAGATACAATCAGCAGTTTTAGAGATAAGGCGACCGCAAAGATAACTTTGTTTTTCACACAAACACTATGAAAAACAAAGTTAATTTTGTAGTTGTGAAAAATCATAGTTATGGATTACTTAACTATGTTACGGAACCCTACGAGTGCGAATCCGACTTGCACTTGGCCAGTTTATTACTTTCTTCAACTTTAAAACGCTATTCGGACATATTTTTTTGAGGTTTTTAGTTTTGCTACATGGAATTTAATAGGAAATTTCATGGCAAATTCAAAATCATATATAGTAAATTTTTTAGTTATCCATTAAATATTATAGAATCAACAAATCAGCAAAAGTGAGACTGTTCTAAACCGCTAGACAGCTTTTACGGAGTCTTGTCTTCATATCTCTGGAGATACTCATCAGATCTCGATGAATTTACAATGAGACTACACTCGAAGTACCTCAAACATAATTTATCAAGTCGGGAAATATATAACGGAATTCTGACATGACAAAATTTGCTGGTATTTATTGAAGAAGTTCTCTTGTCTGTCTCCAAAACTCATCATCAGATCTTTACGAAATCTATATGGGATCAATTCGAAATAAACCTTGGTTGTACAAAAAAAATCGCTTCCTAAATAACGGAGTTCTGAGGTAACAAAATTTTCTGGCATTTGTTGAAGAGTTCCGTTGTCTATTTTCAAAACTCATCATCAGATCTTAACAAAGTTTAATAAACTAGCCAAGTGCGAGTCAGGCACGTAGGGTTTCGATTGAACAAAATTTGCCGGGAAAATAAGTTTTTCTATGGAGTTCCCACTTGTATGTTTAGTTTAATTTTGTTTTTATGATTTGACGTTATAGCAATCATTTTAATACATACTAGAAAATTTCAAGTCTATCTATTACGGTTTGTAAGAACGAACAAAACGCCTGAAAAATCACGTTTCTTGTATGGAGCCCTCCTTTTATTTTTAACCGACTTCACAAAAAGGAGGAGGTTCTCAATTCGTCTGTATGTTTTTTTTTTTTTTTTTTTTTTTTTTTTGTGTGTATGTTACGCGATTTCTCCATCAATTGTGAACGGATTCAAATGATTCTTTTTTTAATAGGTAGGATACGTTTCCGAGGTGGTCCCATTTAAATTTTATCGAGATCTGATTAGTATCACCACAGATATGGAGATAAATACCTCAAACATAGGAGAATGTACTAGTTTTAGTAGAAGAGTCCCAAGAAGATTATACACAATGGAGGTTGCTATTGCATATAAGATATTCTTACGGTAACTGTGAGCGAGATAGAAATAAAGGTGGGGATATTTTTTTTTTATATCTTATAGGCAAGCGTTTGACCACTATCTCACCTGTTGCTAAGTGATGATGCGGTCGAAGATAGAGAAGTGGACTAGAATGGGAACTGGCTCTCAAGGATAGCTGCCGGAACACATAAGATGTTTGGCGACAGATTTTCTGACTTGAGGGTGGTAGCTGGCCAGGCGGACACTAGATATGTTCTACCACCATGCGGGGGTTATTGGTTTCTTAACGATGTTTTCCTTCACCGGAGGGCCACTGTGAGAAGCGGACATATATTTTTCAATAGAAAAATTCATTGCTGCACGGCGGTTTGAACTCGGTACAACGGCATCAAAGCCGACCGTTCTCCCAATTACGCCACCGGGCCCTCAATAAATAATTATATATTAATAATTATAATAAATAATTATATAAATATAAATAATTTGTCTTCACAGGAATGTTCTACCGGGCAAAGTCTTGTTAGGGTGCAAACTTTTTTAAACATACCTAATATTTTTTGACATGACATGACATTTGGCGAAGATGGCTGCCATTTCAGTCCCGCGACACTGCATACAAAATTTAATAACTCAGAATTATGAACGTACTTTGTACCAATCAAAACAGCAAAAAAAAATTATAAGCGTAAAACCACATATTATATAATAGTTACTACGTAAATAATACTTTCCGTTGTTAGGTTGGCTACACCGTGCTGTCATAATTCGGGTATCCACAATATAGGGAAGTGCCTCTTATAACGTAGTAAAGTGATTCAGTACTCTGTTGGCCATATGGCGGCAATCAATGTTAATAATCGCAAATAATACTTTTTAATATTCATTTTGGAATACAACTAGTCCGTGTTATAAAAGTATTTGGAATTATTGTAATAAAATAGACAATTAATTATAGTGTGTGTCAGATGCTTTAATTGCACAGGGCCATTTTGGACATTGTCCTTTGATACCTTGATGACATCATTATTACTAGTGAATATTTTCACTATAGCGCGGCATTTAAAGTAAATTTTTTTAGGGTTCCGAACCCAAAGGCTACCAAATGAACACTTTCTGAGACTTTGTTGTCTGTTCGTCCGTCCGTCCGTCCGTGTGTCTATATGTGCGCACTTTACAGATCTGTATCTTCTTAACCGTTATAGGTACATACTTGAAATTTTCAAAAAGTATATATCCGTCAGTGTATAACGGCCCAGACACGAAATTTAATAGATGCATGTAAATTCATTAAAACTTTTTTTGCACTAAAAAGGGTAAAATAAGTTATTTTTCAAAAGCGAAAAATAATTTACTTAAAATTATTATAAGCGTTACCCACTTCTCTATTTGAAGTCGGTGCCAGCCAAGCCTATTGGATATTAGATAGACACTATGTATGTAGTAGTAGTAAGTAGGTTAGTAAGTAGGTAGATACATGTAGGTATTATCTATCTACTACCTATTAGACTTGGCTGGCACCGACTTCAAATAGAGAAGTGGGTAACGCTTATAATAATTTTAAGTAAATTATTTTTCGCTTTTGAGTGCCTTTTTGTGGTTATGAAGTCGGTTTTATTTTTTTTGAAAAATAACTTATTGTAATTTAATTTTATTTTAATTATTTGAAATTATAAGAATCGATTTAATACACACTATGAACAAATTTCAAGTCAAGTTAGTATTTGTTGGTATAACGGCTATAGTAATACATACTTTGTAAAGATTTAAATATAAATAAGTATAATAAATAAATAATAAGAAGTAAGAAATTAAAAATTTCAAGTATCTATCTATTACGGTTTAGGAGATAAAACCCTGTTTAGTTAGTCAGTTAGTAAGTTGTGAGTTAGGACAGACGGACGGACGGACGGACTGCGAAGTCTCAGTAATAGGGTTCTTTTGGTACATTTTGGGTATAGAACCCTAAAAAGGACAATTTTGGCATAAACCTATTTCGAAAAAAAAAAGAGAATTTTGCAATTCCGTCCAAGGATGATGCAGGAGCATAACAAAAAAATTGTTCTTCCCGAATTGAAAACCTCTTTCTTTTTTAAAGTCTGTTAAAAAGGTTTTTTGGGTAGTTGTCCAAGAGTTATATGAAACTAAATTCTTCTAATATGAATGTACATGTATTTTGGCAATTAAATGTATTTGATTTTATTAAAATGATTTAGAACGTCACTGGGCACTAAATATGTCTGTGAACTTTACCCTAAATAGTGGCCAAAGAAGCAAAAACATTAAAAAGTATGCGAAAAAGTGCCGCAGTCAACGTGTTAAAGTATTTTTTATTAATGTACTTAACTAACCTGGCGATGGTCCTCCTCTGAAACTGCCGTCTAATACAAACTTTTGAATACCTCCTGTTATGGCCACTTGTTTATCTCCCACTATCATTCCAGAAAATTCAGATCGTTCGGGATCGTTAACCGTAGGAAGATGATAAGCCTGAAAACATCTCATAGTTAAATATACATTCTGCATTTCATTTCAGATTCAGAAGTTGCGAGAATTTTCAATTAAAAGTCATGGGGTTGCATTGAAAGCGAGTCGGTTAGAAAAGCGATAAATTTTAAAATATTTGAGCAATACTTTTAAAATATAAATAAATTGAAGATTCAATACAAATAAAGTAAAAATAAACTTTTAATTCATTTATTTTAATAGTATTTAAACAATAAATATAAAATAAAGACGAATAATTGCCACTCCGAGCTGCTAATACAGCTGTTATATTACGGCTTGGCATAATTTTATTTTAGGAGATTTCTAAATTTTTAAAATTATTGTCTTTTATTATTGTGTGTCTGGAGTGGGCTCAGGTCAATATTGTACCGATGTGTGCCTTTGCTTTATGGTGGACATCCATCTACCCGCACAAACCATTTTGCTCATTATTTATCATACGTACTGTAAAGGAATGAAATTCCTTGCCGGTGTCTCTGTTTTTCAGTTTTTTCAGTTCAGTTTCAGTTTTCAAAATTCTTTATATAAAATAATTATGTAGTTGTACATTTCTAGCCAACATTTACAACATTACACACTTATACCATAATGTACTATTATATGTTCGTCCGAATGAGCCAAAGATCGGGCTCAGTGGCGTATCTTGGGAGAGGCTTTCGTCCAGCAGTGGACTGACACAGGCTGATTATGCGGATGATGTGTTTGTCAAATAACAATTGACTATCAAAAGTGACGCCTAAATCAAGAATAGAATATACCCGTGATACATTTGTGTTTTTGAGTTTGTATGTGAATATAAGAGGTTGCGGGTTACGAGTAAAGGAACATAAATAACATTTGGATACATTGAAGTCCAGCTTATTCGATGAACAATTGTCATTAAATCGGTCTTGATCATCTTGTAGAAGCTGAGCACTATCGGGTAAATGTTACCATGTTCTTACAATATCATTGAAGTAATAGGAAACTGAATTTTGAATTGATCAGACCTATGAAAGTGGATTTCATAGCGCCGTCATCTAGAAAAAATCTCTATTTCGTAAAACGGCTTAACCGATTTTCATTCCTATTAATACGTTGCATTTTAATGGTACAAACCTGATCGGAAAAATCTCGGGTATTTACAGTGGTAGTAATATTATCAAACGCTGGAAAGGTTAGCTGGACGGCTGCAGGTTTCATTTTTTTATACATGGAGTCATACATATCAGGATTGCCAAATGTTTTGATTACACATTCAATACTAGTATTTTTATTAGGCAAAATCAATAAAACTGCAAATTCTCCAACGCATTTGACTTCAATTATCTGGCAAAAATAAATAATGTTAATTAAATAGTTACAATAATATAATCATTTTGTGTGCACCAAAGGCATTAGGCGTATAAGCTAAGGAAATCTGCCGCCGGAAGATATTTGATTGATATTTATGCGATATGCAGAAACTAATAAAACATGTATTTTTTTAAAGTTTGAGATCTTTAACTCAATCAGTTTTTTTAAAGCAAAAATTTAAAAATCAGGAAAAAAATATCTATACTGACTGCGGCAATTAATCCAAATTTTTTATATATCTTTAGGACTAATAATAGTTATTATAAAAAAAATTACGAGCTTTATAACATCATAGGATCATAGAAATATAAAAAATAAAAATGTTAAATTTAATGTTTTACCATGATATAGTTTTGGCACAGTAAAAAAAAATGTTTTTTCGTACTTTTAATATCCTTATAATAATATTTTTTTTTAAATAAAGGTACGCCATATTAAAATTAAAACGACTTTCAGGTCCCTATCATGAATTTACATATTATACATTACATGCTCGCTTTTAATTGCTTTTTCTGCTATTTATGTACATATATACATCACATATACATCATCTATTAAAAATAGTATTCATTTTCAAAATAATAACATTCATGATAGGGACCAAAAAGTAGTTTTAATTTTTTTTATTATGGCGCACCTTTATTAAAAAAAAAATCTTTATTATAGGGAAATATTAAAGATACACAAAATTTTTTTTTTCATTATTGTGCCAATACTGTATCATGTTAAAAAATCAATATTAACAATATTTATTTTTCTATGATCCTATGATGTTATAAAGCTCTTAATTTTTTTTATAATAACTAATATTAGTCCTAAAGATATATAAAAAATTTGGATTAATTGCCGCAGTCAGTATAGATATTTTTTCCTGATTTTTAAATTTTTGCTTTAAAAAAACCGATTGAGTTAAAGATCTCAAACTTTAAAAAAATACATGTTTTATTAGTTTCTACATATCGCATAAATATATAATAGGTATATATAAAAAAAATGATTATTATTTTTTTTTCTCTTTTTTTACATTTTTTCCTTAAAAAAACAATCGAGTTAGAGATCTCAAACTTTCAGAAAATACATATTTTATTAGTACCTATATATCGTATAAATATCAATCAAATATCTTCCGGGGGCAGATTTTCTTTGCTTATACCTAGGATATTTTTATATTAATATTATACCAAATTTATAGCACAACACAAGAATAGAAATTCTGTACATTGTTATATTATACAATTCAAAATTCCTCGTGTCGATAGGATTCGAATCCACGCCTCCTGGGAAACATGTCCAGAGCTGTACCAATTCAGCTACATTACGATGCTACTTATACGACGAAACTGATGGATTGCATTTTAACCTATGATAATTTCGTGGCGCTATCTGTGATAATTTGTTTAAAATATTACTTGGATGAAATAATTACAGAATTCAGATTGGACGAGAGATGTTGCACTGCTTATTTTTTTTCTAAGTGTTAAGTATCTAGACTATATTTTTTAGTGTGTACATATTTGATAAGCAGTGCGACACCTCTCGTCAGATCTGAATAATGTCATCCGAGTAATTTTTCACAATAGCATTTTCACAAGAAATGTAGCCGATTTGAATTGGGTGAACAAATATTCCACGCAAATCGGCCTTGGGAGAGGCCTATGTCCAGCCATGGACTGATACCAGCTGATCATTATTTTGGTGATAAAATCGGTCTAGTTGTTGGGTCTAGTTTAAGTCACAGGAAATAACATAAATACGGATACTTACCCTTCTTTTAGTAAAAAATACAACAAAATAATCACTTTTCCAAGATTTTTTCGTTTTATTGATTTTTTTCATGAACCTTACAAAAATTTTATACTCACGCTTGCACCATGATCTTGACTATTAACAAAGTTATACAATTCTCTTTGGTACATAAATGGAACTTGCACAGGTCTATCAGGTGTTTTAAAAAAGGTTTGTGTTGTTAAATTTTTGAGATTAAATCTGACTTCATAAAATGGCTGAAAATATAAAAGAGTTTTGTTTATTAATTGTTTTATAAATCTTAGCTTTAGGTTTATTTTACCAATGAGAAATGCTGGAAAAAGTATGTTGCCAAGAGGCTTCTCGTGGGCGTGGTCAAGGCCACGGCATTGGTTGAGACGACAGACGGTTGGGTACTGTGAATCTGCTACCAGAAATTGAATTTGACATAGAGTTTCATAAAGCTAAATTCATATATTACAATTTAATCTCCATTTATCATAAATAGAATATCTGGACTAGATACGGATAAAATACGGAGTATCACAAATAACACAAGGTTAAATTTTATAATAAATTTATGTAACTCGAAATCCCAAAGAATATTCGTATTAAGTACTTTTATTTATTTTGTAGCATTGGTAACAATCAGGCTACGGATATGTGTTCAGTCGCGAGAAAATAAAAGTACCTTCTAGGCAGGTGTGCTTCATCGTCACTAATTGTCAAGTGACATAGCGGTAAAAGTTTATGTCAATTAAAATCAAAAGTTGGGAATTTATATTCAACATGTAGAACATATATACGACCAAAATCATAAAATGAATCATAATCAATTAAAAAGCATCATTTAACGCTTTTAATTAAAAAAAATAACAAAAGTAATGAAGAATAACAGCAATACCTATATAAACAAGATAATATTACGCCCAAAAATACTACGGAAATTAAGCCCATATTTCGGGACGAGAAGTGATGGGTAGTGGTTAGTAATTAACAGTTAGTAGTTTCAACAGGTGGAAGGAGCATATTATATTGATGTTTCGCCTGACTTGTTATAAAAAATAGCTAACCATCATCAAGAAGAAAATCTGCCAACACAACCTTACGGTGTTCTGGCAGCACAACAGCCCTTGAGAGTCAAAGTATTCTAGGTCTAGCGTGTTCACCATATTAGACCACATTATCGCTTACTACCAGGTGAGATAGTGGTCTATGAGATATAAAAAATAGTAGAATTTAGCCGCGGCACCGGCTCATGTTTCTTACTTCAACAAATAAATGAAATAAAAACATTACGGAAAAATAAAACGCAGAGACTGCCAAAATTTGTGTATCAGCAGTGACGTATCCATCGCCGGGAGAAACAACGGTTTTAATAAAATTTTGTGTCTCCTTCTGAACCTGAAAATTGAATTTTATTTAAAAATATTATAATCATAAACATATTTTATTATTTCATGCATCAGGATTTTGAATTTAATGAACCACAGTATCTGTGTTAGAAATACAGTTATGTGCGCTTTTCACAGTGGCCCTCCGGTAAAGAAAAAACATTGTTAATAAACCAACAACCCCCGCATCGTGGTAAGACACTATCTAGTGTCCGCCTGGCCAGCTACCACCCTCAAGTTAGAAAATCTGTCGCCAAAACATCTTATGTGTTCCGGCAGCTATCCTTGAATGCCAGTTCCCATTTTAGGCCTAGTGTGCTTACTATCTTCGAAGAAAAAAAGTTATTTATTGTCAAAAAAAATTTGCTGGTTGCTTGTTGGGTTCTTAACGATTTTTTGCTTCGCCGGAGGGCCACAGTGAAAAGCGCACATACATTTTTCGACCGAAAAATTCATTGGTGCACGGCAGGGTTTGAACACGGTGCCTCTGGTATCAAAGCCGACCGTTCTCCCGATTACGCCACGGTTAAAAGTAAGTTTGAGGGCAAACTTACTTTTAACTGGCAGTTGCTATCTCTCCTTCCAGTGAAAGCGTCACTGACTGCAGTTACTGCTATTTCGTTATCAAAATCTTCAATTTTTTAATGTTTTAAAATAACAGGACAAGTACGACGCTCGCCTGATGGTAAGCAATGATGTCTACCTATTACAGATATAGCAGCATGCAAAGTTCCGATAGCCAGAATTTTGCATGTCACTAACACTGTACTCGTTATCTAGAGACATAATGATGTAAAGTTTTACATGCCCTGTTATTTCACTGGACACTTTTCCATTCAAACTGAAGACCATTCCTATTTCACGGCTGCTAGCAGAAGTCCTACTACTACAATCTGACAGATGGTTAATAATTGTTGACAGTCCCCTGTCATTTCTTATATTATTGCAATGTAGATCTAGCTAGTGGTTAAAATTAAGCAGTTGCCCATTTTTTTTTGTAGGAACTTACCTTTTTGTTTATGTAAGGCGCAGCTTTGGTTTCATTACTGAAATTAGTACTAAAAGCTGTTCCAAAAATAAGATTTTTCATATTCTTCTTGAAGCTAGACGTAAACGGATATTTAGAATCGGAAACATAGTTGCTTCCATTGAGCGTGAAAATAAAGCCCTTTGAATACATTTTAAGGTATTTGTTAAATTGTGATATAGCGCAACGGATCTGTAAAATAATGATTAAGCATAAATATAAATGATTAAAATAATTACATTTCTAAATGTTCAATACTTATCGGTCAACCAGAAGTTATTATTTATATAGCAATCGTCTTATTCTTGAGACATTTTTGCCAGTATCGCGTCAGGTGAGTGAGTAAAAGAAGTTGAAAGGGCATTTTATCAAATAAGCAAGTAGTAATAAAAACTGTCACTTATAGTTTATAGAAAAATAATTATAATAAAAATAAATTCAACGGTGTGAGAGGATAACCAATAAAAGTAGGTGTCATGACAAACTTAAGCTGTCTACAAAATACTTAAAATAGATAACTTACTTCTTCTGCCGAGTTTACATTCAAAGTCTTAAGCACAGAACGTTTGGTTTCTCCTTCAGAATAAAGTCCCAATATTGCCACTAAGTATAAAGATGCTGCCGGTGAAGAAATTGTTGATTGATATTGGAAATTTCGCTTCAAATACTGAAATTGATACAAAACTAGCTGACCCGGCGAACTTCATACCGCGAATATAAATAAACTGGCATAACATAAATATATGGATACGAAAACATACAAAAAACAGGCATTCCTAAACCTAAAATCTATGCCATTGATTGTCCATTGATCCATTGCCAAGATTGTGTCAATCAAGGTCGTCTATGGATCAATGGACATTTAATGGCAGCCATTTTAGGTTTTTTTTACACCGAACTGGCTAGCACTTGACCACTGTCTCACCAGATGTTAAGTGATGATGCGATCAATGCAGGAACGTAATTACACAGAAGATAAACTATTCACTCGCGCGCGATTTGAAGACCCCCATGTTGTACATAACTGGAAACATAGATTCAGGCTGGGTATTCCATTCCTTGGCGGTTCGTATGATAAGCGAAGAAGCAAGAGGGCCCGTCGGCGTTATCGGGAGAACGGTTGGCTTTGATACCAGAGGTACCGAGTTCAAACCGCCGTGCGCCAATGGATTTTTCTTACGAAAAATGTATGTGCGCTTTTCACAGTTACCCTCCGGTGAAGGAAAAACATCGTTAAGAAACCAACAAACCCCACATAGTGTTAGGACACTATATAGTGTCCGCCTGGACAGCTACCACCCTCAAGTTAGAAAATCTGACGCCAAACATCTAATCTGTTCTGGCAGCTATCCTTGAGAGCCAGTTCCCATTCTAGGCCTAGCGTACTTACCATCTTCGACTGCATTATCAGTTACCATCAGGTGAGATAGTGGTCAAACGCTAGTCTATAATCTATTTAAAAAAAAAATGTATATTAGTCAAATAACCCGTCCCTGAGCGCTCCGGGTGCATCACACTCGCCGCATTGCTGTAGATCGTTTTAAACAGTACCAACGAAAATTGGTTTGAACAAGATATAGTGAGTCAGTTTTTGAGATATAGCACATTTTCAAAATCGCAAATATAACTTTGTTTTTATATACAATTACTATGAAAAACAAAGTTAATTTTTTGCTGACGAAAAATAATAGTTATGAAATTCTCTACTGTGTTACGGAACCCTACTAGTGCGAGTACGACTTGCATTTAACCAGTTTATTGCATAGATGGGATGAAAAGGTTTTAACGAAAGAAAAGTTTTAAGTAAATTATAGAAGTAATTAACGCGAGCTAAGCCGCGGGGCACAAGCTAGTTAGTAAATATAATAGAATATTATGTCAGGCCTCTTTTATAAAACCATTAGCTTACGAGTAATCCAATATTTTGGATTAATTGTAAAATTTTACTCACGCATAAAAATGATGAAGTGTATCGTATGATTGATTTTCTGAATTTACCGAAGGCGGCGGAGCACTCCGATGAATTGGTTGCCTCTGTAGTCGTCATCGAATCTTCATCTAAAATATACAATGTATAATAGTTATTTGTTATACGACGCTCCAAAGTTGGTGTTATACATGTATATGCGAAGGACTTTAGGATTAAATCACGAGCAAAGCGAGTGGTTCAAATATAGAAGTCTTGTAGTATTCCTGGGCGTAGCGATGGTTACAAAAGTACGAGACGCAGAAAAACTTTGTTGCGAGCGAAAATTTGTGTGTTGCGAGCGCAGCACACAAATTTTCACCTTCACTATAGTGAAGAAAATGCTGGGTGCAGAAAAACAAAAACCAAAATGATTAAAAGTGAATTGAATAAAAAAATTGAGAGGTTTTGGCGAGAACGTTAAAAAGTTTGTGTGCTTTCATTGTTTTTTTCCTAAGATTTGTGTTCTTCCGCGTGTAATAAATTGTGCCGGTGAATCTATATGAGTGTAGGGAAACGATACAATATTGTAAAATATGCTATTTGCGTTCACACCAAAACTCCACTGAAAATTTTCAGTAAAGTCCACATCTCCACTGGGTAATGACTTGGACTGGACTATGGCTTCAATTTGAGCTGAATTGCGACGTTGACTCAACTTTATGACTTGAATTTACAAAATTAATTATTTTATAATTATAATACTTGCTTGACACTGGCTATGCACTAATCGTGTGGAGACATAATGGAACAAAAAAAATAAAGAAGAAAATTTTAAAAAGATTGTATATTTTTCATGCTGTTATTGCTGTTGTCTTGCTGGCCAGTGTAGTTATAGTAAAAATGAGGTTGGCGCACTGACATTAAACAAGTATTTATGCATTTTCAGTGGACTGGCAGTATAGAAAATTATTTACCCTTGTCTATTATAGGATGATAATATATATAACAGCTCACGTCCTTGAAGGTTGGTATTTTTTTCCAGTAAAATCTACGTACTTCATAGACGGGTACCAAGTAGTTAATAGTACAGTCCCACAAGTATACCTTGGCGGTGGTGGTTTTTGGAACTAATTCCGCTCTCATGAAACTGTGAGTTTGACGTTTGAGAGATTACCGCGACATTATTGTTGATAAATCTGCTACATTAAAATAGTTCAATAATGCCAAAAGTAATAAAAAGTGGTTTAAGAGAAACTGTTATCAAAGTACAAAGTAAAAGCACAGTGGCGCACAGCCGCGCCAAGTTATACTTGCCGGACTGTAGTTAGTAAAGTACCAAGCATAAAAAAACCCACAGAGTATCGATAATCGGTTTGAAATAAAATAAATCGAACTGTATATATACACAGTACCTAATCGATTATTAAACAATATCATAATACATCACGACTACTACCTACCTACCATGCAACTATTGATTCTAGGTTCCATGAGAATTATCAATAATTGAATAAATTAATTAACGATTATACACTACCTCATCCATACAGTGAGCTGTCAAAAATATTATCCTTTACTAGACAAAGTAAAGGTTCGAATTTCAAAAACTCTTTCCACGCTAGCGCGCAAAATGCACTGTTGCACGCAGATTTCAAAGGATAAACAGAACCTTTCCGAGGTTGTGAGGGGAAAAACTCTTTATTTACTACCACATTAAATATTAGGTACCTACACCTAATATTTTTTTATACTATTCAACTAGCTGCGTCCCGCGGCCTTACCCGAGTTTAATCTTAGTTATAAATATTTCTCTTGAACCACTTTATCTATTGATAAAAGTTGCATTAAAATCCGTTGCGTAGTTTAATAGATCTAAGCGTACAGACGCGGAAAGCCACTTTGCTCTGTACTATGGTAAGATTATTTAAAACGGCTTTACACTCACGGCTTTACACTCACAAAATTACTCCGACACGTTTTAGGCAGACATGTTTGATGACCTTTCTCACAGGAGTCAGGCCTACGTGCCGAATACCGTCGCAAGAGGGACGCGCGGTAGGCCTGACTGGTCCGAAAAAAATCCTAACCGTGAGAGAGAGAGTGTAAAACCGTTTTAAATAATTAAACATATTAAATTATGTTAGATATAATATTGTAGATAAGTATCTACAGAATATGAACGCAAACCGAAGTAGTAACCATTTTTTATCTGTGATTTTGATACTAACATATGTTTATTGGTTGCGTTGCGCATAATTAAAAATTTGTGATATGGTCTTATGCTTTCATTTACATTAGTAGATACTGTAAACTTTACTGTTAACTAACATAATTATTAGGATAAGTATTAGGTAATAGTGTATAGGAAAAAATATTATTATCATTGCAAATAATGTAGTATTTTTTTTTATTAAAAAAAAGTTAATTTTTTTATGAGCATAAATACTACATATGTACTAAAACTTTAGCTATCCCTGAATTACAGTCAAAATTCATGAAACTAGATCAATTATAAGGAAAAAACTTACCGTTTAGATAATCTTACCTTGACAAAACACAATAAATGTGCTATATGTTATAATGAATAAGAATAAAATAGCCGCCTTCATGATCACCACTAAGCCAAGTTTGAAATTAAAGAAATAAAGAAATAGAGGTCTTTATATAGTAATAAGGTTAAAAACCTGTAAATTATCTGTATAATTAACAGGTAATTTTGAAGCTTAACAATTGCTTCAATCGCAAAACAAATAAAAGAAATAATTTCCATATTGATGACAATGATGCATATTCTCTAGTTTATATTTGAGATACATATTTAAATAGCTCCGATCAAGTGCGAGTTGGATTGGCGCACCGAGGCTTCCGTACAAATTTGTCAGGTATAAGGACAAGCTTAACTTTGCAGTTCGATTCATAGAAAACGTATTGCACCAACCGCAAATAATAAGTTGTAATAGTACATTTACATTTTTTATTATGAAAGTACATATTTACGGTATTCAGTTTTTTTTCTTTTAGAAATGCTTCAAGACCTTGCTTCTTGCCAAATTTCATGATTCTAGGTCAAGTACCCTAGAAGTAGTACCCTAAAGGTATTGTATTCCTTTGTGAAATCGCAAAATATGCATAAATATGCGACGTAAACGGTCATATCTTTTGATCGCGTTGACTTACAAGTTTGATTTTTTCACATCCAAAAGAGACCGTACACCCAAAAAATTAATATAATAAAAAATCAACGTGATTTACGAACATACGGACAGATGGACTGACGGACAGACGGACAGACGGACAGACGGACAGACGGACAGACACGGACAGACGGACAGACGGACATACGGACAGACGGACAGACGGACAGACGGACAGACGGACAGACGGACAGACGGACAGACGGACAGACGGACAGACGGACAGACGGACAGACGGACTGACGGACAGACGGACAGACGGACAGACGGACAGACGGACAGACGGACAGACGGACATACGGACAGACGGACAGACGGACAGACGGACAGACGGACAGACGGAAAGACGGACAGACGGACAGACGGACAGACGGACAGAAGGACAGACGGACAGACGGACAGACGGACAGACGGACAGACACGGACAGACGGACAGACGGACATACGGACAGACGGACAGACGGACAGACGGACAGACGGACAGACGGACAGACGGACAGACGGACAGACGGACTGACGGACAGACGGACAGACGGACAGACGGACAGACGGACAGACGGACAGACGGACATACGGACAGACGGACAGACGGACAGACGGACAGACGGAAAGACGGACAGACGGACAGACGGACAGACGGACAGAAGGACAGACGGACAGACGGACAGACGGACAGACGGACAGACGGACAGACGGACAGACGGACAGACGGACAGACGGACAGACGGACAGACGGACAGACGGACAGACGGACAGACGGACAGACGGACAGACGGACAGACGGACAGACGGACAGACGGACAGACGGACAGACGGACAGACGGACAGACGGACAGACGGACAGACGGACAGACGGACAGACGGACAGACGGACAGACGGACAGACGGACAGACGGACAGACGGACAGACGGACAGACGGACAGACGGACAGACGGACAGACGGACAGACGGACAGACGGACAGACGGACAGACGGACAGACGGACAGACGGACAGACGGACAGACGGACAGACGGACAGACGGACAGACGGACAGACGGACAGACGGACAGACGGACAGACGGACAGACGGACAGACGGACAGACGGACAGACGGACAGACGGACAGACGGACAGACGGACAGACGGACAGACGGACAGACGGACAGACGGACAGACGGACAGACGGACAGACGGACAGACGGACAGACGGACAGACGGACAGACGGACAGACGGACAGACGGACAGACGGACAGACGGACAGACGGACAGACGGACAGACGGACAGACGGACAGACGGACAGACGGACAGACGGACAGACGGACAGACGGACAGACGGACAGACGGACAGACGGACATACGGACAGACGGACTGACGGACAGACGGACAGACGGACAGACGGACAAGAAAGTGATCTTATAAGGGTTCCTATTTTAGGTTGCCGTACCTCAAAAGGTAAAAAAAGGAACCCTAATAAGATCACTTTCTTGTCCGTCCGTCTGTCTTTCTGTCCGTCTGTCTGTCCGTCTGTCCGTGTGTCACCACCAATTTTCTCAGGAACGGGTGGACCTAGTAAGTTGAAATGTATACCAGATACTGAGGTCTATAGTCCCTTTTAGGTGTATAAAAATCAAAGTCCTGAGCCAGCACGATAAAAAGATATGGGCAAATTTACATTTTTGCGAAAACTTGTAAGTACCAAAATTTACCTTAATTTTCAACTTTTTTTATTTTTCAGAATTTTTCCTTTGCTTGTGTTGTAAGACCTTGCTTGTGACCAAAATCTGGCCTTCCTCACTCGCCCATAGATACTGCGCTTTATACGTAAACTTTCAGCAACACCGGTGGTACTATCTGCCAGTCGGTTGTCACTGCATTATTATTCAAATGACGGGATAACTGCGCATTCGTATTCTATATTACAAACGATTTAAGTTTTTCATAGTCATTTTGCGGGTTTGACAAGAAACAAGCATAATATGTTTCATTTTTTATGCTAACAATACTAAAATGACAACGTAAAAATCACTTTCTCGACTTTCAATTCGACTCTTAGTTTGGATGTTATTTTGTGAGTTAAAAATTCGTAAACATTTTATTATTTCATTGAGTCAACCCTTTACTCTATCGGGCGCGCGCCGGTACATCGCGCGCTGAACGAAGTAATAACAACGCTAGGTCGAGCGCCTTAGACACATTTTTGCTTGTATTGTCTGAAATAAACTTTGGCATTGTGTTTTTGTAGGGGAGTGAAGTATCTGTTACGTTATAACTATTATATAATCTGTGCCAAAATTGACAATTCTACGTCGACCAGAAGTATCCTATAGGTTTTGGGTCGAAAACCTATAGGGTACTTCCCGTTGACCTAGAATCATAAAATTTGGCAAGAAGCAAGGTGTTATAGCACAAATAAAGTAAAAAATTACAAAAAATAAAATATGTTGAAAATTAAAGGGTGTCCACATACAATCATAGTTTCAGCCAATTAAGATAGGCCTCTGCTTTATATGAGCGTTCATAAAATTTAGAGGTCTAGCTTAATTGGAACCTACCAACGTTGGTACGGAAGTCTCGGTGGGCGAGCCCAACTCGACTTTGCCGGTTTTTTATTTATTTTTTAGACGTATGTCATTGCAGACTTTTTAACCGACTTCACCAAAAAGGAGGAGGTTTCCATTTCGACAGATTTTTACGGTTCCTAATGTAAGGAACCTTTATAAGATCACTTTCTTGTCCGTCTGTATGTCTGTCCGTCTGGCTGTCCGTCTGTCTGTCTCTCTGTCTGTCCGTGTGTCACCGCCGATTTTCTCTGGAACGGGTAGACCTAGCAAGTTGAAATTTATACCAAATACTGAAGTCTATATATCTATAGTTCCTATAAGGTTTATAAAATTTAAGTTCCTGAGTTAACACACTAAAAAGATATGGACAAATTTAGATTTTCGCGAAAACTTGTATGTACCAAAATTTACCTTAATTTTCAATATTTTTATTTTTCAGCATTTTTCCTTTACTTGTGCTGTAAGATCTTGCTTTTCAGCAAACTTATCAATTCTAGGTCAACCGGAAGTACCGTTGACCTAGAATCATGAAATTTGGCAGCACATACAGGAAAAATTCTAAAAAATAAAAAAAGTTGAAAATTAAAGGGTGTCTCCATACATACATAGTTTCGCGAATTAAGATAGGCCTCCGAGTTATATAGTATCAGCGCTCATACAATTTAGAGGTCTAGCTTAATTGGTAACAACCAACGTTGGTACGAAAGTCTCGGTGGGCGAGTCCAACTCGAACTGGCCGTTTTTTTCTTGATTTTATGAACGGTAATAGATAGAAACTTAAAATTTTCACAAAACATGTATTGCTTTCGTTGTTATAACAACAAATACTGAAAACAGAATAAAGTTAAAAATAAAACTGGCCAAGTGCGAGTCAGACTTTTGTCCCACACACGGAGGGTTCCGAACTGAACACCAACTAAGTAAACGTTAAAACAAAGGTAGAATAATATTATATAGTAGTAATAGTAATAGTAGTAAATAATATATTAAATATCCGGTTGACCGAGCTTTGCTCGGTATTTTTTGCCACTTAAACAGACAAATATGACTCTTCCCGACATCTATTGACGAATAATAATACTATTATTTTTAATTGAGAGCTGCTTTATTCACATAGTTATTACTGTGTGAGTAAAGCAGTTAGCTAAAGCTACTTCTACTCGCCAATAGATGTCGGGAGGAGTAATATTTTAAGTTGATCATCAATAAAGTTGATTATTGAAAACACGACTAAAACAACATTTTCTGAAAATGATTCCTAGCTAGATTATCGATTTATCGCCCACGAAATCCCCTGTATACTAAATTTTATTTAATCGTTGCAGCCGCTTCCGAGATTCAGATTAAGGTAAAGACGATAGCGCCATCTTTAATGATCATCTAGATGGCGCGGCGCTAACGTAAAAAACTTTTTAAAAATGTTCTTTAATTTTTAACTTTGTTCTGTTTTTAGTATTTGTAGTTATAGCGGCAACAGAAATAAATCATCTGTGGAAATTTCAACCGTCTAACTATCACGGTTCATGAGATACAGCCTGGTGACAGACAGACAGACAGACAGACAGACAGACGGACAGCGGAGTCTCAGTAATAGGGTTCCGTTGCTTTTGGGTTCGGAACTCTAAAAACTAAAGGGAAATAGACTCTTGACATTTTCACACAATTGTCATGATAACATTCACAATATTACGGTTGACGGATTGATTGGTTGATTGGTTTAACGGACCATGAATAGGAATAATGAATGAATAGAAAAATAGAAAAAATATAAGTCAGCTTCTACTTCTGCCATATTCTTAAAAAATTAATCATAAAAAATGGCAAAGTTTTTAACCGACTTCAAAACAAGGAGGAGGTTTCTCAATTCGACAGTATATTCTTTTTCGACGGTGTATTTTGTTTGTTCGCGGATAACTTCATCGTTTATGAACCGATTTTGATTATTTTTTTTTTCGAAAGGAGATATCCCAAGTGTGGTACCATGGTAATTTTATCGAGGTTTGATAAGTATCTCCAGAGATATTGAGATAAATATCTCAAAATTGGTACTGAAAATGAATAGCGCGGCATTGAAGTCGGTTCTTTTTAGTTTTTAAACGATATTATTAATCATAAAATTGACACAAACGCCTTTATGAGGCAGCTTCCGAAAAACGGCCTTTCATGAATATTTCTAATACTGGTAAATAATTTATTATTATAGGCATCCGCTAATTTAGGCATTCAGTATGATAATTAGTTACCTATAATGATGATTTGAGTAAACTCAAACAAAGGGACAAACGCAATAAAAGTCTGAAAAATATTTTAAAATAGTGTATAAAACTTTATTTACCCTAAGTTACTTAGTTAATGTTTTTAAAATAAAGAAACAATTTCGTTAGTGCATAGATAAGGTATCCTCAATTACAGTACTGTTGCCCGTATATCTAGTGTAATTGTCTTAAATTATAATTCAGTATGTTGTTTCTATCTGCGACGTTGTCTACCTATGAAACCACAATGCTTTTGTACTCAGATCCGCACCCAGTTCTCTGCTATTTGTAAAATTAAAGAATGCTCTTTGATGCAGGAACGGAACATTCACTGGTCTTTCTCGAGTAATGTAGAACGTCATGTATTTCGATCACTTGGAACAAATCCATACTTAAAAGCTGGCTGCAATACACATAAATAATTAATGATTTTGCTAGTTATTCAATTCAATTCAATATTATTTATTTTCAGATCACAAACATCCATTTGTTAGTAATTAATTAGCTTAGGAATAGGTTAGTATAATGTTATTTGAATAAAATTATATACACTGATCACTTTCTGTCAACCAGTACATGCACAAAGCGCACCATGACAGGCGAATTGTATCTCTTCGCTGCAGTTTTTAGAATGCTGTTAGGACTATCTTGAAGCCTCCTTAGCAGCGAGGCCGTCTTCTTCCTAATAACGGCATAGAAGTCATCTGTCCAAGACTGCGCAAACATTTCGGACGCGCTGCAAAATCGAGGCAGACCCAACAACATTCTAAAATTTGTCATGTTATGTCTCACGCTACCATCTGGAATATGGCGATAGAAATATGGTTTTAGATGCCAAAGCAAGTAGGAACCCTCAACTGGTGGTAAAAAGTTTTCTTCCCATTGCAGATAAAGTAGGAAGCAATAATTCTTGATTGCAGAAAATATATTGTATAAGCTTTAGCTAGATAGATAAATAATTAGATTAAAATGCAGGGTTCAGATATCATCAGATTTAAGAAAGAATCTGTCTCCTCACTGTTTATCAACCGTATAGATCTATACGGTAAATATAATTATCGTCCAACAACTCAATAATGAAAATGAAAAAGAAAAATAATATATTTACAGCAATAGAACATAATACCAATAAATCTTAAGGTTAACTCGAAATCCGATACCATTACTAGTATCGTGCTCACCATTCAACTCTGCCTCACTGTCAGTTGTTTTCTGGACGCAGACGTTCCTAGCTCGACGTATTATATGTCTACGATTCCTGCGATACTGCCTACCTCCTGCATCTCGCAGTAGGTATGATCGCGGTTCGCTCCATTTTTTAATTACTTTCATATCTCTTATTTTATCACCATCCACTACCACTACTTTATCATTTTTATGTAACGAAGGGAGGTCTCTTTTCGATTGATCGCATCTACTTTTCTGTACATTCTGCTGTTTTAAAATTTCTTTATGATTCTTTTTTAGATTGACTTCTTCACGTAATAACTGTGAATCGGTAAACGAGTGTTCACTCGTCTGCCCTTCAGTATTTGAGCCGGTGAAACTATCTTATCCCTATGAGCGGAACGAAAGTTTAACAAACTAAGGTAGTAATCGTGACCCGAATCTAAGCATTTTTTCAGCAATTTTTGTACAGTGCGTATAGCACGTTCGCTCTTTCCATTTGACTGGCGATAATGTGGAGATGAAGTTACGTGCTTTATTTTTTTAAATTTGTTTTTACTACATTCACATAAAAAATATCGCCGTCATCCGAATCTTCCGTAAGCTGGGAAATTTTTAAATCATGCACTTTTTTACCGTCTTTCTTAGAACAAAATGAAGCAAAATGACCGCGAGTATTACATACAAACCACACGCTGCGCACCGCCACCGCGGCCTGCGCCGGCGTGCCTGCCTGTCACAGCGTCCACTTGTCCACCTAACGTTCCGCCACTCGTTCTTTTCACTTCCTCTATCTGAGGAGTCTCTTCTTGGGACAACTCTTCGGCATCGCCGATTTGTGCCGCCTTCGCCAAAGTCAAATCTTCCGTTCGCAAGAAGCGATCTCTAACGACATTGTTCGAGACGCCGCACACGATATGATCTCTTAGGAGTCCGTCGACGAGATGTTCAAACTCACAGTTCTTACCGAGCAATTTTAACGCTATGACGTACTGACTGATGCTTTCGCCGACTAGTTGGTTACGAGTAAAAAACTTAAATCGTAACATCGTTACGTTGCACTTGTTCCAAAATGTGCATCGAACTTCGACTTGAGAAAATCTAAACTATCAGCACTTTCTTCTTTTGTGAATGTAAACGTCGTATAAATCTCGTAACCCTCGGCTCCAATGAGGTTCTCCAACAGGCTTGCTTGTACATCCTTCGCCTCCTTGACGACGCCGGATGCTTTTAAAAACACCTCAAACTGCTTCCACCATTTTCGCCACGCATCAGCCCGCACTGCGGGGCTGCCTTCGATCTGCAATTCAGGTGGAGGACGAGCGTGTTCCATATTTGTAAACTGTTACACAGTTCTATAACACTCACAAAACATTTAAATATTTGCCGTAACTCTTTAAATTACAATTATTTTAATTAAATTCCGCTGCCACCATGTAATAAAACATGCTTGTACAATGAACACTGACTTTATTTACTTGAAGGTATTTTTCGAAACATTTGTAAACTACCTACATTTAATGTATTAAAAACCTATAGCGATTTTTTGTAATAACAAATCATACTACATAGACAACTAGAGGCACATCTAGCTAAATACATCTATAACGATAGTACATAAGAACTAAGAAACAAATACACATCTGTGATTGGTAGTCATCAAAATGAGTAATATATAAGAATGTTATTTAGTATTAGTTATTGGAATATAACTTTAGTTACGTGTTTATGTAATATACTAGTGAATTATATATTAAAATTTGTAACGGCTATTATCACGTAAATAGCCGTTACAAACTTTAATATGTGTAACTTTCACGATAACTTTAATAATCAAATAGTGAATTATATGTAAAAATGAATGTTATAACGAGTTTAATAACACCTTCTACAGTGCCTAAAGACATAATAGTAGATTATACAACAAGTGAATAAAAAGGCAATTTAATTCGAAGGACTAAGTTGGATCCCGAGAGCAGCGGAGGATTCTAGATTAGAATCCTGAGCGGAGCGAGAGATACAAGTACCGAGATTAAATTTTTTATTTACGAGACGTGTAATCTTTTTTTACCATTGACTGTGAGGTAATATATAGTAGTAGATACTTATATTTATGTTAATGATATTTTATACACGTCATAATAACTATCTGCATGCCAAAGTTCAGTGCAATCATCATCATCATCATCATCAGCCTGTATCAGTCCACTGCTGGACATAGGCCTCTCCCAAGATGCGCCACTGAGCCCGATCTTCGGCTCTTCTCTTCCAGTCACTGCCCACCGCTTTGCGTATGTCGTCGCTCCACCTGGTCACAGGACGTCCTACGCTACGTTTGCCGATTCGCGGTCTCCACTCTAGGACAAGTCTGCCCCAACGGTTATCAGTCCTGCGTCAGATATGACCAGCCCACTGCCACTTCAGCTTGCTAATCCGTTGAGCTATGTCGATAACTTTAGCTCTCTGGCGAATTACTTCGTTCCGGATTCGATCCCGCAGAGAAATACCGAGCATAGCTCTCTCCATAGCTCGCTGAGCGACTTTAAACTGGTGGACCAGTCGGACTGTGAGTGTCCACGTCTCGGCTCCGTATGTTATCACAGGTAGGACGCACTGGTTAAAGACTTTTGTTTTTAGACACTGTGGTATAGGCGACGAGACGACTCGACGGAGTTTTCCGAATGCTGCCCAGCCCAGCTGAATTCTTCTCTGGATTTCCTTCTCGAAGTTATGTTTGCCTAGTTGGAGCGTTTGCCCTAGGTAAACATACTTAGTGACAACTTCGAGTGGGATTCCATCTACGGCAATCGGTTCCGGAACAACGTGCTCGTTGTACATGACTTTGGTTTTGTCCAAATTCATCCGGAGACCGATGCTACGAGAAGAATCAGCTAGGCCATTCAACATCCTTTGTAGGTCCTGCAGCGTCTCTGCCATAATGACGATGTCATCTGCGAATCGTAAGTGAGAGATGTACCTGCCGTTGATGTTAATGCCACGATCTTTCCAGTCCAGCGTCTTAAACATATCCTCCAAGGCGTTAGTGAACAGTTTCGGGGATATGACGTCCCCCTGTCTCACTCCTCGACGCAGGTGGACATGTTTAGTTCGCTGGTTCTGTACTTGTACAGTCATCGTTGCGGCATTATATAGACATCTCATCACTTCGATATATCGCCAGTCGACTTGGCAACGCTGCAAGGACTCGAGAACAGACCAGGTTTCGATTGAGTCAAAGGCCTTCTCATAGTCCACAAAAGCTAAGCACAGGGGACGATTATACTCTTCGGTCTTCTGTACAATCTGCCGCACCGTGTGGATGTGGTCTATGGTGCCGTAACCGCTTCGAAACACGGCCTGTTCCGGAGGTTGAAACTCGTCGAGTCTTCGCGCAAGACGGTTCGTGATGACCCTTGAAAACAGCTTGTAGACATGGCTCAGAAGCGAAATCGGGCGATAGTTTTTCAATAGGGTTTTGTCTCCTTTTTTGAAAAACAAAACCACCATGCTTCTGTTCCATGCCTGTGGAGTTCTCCCAGTAAAAAGAACGAAATTTAATAGCTGCCGAAGCTGTTGAATTGCTGGAGCTCCTCCAGCTTTTAAAAGCTCCGTTGTGATTCCGTCTTCTCCTGGGGCTTTCCCATTTTTGAGTTGTTTAAGGGCCATCACGATTTCGTCTCGGCTAATTTCGGGCAGATCTTCTGTGAAGTGGCGGGTTAAGGTGGCTCTAGAATCCTCAGTATCGGGTTCGGGCCTTGAAGCATGCGATGCGTAGAGCTTGCCGTAGAAGTCTTCAACTTCCGACAGAATCTCCGGCTTGGATGCGACGACGTTCCCGGTTGACGTTGTCAGCTTTGTGAGGTGGCTTCTACCCAGAGGCTGGACAAACACTTTCGACCCCCGATTCTGCTCAATTGATTCTTTAATCAAGAGCGTGTTAGAGGATCGGAGGTCGCGTCGTACCAGCTTCTTTATGGATTTGTTGCGCGCCAGGTTAGTTGACAAAGCTGACAAAGGGTCTGTTCGTCTCTCTTCCATTAGCCGAAGTGTTTCTGCCGAGAGTTTGGACTTTTTGCCCGTACGCTTGCTCTCGCTAAACTTCGTCCCTTCATCCCTGAGGATTTCCACCACTTCTTCGAGTTTCTGGTCTACGTCATCTGTGGTTTCCAAGGTAGCGAATCGATTTTCCAATTTTAATTGGAATGTTTCGGACCCAACAGCGGTTTGGAGTAGGTTCGGATGGAGCGTAGACTTCATCAATCGGAATCTCTCGGCTTTAAAGTCGATATCCAGAGTGCCTCGTACAAGTCGGTGATCACTTCCAGTATTAAACCTAGTGATCACTGAGACGTCTCTGAATATGCGCCGTTTGTCCGTAATGATGAAGTCAATCTCGTTTTTAGTCACAAAGTCGGGGCTTTGCCACGTCCATTTCCTTTGGGGCTGTTTCTTGAAGAACGAGTTCATCAAGAAAAGCCCCTCTCTCTCTCGAGGAAATTGACGAGCATTTGTCCCCTGTGATTCCTACTCCCAAATCCGTGGGGTCCTATAGACGATTCGCCGCAAGTTTGTACTCCCACTTTGGCGTTAAAGTCTCCTATGACAACGTTGTAGTGAGCCTTGGAGGTGGTGTGTAAAGCTCTGGAGATATCTTCATACATGCTCTCCACCTCGTCATCCAAGTGTGTCGAGGTCGGTGCGTAGACCTGGATAACCTTGAGGCTGTACCTCTTGGTTAACTTAATTATGAGGTACGCTACCCTGGTCGACACACTGGAGATTTCTACAACGTTGTCACTGAGAACCTTGTTGACCAGAAACCCAACGCCGCCTTGGGCTGGCTGATCTCCTTCTCTGTAGTACATAAGATGGCCCGATTCTAAGGTTATGGTGTCCTCTCCCTGTCTTCGGACTTCACATAACCCCAGAATGTGCCATCTTATGTGTTCAGTGCAATCTGTTAATATTAATTTTCAGGCTTTGTTACCCCATTTCCCCCGCTTAGGGGTAGAATTTCAAAAATTGTTTCATAGTGGATATTTGCACATCACAAAGAATACACCCTCAAAAAATCATGTCTCTAGGACTAACGGCATAGGCAGTGAGTTGATATACATGGCAGTTATTCAATCAGTCAGTCAAACGCGTGTGGGATGATTTTGGAGAAACTGTTACACCCGTGACTCATAATTTTAATTGAAGAGTATGTGTACCAATTTTCGAGTCATTCGATACAGAATAAAAGGTTTCGAAAGTTTAACCCTCAATTGCGTTGATATCTCAGTCAGTCAGTCAGTCATGCAGTAAGGACTTTGGATTTGATATATATATAGATAATTATTTATTTCTAGCATAATCGAAGCATCTTAAATCTGAAGTAGCCCCAGCTGTAAGCCAGCTGCAACATCTCTTCAATTTTCTTCACTGGTAAAACTCCACAGGCATGGAAAAGAAGCGAAGTGGTTCTGTTTTTAAAAAAAGTTGATAAAGCCTGTGGCATATCTTTAATTACCTCATACATTTTCATATATCATACATATACGTTGTGGTAGGCCACGGTCGGGGAATATGTACAACGAAATGTGTCAAAGCAGGAAGGTGTTTAAGTCGCGGCTGAGATGGTGCCAAAATCATCAAGACCAAATAAACATGGATGCCCTCGCTGAAAAACACTCGGATGGTGACTTCCGCGGTTTCTGGCAGGCTACTAAAAAAGCGAACGTTAGGCCTGGCTTTCCCGTGAGCGTCGATGGAGTGACGGACCTCAAGGACGTTGCTAACACTTATAAAGAGCAATTCTCTGTTAAATCACCTTTGAGTTATAGGGCTAAGATGTTCGATGCTGAATTACCGCAGGGTCCAGTGGAGATAACCTTTCTTGCCAAAGATATTGCAAAAGTTATTAAAAATATGTCTAAAGGTAAATCTCCCGGACATGATGGGCTCAGCATTGAACATTTACAGAATGCCGGTCCTCACATCTTTGGAGTGTTGGCGATGTTTTACTCGTTATGCGTGAGTCATTCATATCTGCCCGATAACTTTATGCAGACTATTGTCGTTCCTGTAGTTAAAAATAAGACCGGCAATCTCGCCGATAAAAAGAACTACAGGCCTATCTCTCTAGCGACAATTATTTCCAAGATATTTGACGGTCTGCTTAATACACAGTTAAACAAAATCATAACATTGCACGACAATCAATTCGGGTTCAGACCAAGATTATCTACTGAGAGTGCTATACTGTGTCTTAAGCATACCGTCAAATACTACACAGACAGGCAAACGCCTATATACGCGTGCTTCCTCGACTTATCCAAGGCGTTTGACCTGGTCTCGTATGACATCATGTGGAAGAAGCTTGAGGATGTTGATGTACCCCGGGGACTTGTCAGCGTCCTCAAGTTTTGGTACGGTCACCAGGTAAACAGCGTGCAGTGGGCGGGCACGATACATATCGAATGGAGTGCGGCGTGAGACAGGGCGGGCTCACATCGCCTACTCTGTTTAGTGTGTACATGAACGCGCTTATCGACGGGCTCAGTAACACACGTGTCGGGTGCCACATTGATGGCGTATGTGTCAATAATTTGAGTTACGCGGACGACATGGTATTGTTGAGTGCGTCGATATGTGGCCTAAGGAAGTTGATGCTGATGTGTGAGGAGTACGCCTCTTATCATGGACTAATATATAATGTGGCTAAAAGCCAATACATGGTTTTTGAGGGACGTACGAAAAAACTCCGAAACGTTCCACCCGTTTCTCTCAATGGGGTCCCTTTGGAGCGGGTGGAGCACTTTAAATATTTAGGGCATATAGTCACGTCTGACCTAAGGGACAATGACGATATTGATCGCGAAAGAAGGGCCCTATCCAGAAGAGCAAACATGATTGCCCGCAGGTTTGCACGTTGTTCGGGGGAGGTGAAAGTGACGCTCTTTAGAGCGTACTGCACCTCCCTCTACACGTGTAGTCTGTGGGCAAATTACACACAGCGTGCCTATGGAGCCCTTCGCGTTCAATATAATAACGCTTTTAGGGCGGTGGTGGGGCTGCCCCGCTTCTGCAGCGCTTCAGGTATGTTCGCGGATGCACACACCAGCTGCTTCCACGCGAGTGTGCGCAGACGCAGTGCGTCCCTGGTGCGCAGGGCAGCACCAACATCGTCCTAAGGATGATCGCAGATAGGTTGGACTGCGCATATATTCGTCACTGCTGCAATAGACATGTTCCTAGTAGTGTCAGATGTATGTTGTAGTAGTGTCAGTATATTAGGAGTACGAGAATTTTATTTTATTTTATTTTAGATATGACATAAATATTGTAATCATTCATCTAATCTTCTTTTAATTATTGTATGACAATTGTAATTTAATTTTATAATTTAATCTCTTTAGTCTATGATTGTGACATTTTTATTAGTTTTACGATCTTATTTTAATGTGCTGTGTACCTACCATTGTAATTTGTCCAATATGGGCATGAGCCTGAAATAAATACATTTTAATTAAATTTAATTTTTTTTTATTTTTTATATACTCTTTTTTATTAAAACGAATTATGTTTCTTTACGACGGAACGTTTTCAAAATTTAAAAAGAATGATGCAAAAATATGGAGAAGTCAGTCAATTAGGGGGTGAGGAAACTTGTCACGTTGCCATGGGACGATCGGAACAAAGACTAATTTTATTTACGTATTTTTACATAAAACTCAAAGATTTCTCAGCAAAATGACCGAGCAGCTGAAATACATAGTGAAGGATTTGAATTCTACACTGGGAAGACTATGACTTGATAAAGTTCGATGCTCTAAATGAAAAGCAACTCTTGCAGTTGCTTGTGGACCTCCTAGTGAATTTTAATGCTGGAGATAAGCTGGATATAAACGAAGACGACACAGAGACCGTATCAGTAAGTCTACTGGAAATGCTTGCTAGCGTGAAGTACCTTTTGCGGCGGTTGCGGTTGCTAAGCCAGGGAAGGCAAGTCCGCAATTATAGCAAATGCCTGCCGCAATAATGAAATACTATTAATAAATATAAATACTAAATATAATAAATACTAATAATGAAATAAATGCTATAATACCTACTACTGAAATGATTAGTGGATGACGGGGACTCTCACCTTTATCAGGATATAAAGGTCCCGAAGTGCAGTGATCAACACTAAGTTGTATTTAAGTTAAGTATCGTAGAGTTTTGTAGAATCAATAGGATTAACTGTTATAACCCGCCTTTTGTAGTTTCCCTTGTCTAGGTTCCCTCATTACCCGTAGCGAGAGGTAGGCGCTCCGTTATGTTACAAGCCTTGAAAAACTACCGCCCGATTTTTCTTTTGAGCCATGTCTACAAGCTGTTTTCAAGGATCATTACGAACCATTTTGAGCGAAAACTCGACAAGTTTCAACCTTCAGACAAGGCCGGGTGCCGAAGCGGTCACGGCACCATAGACCACATCCACACGGTGCGGCAGATTATACAGAAAACCGAAGATTACAATTTGCACTACCCATGGAAGAATGGCGCAAACACACTCGCGTCAATTTTCTTTTATTTCACCATTGGATAAAGTTAAGGCTAAAACATATATTTAATTTTTTTCAAAATTATATTCCAGTAAATTACGGAGTAATTTGAATTTAAAAAATTAAAACGAAAATATTTTTTTTATAAATTCCCTAGTAAAATGATGTAAGTTTTGTTACTTTTATCACATTTACAGAGTTTCCATGTAGTAGAAGCTCAATTAATCTTACGTAATTATTATACGTTTTTCTAAAAAACTTTTGTTGCATAAATGCTCTTACATACTTTTTCCACGTGATATGTTACAGCTATACGTGCGTATATAAAAAAAAAGGCGTAACTGACGCCTTTTTTTCACGGTACTTTTAGAACAAAAGTATCAGTAAGCATAATTAAGCAGTTATTCTATACAGTATTTTCTTGTCTTTTATTCGTAAATGAAGTAACTGATTTCTCCCAGGCAAGCATAGGAATATTTTTAGCATAACTATGATTAAGTGTGATAAAAGTATAACTTTTTTTGTAAATAACATAATATACTTACTTTTTCTATGCTTAGTTAGCAATATAAAATAAATGTGATGCAAAAATTTCGTTTCCCTTCCGATATCTCTGTCAATATAAGTCATTTATATATGACGAAGATTCATAGCATAGTATGTGTTTGGAGAATAGAACAGCGAGAGCTGCTCCAGCACACTGTTCCACACGAGAGCGGGACATAGTCGCGACTTCGCAGCGCATTGGCTTTGCGGCACGTATCATTCACGACTTGAATGACCCTTAGATTATACCTATCGGGAAACACAGACACTGGCAAATTATTCCATTTATTGGCAGTACCTATGATAAAAGATGAAGCATAACGCTTGGTGCGAGGAGATGGACCACATAGCGGTGGCGCACATCTGGTCCGGTCTGGTAAAAGAAGAGGCAGGGTGGATAACTTTGCGCAATCGGATGGCATAGGTACTCTCCGAAATGCACCCGATAGGAAACGTGGAACTTTTTATTGTTTTACTTTTGTTTTAATTTAAATCAGGCGCACCATGCTGTCTGCTATAATTTCGTTCTTCTCCAAACAAAGGTTGTATGTAATTGCCAGAACCATCTCTAAGGTGCGAACAGTATGTGATCGGACTTGTGTTTGATATAAATTAAGCAACTGTCTAACCTGTTGGCAAGTGATGATGCGGTCGAAGATGATAAGAACGCTAGGCCTGGAATGGGAACTGGCTCTTAAGGATAGCTGCCGGAACACATTAGTTGTTTGGCCACAGATTTTCGAACTTGAGGGTGGTAGCTGGCCAGGCAGACACTAGATAGTGTCCTACCACCATGGGGTATTTGGTTTGTTAACGATATTTTACCATCACCAGAGGGCCACTGTGAAAAGCGCACATACATTTTTCCATAGAAAAATCCGCTGGTGCACGGCGCGGATTGAACTGGCATCAAAACCTACCGTTCTCCCGATTACACCACAGGACCCTTAAAACTAATGCCTTGGCTTGGCCATAAAACTAAGCTTTTTCAACGCTAATTGGACTGTTGACTCGTTTTTTTTTCATCATATAAGCTAGCGTTTGATCACTGAAGAAAAGATGGTGCACACACTACGCCTAGAAGACTAACGAGCTGTGTATTTTTTTTTTTTTTTTTTTTATTGTCGCAACACTGTAAGGACGTGGCGGCGAATTTTCTCTTTGATGGTGGTAAGCTACTATTTGATAGGAAGTCAATCGGAACATCAATATAATGTATCTCTGAAGTGTCTCACACTTTATATTTTTGTAAATTGTTAAACACAATCCAAAATTTCATCGTACCGACGGGACTTGAACCCGCAACCTCCGGAATAACATGTTCCGGTGCTTTTCTAATTAAGCCACGGTGCGAAGTATCGTTACGACGAAATTAGTCGATTGCATTTGTTAACCCAATTATGCATTGGTGGCGCCATCTACGACTACTTATTACGCAAGTTAATCATTCGGAAGAAATCATTACAGTTTTCAATAATTACGGGTTCAAGTCCCGTCGGTACGATGAAATTTTGGAATGTGTTTAACAATTAACATCAATCAGGAGCATATAATAATATGCTCCTACCACCTGTCATGTAAGAGCCAAAGTTAAGAGATGGCATCAGTAAAATTCCAAGAAGCTCAGGTGGTCTGCCATCTGTACGGAAACATTTCGAATAGTTTTTTTAGCTTGGCAGAAAATTGAACTAGAACCTAGATCTTAGCTGCATTGAACTTGACCAGATTGGCATCGCCCCAATCGAAGACAGCCTGTAAGGACAAGTTTATGCGCTTGACTATATGAAATTGAATTTGTGCCACACTAAACTGTGTATTGGACGTATAGCTCTCTACAACGGTATTGTCGTCTGCATTCCCAATAATACCGACGCCATAATAAAGACGCCAATTAGTTAGAAGAGCAGCCATCATAGATTATTCTGAACGACAGGTCACTCAGAAGCAAATACAAAACTCAGACACACAAACCAGTGGCAGTCGTAGGATGGATGGATAGACTTGCTTATAAGATTCCCCCACCTTCGTTGAAACCCGTATTTTCGGTCATTGACACAAAGTATAATAAAGTTACACTATGTATGCAAGGAGCCGGTTGTTCAGTAAAGATTGCAAAGCCTTGCAGAGTATTAACGTGTCTAAAAGTTGGCAGGGTCAGCAAGACTGCCTTTTTGGGCACAGGTTGCACGTTGGCAAGCTTCCAAGTTTTTATAGATACTAGACCATTTGTCATAGAAAGGCGAAAGAAACATATCAATACAAAAGCGAGATCAGGCACACAGGTCCTCAGGATTATGGATGAATTACCATCCGGGCTACCGGCTTTGTTCACGTCTACATTCTGCAGTTTTTTTTCAATCTTAGCCTGACGGATAGGTATATCTGACATTTGTTTCACGCATCCAAGGAGACGAGAAAGTGTCTCACGGGCAGTATCAAAAAGTAAAGACTCCGTAAACAGAGAAGCAATCAAATTCGCTTTCTCTTTGGTGGTATGAGCTAGCGCCCCATCGAGTTTCAGCAGCGGAAGCAGTGAGGGCCGACAAAAGATTGAGTCAACTTTTAAATCAAAGCTATGTGGACTAATCAAGCCACCCGTAAAGCATTCTTGCAGAATTAGGCAGGCAGCATTGTTAAAGGCTTTCTTCCTTGCTGACACATTTTTGGCTTTGCGGTTTCGAGCGTCAACCCAGTGCAAGTTAACTGCATGCTTTGGCGCTGCAGTACGGCCACATTTAACCCCGAACCAAGATTAAGCTTTGCTTTATATCACCTTTATATGTACCTTAATGTAAACGCTATAGCGTCGGTTCTGCTGACGCGCGGCCACTGCCGCGGCTCCCCTCCTCGCTACGCTCGTCGGCGCACGTAACGCAGTGGTCAATGTTCTCTAGTGTGTTGCCTTAGTGTCAGACTATGACTTCACCTAATATTTTCGTTCCATTTCACGCATTAGCAAGTTTTTAACGGGAATTAACAATAATAAAAATATTAATTTAAAATATTTTGACTTAACTCCGGCAGCTAAAATCTATTTGGAAGGATCAAGATGAATCCTCTCGACCCTCCCACAGCAGCAGAATCCTCAAATTCAGGTGACTCGTTTTAAGATCCCAGCCGGTGTGTTTGTCATAAAAGTATTATGCATAAGAAATAACGAATTTTAAAATTAGAATAGAGATAGCCACCCTGGCTAACTATTTCATTAACACAAATTGCACACAGGCGGCTTTTTTTATATCCACAGCAGTGGAAGCATATGGCGTATCTTCAGTTATGTTATTAAATATACGCAGGATTTTTTACGTATTTACCACATAGATAGATAGATAGATAAACACTTTATTACAACATTCAAATTAAAAGTTAACAAGTGGTAAATAAAACAATGTGGCAACAGGCGGTCTTATCGCTTAAAGCGATCTCTTCCAGACAACCTTAAGGTGGAAAGGAATAGATTAGCATACATGGCGGTATAGGTGTAGAAAAAAAAAAATAATAAAAAATAAATAAATAACAATAAAATAAAATAATAGGTATGTACATAATTGAAAAGGTACATATAATTTATGTAATTTAATACATACATAGCAATATATACATGTATAATGTCATACAATACATATTATATTTATTCATATAATACAATATACACATATTTCATAAAAGAGAATTGTGATCAAAAGCAATAGCAGTTCGGGAGATATAGTGGGCCTTGACGCGATCTTTAAACGTAGTAAGAGTCTGTGAGCGTTTAATTTCCAATGGAAGCGCATTCCAAAGCCTGACAGCTTGCACTGCAAATGACTTGTCATAGAAAGAGCTATGGTGGCTAGGCATGGACAGTGTATGATTCTCTGATGACCGTAAACATAAGGCATTGGAGGTGTGAAGGAATTGGAACATATTTTTGAGATAAGGTGGAGAAGTAGGATGAAATAGAATATTGTAGAGAAGGGACAGGATATGTGCATTCCGGCGAAGGCGAATTGGAAACCACTTGAGCTTAGAGCGAAATTCAGAGACATGGTCATATTTGCGTAGGCCAAATATGAACTGAATCGCAAGGTTTTGTAATCGCTCAAGTTTATTTAGCTGATCTTCTGTGATGTCAAGATAGCAAGCGTCAGCATAGTCAAGAATGGGAAGAAGAATAGATTGTGCAAGCGCAACTTTAGTAGCAGTGGGCAATAAATTTCGAAGCCTCTTTAGTGCAGCAGCAGAAGCAAACATTTTATTGCTGATTGTTGTCAGCTGAGGTCCCCACGATAAATGCTGATCAAAAATAACCCCCAAATTCTTTGCAGTTTGGCTATAAGGAATAGTTACCCCCTCAAAAACAACCTGTGGAAGCGTGACCCAGTCGATTTTAGCAACAGTTCTGGAACTACCTATAATTAGGACTTGTGTTTTTGCGGGATTTACTTTAAGTCCGTATGATTGACTCCACTGAGAGACGTTGTATAGATCATTATTAATCTGACCTACTGCCTCAGACAAAAAACTGATAGGAGCTTGTGAGTAGATTTGGAGATCGTCTGCATAGAGGTGGTAGGAAGAATTAAGATGACAGAAAATAGAATTTATGAAAACAGCAAAAAGAAGAGGAGATAGCACGCCGCCCTGAGGCACGCCGACAGTAGTATCACACCAAGAAGAAAAAGTATCTTCAATGCGGATCCGCTGACGACGACTAAACAGGTAACTACGAAACCAGTCAATCACCGTAGGAGATATGTTAATCGAGCGAAGTAATGCAAGGAGAATGTCGAAATCGACGGTGTTAAAGGCATTACTGAAATCGAGTAGCGTAAGCACAGTTAACTGTCCATTTTCCATAGCTAAGCGGATATCATCTGTTATTTTAACTAGGGCAGTAACTGTGCTGTGACCAGGGCGGAAGCCAGACTGGAAAGGATTTAGGAGTTGGTTTGATACAAGATAGGAGTGCAACTGATTATGGACGAGACGCTCAAGAACTTTGGAGAGGAATGGAAGAATAGAAATGGGACGGTATTCAGTAAAGGACTTAGGATTAGGCTTTTTAGGTAAGGGTATAATTTGGGCATCTTTCCATGCAGAAGGAAAGGCGTTAGAGGATATAGAATAACACCACATGACCCAATCCGCTTCTATGTGAATGAGAGACTCACGAAAAAAAATCGCATGCTGCTTAGAAAAACTCGCGAGCTCACTAAAAGAAACAATTGGGTATACCTCTGGACTAAAGAAGGTCGCATTTATGCGAAGCGCGATAAATCATCTCTCACACACAATATACGAAGCGAGCATGATATTGTGAAGATTTTTGGCGCCTATTCAGAAAACGTTCCAAAATAATTTTAAAGATAATAGATTAGTAGAAAAAAAATACGCTAATACATTATTGATAATCTTGTCCCAGCTCTTCTGTGTTATGTATAGTAAATATTTTATTAGAAATCATGTGGTACAGTATGTTATTCTATTAATATCTGTAAAATTACTGGAAACTTCCCTAATAGAAATACAATATATAATTAATTATATTCTTATTAAAAATATTAATGAAACCACTATATCCTGTTGCAATAAAAAAACTCCAAAACTTCAAATAAACAATTATTATTACTGTCGTAAAACTATGTATACCTATACTTTGCGGCCTTACTATAATATACTCGTAGATCTGTTCCTCGATATTGTAATTATGCTACATTTTACTATTAATAAGATCATTTATATGTGTATTGCGGCTAATGATATTATATTCAATGTTTTTAAAACTGTTGAGTACCTAAAACCTATTGCTATTTTATCGTGTATTTTATTTTGTTATCAATGATGTCGAAAATGAAAAGATTCAAACTCGGTTTATATAACGCTGGCTCTTTAGGTACAGGACATGTTGATTTACAGATAGCAATTACTCAATTTAATGCAGATATAGTCGCAATAAATGAAACCTGGCTTAGACAGGGTGAATCTGCGCGGGCGCCCACCGTGCCCGGTTATCGGTTGAGACATATACCGCGGCCCGAGGACGTACGTCACGGACGAGGTGGAGGGGTAGGATTCTACGTTAAACGCGGCGTTAGACTTCGTATCTTGTCGCATCCTCAAAGTGTTATTGAGCAGATGTGGTTATCGACGACTGTAAATGGACAAAAATTAGCTATAGGAACTGCCTACCGCCCGCAGTGGCTGAATATAGATCTATTTATAGATGCCATAACTGAGTCTGTAACGACATTTTCTAGGTACGATAAAATTGTATTATTAGGCGATTTCAATGTTAATGTTATTGATACACGTAATATTATGTCTCATAAGCTTCAACAATTTTTGGATTACACGCAGTTAAGTCAAATAGTAGATCGACCGACGCACTTCTCTCAAGATACAGAAACGCTTATAGATTTAGTTTGCACGGACGCCCCAGTCCATGAAGTGACAGTTAATAACATAACAGGCTCTTTAGGACATGCGATGATAAATGTAACGTTAAACTTAAAACGAGAAAAAATTGCTCCTAGATCTATCACTTATAGGCCAATTAGGCACATTGTTATTGAAAGTTTTAATTTTGATCTGAATTGTATTGACTGGTCTGAACTCTACAATATGTCTTCAGTTAATGAAATGGTCTTACAATTTAATTATGAAATTACGAAATTATTTGACAAACATGCACCAATTAAAACTACCATTATCAAAGACAGACATTACCCGTGGATAACGGATAATTTAAAATTAATTTTTAATCTAAGAAATGAAGCTTTTTCTAGACACCGTGCCACCAATTCGGATAGTAGTAAAGTGTATTACAAAAGCCTAAAGTCTTTAGCCAGTGTTAGTTTGTACAATGAAAGGAAGGCATATTTTGATCATTACATTAACAAAAATTCTCATAACTCTAAAAGCTTGTGGCATAATTTGAAAAGTAATATATTACCTAACACAAAATCCCATGACACTCTACCACACCATTTAAGTGACCCCGATACAATAAATCAGCATTTTCTTAATATTCCTGGTAGTGACACAGTCCGTTTATCAGAGATGACCTACTTTGAATATCATCAGTTCGGTAATACTTTATTTTCACTTCAAACGGTAACAGAGCTTGAAATCGCGAAACATATACTAAGCATTAAGAGCAATGCAGAAGGCGCCGATCGTATTTCTATGGACATGATTTTGTTAACTCTACCGCGTACTTTACATATTATAACTGCTATTATAAATAAATCTTTAACATCATCTCAGTTCCCGGAATGTTGGAAAAAAGCCCTAGTTACACCGATACCTAAAGTGCCTAATCCTGTCACATTAAAAGATCTTCGCCCAATTAGTATTCTACCGTGTTTGTCTAAGATTTTAGAAAAAGTGGTCCACAATCAGTTATCTCAATACTTAGAAGCCAACAGTATTCTGCCAGAATTTCAGTCAGGCTTTAGAAAAAATAGAGGCACTGTCACTGCTCTACTAGATGTGACGGATAATATTATTGATAGTTTAGATGCAGGTAAAGGAACTATTCTTACATTACTTGATTTTTCTAGAGCATTTGATTGTTTGAATATTCCCCTGTTGCTATCTAAACTTTCTTATTACGGTCTTAGCAAGCAAGCTCTAACATGGGTCAATAGTTATTTATCTGGGCGATCTCAAGAAGTTCATGTCAATAAAGAAGATGGCTCTATTGTCAAGTCAGCATCGATCCCAGTTAAGCGTGGAGTCCCTCAAGGATCTATATTAGGCCTCTTGTTATTTATCATATACACGGCTGACATTTCTAGCCAAATCAAAAACTGTCAGTTTCACCTCTACGCAGATGATACTCAAGTTTACGTATCTTTTCCACCCAACGAAATATTGAGTGCAATCAAAATTATGAATACAGATCTTGATAGTATTGCACGGTGGACGGAGAAAAACTCCCTGGTGTTGAATGCTTCGAAATCGAAGTTCATGATTCTAGGATCTAAAAAGCTAATAGCCCGTATTTCGTCAATGGAACCAAACATTTGTATTCTTGGTCAAAAAATTGAATCTGTGGTCCAAGCACTAAACCTGGGGATTGTGGTAGATAGCCAGCTTCGTTTCGAAGAACACGTGTCAAGCCTAGTAAAAAGTTGTTTCTTTAGATTAAAAACTCTGTACAAAATTAGAAATGTATTGAGTGAAAAAGTTCGGATAACATTGTGCGAGAGTCTGGTTTTATCTAAATTGAACTATGGAGACACTCTGTACGGCCCTCGTCTACTCTCTACCACAAAACGGTTAATTCAGCGCGTGCAAAACGCTTGCAGTCGTTTTTGTTTTAAAATACCTCCACGATCGCATGTTACCCCTTTCCTAAACAGAGCCGGCTTGCTAAACATGTCCGCACGTAGAGAAGTACATTTAGCAACACTTGTCCACGATTTAATTAAATTAAAAAAACCCGAATATTTGTATAAAAAACTTATATGGTCAGCATCTCTCAACAACTATAATACCAGAGCCTCTAGTTACCTACTTATTATAAAAAAGCACAGAACTACAGCATTTCGAGGAAGCTTCCGTTATCAAGCAACCAAGTGTTGGAACAACATACCTCCACCGTTAAAAAAACTTACTTCAAAATCTAGTTTTAAACAAATTTATAAAAATATGTTATTGTCTGAACAGTTGCTTTGATGTCGGATGTTCACTAATTTATAAATTATTATATATATATATATATATATATATATATATATATGTTTATATATATATAATTTGTTTAATTTGTTTTGTTTATTTAATTACTTTTCATAATATATTGCTACCTGCACCCCGTGGCTTTGCCCGCATTTAATCCCCTTTATTAACCTTGCTCTTGTGTCATTCTATTTGTTTACTATGTAAAGATTATTAAAATTAAAATTAGTTATCTGAACAGTTAAATTGATATTGGATGTTCATTCACTCATTAACTGTTAACATATTGATTATTTTACTACTTTGTTTGTTTTATTACATTACATAGATTTATTATACTTAGATAGATTTCAGTAACTCTTTATTTGTATACCATTATTGTAATTTTATCTGTGCCAGAACTAACTTACATACACCATTAATGTTTCTTTATATACCTAGGTTAATTAGTTATTAATGTGGCGACTTGATGCGAAAAAAAAAGGGGGCACTGCTGAAAATCAGCGCACTGCTGCAGTCTATGTAGTGATGCATTATGCTGAGCATGTGCCCATTTCGTAGCCAATCATTAATTATAACCTACCGATATTGTAACTATGTACCTACTTTTATGGCTATGAATAAATGTGTTTTCTTTCTTTCTTTCTTTCTTTCTAATAATTGAGGATTTGGCAAAGGATGGGTAGAATTAAGTCAAGGATAGGAATCAGCATGTTCCGGCTTATACCGTCGATTCCGACTGCATTAGATGTAATAGCGAGTATGCTCTTCTTAACATCACAAGCGGTGAATGGCCTAAAGAAAAATTCAGGACGGTCAGGAGTCGTGAGGTTAGAAAGATGATGCAATGTCGTAATTTTATTTGTGTCACATACGTCTTTCAAAGTAAAGTTTTAGCCACAGAATAAGTAAGTAATAAGTGATACAACTTTGTTTGTTATTTTTATCACACTTAATAACAGCACTTCGCAAGTTACTATAATTTTTCTTAATATTTTCTCATGGAAGAAAACAACATAATTGTTTACGTACAAATTTTCTGTAAAAGCGGGCTGGAATAACGGCGTAACTCGAAATAAAACTACGAAGTTTGCCTAATTTCCATAACAACAAAGCAGTTACTTTAGATGTTTCTCAATTTCATATTATTATTCCATATATTAATGGAGTAACCACCTAATTTAAGATTTTCTCAAAATCCAGAGCTTATTTAAAAAAAATTAAGTATACAGGTATCTGTATGAAAATGTTTGCTACCATGTTTCTAAAGACACTAATTGTCTAGGACTTCTTCACAAATCAGTTTTTTGACGCTCCTGAAAAGTTGGTGTTTTCATCTTACGCCATTTTTCCATGGGTAGTGCGAATTGCCCCGTGTGCTTAGCATTTGTATACTATGAGAAGGCCTTCGACTCAATCGAAACCTGGTCCGTTCTGTAGGGCTATTCTGTAAGCTATCTCGACAGCGGAATCCGCGGTGAGATTCGAATTTCGTACTACGAAATTCAATCGTAACACGATCGTAATACGGTTGAGTTTCGTAATACGAAATTCAAATCTCACAGCGGATTCCGCTACCGAGATAGCTTACAGAATAGCCCTACTGAAGTTCTTGCAGCGTTGCCATGTCGACTGGCAATATATCGCAGTGATGATATGTCTATATCATACCGCAACAATGACCGTAAAAGTACAGAACCAGCGTACTAAACATATTTACCTGCGTCGAGGAGTGAAACAGTGGGACGTCATATCCCCGAAACTGTTCACTAACGCCTCAGAAGATATGTTTAAGATGCTGGAATGGAAATATTGCGGCGTCAATATTAACGGCCAGTACATCTCTCACTTACTTTTCGCAGATGACATCGTCATTATGGCAGAGACGCTGCAGGACCTACAAAGGATGTTGAATGGCCTAGCTGATTCTTCTCGTCACATTGGTCTGCAGATGAATTTGGATGAAACCAAAATCATCTACAACGAGCACGTTGTTCCAGAACCGATTGCTGTAGATGGAACCCCACTAGAAGTTGTCACGCAGTATGTTAACATACAACGAAATTCAATCGTAACACGATCGTAATACGGTTGAGTTTCGTAATACGAAATTCAAATCTCACAGCGGATTCCGCTACCGAGATAGCTTACAGAATAGCCCTACTGAAGTTCTTGCAGCGTTGCCATGTCGACTGGCAATATATCGCAGTGATGATATGTCTATATCATACCGCAACAATGACCGTAAAAGTACAGAACCAGCGTACTAAACATATTTACCTGCGTCGAGGAGTGAAACAGTGGGACGTCATATCCCCGAAACTGTTCACTAACGCCTCAGAAGATATGTTTAAGATGCTGGAATGGAAATATTGCGGCGTCAATATTAACGGCCAGTACATCTCTCACTTACTTTTCGCAGATGACATCGTCATTATGGCAGAGACGCTGCAGGACCTACAAAGGATGTTGAATGGCCTAGCTGATTCTTCTCGTCACATTGGTCTGCAGATGAATTTGGATGAAACCAAAATCATCTACAACGAGCACGTTGTTCCAGAACCGATTGCTGTAGATGGAACCCCACTAGAAGTTGTCACGCAGTATGTTAACATAATGCAGACGCTCCACCTACGCAAACACAACTTTGAGAAGGAAATCCGGAGAAAAATTCAACAGGGCTGGGCAGCATTTGGGAAACTCCGTCGAGTCTTCTCGTCGACTATACCATAGTGCGAAAAGACAAAAGTCTTTAATCAGTGCGTCCGGGTGTAAGGGAGCACAAATACCACCCAGCCAACCTCACCTGTCCGTGGTGCATCCTGCTGAGCAACAAACGAGGCTCTGGCGACCGACAAATGGCGGTATAACCATTTCAAATTATGGCGTAGCTAAATACTACAGGCCGGTGACGGGCAGCAGCGTCACCGGTGCGAGGAACTACGTCCTGCGATTGCCAACCCGTCTGCCCAGCGTGGCGATTAGGGCATATTCCTCCCAATGAGCCGAAGATTGGTCTCAGAGGCGTGTCTTGGGAGAGGCCTACGTCAAGCAGTGGACTGCCACAGGCTGATTTTGATGATGATGATGATGATGAGTGCGTCCTACCTGTCATGACATTTGGAGCCGAGATGTTGACGGACACGAGATGGTGACACTCACGGTTCGACTAGTCCACAATTTAAAGCCGCTTAGCGAGCTATGGAAAGAGCTATGCTGTTTGTTACGGTGTTTCTCTGCGGGATCCAATCCGGAACGAAGTAATTCGCCAGAGAACTAAAGTGTTCGACATAGCTCAGCGGATTAGCAAACTCAAGTGTCAGTGGGCTGGTCATATCTGCCGTAGGACCGATAACCGTTGGGGTGCGGGTCGGAACACCTCCTCTTGGTGTACCCTGGGTATCGGCCGACAACTTATCCCAGTAAACTGAGTTGACATTTTTTCCGAGTCAACTGGTTAAGTTGTCGACCGATAGCGACGTTCCGACTAGAAGGGCTCCTCCGCGAGTCCCTCTATATTGAGCAGAGGGCACACCGTAACGTGGCAGGATGGACTCGATGGTGGGCTTGAGCATAATACTCAGGCTTAGTGGCCAGTATTCGCTGCAAGAGGGCTGCTCACATGATCTTTTCATGAGAGCCCGACGGTGGACGGTGTGCAAGTAGGGGTAGTTGCCCTTTGCACACTTGTCAAATGAGGGATAGAGGGTGTGGTGAGTTTGAGGAGAAGACGAGCCACACTCCTCTTAAGCTGTGGGTCCGACATACTCGGGCCGAGTGGTGGGCCTGGCGATGGTCGAAGAGTAGGGTCTCGCATGCTACTGGCACTGACATGCGAGTCGAAAAGCGGACGGTGTGCGAGGGGTATTTGCTCTTCGCACACATGTCATCAGAGGGACGGAGGATGTGAGGCAAGGTGCCACATTCCTCTGTCATTGTGGGGTAACTGTTGGAGGGTCGGGGGACTCTCCAACGGCTTGCACTCCCCACATGACGGTTCAGGGTTGACCTTTGTAAACAGGGTCAGCCCTCCGCAGCGGCAGAGGCCCTTTTGGGTCTGTCACCGGGGCAAATGACCGGGGCAATGCTAGCGCGACCCCATCTTGCCCCACCACGGTGGATGCTCACTCAAAATTTTCAGTGCGATATACTGCCCTTTAGGTAGCGAGTCCCACATAATTTTCTCGCTTCCTTGGGCGAGTGGTACCCATAAAGGATTTTACTGAGTTAAAATAAATTTAAAAAAACAGGCAAGCGCGAGTCGTTCATAAGGTAAACAATCGTTCATAGATGGCGATATATAGTAAAAACACGTTTTTTTGTATGTGGACCCCCATTTAGTTTTTTTTATTTTGTTCCGTTCTTAGTATTTGTTGTTATAGCGGCAACAGAAATACATCATCTGTGAAAATTTCAACCGTATAACTATTATGGTTCATGAGATACAGCCTCGTGACAGACAGCCAGACAGACAGACAGACAGACAAACAGCGGAGCAATATATCCGTAAGTAATGTAAGTGAAAGTAGCTGACCACAACTGTTCATTGTGACGTATTGAAACAAACATAGACATCTGTAATTTATTTATTATTATATCAATATATTGGTGATATTGTAATGCATAATACGATACATTGAACAAATAACAATACGTTTTAAATTCAGAATTAAAATAAAATATACCGTTTCAGACAAAATAATGTTTTACAATAAAAATCACGGCAATATTAGCTGATAATAGTCGTATAATCACATAATTTGCTTTGCTCTGCTTAAGTACTTTTATGGGACGACTCTATTTCCGCATATTATGGGAATTCTGTTCACCTCAACTACGTAGAAGTAGGCACGATTTGCGATAATGGAAACAATCTTCACACCCTTGGGTAAAGCTGAAAATAAGACAGAAAATATTACTTACTTAACAAATAATATGCATACTAATATGTTTAAAAAATTAATGCTTAAGACAAGAACCGACCGAACACAAGCGTTTTAAGAAATTTGGAGGGTGTATTTGTGAAGTGTAGACATCCACTAAGAAAGGGTTTTTCAAAATTCCTCCCCTAAGTGGGTGAAATGGAGGGTTGGTCTTTCTATGACACTTTTTATTCTCTGAAATCAATTGTCAGGGTCAATTGTCTACATACACATACTCTTTAATAGGGAAGATGGTAAAGTAATACCAATGAATAATATGTGAATAAAATGATAATAAAGTATAAAAGAAGGGTCACTGTAAAGTTTTTCTAAAATCATCCCCGTACGCGACCCATTAGTTTTTTGTATAAAATAAATAAATTTAAAAATGTAACCAAGTATTCTTTGGCCCCATTGGCCTGCCCCCCGTACTGCCTCAGTCCATGGAAGTCGTGGTTGACGTCTTCGATAGACTGTACAGCCTGTGTACAAAAACATTTATCTGGTCGGTCTTACAGCAATGTACGCCACCAAGCACCGGCCACCACACCGTAAAACTAAGACGCTTGGCTGCATGGCTTTGGCCGGTGGGTGGTCACGAGTCGCGGCAAAAGCTTCCCACTGAGTCACCTCATTAGCACCACCCGGGGACGACGTGTAGGGATTCATATGTTAGGGTACTCTCCTAAAAGTCTGCAAATCAATATAATTTTTTGGGTTTTATATAAATGAATGTCTTTGTCAATTGGTTAAGCCATAACTTGAAAAAGAGTGGACCGATATGGCTTATTCTGTTTTTCATGTGTTTTTATGAAAGAAAGGGAATTTTACAGAAAATAAATTAAATAAATGAGAGAAGTTTTTAACGCGGGCGAAGCCGCGGTGTTGCTTGGGGGAGAATGAAACTGCTAGTATATTATAAAAACATTTATCTAATTACCATTTAAATAATATTTACAAGTTTAGTCTGCTTTATATCTGGCGGAAATGGTTAAATTTTAATGTGCTGACAGATATTGTAAAAACACATTTTACACTACATGCCAATTTAAAAGTAGGTTCATCGATATCGTATTAAAAACGTTCTTTAAATCGCTGACTGAAGGCTTCCAGTTTGTCCACAAAGTAGTTTCTATGAGTTTTTAGAAATAGGTACGCAAATTGCATACATACCATAGACAACAAAACGGAATAATATTAGGTGCTTGAAAAAGTAATAGTATACCAATCATAATTGGAAGATTTGGTAACTAATATCGATAACGATATTGTTTACTTTCCCATATCTAGTGACGATATAATCGTGAGCATCCCTATTGCTTGAATATGTAATGACACCTCCCCCAACCCCCTATGTCTCCGATAGAGAGTGTGGCTGCTCACGAGATTTATAATTACATTTTTTGATAAAATTTACCTTTCAGGGAAAAGTTTTTTCACCCAAAAAATAGTGTTGTCACCCAAAAAACAAAATGTTTTTTTTATTGATGTCAATCGCTTGAATATAATCTAGTCTATGCTTATATGTTTCATTATTCTCAAAAAAAAATATTCGTTTCTGAAAAGTATTAACTTTAAAAACGTAAGACGTGTAATCCCAGAAAATAGTATGATAATTACATGAAAAAAGAGTTATTGAAATCGGACAATATTAAGATATAGAAAAAAGGTTTTTCTATTTGTATGGACACGCACGCGGTCTATTATCTTCTTAATTAAGTACCTAAGTGAGAAATATTTTGCGCATAATTAAGCATATTTTCTAAGAAATCTCTATATACATTTATATTATATACTAGCTGACCCGGCGAACTCCGTACCGCGAATATAAATAAAATGTCTAAGTGCAAGTCGGACCCGCAAACGCAGGTACATACTTGTATGGGGACCCCCTTTTTTATTTAATTATATTTAGTTTTTATCGGTTTTTATATACAAATAGCGAATACTCATGTATAAAAGCGCTATAATGACAACCATCAAAATGTGTCAATACAATGACAAAAATTTCTGAACGAACCAACTATGACAACCTGGGACAACCATCAAAATAACAATATTTAAATACCTACGCGATAATCCGAGTAATGTGGATATATTATGTTGTCGATTCTAAACCCTTAATTATATACGTGCTTCAAATTTCAATTCGAGAGTGGAACAGAGTCTAACCTACCGTACCGAAGGGACAAACGTTAAATGTTTGACAGGAAAAAAGGTAGTACAGTTTATATGGCAAAATGATATTGTTGTTTTTATTATCTTCCTCGCATATTTTCCATATTTTCTCACCGTTTAAAGCTTCCCTGGACTGCGATAAACATTTCAAACCCAAAATCAGCTAAATCGGCCCAGCTGTTCTCGAGTTTTGTAAGACTAACGAACAGCAATTGATTAGATAGATAGATAACTCTTTATTGTACACCACAACTTATAAGATATATACAAACATAAAATGCGAAATGTAATATGAACCGTAATTAAATTTAACCGTTAAAATTAAACCGTTGATTTTTATATACAAAGAAATAACATTTTTTTTATCCAACCGATGTGCCCCAAACATATTTCATTAGAAAGGCAATGTGCGGAGATGGTTTTAAACCACTAAAACAATGCATCAGGCTTTTTATTTTTCTTTATTTAGTGTAGTAGCACTGTAGCATACGCCGAGTATTCTCTACGCAATTATTATAAACTGGTCAAGTGCAAGTCCGACTCGCACTAGTAGGGTTCCGTACCACACTACAATATTTTATAAGATCGAGCAAAAAATACCACTATCATTTTTAGTCAGCAAAAAATAATAATTAATAAACATTTTATTTCTTGTAACACCATCTAACGTCTAACAAAGGTGTTAGGGATCGACATTTTAATAAAATGCCATCTATGGGACATTTACCCACCTCAGTGTTCATAGATCGGGTGAAATGCTGAAAAAAACACGTTTCTTGTATCTCTATCATTTTTAACTTTATTCTGTTTTTAGTATTTGTTGTTATAGCGGCAACAGAAATAAATCATCTGTGAACATTTCAACTGTCTAACTATAAAGGTTCATGAGATACAGCCTGGTGATAGACGGACAGACAGACAGACAGACAGACAGACGGACAGCGGAGTCTTAGTAATAGGGTCCCGTTTTACCCTTTGGGTACGGATCCTTCAAAATTGGCCCTAGCGTCTTCACCATCTTCGACCACATCATCGCTCACCAAGTGAGATAGTGCTCAAATGTTAGCCCATAAGATATAAAAAAAAATCAAAAGAACTGACTTCACATATAGTGTGAGTAATTTTCAGATGCAAGTTTGAGATGAGTATATCTCTGTTGTCTACTTATTGATTTACTAGCAGCCCGCCCCGGCTTCGCACGGGTAGAACATATATGCTTACAAAATTTGCATCAGTTTGTTGCATCGAATATAAAATATTAACATATTTTTAACAATCATCGTCATATTTCAACCAATTTACACAAAACCTTAACGAATTATGCACCTAAGACCTAAACCTTCCTTATAAACACTCTGGCTATTGGTGAAAACCGCATGATAATCCGTTCAGAAGCTATTGAGATTATTGCGAACAGACAGACAGACGCAGTGATGGACATTGTTTTATAATACATACGTAGTGATATTGGACGGGCCTTTGGCGTAAAGGATAGTTACCCTAATTTTGACCCGAGGGTTGTTGGTTCTAATCCTAGCTATATACCTACCAATGAAAGTTTAATGTGCATTCATAAATCATAGGTTTTCGTGGGATCATTAAATCTATCAATAATTAAGATAGTTTAAAAACTAAAACAACTGACTTCAATGCCCCGCGAGTCAATTTCAGTAGCAAGTTTGAGACGTTTATCGTCATATCTCTGAAGATACTTATCACATCTCAATGAAATTACAATATGACCACCTCGAAAACAAACCCTACCGATTACAAAAATAATCATTTGAATCGGTTCACAATTGACGGAGTTATCGCGTAACATACACACACAAAAAAAGAAAGGAAAAAGAAACATACAGACGAATCGAACTTCCTTCTTTTTGAAAGTCGGTTGAATAGTAGCTTACCACCAAGGAGAAAATCTGCCGCCGTAACCTTACGGCGTCCCCCGATGCAAAAAGTAGGGCTATCATACGTTTAACGTGTGTATCTGTGTGTCTGTCTGTAGTATCTTAGCACCCAACCGGATGAACCGATTTTGATTTAAAGTAAGGGTATTATACGTTTAACGTGTGTATCTGTGTGTCTGTCTGTAGCATCTTAGCATCCAACCGGATGAACCGATTTTGATTTTATTATTACTTACTGCACTGGCGCGCTGACACCAAAGTGGGTCTTAGCCTTCGACATTAAGAGACGCCATTTCTCCCTGGAGGTCGCGCAACCTCTTGTCAATCCGACACCTGAAGCTGGTTCAGATCTTTTTTGACTACATTTTTATTTTTACATTTTATTATTGACTGTTTTTTTTTTATAGATGACTTCATCGAGAGTGTTGTTAGCTTTGATTCGTGAAAATTCGTTCAATCGTTATAAAACTATCAGCTTTAATCAACTTTCATAGATCTAATCAAATCTTCTTCAACGATATTGTAAGAACATGGAAGCATTGACCTGATGCTGGGACATCTCCTGGACTCTACAGAATACTCAAATCCTTACCAACTTACAGCTCAGATTTTAAATGTCGTGTTTAGAGTCATTGGAATGCTTTTAATGAAAATATTATACAAGGATCAGTCCGGTTGGTTTAAAATATTATAATATATATATATAGATCATTATTATTTTATACAATAGATCATATTATTATACTATATTGACTTCAAATTGATTGTGATCGGTGGGGATCTACAGAAAAGCTAAGCTATAATAATATGTCTGCAGTAACTATGACCTATTCTGTGGTTTCACTGCAAATATTTTATTAATTTTGCGATGCGTGTATGTGAAATCCGTGATATTTTCTAGAGTTTTCATTTGAATTATATACTGTAAAGAACAATTTTAATTTATAATATGTGGCCAAGCTAATTAACGTAATTATTTGGATACGGATTAATACTATATACTTGAAAATAGCCCTGGAAGTTATGTAATATTTTTTAACAAAAAATTAAAGATTAAAATGGTTACTGTGAGTCAACCTTAAGAGATAGACATATGCTATTGCGGATTTTTTTGTAGGTCTTATTATGTTGTACAACTCTTTCATAGAAACTATTCTTCCATCTGTTTTCAATTGAGCAGCGTTCGTAAGAAACGTGTTTTTTCGACCGTTTTAGTCGATTTAGGTTGCAAATTAGGTCTCCACGAATGTGCCTTTGATTTAAACGGGATAATATACAGCCTATTTTCATTTCGAAAGTTCATTCTATATGTTTGTGAAAGAATTTTTTTTATCGGTCCAGTAGTTTTTGAGCCAAATCATTACAAACATACAAAAATACAAAAATACAAATGTTCTCTCTTTATAATATTAGTATAGAAGAACTTACCGGGTGTTGGTCTTCCTTTGATGCTGGCCTTAAATACAAATTTTTGAATACCATTTGATACTTTCACCTGATTATTGTTTTCTACCATACCGCAGAACTTTGCATCTTCGTTAAATATCGTGGGAATATGGAAATTCTGCAAAGGAGAAGAAAACGTCTGAGTGTTCATTATGCTGGATGTTCCAACAAATATAGTTTATTTTTTAATTTAACTAATTATACAAAGTTAATTTATTGTGTAAAACCAATAAACAACAAGCCTGCTACATCATCGATTATATCATCACTTAATATCAGGTAAGATAGTCAAACATACAGGTTGGCAAAAACGTCTTGAAACGGAACTATTTTTTTCTGGCATGGCAATAATCTAATCTGTGATAAAATTTCCTATGTTAACTGTGGTCAGTGACTAAAAATTTATGAACAAAGTTTTTTTGTGCAACTTAATAGTAGCATTTTAATATTTTCCGTAACCTACGTGACTTAAATATGTTTTAACATGAATAAGACTATCCGTAGTTCGACCACAGAATAATGAATAGTACAAGTTCCACTAAAGAAGTAATTTTAAAGTTTACCGCCACTCTCTCTGCTATCGGGGTTACTAGTATATAGCAATAGTGGCGCCCCTTTTTATTTCTACTCTATTTTGCCAACCTGTATGCTCATCGCGTGAAAAAGAAGAAGTTTTTATGCATAATCTTTATTATTACATAGTATAAAACAAATTCACTTCTAGCTGTCTGTATGCTTAGACCTTTTAAACTACGCAACGGATTTTATTGCGGTTTTCATTAATAGATAGCATGATTCAAGAGGAAACGTGGGTACAGCTGCGAGGTTCAGCTAGATAATACATATTTCTTGCAATTCTTAAGCTATATTTATAGGACATGCCTGTACCGCAGGAAATCAGTTTAGATATTTCAATTATTAGGTACACAAAATTTCCATTACATGTCAGAAAAGAGCTATAAAGATTGTGACTATATTGTGTGTGTTATATTGTTATATTGTGAGAGTGTGTGAGTGAAATGAGATAGGTGTATTGGATGTGCGTGCACCCCTATATGTGTGAGAGAGTGAGGTGGTTATTGCGAATTGTCCATAATACATTTTCATACCTGATCTGCTATTCTGCTGATGTTCATAGTTGTTGTAAAGTTATCAAAAGCTGGAAAACTAACGTCAAGAGCTTCGATCTTCATACTGTTACGGTTTTTTATGATACAACCCATGCTAGTGCCCTTATCGGGCATTATTAATATATTTGTATACAAACCGCTCATTTGAAATTCTACAAACTATAAATAAATAAAATAAAATAAACGGACCAATCAACCTCTTCGTTCTAGATGTGGTTCTATTTGCCAACTTTAAAAAAATAAGCGCAAAAATGAAAGGCTACTAAAAAATTATAAGATCGTTTAAACAACTAAAATGACCTAGTTCAAATGCCGCGATATTAATTTTCAGTACCAAGTTTAAGGTGTTTATATCCATAACTCTGGAGATACCAATCAGATCTCGATGAAATCACTATGGTACTACATATATGTATATGCATATGTATATATACGTTCGAATTGAGTAACCTCCTTTTTTGGAAGTTGGTTAATTAAGATCGTTTTAAAAACCGGCCAAGTGCGAGTCACGCACCGAGGCCACAGATTATATAATAGTTACTGCGTAACCGAGGCTTCCGTACAAACTTCTCCAAACTTAACTTTGAAGTTCGAGCCCTAGACCGATGCCTAGACACGGTTAATGCACGAAATAATAAGTTTATAATAGTTAATTAGCTTTTTTGTTATAAAATTACATATACATCGTGTTTAGATTTTTTCCTTTATAAGTGCTTCTTGCCAAATTTCGTGATTCTAGGTCAATCGGAAAGTATCCTATAGGTTTTGATTCCCTTTTGAAATTGCAAAATATACGACATAAGCCGTCATAATTTTATTAAACGTACCGTGAGTATAATCCATTATCACTATTTAACCGGAAACCGGTCGCTTATATATCAACTTCGACCTTATCACGTGAGTAGTTTACTGGTTAAATAGTAGTAATAAACGGTCATATCTTTTGATCGCTTAAACGCTAAAGGTACGGACACACCGCGGCGTCGTGCGATCTGCGGGCGCAATCTCAGTACATTTCAATTGTTTTCTGATCGCGTTTGGTGTGAACCAGTCGATACAAATACTACTGCGCTATCTGATTGCAGCCTAGATCGCGCACGCAGGGCGCCGCGGTGTGTCCGTACCTTAAAAAATACCGTAGTCCGGAGTATTTGATATGAGTTTCAACTTGATACTACTACGTGTTTCTGAGAAAAAGGTTCTTGACAGACGGACAGACGGACAACAAAGTGATCCTATAAGTGTTCCTTTTATCCTTTTAAGGTACGGAATCTTAAAAACACAGGCGAACTGAGAACCACCTCCTGTTGAAGTCGGTTGAGGAGAGTTACTACACACATTTAAATTAACGATACACATTTTTGTAGCGGTAGGACTTCTGCTAGTCCGCCTGGGGCGGTACTACTACTTTGCCAATTAATTTTCAGTCGTGAAATAGTATTGTTTTTCGGTTGAAATGGCAAGGTGTCCAGTGTAATTACAGGCCATGTACCTTTGTGTCTCAAGGTAACAGGCGCAGTGCAGTGACATGCATGGTTCTGGCAGTCCAGAATGTTGCATGCCGCTGTGTCTTTAATAGGTAGACGTCATCGCTTACCATCAGGCGAGCGTCTTGCTTGTCATGTTAACTTATATCATAAAAAAAAGCAATATTAATGATCGTGTATAACTAACTCACCTTTGCCCGCAATTCTTCACTATATGTGAAGTTTAACATTGCTCTTATGTTTACGTACGACGTATTCACCCAATTGTCTGGAGTAATATAAAAAGGTTGAACTTTACCTTTTTTAAATCTGATCTTGAACTCCGGCTGCAAAAGAATTAGTTTTGCATTAAATTACGTATATTCGTAACATTACCCTTATAGTACACTAGAAGTGTCCCGCGGCTTCGCCCGCGTTAAAACCTTCTTTTATTTACTTAAAACTTTTCTTTCGTAAAAACGATTCTATAAATAAACTCATCAAATAAATAAGAAGTAGCCAAATCGATTCACCCGTTTTCATGTTATTGCGTGACTGAGGCAATTTGGGATTCCTATTTATAAAACCCTAAAAACCTAAATTTACAGATGCCAAATTTCGGCGCAATCCGAAACAATATTGATTTTCACACTTTCTTACCCCATTGCACCATCTTAGGGGTGGAATTTAACACGAATTTAACACGTTTTACTTATTTATTTACAGAAGTACTTGTGTGAAATGTCGAATAAAACGACTATCCAAACTTTGAACCCCCGCTTCATCCCCTTAAAGAGTGTATTATGAAAAATTCTTTATTAGCGAATACCTAAGTCAAAATAACTATCTGCATGCCAAATTTCAGCGCAATCCGAAACAATATTGATTTTCACACTTTCTTACCCCATTGCACCCCCTTGGAATTAAAAAAAAACCTGAAACACGTTTTACTTATTTTTTTACTCAAGCACATATGTGAATTTTGGGATAGAAAAGACTATCTAATCTTGTTTTTCCATACAAACTTTGAACCCCCGTTTCATCCCTTTCAGGGGTGAATTTTGGAAAATCATTTCTCAGTGGTAACTGACGTCGTAGTAACTATCTGCATGCCAAATTTCAGCGAAATCCGAAAAAATATTGATTTTCACACCTTGTTACCCCATTGCACCCTCTTAGGGGTGGAATTTAACACGAATTTAACACGTTTTACTTATTTTTTTACTCAAGCACTTATGTGAAGTTTGGGAAAGAAAAGACAATTTAATCTTGTTTTTCCATACAAACTTTGACCCCCGTTTCATCCCTTTCAGGGGTGAATTTTGGAATATCCTTTCTCAGAGGTAAATGACGTCGTAATAACTATCTGCATGCCAAATTTCAGCGCAATCCGAAACAATATTGATTTTCACACTTTGTTACCCCATTTTACCCTCTTAGGGGTGGAATTTCAGAAAAACCTGAAACACGTATTTACTTATTTTTGTACTGAAGCATTTGTGTGAAGTTTCGGATAGAAAAGACTATCTAAAATTGTTTTTCCATACAAACTTTGAACCCCCGTTTCATCCCCTTCAGGGGTAAATTTTGGAAAATCCTTTCTCAGAAGGAACTAACGTCGTTATAACTATCTGCATGCCAAATTTCGGCGCAATCCGAAACAATATTGATTTTCACACTTTCTTACCCCATTGCACCTTCTTAGGGGTGGAATTTCAAAAAAACCTGAAACACGTATTTACTTATTTTTTTACTGAAGCACTTATGTGAAGTTTCGAATAGAAAATGCTATCTAATCTTGTCTCTCCATACAAACTTTGAACCCCTGTTTCATCCCCTTCAGGGGTGAATTCTGAAAAATCCTTTTTCAGAGGTAACAAACGTCGTGATAACTATGTGCATGCCAAATTTCAGCGCAATCCGAAACAATTTTGATTTTCACACTTTGTTACCCCATTTCACCCTCTTAGGGGTGGAATTTCATAAATACCTGAAACACGTATTTACTTATTTTTGTACTGAAGCACTTGTGTGAAGTTTCGGATAGAAAAGACTATCTAATCTTGTTTCTCCATACAAACTTTGAACCCCCATTTCATCCCCTTAAGGGGTGAATTTTAAAAAATCCTTTCTTAGTACACCCCTACGTACTAAGACAAATATACCCTCTAAATTTCAAGTCTCTACGAAAAGCGGTTTAGGCTGTGCGTTGTCTGTCAGTGAGTCAGTCAGTCAGTATGTCAGGACAAAGATTCTTATAGTATTAGATTGTAATTATAAGCGATGATAGTTAGACCCAGCAAGATAGGTAATATCAGTCTCTAGGAACAATTTTTGTAAATGTTTTTATGATATTATGTGTAGCAAACAAGCAAACAGCCCACCTGGGGTGTAAGTCTCTACATTGATAGCGATGCGTCTTGTCATTGCAAATGTCTGCTAGAAGGAGGGGCAGCTAAACAGTTGTTATCTGCATCTCTTTTCGTATCAACGATTATCGTTCAAAATTCATCACTATAGATGTAGAGACTACCGGCCCTGATGCGAAGTCGTCACCGTTACCTAACACTTGTAACACTAGGGGTTGTAGTATTTCATAATAACACCTCCATTTATTTTCATGATCCATAATTTTCATATTTTATGTAACTATTTTATTATCTCGTCCTTCCGGTGGAATCACAGAACAATTTCAAATATTTAAAAATACTGAGATGACAGCAGAAGATATCTTGGACAAACGAGGAGTCTAGAAATGATCACGAACGAAAACGGATGTTTTTTTGCCCTCAAGATAAATAAAACTGGCCAAGTGCGAGTCAGCAACGCGTCTCTTATCGCACACTTAGGGAGGGTTCCGTACAATACGAAACATAACAGAGTTTCAACCTCATATATTTGATTAATTAATATTACCAAGAATATTTGGTTTGGTCGCGATATAGAAAGACGGGGCTCGTTTACTAGCGCCATCTATGTCATTTTGCCGAATCTAATTAGATAGTTGGCGTTTAAAAACACGTTTTTTGTATGGGGACCCCCTATAATTTTTAACTTTATTTTATTTTTAGTATTTTTTGTTCTAGCGGCAACAGAAATACACCATCTGTGAAAATTTCAACTGTCTAACTATCACGGTTAATGAGTTATAGCCTGGTGACAGATGGACAGACAGACAGACAGACAGACAGACAGATAGACAGACAGACAGACAGACAGACAGACAGACAGACAGACAGACAGACAGACAGACAGACAGACAGACGGACAGCGGAGTCTTAGTAATAGGGTCCCGTTTTACCCTTTGGGTATGGAACCCTAAAAACGAGAAAATGAAAACTGAAAAAGTCTGAAGGCACACAGCTGATTTTGTTGTAGTCCAGATATTCTAAATGTGGAAAAGGAGCATCTACTTCGTTTGTAATCCTAGGAAGACGGTACTGCTTTTTCAGTTGTAGTCCAGGAAGATGGCACTGCTGCTTCAGTTGTAGTCCTGGAAAGCGTCATTTTACTTAAAATCTGAAGTCCATATTACCTCAGCGTCATATTTCTCCCCACTAAAATCTAGTTTCCCCATTAATTAACAAGTTCCAGTCAGTCGTTTTTACAGTATTTTTATGATTATAATTCTTGTTATTTATCTTGTCTATTATCTGTGAGACGATACATTGAAGAAGTCGGTATCGATCTCATGGTCTGGCCAGCAAAGAGTCTTGACCTGAACCCTATCGAGCATGCATGGAACGAGCTTGGAAATGCCAGTCAGGCACGAATTCCACCATCTTTAACACTTACTGCTTAAAAACAGACCTTTGTTTTTGAACAGAAGAATTCACCTTAATACCGCTCTTAGAAAAACCTATGGAGGCAACGCAAGGTACTGAAGTATGAGGTGGCCACGTCTTTTCCTACGAAACTGACGAAAAAATAATTAATTTTAAGTTTTCTTTTAATTTTCATTCATCAATTTTTAATAGTTATTTGAATTACTGCAGTTTATTATATGCGTAATTAATTTTTAATTTAAAGAGCTCGCTTGTGTGGTTGCAAAGTTATTTTGAGTTAACAAAGTGATCCTTTACTTTTGCGGGCGAGTGTATATACTAAAGTTTTTATTCAAATATTTATTACATTTAAGCTATCAAACATTACCTTTACACTATTAGTGTAGTGTATGTAACCTTAGATAAACAAAATAGTATAGTAACTTTTACCTCAAAGTAAAGTGCAGTTACTGCCAGAATACTGGTATCGCTGGTAACGTAGCCATCGCCCTCTGTTACTACTTCAGTTATGTAATTCTCAGTTTCATTTTTAATCTGTAATATTAATAGATCTTTAATACTATCTTATACTTTGCTACAGCTGACTTGCGTGGACCTAAGTATGTAATTCACGTATGCACGAGGTTGTATAATGTATGTATCAAGCATCAGTTAAATATGATTACAACTCACAATATTGTTTATTATATAAATAGCTTTCTTTGAAAATTTTTAATTAGTAGCGCGTCCCGTGATGAGATATTCCATGAAATCATCGGTAAATGGATTTTCTTTTCTTCCGAAGAAGTTACTTCCAATGACGGTATAAATAATGCCCTGTGCATTTCTTGATAGTTATTCGTTGAGTGTTGATATACTACTTCGAAGCTGTAAATGAAATTAATTATGTTAATTTTACTACACTAAACATTACGCAAATATAATACCACACAACAAAAAAAAACACACTGCACATAATAAATATCGTCATCCCTAACTGGATTTTAAAATTTAAAATGTGTGACAGTTCGATGTGCAACGTTTACAACAAAATCATTTTCACAGAATAAATAATAACGTTAAAATGTTATAATATTATTATTGTACATATATATAAACGTTAGATACAAGGTGTCCCAGAAAATAGTGTCAAGCGGAAGTCCATAGGCAGAACAGCTCAAGGAGTATCCAAATCACCTCCATCTATGTTCTGCGATTTTGGTGGTTTAGGAGCTATGGCATTTCTTAACAATTTCTACTAAATTACGACTACAGTGATATTTTTGGACATACTGACCCACAAAATATTGAGATAATTGGCAGATTTTTTTTTAATGTAGCTGCATAACTGATCAATAATAAAACAATAAAAAAAACACAACAGCATTAACCGGTTTGGCAAAAAAAAAGTAATTGAATTACAGAAAGTGAGAAAACATCAAGTGTTGTTCAAACTTTAAAGGCCTAAAAAAAGACAAAATATTTTTATTTCGAACCAGTTTAATTAACTTTTTAATTTTATGAATAATCTTTGTTACAAATTTGATTAGCCTATCTACATCATACCTAAAATTTTATTCAAAACTTCATTCAGAATGATCACTTTTTATAGGAGTAACTAAAGTAAATAAAACTAAACGAAAATACACAAATTAATTTCAGTAGGTACTGAAATTACACCGACTAGTATATTTGATTACATAAAATTAAAATAAAACTGGATAAGTGCGATTCAGACTTTTGTCCCGCACACGGAGGGTTCCGAACGCCATCTATCCAATTTCTATCGAACTTCTAACACCAACTAAGTAAACGTTAACACAAAGGTAGAATAGTATTATATAGTAGTAATAGTAATAGTAGTAATAGTAATAGTAGTAATAGTAATTGTAGTAATTAATATTATTAAATATCTGGTTGACCGAGATTTGCTCGGTATTTTTTGCCACTTAAACAGACAAATATGACTCTTCCCGACATCTATTGACGAATAATAATACTATTTTATTTAATTGAGAGCAACTAAAGACCCATTTAGACGGGGAGAGTTTATCGTCTCGAAGACACGATTATCGAAGGAATATAAAGAAGATTATATGTTTAAACATTCATACCTCTAACTCTTCCACTCTGGCAACAATTGACTCGCAATAGACAGAATAAACAGAATTTTCTCGTATTTCGATTCTCGAACTAAAACCGTTCAACCCGATTTGTACGATACTCGTATGAACTTGAAAAATGTCATACGAGATCGTGTTTATACAAGTCGAGACTCTCATAAGCAAGAATCTGCTTACTATACTTTTGTTGTGTAAACAAACATAGGCAATTATCGCCTAGCGATAAGTCATATGCGAATCTCGTGTGACATAATCGTAGGCGAGATTTTAGTTCTTGCCTGTATGTAAACATTTTGATACGATTGTGTTATGGCGATTATTGCTTGTGATAGTAGCGTATGGTTTCTCGTAAGGAAACGTACGAGAAACTCTCCCCGTCTAAATGGGTCTTAATTGCTTTACCGACACAGTACTTCTACTCGCCAATAGATGTCGGGAAGAGTAATATTTTAAGTTGATTATCAATAAAGTTGATTATTGAAAACACGAATAAAACAACATTTTCTAAAAATGACTCCTAGCTAGATCGATTTATCGCCCCCGAAATCCCCAGTAGGTATACTAAATTTTATTTAATCGTTGGAGCCGCTTCTGAGATTCAGATTAAGGTAAAGACGATAGCGCCATCCTTGATGCTAGGTAGATGGCGCTGCGCTATCGTAAAAAACTTTTTTTTAACTTTGTTCTGTTCTTAGTATTTGTTGTTATAGCGGCAACAGAAATACATCATAGCGAACGGGTTGTATAAAGTACATGGAATAAATATTAAGCGGATGTGGCATTTATATATTAATAATAATATGAGAAGGATAAAACTATACAATCACTAGTATCAGAGAGCGAGATGAACAACAATTGTTTATCCTTTACATGCGTATGCGATTAAACTGTATCAAGCAATGTTTGGATACAAGTTCTAGTGCACCCATTGGCTCTCACCCGCTATCATGTATAACCCGACCAAATTACGTTGTTCATTTTATCTTATAGCTGGCATATGTATCACGTGTTCATCGTCTTAGTCGGGTTATATCTCTATAGCTATTTCATTTGCATACGGTAATGTTCTCTCTATATATTATATACTTTCTCTATGATAAAGTATTTATTTCTTCATTGAATGTCACATATGCACTTCACTTTTATACTGTTATTGATTTAGGCACGAAGAAAGTTTGTGGTTATAGTATGACAATCATTTAATTAATCGTTGAGAAAGAAGCAGGATGATCATAAATGTAATAAAACAATAAATAACTAAATCGGTATTCGTAAGCTATGTTTTGTGTTGCTCGGGAGCGCTTTTATGTAGATTTACTTCTGTTCTGTGTATAATAATTATGTGGTGTCGCGCGCCGCTGACGACACACCGTTGGCCGGTTGTTTAGCGCGTATTACAAGTTTTTTCAATGGGGACACCACTTATTTTTGTTTTTTTTTTTCCTAAGCTTACACACAAGCTTAATTACCTAGCTAGATTCCAAATTTAATCCTTTTAGGTAATCTGGAAGTAGGTTAGATTTAGGTACTATATGTCAGTCAGTCAGTCAGTACTAAAATTTAAGACTTTTTGACTTTCATATCTTTATAACCATTTGAGCTAGCTTCATGAAATTTGGGCTTCTACCATGTCCTTATGGATAATTAAACACACGTAGTTTTATGTGTTAAAGAGGTTTTGAGTTAAAGAAGTGTCAAAAGTGGCACGTGGTTCGTGTAATATTACACTCGGCGCTGGCTAGCTAGTTCCTTTGCTTGAACTTGGCTTGACACGCTGTTTAGATAATTTTACCACGAATTTGCCTAAAGTACATGTATCCGAGTATTTATCTGCCACTATGACGTATTAAAACAAACATAGCCATTTATAATATTTATTATAATTATAATTATTTAGATATATTTTAATACATTAGGTAATATAATATTAAACAAACAACAATACATTTTAAAATTTAGACACAAAATGGAATATTTCTTTCCAGACTAAACAACGTTTTAAAATAAAAAAAAACCATGGCATATTAGGTTATAATAGTTGCAAAATCACATAATTAGCTTTGCTCTGCTAAAGTACTTTTATGGGACGATTCTCTGTGCACATATTATGGGAATTCCGTTCACCTCGACTATGTCAAGGTAGGGCCTATTTCCGATGATCGAAACAATCTTCACACCCTCGGGTATTGCTGCAAATAGTGAAGAAAAATTATTACCTAATAATAATAATAGTATGCAACCCACAACACCCCGCAGGAACAGCCTTGTGGCGAGCCGACGGTGAGTGGCAACAGCGCGTACCCTATACCGTAAGGGTTAAATAAGGGTGTTAGGTAAGGGTGTTAAATAAGACACTCTGACCCTCTGGATTTCCTTGACGCCCGGCCGGTGGTGGGAATCGAATAAAGCCGCTAGTAGCGTTTAGTGAAAGTGCAGCACAAATCTTGACACCCTATCTATCTACTATCCACGCCAATGTTGCCCTTCGGCGCCAACATAACGGTCCGCCTTTAATGGAGGGAGGACCGTTACGTTGGCGCGTACATTGTGTAGCAAGTCACCACCCGCCTTAATATTTTGAAATGATGTATAATTGGCGAGTGCCGTACCTTATCCCATAGACTAGGACTAAGACATCAAGCAATACAAATTCATGGATTAAAATATGTACCATCTTTTCCTCATCCCTTTCTCCATCCAAAGTTTGACTGGAAAAAATCGCTTTTAGTGATAACTCCGCTCATTGTACTGTAATTTTAGGTGTTAACTTTTTCTTAAGTTAGTTTTAATGGGTGTACAATAAAGAATTTTGCATACTTTTCTATCTTCTTATAGTTTTTCATCTCTACATCCACAAACCTAGATAAGCAAAAGTCGTACCGACGAATAAAAGATAATAATTTGCATATTATTTTTGAGTTTATAGATTCTGATTCAGTATTCGGTATTCAGTATTTTATTGCGTCTATAAAAGTATTTACAAGGTCTTAAATAAAATTTACGATTCAGATATTTTATTTGCGAAAAACACAGATAATACAAAGGTAACAATATAATTTTAGTTCTATCCGTATTTTGCCAGTATTGGCGTGCAAATATTTACAATTGTATGTCATTGTTTAAGAAATTAATGCTTACCTAACTGAGAAATATTTACCGCAAAACTAAGTATTTTTAATAGGAAAAGTAAGCATTAGGAATAATGATTAAAGTTAGCCTTAACGTGTTTGCCACGTTTAACCACATCATCGCTCACCACCAAGCGAGAAAGTGATCAAATGCTACCCTAAAACATAAAAAAAATATTAAAGAACCTACTTCATATGCCGTGCGAGTAATTTTCAGATGCAAGTTTGAATTGAACCAAAGAATAATTAATAGTACTTGAACAACTGAACATTTTATCTCTATTATCCTCTTATATAATATGTTTAAGTAATTACCGGGCGCTGGTCTTCCTCTGATGCTGCTCTTATATACAAATTTCTGAATACCATTTGATAAGTACACCTGTTTATCCTTTTCTACCATATCGCAAAACTCTGCTTCTTCGTTAAATATCGTAGGAATATTGAAAGACTGCAATGTAGAATATAAGTCGAAGTGTTAATTATTCTGAATGCTCTAATATATACATTTTTTTTACACTTGTTATATAGTTTCTTTATTGTATAGCAAAAATGCATGCCTGTACCGCGGGCAATTTATGATTATTAGGAACACATGTTTGCATTACAAGTCACAACATAACTTATTAAAGACCTGTGACAAGTGATTGTGCCAATTTAATGTGAGTTGTGTCCACATAGAGGGTCCGGTGGCGTAATCGGGAGAACGGTCGGCTTTGATGCCGTGGTACCGAATTCAAACCGCTGTGCACCAATGGATTTTTCTATCCTCCGGTGAAGGAAAAACATCGTTAAAGAAACCAACAACCCCCGCATGGTGGTAGGACACTATCCAGTGTCCGCCTGGCCTGCTACCACCCTCAAGTTAGAAAATCTGTCGCCAAAACATCTAATGTGTTCCGGCAGCTATCCTTGAGAGCCAGTTCCCATTCTAGGCCTAGCGTGCTTACCATCTTCGACCGCATCATCACTTACCAACAGGTGAGATAGTGTTCAAACGCTAGCCTATAAGATATATTAAAAAAAAAACCTCGGACTCACTAGTGAATCCTAGATCTGAGGTTGTGTGAGTGATATGAGATTGATGTGTTGCGCCTCTATATGTGTGAGAGAGTATGAGGTTATTGAAATAGTCTTATCATTAATGTTCATACCTGATCTGCTATACTGCTGACGTTCATAGTCGTTGTAATATTATTAAAAGCTGGTAGACTAACATCGAGAGCTTCGACTTTCATACTGTTCCGAACAAAATCATAAAAACGAGGTAGTTTTTTTATGATACAACCCATGCTAGTGCCATTATCGGGAAATATCAACAAGTTCGTATACAGACCACTCAATTGAAATTCTACAAACTGTAAAAAAAATAATAAAATATACGTGGACTGTTCAACCTCTTCGTCTTAAGTAGTTACTTACTTCATTAATTATAATATTATAATGAAATATATAATTGTAATACAACGTTTTTTAAAATGATGTCACGCAATTGCTGGGGTACCAGTAACAACATATGTATTTATAAACAAGCCTTGCGAGAGGAAATTATACCACCTTAAGGTACAGCCACACCGCAGCAACCTGCGATTTGCGAGCGTGATCTCAGTACTTTTCAATTGTTTTCTGATCGCGTTTGGTGTGAACCAGTCGGTACAAATACTACTGCGCTATCTGATCGCCGCTTAGATTGCGCACGTAGGACACTGCGGTGTTTCCGGATCTTTGGCACAACTGCCATTACTTTAATTTTGCATAATATATACATAGTTGTCTTGTAAACGTCGTGTTCCATTCGAGCACAAAAAAGAAAGTCAATACATAAGTAATTTAGGATCCTTTAAACTAAAAAACCGACTTCAGATGCCACGCTAGTTATTTTCAGTACTTCATCAGCTTACCATCATGCTTGTCGTTACTTTATTGATCGCCACATTTTATAACATAACATAATATTTTATAATATACATATTATAGCACTATACCAAATCAATATGGTCGTGTATACTCACCTTTGCTCGCAATTCTACACTATAAGTGTAGTTTAACATTGCCCTTACGTTTACGTACGACGTTTTTACCGAATTATCAGGCGTAATGTAAAAAGGTTGATTTTTTCCTTTTTTAAATCTGAACTTGTACTCCGGCTGCAAGAGGATAAGTATTGCATTAAATTTATATACAATTTTTTATGGTATAGGTAGTAAACAAGCAAACAGTGAAGTGATCATCGTCGCTTATGAACACTTGCAACACTGACAAGATTTTTAACGCCCCTTTTCCTTGTTGTAGCTCTTCGATAAAACATTTGACAAAACTCGAAATTATAACAAACTAGCGCGGATAACAACTAAAACCACGGGGCTACGCCCGCTTTAAAAATACTTTCATAATAACCTTGTACTGACAATACACAAGAAAAAAGGAATTAGCAAAATTGGTCAAGCAGTTCACGCGTGATGCAAGCCACCAAGGTAAATAGCATTTCATTTTTAGGGTTCCGTAGCCGAAGGGCAAAAAACGGAACCCTTATAGATTCGCCATGTCTGTCTGTCTGTCCGTCCGTATGTCACAGCCATTTTATTCCGAAACTATTAAGACTACAGAATTGAAACTTGGTAGGTAGATGTATTCTGTGAACTGCTTTACGATTTTTATACAAAATAAAAAAATATAAAATTTTAAGGGGGGGCATCCGATACATGGAACTGAAACAAACAAACAAATTTTTCTTCAAACCTATACGTGTGGTTTCTATGGATAGGTCTTCAAAAATGACATCGAGGTTCCTAAAATCATTTTTTCTCAAAGTCACCCCCCTCTAACTTTTTAAGTATGGGAGTGAAAAATCTAGAAAATATATATTCTGTAGATCTCAATAAAAAACTTCAACAAAAATTAGTTTGAATGAGATACAGTCAGCAGTTGTTGAGATATAGCGATCGCAAGTATAACTTTGTTTTTCATACAAAAACTATGAAAAACAAAGTTATTTTTGTAGTTGCGAAAAATCAAAGTTATAGAATACTCTACTGTCTTACGGAACCCTACGAGTGCGAGTCCAACTTGCACTTAACCAGTTTATTATATAAAAGATAAAACTATTGTTTTAAACCTAGTTATCAAATTATAACAATAGGTTGTTAAACTAGCTAACATATTATATATATAAATATATTAAACTCTGAAAGTCGTTGATCAGAAGTTGTTTCTAATAAAGGTTTTTAGGGTTCCGTAGTCCTGACAAGGAACCCTTATAGTTTCGTCATGTCCGTCTGTCTGTCTGTCTGTCTGTCCGAGTTTTTGCTAAGAGACCGTTAATACTAGAAAGCTGTAATTTTTTAGGGGAATGTAAATAAATGACGCTGACAGAGTGCTGAAATAAAATTTTGAAAAATATTTTTTTTAGGGTAGCTCCCCTATATGAGAAGTAGGGGTAAATTTTTTTTTCATTGTTTACAAAATCGTCGTTTAAAATGATTTAAGGGTTGCTAATACCATTTTTCGATTGAATGCTTAATTTACGAAATATTACACTTTAAAATGTTTGTTCCAGTAGGGCGTCGTCCCCCCCCCCCCCCCTCTAAAAGCTAAACAGCTGGTTTGAAAAATCTGGAAAAATTCGTGATAATAGCGCATTTCATGAACTTAAAAGGAAAACTATACTTATTAAGATACATTTCTTGGTTTAGCAGTAATAGTCGTTGAACTTGGGTGTTGGATAATTTTGTACCAAATACAAAATCCTTAGAATAAATCATTTAAAGTGACAAAGACGGAGTACCTAGTTGCTTGTTTATAACGGGTAAAGACTTTCATTGAATAACAGGCTACTACGGAACCCTATACTGCGCGTGGCCTTACACGCACTTGCCCGTTTATTTATTAGATGTTATTAGGAATTTAATTTCACCAAACCGCCGCCCTAGGCTTTGTGCGGTTGAAATTTGCGTTCGCTCGAACGTTTTATCGTCGCCTTATATTACAAAATAGATCTCCACAAAAAACTTACATTTAAACGAGATAATATATATCATAATGTATATCATAAAGGGTTTTTTATAAAATTGATGAATAACATTTGAAATCAGATGAATTAAATATTGTCCCCTACATCTAAACTTACCAAAACTTTATTTTTATAGGGTTCCGTAGCTAAAGGGTACCAAAGGAACCCTATTACTGAGACTTTGTTGTCCGTGTGTCTTTCTGCATTTCACAGAGCTGTGTCTCCTTAACCGTAATAGGAAATATTTGAAGTTTTCACGAAGTATGTATTACTATGGGGGATTTAACAACAAATACTAGAAACAAAATAAAATTAAACATTGAAGGGGGTACCAATACAAGAAACGTGTTTATAAGCGTTTTTTGCTTGAACTTATGAACCATAAAAGATAGAGACTTGAAATCTTTACAAAGTATATTTAGTAAGTAAAGTGTGTAAGGTCGCTAAAACAACAACAACTAAAAGTAAAATATTGTAAAAAAATATATGGGGGTCCCCATACAAGACACGTATTTTTTCAGGCGCTTTATGTAGGATCTTTCAAACCGTTATAGATAGATGTTTAAAATTTGCTCATAGTGTGTATTATAATAGTTGCTATTATATCAAATAATAACAAGTCATATTTTAAAAAATCTTTAACAACATAAGCTTTAACATAACCCAGGTGCAGAACAAGTCAAGACAAATCCAACGAGCCCAAAAATGACAGGTATATCATGTGTAGTTTAGGAGTTTCTTAAGCCACCTTCCAGCTCCATCATCAGATCAGCACTGTGTCATCATGATATTGCATTGTCATGCGATTTACATATGTATGCAAAATTTCAGCTCAATCGAACCCCTGGAAGTTGCTCAAAAATCAATCGCAAGATTTGTGACGGACGAATTCGCCGTGAAGTAGAGATAAAGCTTGTAAAAACTAAGTTAAATTAAACATAAAAGGGGTCCCCATACAAAATACTTATTTTTCCGGCTAATTTTGTTCAATCCGCACCCTACGTGTGCGAGTCCGACTCGCACTTGGCCAGTTTATTATTATCAGTGTAGTATGTAACCTTAAATAAACAAAATAGTATAGTAACGTTTACCTCAAAGTAAAGTGCAGTTACTGCCAGAATACTGGTATCGCTGGTAACGTAGCCATCGCCCTCTGTCAATACTTCAGTTATGTAATTATCAGTTTCATTTTGACACTGTAATATTAATAGATATTTAATACAATCTTATACTTTACTACAACTGAGTTGAGTGAACCTAAGTATTGTGATTCACGTATCCAAGATGTTGTATAATGCGTTAGTGATAAATAATTTATCAAGCTTTAGTTAAATATGATTACTCACAATTTTGTTTATTATATAAATAGCTTTCTTTAAAAAATTTATATTAAAAGCGCTTCCCGTGATGAGATATTCCATAGTATGTTTGAAATCATCGGTAAATGCATTTTCTTTTCTTCCGAAGAAGTTACTTCCATTGACGGTATAAATAATACCCTGTGCATTTCTTGACAGGTATTCGTTGAGTGTTGATACACTACTCTGAAGCTGTAAATGAAATTAATTATGTTAATTTAACTACACTACACATAACGCCAATATAATATGGCCTCTAGATATGGCACACAGAACAAAGGAAAAAACACCACATAAAAGTGTAAATGGTATATATTGTCGCTCCTGACAAGGATTTTAAAATAAATAAACTGGCCAAGTGCAAGTCGGACTCGCACTCTTAGGGTTCCGTAACACAGTTAAGTATTCCATAACTATGATTTTTCGCAACTTCAAAATTAACTTTGTTTTTCATAGTGTTTATGTATTACAATGGTTGCTATAACCTCAAATAATAAAACCTAAAATAATTTAAAATTTAAAAGGGGTTTCCATACAAAAAACTTATTTTAAATTTTGTTCAACCGGAACCCTACATGTGCGAGTCCGTCTTGCACTTAGCCAGTTTATTCAAGGTTTTCAATAACCGATTGCACTGATTGTTAATTAAGGAAAAATACAAATGACGGTGCGTAATTAGAATAATTAATAAATAATTTTTCAGAATCGACCTACTCACTTGACCATGAAGATATTATAATACATTTACAAAAAAAAAAGGTCTTGATTGGTTATTTGATACAAGGGGATCTAGAAATTTACGTTTAATCCCCTTAAATAAATCGAGTAGAAACCCTATCTCTTACCTCTTCTTTGTCGTCTTGTTGTAGAGCTGTAAATATTTCTTTGTATGTCTGGGTATTTTTGGCATGAGGCTCATTACAGGAGTAGAGTCCTAAAGCAGCCAATATATACAGGGAAGATCCTGGTGAACCCGCAGCATTTTCATTTGGAAAATTGCGATTGAAATACTAAAATATAAGTAAAAACTTAGAATTAAAATATTTGAATTGATAGAAAACTAACAATTGTTGCTGCTCGGATTGCGTTAACCACTGCTTATTTTTTTATGTATCCATTAACATCTTTAAAATTTAAGTATGGTACTCACAAATTAAAGAAAACCTATAGAAATGCACATTCGTCCGTTACCGGCGCACAAGTACGAAATAATGCTATTGTCATATAATTACAATTTAGGTACCAATAGACTTCGAGGGCCCGATGGCGTAATCGGGAGAACGGTCGGCTTTGGTGCCGTGGTACCGAGTTCAAACCCCGCCGTGCACCAATGGATTTTTCTATCGAAAAATGTATGTGCGCTTCCCACAGTGGTCCTCCGGTGAAGGAAAACATCGTTAAGAAACCAACAACCCCCGCATGGTGGTAGGACACTGTCTAGTGTCCGCCTGGCCAGCTACCACCCTCAAGTTAGAAAATCTTTCACCATAGATCTAATGTGGTCCGGCAGCTATCCTTGAGAGCCGGTTTCCATTCTAGGCTTAGCGTGCTTACCATCTCCGACCGCATCATCACTTACCAACAGGTGAGATAGTGGTCAAACGCTAGCCTATAATATATTTTAAAAAAACTTATTTTATTAAAAGTTAATCACGTTGCTATTGTATAATTACGATATTTTTATATAATAATTTCGTTTGACCACTATTTCACCTGGTGGTAAGCGATGATATGGTTAATGTTGGTGAACACGCTAGCCCTAGAATAATCTGAATTTCAAGGGCTGTGTACTGCCGAAACACCGTAAGGTTATGGTGGCAGATTTTCTCGTTGGTGGTGGTAAGCTACTTTTTGGTATCAAGTCAGGCGGAATATCGGTATAATTCTCCTGCCACCTGTGAAATCCTATCAATCTTTTCAAAATTATCACTTTGTTAATAAAGTTTACTCACGCAAAGAAATGAGGCTGTGTATTGTATCAGTACTCTCCTTAATTTATTTAATCCTGGTGGGTAGCAATCCGAACTATTGCCACTCGACACTGTGCCTGTAGAACAAGATTACAATATCAATTTGTACTTACGTTCGTAGAATAGGACTTTAATAAACTGCTCAGTTCATTAAGTCCAAGCCTACGGATCACGTATCTGGCTTATTAATAGTTAATACATTATTAGTAATAACTGGTGAAATGCTTCAAGTATGGCTCAAACTTCCTACTGGACAAAATATACAAGCTGGCAATTGGTTCGTCGAGTGCTAGCCATTATGGAAGACGGGTTGGAGTGTATGTAGATTGTACTAAAATCATTTTTTTAGCGCTATTGCCTTTTTCTATAAGAGAAAACTAACTACGTAAATTTGACTACAAAAAAAAATTGCAACTATACCATTGAAGTGATAGACAAAATATACGAGTCTAATATTACCTTGACATGACACAGAAGTTAAATAATAAAAAGCAAATACTAATAATACTGGTAGCCGCATGTTGATGGCTAGACTGAATCCCTCGATGACAAATGTGCATTTTTTTAGCTTTGTACTATTTTTTATAGTCGAATGTTTATTCAAACCTGAAAATTATCTCTCTACGTGACTTAAAAATACATCAAAGTTATCTCCAATAGTCCACAATTTTGTAAAAATAAATACATAGACAATGAGGCTATTATTTTGGAAATTTGGTCCAAATTAAATATAATGGTAAATAAACTGGCCAAGTGCAAGTCGAACTCGCACTAGTAGGATTTCAGTTCCGTACCTAAGAATAATATTTTATAAAATCGAACAAAATATGCTGAAAAATGCACATTCCTTGTGTACACCCTCTTAACTTTTAATATTATTTCAGATTTTAATGTTATTGGTATGTTGTCAACTTTTTGTAACAACCGTAATTATGGTTGGTAATATGACAATTATAGCTCTGTAATAATTTAAGTTCGTTTAAGGTACGGACACACCACAGCGTCCTACATGCGCGATCTAGGCGGCGATCAGATAGCGCAGTAGTATTTGTACCGACTGGTTCACACCAAACGCAACCAGAAAACAATTGAAAAGTACTGAGATCGTGCCCTCAGATCGCAGGACGCCGCGGTGTGGCCGTACCTTTACAAAACGAAGAAAAACCTACTTCACATGCCACTATAGTCAAAATAGCCTGTAGTATCATGTCGTCGAGGTATACAAATGCATATGTCTTCAAGGTATGAAATGTATTTGAGATTTTTATCTCTATACCTCCGGAGATAATTGTCATACATCGATAAAATTTGGATAGGTCCAATCGGGAGGCATAATTTCTCAAACGAAATAAATTTTGAAATCGGTCAAGTTTTGACGGTGTTTTGAGGTAACAAAAATAAAAGAAAAAAATACAGTCGAATTGAGAACCTGCTCCTTTTTTGTGAAGTCGGTTAAAAATAAGAAGTATCCATTTTAGAGGGCCGGTAGTCTACATGAATAGCGATGAATTTCGAACGAAAATCGTCGATAAGAAAAGAGATGCAAATATACAATTATCTAGCTGCATCTTCTTTTATAAGACCATTGCGATGACAGGACGCATCGCTATCAATGTAGAGACTTCCAGCCTACCCTACCCTGGGGTGGTAGTCTCTACATTGATAGCGATGAATTTCTAGCGATAATCGTCGATAAGAAAAGACATGTAGATAACAACTGTCTAGCTACATCTCATTCTAGCAGACGTTTGCGATGGCAAGACGTATCGCTATCATCAATGTAGAGACTTCCACCCCTGAAGTCTTTACATTGATAGCGATGCGTTTTGTCATTGTAAACGTCTGCTAAAATGAGATGCAGCTAGACAGTTGTTATCTGCATCTCCATTCGTATCGACGATTATCGCTAGAAATTAATCGCTATGCATGTAGAGACTACCGGCCCTGGGGTGTCAGTCTCTACATTGATAGCGATGCGTCCTGTCATCGCAAAGGTCAAGTTGAAGGACATGCAGCTAGACAGATGTTATGTGCATCTCTTTTCTTATCGACGATTATCGGTCGAAATTAATCGCAATTCATGTAGAGACTACCGGCCCTGTTCATTAAATCGAGCGAAAAGTGTCAGGAAAAAACACGTTTCTTGTATCTCCATTTAATTTTAACTTTATTCTGATTTCAGTATTTTTTGTTATATCAGCCAAAGCAATACATATTTTGTGAAAACTTTAGTAACAGGTCAATGCTACTATGTTTTTACAATATCATTGAAGTAAGAAGATATCGAATATCGAATGGTTCAGACCTATAATGTTGATCTCATAGCGTCATCATCAAGAAAAAAGCTCATAGTCTTTAAATGGCTAAACGGATTGTCAAGAATCAAAGCTAAAACACTCTTCACAAAGACAAAAATTAAACAAAATAAAACTTTATCAAAATCGGTGCAGCCTTTTAGGCGCTACGATGCCACAGACAGACACACAAATACACGTGCGACAAACTTATAACAACCCCTCTTTTTGCATGTGGGGTTAAAAAACCTAGATATGAACTATAATTACCTAACATTTTTTGTCTTTTGTAGTTGAAAAATAAAGAGAAATTTATCTATCTATTTGTTATAAATAACCTATTAAAGTTATCACATTGCATGCAGTTTTTTTTTATTCAGAGACTAATACAGTAATTAGTGTGTAAATTTGTGGAAACTAAATGCAATAGTGAAATAAAAAGTGGTAAAGAATTTTATTGTTGTAAAGTTTGTGAATATAGCTTAGATAATTTCAATTATGTAGCACTAGACTAGTTTCAAATAATAAAATAAAAATATACATTAAACCAACTTAAAAAAAATACTAGATGAACATAAAATGACTACGAAATACTTGTTAGAAATATTATATAATAGACAGAGATTACGACGAAAATCTAATACACGTACATATTTACGAAAACTAAATATTAATTTCTGTGTTTAGTATCTAGCAGTAGGTAAAACGTTTCTGAATCTGAAAGTTTAAACTTTCATGGAAGCAAATATTTTACAGCTAACAACCGCAAGTTAAGGCTCCCATGACAGACAACGATTAAAGAATACAGAATTCCATACAGCGGTAATGTTAAAAAAATGCTACCCCCTTCAAATATTACAGCTAATTTTGATACATTGCGATGACTGATCTGCACTTAACATAAAGAACAATGTATAATGAAATCACCACATAGATAAGATTGGAATATATTATTTTATCAGAATGAATACTCTTATAGTTCCGCCATCCTTCTATACTAATATTATAAAAAGAGAACATTTGTTTTTTGTAATGATTTGGCTCAAAAACTACTGGACCGATTTAAAAATAGCTTTCATTAATATATAGAATGGACTTTCTAAATGAAAATAGGCTATATATTATCCCGTTTAAATTAAAGGTACATCCGTGGAGACCTAATTTGCAACCTAAGTCGACAAAAAAACGGTCGAAAAAACACGTTTCTTTCGAACGCTGCTCAATTGAAAATAGATAGAAGAATATTTTTTATGGAAGAGTTGTACAACTTAATAAGACCTACAAAAAAGTCCGCAACAGCATATGTCTATCTCTTAAGGTTGACTCACAGTAACCATTTTAATCTTTAATTTTTTGTTAAAAAATATTACATAAGTTCCAAGGCTATTTTCAAGTATATAGTATTAATCCTTATCCAAATAATTACGTTAATTAGCTTGGCCACATATTATAGATTAAAATTGTCCTTTACAGTATATAATTCAAATGAAAACTCTAGAAGATATCATGAATTTCACATACACGCATCGCAAAATTAATAAAATATTTGCAGTGAAACCACAGATTAGGTCATAGTTACTACGAAAATATTATTATAGGCTTAGCTATTCTGTAGATCCCCACCGATCACAATCAATTTGAAGTCAATATAGTATAATAATATGATCTATTGTGTAAAATAATAATGATCTATATGTATAATAATATAATATTTAAACCCCTACCCAACTGATATATGTATTAATCTTTTCATTAAAAGCATTCCAATGACTCTAAACACGACATTTAAAATATGATCTGATAAGATATGATCGTTGAAGAAGAAGATTTTAGAATTGATCAGACCTATCAAAGTTGATTTCATAGCGCAATTAACTAGAAAAAAGCTCATATTTTTATAACAATAGAACGAATTTTCATGAATCAAAGCTAAGAACACTCGATGAAGACATCTATCAAACAAAAAATAATAAACTATCAATAATAAAATCAAAAATTGGTTCATCTGGCTGGGTGCTAAGATGCTACAGACAGACACACAGATACACACGTTAAACGTATAATCCCCTACTTTTTGCGTCGGGGAACGCCGTAAGGTTACAGTGGCAGATGTTCTCCTTGGTAGTTCCTCCTTCAACCGACATCCAAAAAGAAGGAGGTTCTCAATTCGTCTGTAGGTATGTTTTTTTTCTCTTTTTTTGTGTGGATGTTACGCGATTACTCCGTCAATTGTGAACCGATTCGAATGATTATTTTTGTAAACTGAAATTGACTCGCGGGGCATTGAAGTCGGTTGTTTTAGTTTTTAAACTATCTTAATTATTGGTAGATTTAATGATCCCACTCTGTACGAAAACCCATGATTCATGAATGCACATAAAACTTTCATTGGTGGGTATATAGCTAGGATTAGAACCAACGACCGTCGGGTCAGAATCAGGGTAACTATCCTTCACGCCAAAGGGCCGTCCAATATCACTACGTAAGTATCATAAAACAAATTCCATCACTGCGTCTGTCTGTCTGTTCGCAATAATCTCAATAGCTACTAAACGGATTATCATGCGGTTTTCACCAATAGCCAGACTGTTTATGAGGAAAGTTTTAGGTGCATAATTCGTTAAGGTTTTGTGTAAATTGGTTAAAATATGACGATGATTGTTAAATATGTTAATATTTTATATCGATGCAACAAACTGATGCAAATTTTGTAGGCATATACTATGTTCTACCCGTGCAAAGCCGGGGCGGGCTGCTAGTAATTTATAAACGGAATCTAGGGAAACTTAGAGGCGTCACCTCTAAGCGGATATTTTTGTCATTTTATTATTTAATCAATTTTAGGTTTCCGTACCCAAGGGGTACCAAAGGATTACTGATTCTTCGCTGTCCGTCCGTTCGTCTGTCCATCTGTCTGCATTTACTTAACCGTAATAGATAGGTACTTAAATGTTTCGCAAAGTACGTATGTATGGGGGATTCAATAACACATACTAAAAACAAAAAAAGCAAATTTATAGGGAATACAAGAAATGTGATTTTTGCTTGAAGTAATTAACCATAATCGATGGAGACTTGAAATCTTCACACAAAGTATGTATTACTATGGCTGCTGTAACAAAAAATACTAAAACAGACTAAAGTTAAATATAAAAGGGGGTCCTCATGCAAGAATCGTGTTTTAAAATTAGAAGTTTTAAAATAATGCTCGATCGACAAACCGTAATAGGTAGAGACTTGAAATTTGCTCATAGTGTATGTTACAATCGTTGCTATAACATCAAATTAATAAAATCTAAATAAAAAAAAATAAAGAAGATCCCAATGCAAAAACTTATTTTTCCGGCAAAGGACATTGACAATCTATAAATGGATTTTGGACCAAGCGCTGGCCTGAATGAACACATAGTGCTTTTTGTTCCGTACGTCAATACAAACCTATATATTGAAGCATTTCTAATCTGGGAGTCCAGAGAAAAACAAGTTTTTCATAGTGATTATTTTTTGACCAAAAATGAACTTTAAAACAAATATAGATGGACTATTTTCAATCATTACTGATATTAGAATTCACTGTAATCTGTTATTAATACTTACTATAGACTCCCTTATAAAATGTAAGTCATTATTAGGTATAGGGTAGATAAGCAAACTAGCCAAGGTTCGGACAAGACAACATCAGCCGTGTCTACCAGAATACAGTAAAAATGTAAAAGTATTTTTTTTTAGTTTCATTATCGCTCCACACGATATTTTATATACAAACAGCACTCTCTTCCCATTTTGAAATACAAACTAACTACATGAGATACTGAAAGAGACTGGATAAAAAATATTGACAAAAAATTACCCTTAAAACCCATTGATGTATGGTAAAACAAAAAAATCCTGGGATATATATTTTTTTTATATACTTTTCTTAAGTAAATTGATCTAGGACATTATTTAGAAATACTCGTATGTTTGGACAGCATTTTAATACAAGTTTTAAACTTATAATCCTTGTTCCGATTGTAATTTTATTTAAACAACTTAAAAATAATTACCTAATAACCATATCAAAATTATATAAACTACAATAATAATATCTATACTATAAATATACCTCCGGAGATAATTGTCATACATCGATAAAATTTGAATAGGTCCAATCGGGCGGCATAATCTCTCGAACAAAATATGCTGAAAAATGCACATTCCTTGTGTACACCCTCTTAACTTTTAATATTATTTCAGATTTTAATGTTATTGGTATGTTGTCAACTTGTCGTAACAACCGTAATTATGATTGGTAATATGACAACTATAGCTCTGTAATAATTTAAGTTCGTTTAAGGTACGGACACACCACAGCGTCCTGCATGCGCGATCTAGGCGGCGATCAGATAGCGCAGTAGTATTTGTACCGACTGGTTCACAACAAACGCAATCAGAAAACAATTGAAAAGTACTGAAATCGTGCCCTCAGATCGCAGGACGCCGCGGTGTGGCCGTACCTTTACAAAACGAAGAAAAACCTACTTCTCATGCCGCTATAGTCAAAATAGCCTGTAGTATCATGTTGTCGAGGTATACAAATGCATATATATGTGTGCAAGGTATGTAATGTATTTGAGATTTTTCTCGATTTAATGAACAGTAGGGCTATTCTGTAAGCAAGCTTTTCGCATCTCGCAAGCAGTGAGATTTGAATTTTGTATTACAAAATTCAACCCTATTACAATCGTATAACGATTTAAATTTCGTAGTACGACTCACCGCGGATTCCGCTTGCGAGGTGCGTAAACTAGCTTACAGAATAGCCCTACTGGCTCGATAGTCTCTACATGAATAGCGATTAATTTCGACCGATAATCGTCATAAGAAAAGAGATGTACATAACATCTGTCTAGCTGCATGTCCTTCAACTTGACGTTTGCGATGACAGGACGCATCGCTATCAATGTAGAGACTGACACCCCAGGGCCGGTAGTCTCTACATGCATAGCGATGAATTTCTGACTTCCACCCTTGAAGTCTTTACATTGATAGCGATGCGTTTTGTCATCGTAAACGTCTGCTAGAATGAGATGCAGCTAGACAGTAGTTATCTGCATCCCCTTTCGTATCGACGATTATGAACCTAGGTTGCTACCTACCGGTAATGTTCCCAAAAAATTAGCGACGTTACCGCGTTGTGTAGCTAGGCTAATACGTTGGCCGAGGTAAGCGCCAGCTCTTTGGTCACGGGTGATGTCAATTAGGCGTCTGGACAACTCCTCGGGCATCTCGACCCCATGGGCTCATTGTTTCGACCCTGAACGGAAGAACATTTGGTCCAAACCCTGTCAATGTCCTTTAGTTTAATCAAGAACCTATGTGTGCGAGTCTGACTCGCACTTGGACAGTTTATTTCATTTCTAATCACCGACGTACGAAGGGGTGCTATAAGTTTGATGCTCAAACTATCATAAAAAAGGCAGACTGATTCGTGCCGAACACCCAAGTGAACGCAAGTTCTATAAGTATATAAGTAATACTATATGCTCGAGTGATACGCTTCCGCGCTCAGTTTGCTACCAAGCGGCAGTATGGTCGGACGCTTCCGTGCAGTATTACTTCGCAGCGTTGCTTACGTAGTAATCATGCCGTATTGACTGAGCGCGGAAACTTATTACTGAAGAATTTAGTATTACTGAACTTGCGGTCATTCGGATGTTCGGCACGAATCTGTCTGTCTTTTTTTATGATAGTCTGAGGTTTGATAAATGTATCTGTGTGTCTGTCTGTGGCATCGTAGCGCGTATGAATGAATTTATTATAATTTAGTATTTTAAGTTTGATAAGTGTCCTCGAGAGTGTTTTTAGATTTGTTTCATGAAAATCTGCTCAACTGTTTAAATATTATCAGCTCTTGTAGCTTACCCTGTTTGCTTTGGATCAAATTTAGTTATTGAAATTTGAGCCCCTTACTGTAGACAGATTGATATGATATTTGGTACACACCTTTAGTTCTGATGACAATACATTCAGTCATAGATCACACATTCAGTACTATTGGGCCGCCAACAAAATGACAGATTACGTACATTTTTTATCACAACCCCTTCAATATTAGGTATCAAATAAAAGGGTTCGACTAGTACCACAGATTTAGTATGGTATAACAAATTTAAAATCTAAGATGGCCGCCGGCACAATACCAGCATTCATATTTGTCTTTTTTTTTTGAGGAAAGACAAGCGTATAGGTACGTGGCGCTGAGTTGAGTAAAGTTTTAGAAGGATTATGTATTGAGGATTAAGATTGCAACAAATTGTCAGGAAACAAAACTTGTAATAATGTGGTACTAAATGAACTACTTAAATAAAATGACACGTAACTAAGTAACAACACTAAAAACTAAAAACATGAAAATAAATTAAGTTAAAAATGTTTTTATGTATAATGGTTTAAAAAAAATAAAGATAATAATGATGTAGATAATGTACTAAAAGTAAAAAAATAATTCAGTAGATCCTAGGTACCAGTCATCACACAACTATCCTCATAAATCTAGGGCATTGATCAGACCAAAGAATAAAATCGTCGAATGCAGCGTAACCTGAGTAAATTAACTTGATAACAATTTCACGCGCCAAATGTTTTTATTTTTTTGTCTGATCAATACCCTAGGTTTATGAGGATAGTGGTGTGATGACTGGTACCTAAGATCTACTGAATTGTTTTTAAGCTTTTAGATAGCTAACTCTCTATTGTACACCACAACTTATAAGATATATAGAAACATAAAAAGCTAAATATAATATGAACCGTACAATGGGTGGTCTTATCGCTAAACGAGCGATCTCTTCCAGACAACCTTTGGATGGAATGGATTAAAATTAGACAGATAGACGGCGGTGTAATTTAAATGTAAAAAAAAGGATATTTCTATCACTAATCAATTAGAAGAACAACGAAGTTGACGGTATTAAATGCATTACTGAAATCGAGTAACGTGAGAACAGTAAGCTTGCCTTCATCCATCCCAAAACGGATGTCGTCGGTAATTTTTAGAAGTGCAGTGACCGTGCTATGTCCAGCACGAAAACCGGACTACATAGGATTGAGAAGATTGTGTCGGTTAAGGAAAAGGTTAATTTGATTATGGATAAGGCGTTCTAATACTTTAGAGAAGAAAGGTAAAATAAATTAGGACGGAATTCGGTAAAGAACTACGGATTAGACTTTTTGGGAAGTGGGATAATTTGGGCTTCCTTCCATAAGGAAGGAAACACACTGTCAGAAAGACAAGTGCTAAAAATGTGGCAGAGGATGGGAATAATAATATCTATGATAGGAATCAGCATGTTTCGGCTAATACCGTCACTACCAACAGCATTAGAAGTAATCGACAATACAGCCTTCTTTACCTCACCAGCAGAGAGTTGTTGAAATGTGAAAGGATCGGTATCTGGAAGAGGTAGAGAAGAAAGGTGTTGCAAGGTTTTAATTTTAATAGAATCATCAAGGTTAGGTTAGGTTAGAAGAAAGGTGTTGCAAGGTTTTAATTTTAATAGAATCATCAAGGTTAGAAGAAGAAGAGAAATGGTTGTTGAGAGAGTTTATATCTAAGGAATAGAGTCTTGTCGAGACTTACCAATACCGAGTGACCGCAGAAATTTCCACACTTTAGATGGATCACCGTTGTCAACAGACTCGTGTATATGCCGGCGTTGAGCATCCCTAAACATAGTATTGCAACGATTTCTGATACGAGCATATTTGGTCTTGTTTTCTTGACTGGGGTTCCGGTTCTTTTTGCTTTTGGAGACCGCTTTTTTATGCATTAAGGATTTTAATTCCGGTGTAAGCCAAGGGGCAGGTAAATGTTTCAATTTTATATATCTCAAAGGAGCATGCACATCATATAGCTGAGTAATTAAAGAATCGAAAATTGTGACTTGGTCATCAACCGAATCGGCGTTGAATACGGGCGTCCAATCAAGATTTTGTGCATCGGCGAGTAGTAACTCCTGCTTAATACCACTAAAGTTGTGCTGAAGAATTATTTTAGGTTTAGCTTTAGGAGGACGAATTTTGCACGATAAGAAGATCAAGTCATGACAAGAGAAAGAATCGGCAGGACATTGACCGTGCTTAGCAACATGTTGAGAAGAGGAGACAAAAATAAGGTCCAGAAGAGAAGGAGTTGAATTTGGAAAATGATGCGTGGCACTTAGTGGGAGAATGTGCATATTGTTAGATGATACTAGCTGACCCGGCAAACGTTGTTTTGCCATATAAATAAATGGCTATTTAAAAATAAGGGTTGATCGTAGAAGGGTGAAAATTGAGGATTGTATGTATTTTTGTATGTTGTATCATAAAAAAATAGAAATTAAAAATGTTGTCTAAAAAATAAAAATAAAAATTTAGGGGTGGACTACCCCTACCATTTAGGGGGAAGAAAAATAGATGTTGGCCGATTCTCATAGATACCGGATAAGCACAAAAAATTTCATCAATATCGGTCAAGCCGTTTCGGAGGAGTATGGCAACGAAAACTGTGACACGAGAGTTTTATATATTAGATAATAGATTCAAGAGTAGAAGATCTAGAGTCTTTCTTGAGAAGACATGTGTTAAAATCTCCCATGATAATGGAATGCTGATACAAGGGAACAAAGTCTTCCAAGATTTTCTCAAATGAAGAAAAGTAGTTGATTCGAAGGGAAGGGCTATAGTAGACTCCGAGAAGTGTTTTGGTATGGGAAAGGGTAAGTTCAATGATAAGGTGTTCACCAGCATTTGACGGCGGTGGCTGTGCTGACGAGAAGGGAATGTGAGCACGAAGGTAAATAGCAACACCACCACCACCGCTGTTGGTACAATCATTACGGATAAGACGGAAACCGGGAAGCGGATAAGTGAGGAAGGGAGGGAGGGCTTAAACCAGGATTCGGAGACTAAAATAGCATGAATATTTTTAGAATAAAATGATGCCTGCATATCTTTTAGTACATTATCTGCATAATCATTATCTCTATTCTCATTAAAAATCTAACTTAATTTATTTGCTGGATTAGACTACAATAGTGACTTTCGTAACGCTTCTATATTTGACCGCGGACGCCAAAAATCTAAATGGCGCTTTTGCGCACTACTTTCCCGCTAATGAACAAATTATATACTTATACGGGTTACGAGTCACGTCAGGCTCGTCCATTCCTTCCAGGCTTGAGGACAACGGAAAAGACGACGGCTTCAAAAAGGTTCAAAATAAGAAGAAGAAGAAGCCGTCAGTCCAGAATAAGTCCGCACCGACTGGCCCGAACCACCTACTGCGTCCAGAGACACCGACGACGCTGTTGTACGTGTCTCGCGTGCACTACTCCATCCCGGCAGAGGAGGTGGCGGAGTATGTGTTACTGAAGACCAAGCTGGCGCTGAGGGCCGTGAAGCTGGAGTCGCGTCACAACGTGAGCTTCAACTCCTTTGTGCTGCGTGTTCCGGCCCAGTCTCTCAACACGTTTATGGCTGAAGAATTCTGGCCGAGAGGTATCAAGTTTCGCCGCTTTAGAGGTCGACTACCTGATACCAGAGATATACGTCGCACATCGTAGTATTAACGTGTCTAATAAATACTAAATGTATATTATATCTATGTTAGTCTGTAAGGTATATGTTTCAATGTTCAATGCCTATGTGACATCTATATTAGTTGCCTGAAATACATTGATTTATTATTATACCATTTATTCAATACACATCACGGGCTGCAAATCACCCGGTCCTTTGGAAGGCATTGACGGAGCCGAAGCCAACGTCAAGAGGCCCTTTACAATATTAAATAAAATAAAAATATGAATTGTGGATAGAGAGATGCAAAACTATAAAAAGATGGTACATTAATTTATTATGGCTATGAATATGTGCTGCTTGATGTCTGTTTTCTGGTCTATGGGATGAGGTACGGCACCCGCCAATTATGCCTCATTTCAAAATATTAAAGCGGGTGGTGACTTGGGGCAACATTGGCGTGGATATTATATTATTAAGCTATTGCATAGCAGGCTTCTATCGCGGGCCTTGAGCGTGGAGACCGAATCCAGAAATTCCGTAACGAAAATAAAACCTAACACCCCAACGAACCTCATTTTTAGGGTACCGTAGCTGGATGGCAAAAAACGGAACCCTTATAGATTCGCCATGTCTGTCTGTCTGTCTGTCTGTCCGTCCGTATGTCACAGCCACTTTATTCCGAAACTATTAGGACTACAGAATTGAAACTTGGTAGGTAGATGTATTTTGTAAACCACTTTCCGATTTTTATACAAAAATAAAAAATATAAAAGTTTAAGGGGGGCATCCCATACATAAAACTGGAACAAAAAATTTTTTTTTTCTTTAAACCTATACGAGTGGGGTGTCTATGGATAGGTCTTTAAAAGTGGCATTGAGGTTCCTAAAATCATTTTTTCTCGAAGTCAATCATTTGAAAGATAGGCGCGTCTAAATTGGTAAAATGTGTGTGTCCCTCCCCGCGCCTTCTAAAGTAAGGGAGTGAAATATCTAGAAAAATATATTCTGTAGATCTCAATAAAAACTTTCGTCCCCCCCCCCCTCTAAAAGCTAAACTGCTGGCTTGAAAAATCTCGAATAATTGTAATAGCGCATTTTATGAACTTTAAAGGAAAAATATAGCGGTTAAGATAACTTTATTAGTTTAGCAGTAATAGTCGTTGAACTTGGGTGTTGGATAATTTTGTACCAGATACAAAATCCTTTAAACTGACAACAACGGAGTACCTAGTTGCTTGTTTATAACGGGTAAAGACTTGCATTGATTAACAGGCTACTACGGAACCCTACACTGCGCGTGGCCCGACACGCACTTGGCCGGTTATTATATTATACTGTACAGATTAGTCGGGTGGATTTAAATTTTAAATTTTAGTGTTATTATATCACAAAAATATTAATAATAAGGTATCATACGTACCATACGTAACAAGGAATGTATTTTTTTATCTGTTTGTACATGATACATGTGTCCGGTTGAATACAATTTGGGGGTCAAGTCATAAGTGAATATGTATTGTATTTTCTGGGTAAGCGCGCCTTATCATCGATCGCATCGTCACGTAACATCAGTACCCCTAGTACGAGTTTTTATCGTAAACGCTTTTGATAGTTCTAACATAGTTTTCGACTTACTCTAGCTCCCTGATTGGTCTAAATTTAGTGAAGTGTAGTAACCACTAGAGGCGCTGTACCGTTTTTCATACAAAATTTGTTCGATAAACGATATCGAGTTTGGTATGAAAACTCATACTAGGGGTACAGGTGACATAGTTTTCAAGCATAACTATTTAACCCATTTACAATAGAAAAATAGCGGGCCCCGTGGTGCAGTAGGAGAATGGTCGGTTTTGACGCCGTAAGTTGAGAGGTAGTGGATTCGATCCCTGCCGTGAACCATTAAATTTTTCAATATAAAAAAATATGTGGCATTATTTAGTGGTCTTTTTGTAAAGGAAAAACAGAAACAAATTTTCAGGTTGAAGTGTGGTGTAAAACAGGGTGGCATATCGTTTTCAATATTATAAAATTTTATATGTAAACAATTTAATCCCTCAACTCAACGGAACTAGTGTCAACTGTTCAATCAATGACAATATTGTAATCAATAAAGTTTTGCGTATGATGTGGTGCTGTTGTGAGCTGATCCAATTAAATTTGGTGACAAATCCTACCCAGCTCTTTTTGTTGAGGGTGATGGAAGCACCCTTCCTTGTGGGTGAATCGTTCCAAGTATTGTCAGTCACAGTCACTGAGTAGTAGACAACATGGTTGATCACTTTGATATAGAAAGGGCACGCAGAGCGTTGACCATAAGGTGTAATTTGTTGAGTCACATATTAGCACGTTGTTCTACTGAAGTTAAGCTAACACTATTCAGGGCTTACAATACTGCCAACACGTGCGGTTTGTGAGTCAAATAAACAAAGAAATTGTACAACGCCCTGCATATCCAATACTACAATTACTTCAGGATGTTGTTGGGACTGAAGGATGTTGAGGGTATTGTAGTGCATTCAGGGATGCTTGCAAATGCAATAGGAGATTAATTTTATGGATTTATGCGTAAATGAACTGCTATCCGATGCAATAAGCCGCTTGCGTGGGTGTTTCAACTCCCTCTTGTTGCTGAGAATCTGGGATCGTGCATCATATGTGAGCCAGCTTATTGTCGGTCGTGCACCTAATGAAACAATAATGCATTATGATAAAATAAAATTTTGATTGTTTATATTGTGGTATAAAATTATATTTTTTTCTTTTTTAATAATCTTATTTTTAATGTATTGCTTATAATTATAATATATATAGTAATATTACAAAATTGTAATAACTTTATTATATATTTATTTAATTAACTACTTATAATATTTAATTATTAGGCTATTTAGCTAAAATAATCTCTTCAAAGCTATAAATAAGAATATATGCAGGCCTGGGATGGGAATCGCAAGAGCTAAGACTTAAGCTCTAGGGTGGAAATGTTAAAGGCATTAAGCTGCTAGTAGCGTTTAGTGAACGTTGAAGATTAATTTTTAATATATGCTCCAATGATGGTCCTCGGCGCCAATATAACGGTCTGCCTTTTTAGGGAGCTCATTCTGTGGATGGCAAGTCACCACCTACCTAATTATTTACCATCATCTCATAAATAAGCAATTCAACATCAATTAGCTCAAACCAATTATAGTTATGATTGTAAATAGTACCATCTTTTTATAGTTTTCAATATCGTGCTATCCACTATCCATAGTTAAGCAACAGTTGTAAAGGGCCTCTTGATGTTAGCTTCGGCTCTATCAATGCCTTAAGGTGCGTCAATAATATGTAAAATGTTATATAACTTGTGTTTTATAATACGTCCACATTATGTAACCTTATGATCTAACATTTCAACATAAAACAATACTGTAAACATTAGAATAACAATCTCATTTAATAATGTTATATAACAATTCTGCAGAGCTTGTGAGTACACGTAACTGATATAACATTGTTGTACATATTAATAACATGTTATTATGATATGTTTTATAACACTCTGTGTCCACATTAGCTGAAACATGTAACATAACAATGTAGTATAACATGTTATGTTACATAGTCTGTACGCGCCATTACAAAAAACCGGGCGTGTACGATTAGTGAAAATGTTACAAACATTTATAATAAAATCTTCATTTAATTCACAGGGTAATTTAAAGTTGAGGAATGGGCAAATGACACTGAGACAAGGCGATGGGCAACTATCCACAAAGCTCAACCCGTCACGCTATACTGGCTACGAGTAACTTATTTAAATGCTAATGGTAATGCTAAAACAAATGATAATGAAACCCGTGTCATAGGAATTTCGGGTCTTACCTATAGGCGTCGAGTGGCTGTCTAGATATTGTGCATTACACTGCAAATACATAACAAGCGCAACAGCTTTCGTTGAAAAGCCCAGTAATATCAACGTAAGATTAGTTGTATCAAGTGAGATGGTGGTCCAGTGTTACCCAGTTCGGTATGAAAAATCTAGCTACACCACAACATATCATTTACCTAAGATAAACGGAACGCTATAGTTTGAGTCGATAATTAATTATAGTACAAGCACTAAGTTGACGTTTAATAAAACTTTTTAACAAAAAAATTAAACCGCCGAAAAAACTGAAAAGTAAGAAATAATAAACCTTTGTTATTTAACCTTAATAACGAAGTCCTTAAACTACTGTTAATATACCTCAGTATATATTTTTGTAATGGTTTTGAGTTTTTAACTAAACATATTACTAAGTTCCTAAATTAATGTAAGTATGTATAACCAAGTAGTTTTGAGTCGGCGCCAAACAATCAACAATCAACAAGCAAAGATCACTAAATAACCTTTCATTTAAAGAAATAACCAAATGAAATTAACAATGCAACGTGAAATCTCCAGCGATGAACATTAAAATTCCACAAAATGCACTTTCACACGCCCCAAAGACTAAGTAGAGATGCACAAACACTCGCAATGACGTGTGCCCTCACGTGTGTGCCAATCACGGGCCGTCACAGATTACTATATGTGGTGCCCGTTTGGGTTGCTGTATCGCTGACATCAACTTCGTCAACACTCGGCATTTCCCGGCGAACTGGCGTGTCGCGACGCGCCTCCACCGCGCATCGCGCGTACGTATATATATGTATATATATATATATATATATAATACGTACGTAATTAATTAATTGACTTGTTTGGCGCTGACTCAAAACGACTTGGTTATACATACTTACATAAATTTAGGAACTTAGTTATTATGTTTAGTTAAAAACTCAAAACCATTACAAAAATATATACTGAGGTATATTAACAGTAGTTTAAGGACTTCGTTATTAAGGTTAAATAACAAAGGTTTATTATTTATTACTTTTCAGTTTTTTCGGCGGTTTATTTTTTTTGTTAAACAGTTTTATTTTATATTTGTTTGTGGCCATAATCTAATAATTACTACATTTTTAATTCTTATTACTTTTGAAATAGCTACCTACTTTACTCTAGCTATTAACTGTTATATTATAATCCTACTTTATCTATAATTTGTTGTAAAATAATTATGAATAATAAAAAAAACAGGCTTTATATACCAACATGCCTACAAACAATGCCGCTCGAATGAAAAATAAGATAATTTAGAAGAATCTAATAATTAGATTAACACGTTCACAGGAGAGCTTTGATCAGCACGAGGTAAGACTAAAGAGGATGAGAATCTACATTAAAGGTGTAATCACATCTTCACTTAGCAGCAAGTTTTCTGTGCCACATGTTATAAGCAGGCGTCATTGCGTAGCCCTGGCTTAGACAAACGTTTTATAGATCATTTATGCTTTATAATAAGAAAAATAATTTAAGATCATTTAAAAACTAAATGAATAGACTTTCAACGTCACGCTAATCAATTCCAATACTATGTTTGAGGTGTTTATCTTCATATCTCTGAAGATACTCAACATCATCAACATCTCGATAAAATTCAAAATGGTACCACCTGTGAAATAATATCATCATCATCATCGTAATCAGCCGGTATCAGTCCACTGCTGGATATAGGCCTTTCCCCGGACACGCCACTGAGCCACAGAATAATGAATAGTACAAGTAACTGAGCCCGATTTTCGGCTATTTTTATTTTTTCCAGTTTGTCAATCGTTTCATCGTAATCGTCAATGTATATACATTGACGATTACGATGAAATCATCAATATAAGATACTTTTATCTATTATTTTAGTTGATTTAATAATGGGACCCCCTTGGGGGGTACACCTTTCCAAAAAAATAATGATTAAAATCAGACTAGTCTGTAAAAAGTTATGCGTGGTCATAGAAAAGATTTTAATACTACGGCGTGGTCACACATTAAAAAAAATATATATACACGTTGACTTGATAACCTCCTCCGTTTTTTTTCGTCGGTTAAAAAAAGTTTAAGATAAACCAAGGTTACAATGATTTTGCAATAGGGTAAAGATAAACCAAGGTTACAATGATCTTGCAATTTATTGAAGTAACAGGATACCAAATCTCTAATGGAACATTTTAACTGCCAGCTAGCGTTCGAGCACTGTCTTACCATTTGGTAAGTGATGATTTGGTAGAGGATGGTAGCTCGCTAGGCCTAAGCTGGCTCTCAAAGACAGCTGCCAGAACACATAAGATGTTTGGTGAAAGATTTTCTAATTTGAGGCTGGTACCTGACCAGGTGAACACTGGACAGTATCGTAACACCATGCCGAGGGTAGGGGGTTTTCGAACGATGTTTTTCCTTCACCAGAGGGATTCTGGCATCTTCCCTGTAAAATGCGCACACATCTTTTTCGATTTAATCTATTGATAACCAGCGGAAATTTTAACCCGCTACTTCTGGCGTCATAGCCATTATTCTCCTATCAGGCTATTCCCCCACTACGCCACCGCGCACCGGGCTCTCATCTTTCTATTAGATCTATGCAATTAGCTCGTATACCCACATCCATAAGAAAAGTGAATACGTATTCTTGAATCATACCAGAACAAAGAAGTGCACATAAAACAAAAAAAATAAATAAACTGGCCAAGTGCAAGTCGGACTTGCACTCGTATGGTTCCGATTCCGTACCACACTACAAAATTTTATAAAATCGAGCAAAAAATGCTGAAAGAAATCAAGTTTCTTATAATAAATTGATAAATCGATCTAGCTAGGTTTTCATTTTCAGAAAATGTTGTTTTATCCCTGTTTTCAGGTAATGAAAAACTCCTACAATATAATTAGAATATGAAGGTAAATTTTGCCAATGTTACATTGTTATGATAGCTCAGTGGGAGATCGATCGGATGGCGATCAGAAAGACCCCGGTTCGAGACCAGACGAGATGAATAATTATTCCAAAATTGTTCTTTTGTGAGAAAACTATTATTGGGAGCCAAAACTTCACATAAAACACGATTTACCAAAAAAAAATTGCAAGCAAATCTCGGTCATCCAGATATTATTATATTATATTATATTACCGTGTAATTCAAACCAGGAGCCGCGTGCTTATTTAGTACAACGGCATCTTACGAACATCTAACGCCAACTAAGTGAATGTCTCGTTTCTTGTATAGGGACCCCCTTTAATTTTTAACTTTATTCTGTTTTTAGTATTTGTTGTTATAGCGGCAACAGAAATACATCATGTGTGAAAACGTCAACTGTCTAACTATCACGGTTCATGAGATACAGCCTGGTGACAGACGGACAGACACACAGACAGACAGACAGATGGACAGCGGAGTCTCAGTAATAGGGTTCCGTTGGTACCCTATGGGTTCGGAACCCTAAAAACTAAATCAAAATCGGTTCACCCGTTTGGGAATTACCACAGAACAAATGATGGAATGCCGATGCCACAGACAGCCACATTTTACCACAGAAATATTAATTATATAGCTTCCAGCGCTGAACAAATGCTTTGATATTTGAATATATATTTTTTTTTATTGCAGATAGACAAGCATTTCAGCAATATCTCACCTGGTGGAAAGTGACGATGTGATCGAGGATGTAGTATGCTCATGTATTTCTGTGCATATAACACCTTATTTGCGTCGGGGTTAAATATAAAACTCATTATGACCGGACATTATTTTAATATTTCAGTTTAAAGTAAGTTAGTAAGTTGTAAGCTCCAAAAATATCAATAGATGTTGAACTTCCATTGTTTGTGTATTTCACTTTGATACTTATAGTTTAGCTCCAGCCAAGATCGGAATTGATATTGAAACACTTTTACGAAGCATGACCATATAAACGAATGGCCTTACGCAAGAAACGTTAGCCCTAGGCAGATGTTTACCTGAAAAAAAAAACAGTAGAATGAATTACTTGATAATTTGATTTCCTACATAAATAAACCTTTTATTTTTAATTTTATATTATAATTTTTATTATATTATTATAACTTAGAATCTGTTAATTGAGACCATTCTAATGAAAACAAACTCGACATTCTGCTGTAAGTAGGTGAGAAGTTTAGTTTTTTGCAGATTCCAGGAGATATCCTAGCATGGGTCATTGCTACTCCGTCCTTACTATACCATGTAAGAGGATACTGAACTTTGAATTGATCAGACATATTAGGTCTGACAGTTTAACTTTCATAGGAAAGTTCATTCTATAGCGTCACCAACTAGGAAAAAGCTCTTAGTCTTAAATCGGCTGAACGGATTTTCATAAATCAAAGTTATGCTAACACTTTCGACTAAGAAAAATATCAAATAGAAAAAAAACTGAATGAAAACTGGTTCATCCGTTTTGGAGATACACAGATACACACGTCAAACTTATTACATCGAGGGTTAACAATGAGAGAAGCCAGTGGCTCTCTAGATAGAGCTAAACTAGTTCGGGAGCCTATAGATTAATTTATTTTTTTAAATCACTATTGAGTCAGTTAACTATTATTTTGTGTTAGTTTATTGTAATTTAAAATGAAAATGTACAGATAAACCTAGAACGTGTATGTGTACGCCCTCACCTAGTTTTGGTCGTGGAATGCCTCCATTAAAGTTCGGTTCCATCAAAATCTTCTGCTGACCAATTGAACAAAATACTTCTCTGTCTCCTTCTACGGCATTCGTGATCATTGCTCTTCGATCATATATTGTATTAGTGCCCAACTCCTGAAAATTAAGTGATATCAAAAGTTACCGTCGACGTAGAGGAAGGCCTTTAAAGCGAGATGTCGAGATGATTTGAATGGTTTTCACAATGACTGGCCACAAACGGCGTTGGATAGGTATAGATAGAAAAACATTGAAGATTTTCTTTTGGGATCTTTGCCCAGTAGTGGGATCCAATAGGTGAGCCATACAAAAAAAACAAATGTTATCAATTTGTATTAAAAATCTTACACCTTGTATCGTGGGTGCATTTTCTAGATCCATATCTAATCTGGTAGGCTACTACATAACTCACATCATTGATAAGTGTTGCTTTCTATTGTCGGACTGATAAACATTCAAACATTATTCTCACCTGCCCTTAGATAAAAATGCAGTCTAAGATGGATTCGTGTTTGTGTGGAAATAGAAGGTGGCAGTGAGACGGGGTTCTGGACAACCAACTTTTATTAAAGAAGACTTAAAAAACCAAATCAAAATCGATTTGGGAGCACGTTGCCGCGTTGCCACAGACAGACCAATCACAGATACACAAGGCAAACTTATAACACCGACACTTTTATTTTATCATATAGGCTAGCGTTTGACCACTATCTCACCTGTTGGTGAGTGATGATGCGGTCGGAGATGGTAAACACGCTAGGCCTAGTATGAAAACTGGCTCTCAATGCTAGCTGCCGGAACATAATAGATGTTTGACAACAGATTTTCTAACTTAAGGGTTGTAGCTGGCCAGGCGGAAACTAGACCTACCACCATGCATGACTCTTTTTGTGTCGGGGGTTAAAATTTACTAATAGAAAATATTACCTGTCTAACTATCCTTGGAATATTTTCTGTTGTTGTAGTCACATTAGTAAAGAGTGGAATTTTCAAGTTAACAACTGTATTTTCCATGTTTCTGTATTCTTCGCGTAAGCGTTTGGTGTTCATTAGTCTGCTTGGCAGCAGATCAAATCCGTATTTACTTTTAGGCAATATAATCAAAAGCGTATAATCCCCAGCTAATCTTATTTCTATCATCTGAAATGGAAAAATGCATTAATGAACTCAAAACTTATAGCATTTATTCAATATATAGGCATTTTAAAACATTGACACTTACACACGTCTGATAATATTAAATAGATCATATAAATAATTATTCTAAATATAGTAAATTATTTTAAAAAAATAATTAAATCAACTTCAAAACCAGAAATAGGCACTCAAAAGCGAAGAATAAATGAATATAATTATTATAAGCGCGACCCGCTCAACTATTTGAAGTTGGTGCTAGCCAAGCCAAATAGATAGTAGATAGATACTATGTAAGTATGTAGTAAGTAGGTAGATACTTGTAGGCTATTTCTGGTTTTAAAGTCGAAGTTTAATTACCTTTTTTGTGGTCAAACGCTTGCTTATCTAAAATTAAAAAAAAACCTTAATTATTTAAACACTAGCTGGCCCGGCAAACTTCGTACCACCTAACAGACAACGAATGTCGTATTACCTTTTAGATTAACTTAATTTAGGCTTTTATGAACGTAATACATTGAATACAAAAGAGATATTAAGTTCAGTAATGTATTATTTATTAGTAATGTATAATAATAAAGTTGTGGCAATACAGAAATAGAATAAAAATACAACAATCAAGTACTTCAACCGCGTGTCAGCAAGACATGATGCAATGAAACAATGTTATTATTGTTATAGATAAGTTATTAACTTGAAATTAGTTCGATTGAGTTTAATTGTGATTGTAAAAATATAATCACCAGTATTTAATTTTAATTCTGAATAAGTATAGGTACTTACTTAATGAATAACTGTCTAATATTTTTTGCCTTATGGATAAGACTGTATACATACGACATTCATAAATTGGCTATCACATTCTTGCATATCTCTGTATTTACCTACATTCTGACAAAATATAAAATTGATTAGGCATTGATTATTATTGTCTCGATTGCTTGTAAGCATACATTTTTTTTAAGTTTCATTTTGTCTCCACACGATTAGTGTATTTAGCCAGTGTCATATATTAAAATTTTTCAAGTTTTTATCAATTTTGGTCGTAGAGATGGGTTAGAGTCACATTTCAGCTCAGTTTTCAAGTAAAAGTCTAGTCTAAGTCATACCTTCAGTAAAGATGAGGTGTTTACTGAAGATTTTTAGTGGAATTTTGGTGAGAATGTTAATAGCATGTTTTTCAACATTGTGCTGTTTCCCTAAACACGCACACATTCACCAAAAAAAAAAAAAAATCACCAAAATAAATAGTATCCTATGTCCGTCTCCTGGCTCTAAGCAACCTCCTCACCAATTTTCAGCCATATCGGTAAAGCCGTTCTTGAGTTATAAATAGTAACTAACAGGACTTTCTTTTATATATACGAGTATATATATAGATATAAAATGTTGTGTCTGAGCTGCTCAGCATTTGAGGAGTTTAGAACAGGCTTTTATGGTTAAATCAATTTAGAAAATGTTGTGTCCGTACTATTCACCGTTGAGGAGTTCCCTCTCGGAAGATAACCCTAGGTGCAGCAGCCATGTCATGATGGAGTTTAGAACAGGATATATTATAGTTAAATCCATTTACAAAGTTTCATCACCGGACTCCTAACCGTTAAAGAGTTGTACCTTCCTTTATCAGCTCAGCGTCATGAGATAAAATGATGACCATACATACGCAAATGGCTCAATAGCTTTAAAAATATATATAAAACATTGTTGATACCTGTAACATTTGAGGGTTGCCCTCAATTTCCATGGGATTCCATCATCAGATCCTGACTTGGTGCCAATGGGACCACCTCAGAAGTATACTTTTTTTATAAAAAAATAATTTTGAGAATCGGTCCACAATTGGGGGTGTAATTGGTGAACAGACATAAAAAAATACATGTAAATACATACATTGTAAGTCGGTTAAAAATAATAGTTTATTGCTATGATTTAAAAAAAAGTAACGAGTTGCCAACTGTACCATTACGTGCATCTCAAAAACGTTATAATAAATTAGTTCACCGGGAGAGCTAATAATATTTTTTTAACTTTTACAATTATCAAGTGTTATTATTTGTACAAAAATCAAACCTCAGAAGAAAAGTATGGACTGTCTTTATATCTATATTCTGCTTTTTGACTTATATATTTAACAGTAGAAGTTTTGCCCGCAGCTCTGTAAAATGGACCCGTGGTAACATCTTTGAGATTAAATTTTCTGTGGAATCGTGCCTGGAACAAAATGAAGAATATAAATAAAAAGTGATAATTATGGTATTGTAATAATAAAAAGTTCTAAGCTACTATCTACTAATAGTAATAAAAACAAGTTAATAAACTCATGATTTACTTCCTATCAACTGTTTAAATTTTAAAATTCATCGTTTTATATTTAAGTTTTTTTATAACCCATAGGCTAGCGTTTGACCACTATCTCACCTGTTGGTAAGTGATGATACGGTTGAGGATGGTAGCTCGCTAGGGCTACAATGGGAATTGGCTCTCAAGGATAGCTGCCGGAACACATTACACGTTTGGCGACAGATTTTATAACTTGTTTTGGGGAGCCAAATATTCAACCGTCCATTAATTCCATAAATATTTATTCACAATAATAATTATTCTATTTTACGAAACTCTGTTAAGCTTAAACAGAAGTTTTACTCCACAATCACTTATCAGTAAACTCAATATCCTACTTTAGAGAACGAGCGTATTCACTCTGGACGATAACTGTAACTACACGATATCGTTCCGATATCGTCGGACTGGTAGTTTGATACAATCACTACTAAATGCTGTCACACTGTGTCGTCGACAGATTGTATCAAACTAGCAAGTATCGTGTAGTTACAGTTATCGTCCAATGTGAAAACGAACATCGTGTTGTCTCTTTGCTGCCTTCTTAACGAATGCCAGCCTTCTTCTCCGCTCTCCTTCAACCATCGGGCCTACTACGTAACAGGAAGTTACTATCCAGAAACGGACATTCGCTAAGATTCAATTTATATGAACCGTAATAATTAATCTATATAATTATAAAAAAGTCGTGTTAAAAAAAGTATTATGATAAAAAAATATATTAGAAAAAATATTTTTCCGAAATGTTCCTGGGTTTCTAAACTGCCGATCATTTGATGTTCAATTGTTTATCCCGTCGAAGCGGTAAACCCACAGACCTGCTACATATTAAACTCGATCGCGTACACTGGCCCCCATGAGACCGACCTTGAACGGAGTTTGTCCCTTATGGACAACTTATATTATATACCACTAGCTGACCCTGCAAACGTTGTTTTGCTAAAACCCAAATATCTAACGGAACCCTATTTTTTTCCAAAATAAAATTTAGCCTATGTTACTCGTGGATACTGTGGCTTTCGAATGGTGAAAGAATTTTTAAAACGGTCCAGTAGTTTTTGAGCCTATTCATTACAACCAAACAAACAAAGTTTTCCTCTTTATAATATTATATTGTAGATACATATAGTATAGAACATATAATAGTACTAGCAGGTTGTTAGACAAGGACACACTCTCACCTTGGTGTCTCTCAATTGGGCCGTTTTGTTCTACAAAGCAATTACAACCTTATTGTTAAAGCATACGGGTTAAATTGAATTTGTCAAAACATCTGCAGTGCACCATCCTTTTATATTACGTCTATGGGTAAACCAAAAATAATAAGGGCTACTGATTGCTATTTGAGATTCTTGATTGCTTTTTGACAATATGTTTATATATTGTTTTTCTTCTTTTATGTGCCTTAAAAACCGACAGACGTGCGGTAATGCATGTTAATTGTTATTTGTTAAATATGCTAAATGCGCAAATAGGCGAACAATTTCGCAAATATACCCTCCCCACATGTAATTTTCTGTCACACATAGCAAAAAGCCAAATACGAATAGCCATGTGTGGATAGTATTTAGCCAGTGTCAAGTAAAAAAAATCTTCAAGTTTTTGGGAATTCAAGTCATGTAGATTCAAAAATATCAAATACTGTCAGTAATGACAATTGTTTGACTTATTTATTGATTGTTAAATATGCGCGTACATTCAGAAATGTATGCTTACAAGCAAGTTAATAAGGTTTATATTTCCAAAAACAATTTCTAAGATCTATCACGAAGAAGGTAAAAAATGTATTTTTTTTGTGCGACTGTTATTATTACCTAGCTGAGCTGCGCAGCTTCGCTCGCGTGGAAATTGATGCGTAGAAAGTTGAGAACAATATTTTCAGATTCACACACGCTTACTTTCGCATTTCTACATACATTTCCAACTTAATTCAAATCATGTTGTAGTCACGGTAATACGTGGAATAAAATAATTATTTTTTGAAGATTTTTTCAAGCTAAATTAATTTTACACACCCCCTAGGTATAGTTTTAAAAAAATAATTATGCATTTCCCATTGTTTATTTTGATGTTTATTTTTACCGAGTTTTGAGTAAATCGGACCAAGAAAAATGTTCCAGAAACTTTATCGTCCTATTTAACCCCTTTAAGGGATAATGTTTTAAAATAAGTTTTAGCATATGTCTTACAGTAGACCCTACGCCACCTACGTTTAAATTTTATTAAAATTGGTTAAATAGATATGGAGATACGTGGTAACAAACATTCACACACAAACACACACACACACATTTACTTTGGCATCGTACTAATATACTTAATGGAGTTTTTTTGGCGGGAACGTGGAAGAGTGTGTGTGATCTCATTGTATTTTTCCTAAAAATTACTGAGGGTATTAATTGTACTAGACTTCATCTTAAACTTGACCTGAAATGTAATTTTGACCTATATTTGTAACTTGAATTTGCTAAAACTTGAAGAATTTTTATACTTGACACTGGCTAAATACACTGATCGTGTGGAGCCATAATGAAACTAAAAAAAAATATTGTTAATGTATAATATTAGTAGGACGTAGGATAGGTTAATCATGCTTTGACTAAGTTTTGCCTAATACGTGTCGCCCCTATCCTAGCCGCTCCTAGACGATTGCCTACGTGTTAGGCCGAAACCTTTGAATAAAAATAATTAACCCGAGTGCATCCCATAAGAAGAGATATGCAAGAATGTCATAGCCAATTAATTTATAAGCTATGATATTCTTGCATATTAATGCAAGAATCATATCATTCCTATCGATAAGGCAAATAAATATTTAAAATATATTAAGACAGTAATCCATGAAGTAAGTATACCTACTTATTCAGAATGGCTGCAGCTGGTATATACTACTATGCTGGTATATATGGATACAGCTGGTAATTATATTTTTACAATTAAAATTAAATTCAATCGAACTAATGTCGAGTTAATAACTTATCCATAACAAAAATAACATAGTTTAATTCAATCATTCTTGCTGACACGCAGTTGAAGTTACTTGATTATTGTATTTTTATATTTTTTTTATTCTATATCGGTATTGCCATAATATATTACTAAACCTAATATCTATGTTGTATTCATTGTATTACGTTCATAAAAGCCTAAATTAAGTTAATCTAAAAGGTAACGCGACATTAATTCTCTGTTAGGTGGTACAAAGTTCGCCGGACCAGCTAGTTATTTAAATAACTCTTAGATTCATAAGATTATTTGTAAATACTTAATCATATTTGTTTATAATTATTACATTAAAATCATATCAAACAATTATTCATCTGGAAGTAAGAAATATTAATATTAAACTTGTCAAATCATCTTGTCTTTATTATTCGTAAGTTTTATTTTAAATGCAAATTCTACCGTCATTATTTTTTAAAATGACTCCTACACTTGAGGGTGGTAGCTGGCCGGCGGACACTAGATTGTGTCCTGAGTGACCATATCATTTAAGATGTATATTATTTTAAGGTTTTTATTTTTCTATAATTGTATTAGCTACGAGCACACACGTATGATTTATATATACTTTGTATAGCTGTAAGCACATGCTGTTGGATCACTATTCAGCTTTAAAAACAACTGTTCCTTCATTTTATAATGTTTTGATTGTGATCTGTTTTGTGCTTTTAATAAATAAATAAATAAATTTGAATAAAACTGGATACACAAAAAAGTTCGATATTTTGATACCTCACGACCTCACTGAAAGAAACCTAATGAACCGTGTACTCATTTGTGATTTTTTATTACGACGTAATGAAACCGAAACAGTTTTGAAGAAGCTGATAACTGGTGATGAAAAGTGGATCACGTACGACAAGAACGTGCGAAAAAGGTCGTGGTCAAAGGCCGGTCTGGCTTTACAGACTATGGCAAAACCCGAGTTAACTCGCAACAAGGCAATGCTGTGTGTGTGGTGGGATCGGAAGGGCATTTTCATTATGAGTTGTTACCACTAGGCAGGACCATCGATTCTGAACTCTACTGTAAACAACTGATGAGATTAAAGCAAGAAGTTGAGAGAAAGCGGCCGGAATTAATTAACAGAAGGGGTGTGGTTTTTCATCATGATAACGCTAGACATCACACATCTTTAGCCACTCAGCAAAAATAAGGAGAGTTGGGAGATGGGAGGTGATAATGCATCCGCCGTATAGTCCTGACTTTGTACCTTCAGATTTCTAACTGTTTCGGTCTCTACAGAATAATTTAGGCAGTGTCAGGTTAACATCACGAGAGAACTGCCAAAACTACTTGTCGCGGTTTTTTGATCAGAAGCCCCAAAATTTCTATAGCAATGGGATCATGTCCCTACCTACAAGATAGCAAAAAGTTATCGAACGAAATGGTACCTACATACTTTAGTTAAATGTAAATAAACTATATTAAATAAATTATATATATATTAAAAAATGTTTTGAATTTTCTTAAAAAATGCGAAGAAACTTTTTCCCCAACCTGTATGTCTTTTCAACCGACTTCCAAAAAGGTCTTCAATTCGTCTGTGTTTTCTTTTATTTATTTTTTTGTATGTTTGTTATAAACAACATCGTCGTATCTCGGAATATCCTACATTCATTGGTGATTTGGTTTAGTTCGAATGAAACTACACTGAACAATGAACTAGTGTCGCTTTGAACTATACGGTGTTCCGGCAGCACACAGCCCTTGAGAGTCAGAGTATTTATATATGTATTACTCATACTATAAAATAATTCATAATTAATTTACCTTAAAATAAATCCCAGTAGCACAAACCCATCGTGTTTTGTTATTAAATGGGGTAGTTGATGTAAACAGAAAATGTATCTTCCCATTTGTTTCTTTTGATACCTGAAATTAATGTTGTGGTTTGTGTATGTATGTATTAGATGCAATGTAAATGGTCCCATAAGAGTTGTTATTTTTTAACCGACTTCACAAAAAAGGAGAAGGTTCTCAATTCGTCTGTAACATTTTTTTTCTTTCTTTTTTTTGTGTGTATGTTACGCGATTACTCCATCAATTGTGAACGGATTCAAATGATTATTTTTTTAATAGGTAGGGTACGTTTCCGAGGTGGTCCCATTTTAACTTCATTGAGATATGATTAGTATCTCCAGAGATATGGAGATAAATACCTAAAACATAGGAGAATGTACTGGTTTTAGAAAAAGAGTTCCAAGAAGATACAATGGAGGTTGCTATTGTATATACTTTTGAAGAATAAGAAATATGACCTTGAATAATGTTGTTACATCTTTCTTCACGTTGACTTTGGGTTTTGACAGATATTCTTACCGTAACTGTGAGCGAGATAGAAACTTCACAGGAATGTTCTACCGGGCAAAGTCTTGTTAGGGTGCAAAGTTAATTAATATTTTTTGACATGACACGACGTTTGGCGAAGATGGCGGCCATTTCAATCCCGCGACACTGCCTACATAATTAAATAACTCAGAATTATGAACGTACTTACTTTGTACCAACCAACACTGCAAAAAAATAATGTAAAAGCATAATACCACAGATTATATAATAGTTACTTAGTAAATAATACTTTCCGTTGTTAGGTTGGCTACACAGTGCTTTCCTAATTCGGGTATGAACAATGTAGGGAAGTGCGCTTTCATAACGTAGTAGAGTGATTCAGTACTCAGTGGGCCATATGGCGGCAATTAATGTTAATAATCGCAAATAATACTTTTTAATATTCATTTTGGAATACAACTAGTCCGTGTTATAAAAGTATTTGGAATTATTGTAATAAAATAGACAATTCATTATTGTGTGTGTCAAATGCTTTTATTGCACAGGGCCATTTTGGACGTTGTTCTTTGATACCTAGATGACATCATTATGACTAGTTGATATTTTCACTAGCGCGGCATTTAAAGAGTTCCGCACCCAAAGGGTACCAAATGAACACTTTCTGAGACTTTGTTGTCCGTTTGTCCGTCCTTCCGTCCGTGTGTCTATATGTCTGCACTTTACAGATCTGTATCTTCTTAACCGTAATAGGTACTTGAAATTTTCACAAAGTGTATATCTGTCAGTGTATAACGGCCCAGACACGAAATTTTTTAGATGCATGTAATTTAACTAAAATTAGTTTTGCACTAAAAAGGGTAAAATAAATTATTTTTCAAAAAAAATGAAACCGACTTCATAACCACAAACAGGCACTCAAAAGCGAAAAATAAATTACTAAATATAATTATTATAAGCGCTACCCACTTATCTATTTGAAGTCGGTGCCAGCTAAGTCTATTGGATAGTAGATAGGTACTATGTATGTAGTAGTAGTAAGTAGGTAGATACATGTAGGTAGTATCTATCTACTATTATAATATACGCTTATAATATATATATTTAGTAATTTATTTTTCGCTTTTGAGTGCGTGTTTGTGGTTATAAAGTCGGTTTCATTTTTTTTGAAAAATTATTTATATCGTAAGCGATGAGATCTACATGCGATGACGAAGCAATAATCCTTATGTTTCAAACCTGATTTTGTTATTACTTACCCTATTATTCATCATGTTGACTGCGAGAAGAGTGTTATTGACATTGATATTCTCAGCCCGCCCATTAATAAGATTATTTACGTGATTTTTGAACGGACTAGTAAAGAGAAACGGAGTAAAATCAAATATATTGAGTCCTGAAGCACTGAATTCCACTTTCTTCTCATTCTCTTTTATATACTTTTGTATTTGGAGATGTGCACAGCTAACCTGTTATTAATTATACAATTGTGTAATTATACATTTAATCATATTATAAGCATGGTACAAGCTTTTATTTAGTTACACCTGTCCCGATGTTTCTCATCAAATCTTGCAAATTAAATTTGATCCACTTCCCGGTTCACGATTGAGCTGAAATTTTGCATACATGTGTAAATCACGTGACAATGCAATATTATGATTTTATATATGCAATATTATGATATTATGATTAACATGGTGCTGGTCTGATGATGGAGCTGGAAGGTAACTAAAGGAACTCCTAAACTATAGATGTTATACCAGTCGTGTTTGGGCTCTTTGGATTTGTCTTGACTTACTCTGTCCTAAGTTATGTAAAAGCCTGTGCTTAAAAAGTTTTTTTTTTAATTTTACTTTTTTTTATATCTTATAGGCTAGCGTTTGACCACTATCTCACCTGTTGGTAAGTGATGATGCGGTCGAAGATGGTAAGCATGCTAGGCCTAGAATGGGAACTGGCTCTCAGGGATAGCTGCCGGAACACATAAGATGTTTTGGCGACAGATTTTCTAACTTAAGGTTGGTATTTTTTTTATTTTTCATGGTAAAAGGTAACAGAACAAGCACGACGCTCGTATGATGGTAAGCAATGACGTCTACCTATGACAGATACAGCAGCATGCAAAATTCTGGCAGTACAGAATTTTGCATGTCTCTGCACTGCGTCTGTTACCTTGATACATAAAGATGTTGAGTCTCACATGCCCAGTAATTTTACTGGAAACCTTGCCATTTCAACCGAAAAACATTCCTATTTCACGGCTGAAAATTAATTGGCAAAGTAGTGGTACCGCCCCAGGCGGACTAGCTGAAGTCCTACCACTGGCCAGGCGGACACTAGATAGTGTTCTACCACCATGCGGGGATTGTTGGTTTCTTAACGATGTTTTTCCTTCATCGGAGGGCCACTGTGAAAAGCGCACATAAAATTTTCGATAGAAAAATCCATTGGTGCACGGCGGGGATTGACCTCTGGCATCAAAGCTGACCTTTCTCCCGATTACGCCACTGGGCCCTACTTGTTTTAAATTTTAAATTGAAGTATTATACATATATATTATATATAATCTATTTATTGAGACCATTCCAATAAGCCCAAACACAATATCTCTGCTGTAAGCCGATTAGAAGTAGGGTATTCTGCAGATTCCAGGAGATGATTTCCCAGCACAATGCTATCATGTTCTTATAATCATTGATGTAAGAGTATCCCGAATTTTAAATTGATCAGACCTATAAGTTGATCCCATAGCTATAGTGTCATCGCCTAGAAAAAATCTCATAGTCTCAAAACAGCTGATCGAATTTTCATGAATAAAAACAATAACACTCTGTGGTGAAGAACACAGTGTAGGTACTCTAGGCGTATAAAACCTATCAAATAAAAAAAAAAACTACATAACATACAGCTTCATACAATTAGTTAAAATCATTCACATGCTTTTACCTAATTCTATTAAGCCTTTAATATATAATTTTGTGCAATGACAAGTTCACACACATTATCGTTAATTATTATATATTTTTTTGTCATATAATTATTTTATTTACCTCGTCGCTGGTTTTCATATTTAAGGTTTTTAATGTCCCCGTATACGTTCGTCTGTATGAATATTTTGCAATAACTGCTATGTAAAAGAATGTCGCCAATGCTGAGCAAATAACATTTTCCTCCTTGCGGTTATTGTGTATTACTTTCTGTAAACCATTTAAAAAATCAATTTACACTTAAGGTGTTTTAACTGAATTAAATAAAGCAGTTCCCCGATTGGAATTTTAGGTAGGCCGGGACATGAAATTCAGTGATTAGCAAGTGGTCGATTAAAATATAAATAAAAAAAATTAATAAGTGCCGATGTGTGTCTCAAAATGAAAACTTTTATCAAGACTAAAATGAAGGTGGTTCCTACAACTTCCAGTGTTCTTGTGACCACGGACACTGCCAATGCAAATGACAATGCCAAATTCCGTATCATATTTTAAAATAATATCTAAGAATATCTAAGATGTAGTCATATTTTGTACATACCCTTAAAAATTTGACGGTAAATGGTATAAGGGCATCCAGAAATTGATCTATTAATTTATCAGCATCAGGACAAGGTGATTCAGTTAAAGTTGTAACTTTAGTTGTGGTTTCCATATCAGTCATTGTTTCTATTTCTGTTGTAGTTTTCATTTCTGTCGTTGTTTCAATTTCAGTAGTTGTTTCCGTCTCAGTTGTAGTTTCCATTTCAGTCGTTGTCTCTGTTTCTGTTGTTGTTTCCATTTCAGTCGTACTTTTCATTTCAGTTGTAGTTTCCATTTCAGTCGTTGTCTCTGTTTCTGTTGTTGTTTCCATTTCAGTCGTACTTTTCATTTCAGTTGTAGTTTCCATTTCAGTTGTGGTTTTAGTTTCTGCTGTTATTTCTGTTTCTTTTGTTGTTTCTGTTTCTGTCGTAGTTTCCATTTCAGTTGTGGTACCCATGTCAGTTGTAGTTTCCATTTGTGTTGTTGAATCCCTTTGTGTTGTTGATTCCCTTTGTGTTGTTGTTTCCATTTCTGTCGTTGTTTCCATTTCAGTAGTTTTTTCCATTTCAGTTGTATTTTCCGTATTATTCGTTGTCTCTGTGTCTGTTGTTGTTTCCATTTCTGCCGTTGTTTCCATTTCAGTAGTTTTTTCCATTTCTGCTGTAGTTTCCGTAATATTCGTTGTCTCTGTTTCTGTTATTGTTTCCATTTCTGTTGTAGTTTTCATTTCAGTACATGTTTCTGTCTCAGTTTTAGTTTCCGTTTCAGGCGTTATCTCTGTTTCTGTTGTTGTTTCTATTTCAGTAGTTGTTTCTATCTTAGTTGTAGTTTCCGTATTAGTTGTTGTCTCTGTTTCTGGTATTGTTTCCATTTCAGTTGTGGTATCCATGTCAGTTGTGGTTTCAATTTGTTTTGTTGATTCCGTTTGTGTTGTTGTTTCCATTCCTGTCGTTTTTTTTTTCATTTTAGTAGTTTTTTCCATTTCATTTGTATTTTCCGTATTATTCGTTGTCTCTGTGTCTGTTGTTGTTTCCATTTCTATCGTTGTTTCCATTTCAGTAGTTTTTTCCATTTCAGTTGTAGTTTTCGTATTTTTTGTTGTCTCTGTTTCTGATGTTGTTTCCATTTCTGTTGCAGTCTTCATTCCAGTACATGTTTCTGTCTCAGTTTTAGTTTCCGTTTCAGGCGTTGTCTCTGTTTCTGTTGTTGTTTCCATTTCAGTTGTGATATCCATGTCAGTTGTGGTTTCCATTTGTGTTGTTGATTCCGTTTGTGTTGTTTTTTCCATTTCTGTCGTTGTTTTCAATTCAGTAGTTTTTTCCATTTCACTTGTATTTTCCGTATTATTTGTTGTCTCTGTGTCTGTTGTTGTTTTCATTTCTATTGTTGCTTCCGTTTCAGTATTTTTTTCCATTCCAGTTGTAGTTTCCGTATTATTCGTTGTCACTGTTTCTGTAGTTGTTTCCATTTCTGTCTTAGTTTTCATTTCAGTTGTGGTTTCCATTTCAGTTGTAGTTTCAGTTTCTGATACAGTTTCCGTTTTAGTTGTAGAATCTGTTTGTGTTGTTGTTTCAGTTTCCGTTGTAGTTTCCGTTGTTGTTTTTGTACCATGATGTGGTTGAGTTTTGGGCTTAGATGAACTTTGATTACCTTTATAAACGGTATTTCTTATTTTAAAATGTTTGTTAATTTGTTTAAGTTTATATTGTACAGTATCGGTCAAAAATGGAGAAGCAGTCTCAAAAATCAATAGCATGACAGCAAAATATGCACATAGGACCTTTTTCTATAAGACGTTTCGAAAGTAACACAATGAAAGAGAAAGATAGAAGAGATAGAAAGGATAGTTTCGCTTCTTTTATCAGTTTTACAAATAATGAGGGTAGATTTGAAACAAAATGTATTGATGGCATAAATGTATGAAGATAACATTGTTGGTTGGTGAACTTTGGTGGTGGTTGAAGTTTGGTTAATAAATAACTAAAAAAATCAAAATGCAAGCAAATATAATTATTAAAGACGGCGAATATTGAGGCATTGCATAGAAATGGACTAAATAAATTATATTATCTCAAATGCATAGTGAAAGCGGCATAAGTGTAAGTTATTGCTGAGTGGTAAGTGTTGAGAAATCCTAGTTGTAAAAGTAAATTGTTAATAAAGTGTGTTAATAAGATTTGGTGTTTTCAGGCGGATTTTATTCGCAATTATAAAATTTTGGCCGCGCACCCCATGGGCATATTATTATTTTCTATGCCATGGGGTTTAATAATGCAAAGATGAGCGAGAGACGAGAGATGTCCTGAGCAACTGTAGCACAGATTATATAATAGCTACTTGGCTGTAGTCCCCCTTGATCTAGTTTGGGGAAAATTTACGTGACAGACATAATATGTGCGAATATGGTGGATTACGAAGGCTGCATCGACAACAATAGAAGTCACACGAAATATTAATTTAAAAGTATATAAAAACTAGGCTATGTGCCGGCTGTGATAATTTGTAATAAGTAATTGTGTAAGTTATGATTATCAAGGATTTAGCTTCAATCCTCTTTTCCTATAGAAAATGAATAATTAAGCTTATAACCTTAAATAATCAATAGGTAAGAGCAATTCTTAGATGCAACCAAACGAGTGTTATTTTGTCGAAGAATAAAATTGTCAATGAAGACGGTTTCAATTTAATATAATATTGAATAAAAATTGTTGTTTATGATATTTCGATATGTAATCAGTTTATTTAAAAACATTTTTGCTGTGTATTCATTTCCTCAAAAACTTAAGATAACATCACCGTGCTATTTATTTTATTTCATTATAACATAGACCACCAATTTACCTATAGTAGCGAAGTTTGTTTAAACAGATATAAAATAATACAAGCTATTAATAATTGTTTTTTATTTTAAATATTTTATAGACTAGCGTTTGACCACTATCTCACTTGTTGGTAAGCGATGTTGCCGTCGAAGATGGTAAGCACGCTATGCCTAGAATGGGAACTTGCCCTCAAGGATAGCTGACGGAACACATTACATGATTCACGACAGATTTTCTAACTTGAGGGTGGTAGCTGGCCAGGCGGACACTAGATAGTGTCCTACCACCATGCGGGGGTTGTTGGTTTCTTAACGATACGCACAAATATTTTTCGATAGAAAATCCATTGTTGCGCGGCGTTTTGAACTCGGTACCTCTGGCATCAAAGTTCAACCAAACTTTCTCGCGATTACGCCACCGGGCCCTCAAAATTATAACAAAATCATGCAATGCATGGAGATTCGAACTCGGGCCTTATGCTTCCTTATCAGTTCATTTTACCACTCGACCAATCTGCCATTTATGACTCATTCGAATTTAAGCATCCGTTACTTGTTGCTTAGCTTTCTCAACGTTATGTTAACTCAACAAAAAGAAAACTAGTATACAGTGGAATATTGTTATCTTTACCAAATGTATCTGACGCTACGTTTCACCTTTTTATTCGTCTGTGGTCTGGGTAAGCATGCCATTTATGCCGTACTTACGTGTTATTGTTTGCGTTGGAACATTCGACAGAAATATCGTGCAGGCTACGAACATTGAGGTTATGAACATTGAGGTGCTACTGGACTATTGTCCCTCGATAGCAATTATTTTCTCTCGGATTACCACAGCAGATTGCTATAAAAAGTATCAATCAGCTTAATCACAAATATAATAAAAATTAAAACATACAACGTTTTTTTATTACATTGACGCGTGGCTTGGTAAGCTTGGATGGTATTCAATAACAACTGCCAATAACAGAAACTATGGCTCACAAGACGTTCAAAATGTTTCTCTGTCATGACACTTACCTGCGGCATTACTTGAGTCTTACATGCCCTGTTATTTTACCTTCACACAAATAATTAATAACATATTTTACACCATTAGTTTAAACCGTAATATAAACTGTCACTCCTAAGTCTACATCATCTGCATTTTCTGCACCATAAAGATAGCGGATGGACACTTGATAAAAAAAAATATATAAAACCTCATATATATAATTTTGACTTTGTTAATTAAGAAATGTTTAAAAAAAAATCTTAATTATATATAATACTAGCTGACCCGGCAAACGTTGTTTTGCCATATAAATAAATGGCTATTTAAAAATAAGGGTTGATCGTAGAAAGGTGAAAATTGAGGATTGTATGTATTTTTGTATGTTGTATCATAAAAAAATAGAAATTAAAAATTTTGTCTAAAAAATAAAATAAAAATTTAGGGGTGGACTACCCCTAACATTTAGGGGGATGAAAAATAGATGTTGGCAGATTCTCATAGATACCGGATAAGCACAAAAATTTCATAAAAATCGGTCAAGCCGTTTCGGAGGAGTATGGCAACGAAAACTGTGACACGAGAATTTTATATATTAGATAATAATAAAAATATAAATGAAAAGGGGTTCAAGTAACGTGTTTTCTACATTTTATGATTGATCTTTTTAAACATTGTACGGTGGTATGGTATCTTTTAGTTTTGTAATTGTAATTTTTTTTAACTTAATAATGATTGTCAATTCAATTGCAAATACTAAGATCGGCTGATAACATCGCTGAGACACTTTTTATAGCTACTGACTTAATTAAATTTAATATTACTGATGTGTATTGGTAAAACTTAAGTAAATCAGGTAAATTATTGAAAAGAACAAAATCCCGACTTAATAATACGAATATTTTGTTATATTGTTAGCATGTCTCATTCCTAATTAATTTAAAAACCATTACTTACATACATTATTGAAATCTATGTTCAATTTCTTTCATTTTACGCCCTACTCGATAGGTTTGGTTAAACAAATTAATGACATACGAGTCCACCAAACGACATTTTATTTGTTTGAATGCCTTGAGAGTCGGATAAAAAAACACAATGACCACAACACTTTGAATCTGAGAAGTTGGACTAAAATTTCTTCTCTCACAGAATAGATATTTGAATACTTACAAACACATATTGTTACTGCAAATGTATTTATCAAAAATGCTAACACAAACATTTTCTTCATTGTAATGCCCTTAACACTGAAACTGAAAAACCCGAATGCAGCTACAAAATTATTATTTCTGTACTTTTATAGTAAAAATTGCATTTAAATATTTTAAGTATAATTTACACGAAGAAAAAAAAAACAAAATATCTAAATGCTTTGCATTTTGTAATGGTAAAAAGGTATAAAAAATAGAATTTTGGAACAAAATGATTACAAATGAGACTATTATTCAAATATTTTAAGCCTTATTCAATTAAAGTTGCAATTTATTCGGTTGCAAACTTCGACTTTCTATTTTACTTTAATTAATTACTTATCAAGCTTATTCACCCGTGGTATTGCACGTGTCGAATTTTAAAATATTTACCACTTATTTAATTTTTAATTTAATTTTCATAAATAATATCTTAAAGCTTTATCATAATTTTAACATTCTATTTATGAAATAACACACATCTTTTACTGTAAATTTTGTTAAATTATTTAAACTATAGAAAAAAAAAGTTATCAATAAAAACCGTCCATATCACTCAACTGGGCTATGCAAGATTAGGGGCCGGAAGCGTCACCAAATTTTCCTTCAAATCTTTCTGTCGGCGCATATTTCTAAATTAGAATTGTCGATGTGCTCCGGCAGCTCTTCCTGTAGCCTGTTCACATTCTAGGTCTAGAGTGCTACCACCCGCAACCGCATCGACTCTTGCCAACAGGTGATATAGTAGTCAATGCTATATATCATATTAAAAAAAAGATGCAGTTAGACTGCTGAATATCTGCATCTCGTTCTATGCAATAAATATTAGTCGCAATACCATTGCTACTAATTTAGATACTACGAACCTGGTTCAAATCAAAATACCTGGCACCGAAAATCATGTTGGAACTCGGTGAACTGATTGACTTTATTCCTTCGGTGGGTATATACTACAAAACATCAGTTTTTCTCTGTTCTATGGTAATAAATCATTCATTTCACAGACGAACGCTAAGTTGTCACTGATTTAGCACCACATTTTCTAGGATCACTAACCTGGGATCATGTAAAGGCTTAAGGTCCTACGTTTGGATCGAGTGACACCAAACATGTATTACGTATTAAAAAAAACAACTCGACAAATATACTTGTTTCATATAATTTTATTTACAATTATGATATAAGTAAGATACTTCAGGCAAGTTATATTTGAATTGTAAAGTTATATCATAAGTGACAGTGCAAACTTCACTCAAACTGTTTGAGCCCGTGGATTGATCGTTTCGCCGAGATGGATCAACAAATTCACTTTCAAATTCTTGATCAGTGCAAGGGTATTTGTAAATATTTAGAAGTTAAGAGATCAAGATCTATGCATTTAGCATAGCTTCAGCAAATACAGGAATGTCATTAAGATTCGTAATAGAAAGGAACTGCCACTGTAAGTTCATTTCAGCTCCAGGAAGAATATTATCTGAAAAATTAAATGTATTTATTTATTAGGTAGGCTACCCATAAGCTAAGGACAAGCTTACGTCGTAAGCGATGGCTGTTGCCTACTCTAGAATTCCATTCAATACGCACTTCAATTAACTGCGCTCTTTAGTCATTATTTTATTAAACCCCGACGCAAAAAGAAGGGGTGTTATAAGTCTGACGTGTTTAACTGTATATCTATGTATGTATGTGCCATCGGATGAACCAATTTTGATCTAGTTTTTTTTTTTTTATAAGTGTCTTAGTCGAGAATGTTTTTAGCTCAATTTGTTCAGCCGTTTTAAGACTATGAGCTATTTTCTAGTTAATGACGCTATGAAATCAACTTTCATTGGACTTATCAATTCGCAATTTGGTATCTTCTTACTTCAACGATATTGTAAGAACATGTAGCATGGACCTGATGCTGAGACATCTGGAATCTACAGGATAGTCAAACTCCTCACCAACTTACAGGAGAGATGTCGAGTTTGCGCCCATTGGAATGGTCTCAATAAACAGATTATACATAGATCAGTCAGGGGTGTTTCAGTATTATTTTTTACTGAGACATCTAGTCGCTGGATACTTCACCCTCAAAAACACTGTTTTGTTATATTCTATGATTTTTTTATTCTAGTTATGACATTCTTTACGTAAGAGCAGGTATTTATGAACATTTATTTTCATCGTCGTAATTGTATTATCGTAATCGTAATTTTAGAACCTTCTTACCTTCATCTTCACCTCTCGTCGGCGATTGGTCTCCTTTATCATAGTTTAGTTTAAGCGTGACTTTTTGTTGGCCTTCCGAAACATATACGTTCTCATCGCAATTTGCGACATTAGTCAACTTTGCTTCTATCGGGCTGAGTAAAGAATGAACTGATAACGTCTAAAATATAGAAACATAATTTCTAGATACCATCGAATAGATACTCAATTTTTGCAACAATAGAAAACTATTGTAGAAATGTATGAGTTATTGTAAAATATATTAAGTCTGATAAGCTAGCGTTTGGCTAATATCTCGTCTGGAGTAATGATGTACGAGTATGAGGTCGAGGACACGGTCGAGGCTTTAAGCATGCTCGGCCTAGAATTTTCATAAATAGAGCAAAGTTGAGAGAGAAATTTGACAAGAGAACCCCATCGCCATGTAGGATAAATAGTTCTCATAAATGTTGATCCACATCAGTAATTTTTAAACAACGTCAGGAAGGCTATTGACAATTATTTGAAAACAAATTCGAATCCGAAAAGTACCTCATCCTTGATTCGGATCTTTGCAAAACAAGCATGCGGCCAACCTGATGGTAAGTTGTTACCGCCGCCTAAATATCAGAGGCAATAATGGTGTGTTGCCTGCTCTTTTGAAAGAAGAATCTGTTAGCTGGCTCTTTGAAGCAACTTGACAATTGACAACAACCTTGAAGACAACCTTCTGTGGGAAAACATCGGGAGGAAGGTCATTCCACAGCTCATACGTACGCGAAAAGAACAAACGCTTAAAACGCGTTATGTGGGTAGCTATGTAGGTAATCACTTTAATTCAGTCATATTACATTTCAAATGTAGTTATTTACAGACTTATTAAATTTCTATGAAATGACAAGCCATGGTTTATTAATATTATAGCTGATTAATACACTCACCGTACGAAGAATATTTAAGATATCTATTTCCGTAGTTACACTTGTATCATTAGCATCGGTTACAAACGGAAGCGATAAGTCAACAACGGCCGGTTTCATTCTTTTATATTCATGGTTAAATAATTTATAGTTTTCCAGTTTTGTTAATAAAGCATGAAGCCCACTTTTAGAGTTAGGCAATATTAACAGCTTTGTATATGCACCAGCTAATGGTATTTGGACGAGCTGAAACGTTAAACAGTATGTTTTGTTAATTTTATAAGTGAAAGTACAGTACGTCCATCGATGTTTATATTATATAGAGCGATATTTTGATGAAAGTCCACTTTACTTTTATTTTTTTAATAGGTAGGTATGAGCTACCGATTTCAAAATTGATGATTTTAAAAAAATCGGTAAAGATGCGAATTTTTGCACGAAAATGTTATTGTTTAAATTGATTTTGTTTCAATAGTAACATAGAATAAAGATAACATAACTATCCTAAAGACTATTTTCATATATATACTCACACATTGTTAAAATTTAGTGCATACGAAATGTACATAAAAACTAATGAAATAACACCGACTAATCAATCTTTAGATTGAATAGATTAAATTGCTATTACTGCAAAAATGCACAGATAATAAGCACATTCAAAAACGAAATAATGAAAATAAAATGATAGGTAGAAATTTATTCAACCTCATACCTTAGCCTTAAGCACCGAACTATCTCTATATAAATATACTGCTCTTTGGTGAAGATATTCAATGTCAACACTTTTTGTATTTGATGTGTAAAATGGACCTGTTGTTACATCACTGAGATCGAATTTTATTTTAAAGTTTGTCTGAAACAAAAGGCAAGTATTTCATCAAGTTATTGCATATATAAGTGCTGTAGTCCATGCAACCTGTACCACCGAAGGTCTGTGTTTGTGTGTGTTTTCGGATTGTTTTGTTTTTTTTTTTGACGGTTTAGGTATAACTTTTTCTGTAAAGTCATTCTTAGAGATATTATTTATTACTATTATGGCTAGGATGTGTGTTCGTCTGTAAACAATAAACACCAAAATTCTATCTACTATTAGCCAGAATTTTAATATCAAATTGAAATTTCTGATTGAGATATATATGTACATGGTTTCAACTCGAAAAAAAAATTACTTTAACCTCACTTAATAACTTTATGATAATTATAAAATCTGTATGGGTTTTTAGCTCTCATAAAAACACTAATAAATTGAAACTTGATTGGGAACTTTTATGCGAATTCGGTATTTGAACTTGATACAGTCGCAAATAGTGAAATTTATTTCATACAATATTTGAAATTACACATTTCATTTAATATCACAATCTCACATTTTTCCGACTAACATGAAATAAAAGTTTAATGTTAGAAATTCAAATTCAAATGATAATCATTTCATCACATTATGCTAGATAAAACAGAAATAATCTTAGGAAATATTTTTTTAATTACTGTTTTCACAAAAAATGTTTAAAGTGCCTGCCTACCTACCACCTGCATGGTGCATTACGGCCGTAATGATACAACATGTAACTGGCCAAGTGCAAGTCGAACTTGCACTCCACGTTACCTACAATACCTAAAAACCCAAATCTACTGAGATTTGCGCGACATTTTTTAGCGTCAGTGCCGTCAGTGCATTGTGGCAATCAGGTGGTAGGCACTTCGAACATTTATTGCGAAAACAGTACTTAATAAGTTATTTGTTATGATTATTTCTGTTGTTTTATTTAGCACTAGAAGTACCCCGCGGCTTCGCCCGAGTTAAAGACTTATTTTATTTAGTTAAAACATTTATTTTGTAAAAACATTTCTATCGTAATAGACATCAAAGATGTTAAAGCCAAATCGGTTCAAACTTTTGAAAAATCTTTTCTTAGCGGATACCTGTGTCAAAATATAGCTATCTGCATGCCAGATTTCAGCGCAATCCGAAACAATATTGATTTCAGACTATGTTACCCCACTTCACCCTTTTGGAGGTGACATTTCGAAAAAGCCTGAAGCACGTATTTTCGTATTTATTTACTGAAGTACTTGTGTAAAGTTTCAAATAGAAAAAAAACTATCTAATCCTGTTTCTCCTTACAAACTTTGAACTTCCGTTTCATCCCCTTAAGGGGTGAATTTTAGAAAATCATTTCTCAGTGGAAACTAACGTCGTAGTAACTATCTGTATGCCAAATTTCAGTGCAATCCGAAACAATATTGATTCTCAGACTTTGTTATCCCATTTCTCCCTCTTAGGGGTGGAATTTCAAAAAAGCCTGAAACACGTATTTACTTATTTTTTTACTGAAGCACTCGTGTAAAGTTTCGAATAGAAAATACTATCTAATCTTGTTTCTCCATAGAAATTTTGAACCCCCATTTCATCCTCCTAAAGGGGTGAATTTTGGTAAATCCTTTCTTAGTACACATTTACGTACTAAGACAAATATACTTTCCAAATTTCAAGTCTCTACGACCAGCGGTTTAGGCTTTGCGTTGTCTGTCAGTCAGTCAGTCAGTCAGTAATTCAGGACAAAGATTTTTAGAGTATTAGAAGATAATGTGAAATAATAATTAAGATAGTTTAAAAACTAAAGCATCCGACTTTCATGCCACGTGAGTCAGTTTCAGTAGCAAGTTTGAGACGTTTATCGTCATATCTCTGGAGGTACTTATCAGAATTAAACAAAATATTGAATAAAGATGAAATTACAATGGGATCACCTATTTTACCCTTTGAACTTAAAAAAATATTTTTAAATAGGTTCACAATTGGTGAAAATGTCGATTAACATACATAAAAAAAACATACACACGAACATAGAACCTCCTCCTTTTTGTAAGTCGGTAAAAAATTATTATGATTTGAATTCAATTGCACTGTTTTTAGGGTTCCGTACCCAAAGGGTATAACGGGACCCTATTACTAAGACTCCGCTGTCCGTCTGTCTGTCTGTCTGTCTGTCTGTCTGTCCGTCTGTCACCAGGTTGTATCTCATGAACCGTGATAGTTATACAGTTGAAATTTTCACAGATGATGTATTTCTGTTGCAGCTATAACAAAACAAAGCATCATGGAAATATGCTCTAATTTGTAATCGTTTCGGTATGGTATTTGGTATATGGTATGTAAGAACAAGTCGTTTGTCACAGGCATCTTAACAAGCACTTATTTATTAAAATTAAACATTTCATTGTAAATTATGTAATTAAAAAAATAGACTTACCTCAAAGTAAAGTGGAGTACCCAATACCAAACTCGTTTCACTCTCAAATGGATCTGTTGATGTAAATAGATTCTCGATCTTACCACCACTTTGTTTTTCTGCCTGAAATTATTTTACAATTTTAATAAAAACAACCTTATTTGCTACCTAATATGTCACTTGCAAACAATGTAATTTTGATTTTTTTAGTATTTACTTGGATGGAAACGAGCATGTAGAGTGTAGACCCTTAACACATGTGTAACAGAGCATGCTTGATCAAAATATTTTGTTTTAAATTGAGAACTAGTGTACATTGTAGTCCCAGCGTGCTAATCCTCAACCGCATCATCACTTACCAACGCGTGATAAAGTGGTAAAATACTAGCTTATATGATTTTAAAAAATATTTTACAATTTGTATACATAAAAAGAGTATTAAAATGATATATTTTTTTGAAATTCTGTAAGGCGAACATAATAATACATAACAACTGCAACTGTTACTGTAATAAACAAACATCCTTACCGCTTCATTCATAGTGTTGACGGCGGACAGAGATACATTCAAATCAACATTAATTGCCTGCCCCAAATTAAGATTAATGTTATCATTTATAAAAACACTGGTGAAAGGACATTCAGCATTCCCAAATATAGTTCCTGCTACAGGAATGTATGGTACGTTGCTGTTTTCGATTTCATTGTTTATTTGTTCAAAGACACATCTTATCTGTAATTGAAAACACATATTATTTATCTTAATATTAGAGCTGGTGCGACAAATATAAATAACTTTAACTCTATTATTACTCAAACAAAGTGATCATGAGATAGTTTAATTCATATATATTTAATAATTTATCACTGTTAAGTGTAGAGGTTTTATGAAAAAAGACTAAAAATATTTGAAATTTAATTAAGATAAAATATTGATTCAGGAAATTATTCCTGTTGAAAAATGCCAATATTTGCTAGATGCCAGGATATTAAATTATGATGGAGTTTAATGTTCAAATTAAAAAAACAACTAAACTTACCTCATCGCTGTTTTTCAAATGTAAAGCTTTTATTAGCTGCTGGTACGTTTTACCAAACGCATATATTGCAAGCAATCCTAAATCGTACAGCGTTGACAATGGCGCACAAACTACGGAATTTGCTTCATCGTCAGCCTTTATAACTTCCTGTAAAATGTCAAAACGATTAAAGGTACTCTACTGTTAATGAATAAAAATTACACCACAATAACGCGGCACAACATCACTTGGTTCAGATGAAAACATTTGAGTTATAATTTCATAATACGCAAATTTTAAGATTAAAATATGTAGAATGGAATACTAGTCCTGTGATTATATGCACTTGGAAATGAACCGAGAAAGCTTATTTTTGGATATTGTGTGGGGTAGGGTAGCTATGAAAAGCGTATCTTCAAATCGTCTATAGGAAATCTACACTCTACAATTGAGGCCGCATGCAGTCTTTACCTACCGTTCATGGCAGAGAACGCACATAGCAAATCTTGGTTGTCAATTTGAAGTTAAGCCTTTTTTAAGCCAGTTTCTTGGTTTACTTGCATTTCTAACCCTTTTTTACTTAATTAGTGGACAATACCCACAAAGACCGACTAGAGTAAAACGTTACCAAATGTCTTTGATTAATTTACTGACAGAACAGAACAAAAATGCCATTGCCAGACAAACCACCTTAATACACGAAAATGACAATGCACATTTTTTTAATACAAGTTTAGGCCACTATAAAAATATTACCTTTAAAAATTTTATTGTGAACGGCACCAGAGCTTGTTTGAATTCGCTTATTGTTTCATTTTGAGGGCAAGTAGGGGAAATCATTTGCTCTTCTGTCGTTGTTTGCATTTCAGTTGTAGACTCTGAGTCTGCTGCTGTTGTGGTTTCCGCTCCAGAAGAGCCTGATTCCGTTGTGGTTTCCACTGCATCAGCTTGTGTTGTGGTTTCCATTCCAGCGGAGTCTGCTTCTGTTATGGTTTGCATTCCAGCAGCGCTTGCTTCTGTTGTGGTTTCCATTCCAGTGGCATCTTCCACCGTTGTGGTTTCCATCCCAGTGGTGTCTGCGTCAGTTGTAGTTTCCGTTCCAGCAGCGTCTGCTTCTGTTGTGGTTGGCATCCCAGAGGCGTCTGCTTCTGTTGTGGTTTCCATTGTTTCTGAATTTGATTCCATGGTTGGTGCGGTTGATTTAGTAGTCATAGTATCTGTGTAGGTTATTTTTATCATGATCATTATTACCATTTTGATGCAGCCCCCATCATATTATTAATTAGCGGCAATAGCCCAATGGCTAATCGGTATCAGGCTTGCAATCGAGAGTTCATGAGTTCGATCCCCACCCATTGCAATATTGACGAGAACCCACTCCTGATACAAGCAAATTATCTTAGTTGGAGAGTAATGTGCAACTAACTATGCTAGTAAGCTTTTTTTATTAAATAACAATTGTCTTTATGCTAAGAGCGTGGAAAAAGTTTTTCCTAATTGTGTTTTATCAAAAAACATACCTGGCGGTGCACGGCTGTCACGGTTATTTTGTTTATAACAGGATTTTTTTATTGCTTATTTAGTAACTGACAAAGTGGAGCTTGTCCGAAGCGGACTAGCAGAAAATCCTTTCACTAGAAAATTCCAATATTCAAAAAATGTCCTGTCTAATTTTTCAAAAGTTCAAAACTATATGAATTATAACTACTATATTATTAACCGTACATGCAACTTATCAGAAATATGATTAATTTACATAATAATAAATAGTAATATTTTGAGCAATTTGCGCAATTTCTTGATAATTGTACATCGTTTATAAATGTATTAATGCAGTATGAGACGTGGTAAAAATTCGGACATTCTCATGGGAAAGTTTTACTTTATGTAAAACAAAACAGGGGCAGGTTTTTTTTTATTCTTCTAACAATATTAAAAAAATATACACTATAAAAAATATCTATTTACCATCGCTTGCAGGCGTTGTTGTAGATGGTCTTGGCTTCTTCTTTACAGGACATACTGTGAATAATTTTATTCATTAAAAATATGCAAAATTTATGTAATTCATTTGTAAACGTGATGATTATAATATAAAAATTCAATAATAACTCCAAACCTTTAGCATAACTTAAAGCTAATATATTAACTAAAATCAACAAAATTAAAATCTTCATTGTTAAGAACAAAATACCAAGTGAATTTAGAAATGATGTGTTTCTCCTTTTATACTAGGTAACACGTGTGTTACCTTAATTTAAAATTATTAAGTTATCTAAATAGTTACTCTTAATCAGTAACAATGTAGGCTGAAGATGACTTTAAATTAGTGGCTTATTCTAATACCAAGATAATAACACACTCACGCAATGTACAAAACGTGATAAAAGTAATTTTCTAGGAATAGTATCTTTTTTTGGAAAAAATATTCTTGGTTAAGTATATTTTTCATCGTTATTGCAATGCTAGGTAATAAGCATGAATTTGTTATCCTTACTTAATTCTGATAAAATAAGTGGGTGATAAGCGCTAAAAAGTTCAATGGTTGGTCAAAAGTCTCGCAAGCAAAGCCGTAAAATTGCAAGTATATCGATTTTTAGAGCATGCACTCGGATAATGGGCCGTGGACTGTAACCCCATTTTTTCTTTGATTAAGTATACGGATATCAATAAATACAAATAACTTTATTTACGTAACTTTAAATATGAATTTATAGGCCTGTACTCCTCAGGCCCGATCGCACGCCGCTCGGCACGTAAGTCAGTTTATGATAGGCGCCTCTAGTTTACACGTACCTCGATGGCCACAACCGAATCTGAACAGATCATTGTTATATACACGTATCGCTTTAAGGTGGACATTTAAGTTTAATCTACTCGCTCGGTACGTTTAACTTCCACATTCGTCATTCATGGAATTTCTCAACTGTTTCTGTTCAGTAGATAAGATCAACATTGGGATGACCGTCTACAAGGCAAGATCGTCTACGCGCAATAACTTTCGTTTTTGAGTAGCTATGCAGTTTGCATTGACAGTATCGATTCAACAATATTGTAGTTTGGTTGAATTTTGTATCGTAAATGTCGCTAGAAATACTATAGTGAGAGAAAAATAGCTATAATTTAATTTATTGACGGTGTTACCTCTAATCATAAAGTATGCCGGACTTACCCGAGTTGACCTTAGATTAAAAAATACTGAGTTTTTTCAAGTCAAAAGTAAACATAGGTACCTCATAACTATTTATAAGACAAGATAACTGCATTGATATTCGTCAATCAGCATATAATTTCGTAAGATGCTTCATGTCACTAGCATTAACTTGCCTTTATCAAGCGTGTTTCATTTTTGGCTGCATTGTTACTATACATCAGTTGGGATAGAAGAAGTCCAAAGTATATAATATTATGTTTCTATAAATGTTACACACTTTATATTTTTGTACATTGTTACAATTGTATTATTCGAATCCCGTCGGTACAATGAAATTTAAAAAAATATCAAGTACAACTTTTATGCTTTAAAATCTGTCGTCAAAAACGTACACGAGTACGTCTTTGTATGCGCGTGTGTTGCGATAGATATTCTTGAGAGCCAGTTGCTATTGTAAGTCTAACCTACCATCTTTAACCACATCTTCACTTACCAACAGTCCTTCTAGATAAAATCTAATTTCTGTTAGCGTTTACGACACTAACAATTTCTTTTTCAACGAATCGCATTGTCAATGTCATTCCCTAACTTATTTAAGTAAAGTTTGTGGTGCATGCTAACAGACGTTGGATTTTGTCTAGAGAAGTAATTGGTACGTGTGTTAGTGGTCAAACGTTAGTTTTAATAGGCAATATAACGAATAAATTATTTTTCAAAAAAAATTAAATCGACTTTATAACTACAAACAGGCACTCAAAAGCGAAAAATAAATTACTTAATATAATTATTATAAGCGCTACCCACTCATCTATTTGAAGTCGGTGCCAGCCACCTACGTAGGCCTCTCCCAAGATGCGCCATTGAGTCTATTGGATAGTAGATAGATACTATGTATGTAGTAGTAGCAGTAGTAAGTAGGTAGATACATGTAGGTAGCATCTATCTATTAGACTTGGCTGGCACCGACTTCAAATAGATAAGTGGGTAGCGCTTATAATAATTATATTAAGTAATTTATTTTTCGCTTTTGAGTGCCTGTTTGTAGTTATAAAGTCGATTTAATTTTTTTTGAAAAATAATTTATTCGTTATATTGCCTATTAAAACTAACGTTTGACCACTAACACACGTACCAATTACTTCTCTAGACAAAATCCAACGTCTGTTAGCATGCACCACAAACTTTACTTCAATAAGTTAGGGATTTATTAAGGGTAATTTACTTTTCGCTATTGAGTGCCTGTTTGTGGTATTGTAGTCGGTTTTTTTTAAATAATTTATTTTACCCTTTTTAGTGCAAAACAAATTACATGCATCTATAAAATTTCGTGTCTGGGCCGTTATACACTGACGGATATATACTTTGTGAAAATTTCAAGTATGTACCTATTACGGTTAAGAAGGTACATCTGTAAAGTGCGCACATATAGACACACGGACGGACGGACGGACGAACGGACAACAAAGTCTCAGAAAGTGTTAATTGGGTACCAAATGTAGTTAGGTTCGGAACCCTCAAATTTGACTTTAAATGCCGCGCTAGTGAAAATATTCACTAGTCATAATGATGTCATCAAGGTATCAAAGGACAATGTCCAAAATGGCCCTGTGCAATAAAAGCATCTGACACACACGATAATTAATTGTCTATTTTATTACAATAATTCCAAATACTTTTATAACACGGACTAGATGTATTATAGGATTATAGGATGTAGAATATTCCAAAATGAATATTAAAAAGTATTTTTGCGATTATTAACATTAATTGCCGCCATATGGCCGACAGATACTACTGCTACTGAATCACTCTATTAAGTTATAAGAGTTGGCACTTCCCTACATTGTTGATACCTACCCAAATTATGAAAGCACTGTATAGCCAATCTAACAACGGAAAGTATTATTTACTTAGTAACTATTATATAATCTGTGGTATTATGCTTATAATTTTTTTTGCAGTGTTGGTTGGTACAAAGTACGTTCATAATTCTGAGTTATTTATTTATGTATGCAGTGTGCGGGACTGATGCGACCGCCACCTTCGCCAAACGTCATGTCATGTCAAAAAATATTAACTAACTTTGCACCCTAACATGACTTTGCCCGGTAGAACATTCCTGTGAGGACAAATTAATTCTCCCCACCTTTGTTTCTATCTCGCTCACAGTTACCGTAAGAATATCTGTCAAAAACCAAAATTAACGTGAAGAAAGATGTAATTCAAGGTCATATTTTTAGGGTTCCCTACCTCAAAAGGTAAAAGAGGAACCCTTATAAGATTACTTACTTGTCCGTCTGTCTGTCTGTCTGTCTGTCTGTCTGTCCGTCTGTCTGTCCGTATGTCACCACCGATTTTCTCAGAGACGGGTGGACTTAGCAAGTTGAAATTTATACCAGATACAGAAGTCTATAGTCTCTATTAGGTGTATAAAAATCAAGGTCCTGAGTCAACATGATAAAAAGATATGGGCAAATGTAGATTTTCGCGAAAGCTTGTAAGTACCAAAATTTACCTGAATTTTCAACTTTTTTTATTTTTCAGAATTTTTTCTTTACTTGTGCTGTAAGACCTTGCTTTTGACCAAAATTGACAATTCTCGGTCAACCGGAAGTACCCTATAGGTTTTGGGTCGAAAACCTATAAGGTACTTCCCGTTGACCTTTTTAGAGGTCTAGCCTAATTGGTACCAACCAACGTTGGTACGGAAGCCTCGATGGGCGAGTCCAACTCGACATTGCCGGTCTTTATGTAGCCTTCAAAAGTATATGCAATAGCAACCTCCATTGTGTATAATCTTCTTGGGACTCTTCTTCTAAAACCAGTACATTCTCCTATGTTTGAAGTATTTATCTCTATATCTCTGGAGATACTAATCAGATCTCGATAAAATTAAAATGGGACCACCTCAAAAACGTACCCTACCTATTAAAAAAAGAATTATTTAAATCCGTTCACAATTGACGGAGTAATCGCGTAACATACACAAAAAAAACATACAGACGAATTGAGAACCTCCTCCTATTTTGTGAAGTCGGTTAAAAAGAAAAGTATCTTGTAATAATAGGTATGCTTATGTAATGGTGTCAATGTTCTTTTAAAATTGATAAAAAAGTAAAAAACTGGTAATTTAAAACTAGGTACTTATAATCAGCAAATATTTAAATGCTTCTTTAGTACTGTGTAAACTATGTATACACTGTTTGTATATGTTTACACATTTTGGTTCTGGAAGTCATGTCTTTGATAACTCTTTTTTTGTGAATCCAGTTAATAATAGCGGACCATTTGTACAGCTTTTACAGATTCACCTTTATTTGCTCCATGTATTTCTAAAAGTCCAAGTCCTTTCTTTGTGTGTACCTTATCTATAATATGATAATATAAACATGAATTGTAGTTTGTTGTTTGTTACGGTGCAAAGTATAGAAGAAGTATTCGATGATTTAATTGATGCTTTATAGATGTGTTTATGATTTGATGTGATGATTTTTGGGAACGATCAAGCAGTATTTAATACGTCGCATTAAACAAAGTTCTTGATGGTATTTGACAAAAAATTAATGAAATTGGTTTGATAATATTTTGCTTTAAAGGAAATTATTGATTACTAGCAGCCCGCCCCGGCTTCGCACGGGTAGAACATATATGCCTACAAAATTTGCATCAGTTTGTTGCATCGAATATAAAATATGAACATATTTAACAACCATCGTCATATTTCATCCAATTTACACAAAACCTTAACGAATTATGCACCTAAACCTTCCTTATAAACACTCTGGCTATTAGTGAAAACCGCATGATAATCCGTTCAGTAGCTATTGAGATTATTGCGAACAGACAGACAGACGCAGTGATGAACTTTGTTTTATAATACTTACGTATTGATATTGGACGGCCCTTTGGCGTAAAGGATAGTTACCCTGATTCTGACCCGACGGTCGTTGGTTCTAATCCTAGCTATATACTATATACCAATGAAAGTTTTATGTGCATTCATGAATCATGAGTTTTCGTACAGTGGTAGTGGAATCATTAAATCTACCAAAAAGTAGCTTACCACCAAGGAGTACATCTGCCGACGTAACCTTACGGCATTCCCCGACGCAAAATGTAGGGGTAATATACGTTTAACGTGTGTATCTGTGTGTCTGTCTGTAGCATCTTAGCACCTAACCGGATGAACCGATTTTGTTTTTATTATTGATAGTTTTTTTTTTGTTTGATAGATGTCTTCATCGAGAGTTTTCTTAGCTTTGATTCATGAAAATTCGTTCAATCGTTATAAAATTATAAGCTTTTTTCTAGTTAATTGCGCTATGAAATCAACTTTCATAGGTCTGATCAATTCGAAAATCTTCTTCTTCAACGATATTGTAAGAACATGGAAGCCTCCTGGACTCTACAGAATACTCAAATCCTCACCAACTTACAGCTCAGATGTTAAATGTCGTGTTTAGAGTCATTGGAAAAAGCTATTATACATAGATCAGTCTGGGTGGTTTAAAATATTATATTTGTAGGCAACCATAATTTAGTTTTAGTCTAGTTTATAACGTTCTATAAAGAAAATGTCAAATGTATGTTTAAATATTCGCGGTCTCGCCCGCCATTTCCATGCTTGCTCCTGAATGGTTAAATTGTTAGAGCGCGAGGCCGCGATTGGTGGCAAGTCACGCGTGCATCGTCCCACGCTCGGCTTGTTATTAGTGTAAATACCGCCGAGAATTTACGAATCATCCCGAAGTTACCCGAGCGCGCGATGCAGCGAGGCGAAGGCGAGCCCCCGCCATCTTGCACGATGGATCGAGTATTTTGACGTGTCAGGTCTAATTAATTTAAATAAATAAGTTGTAATTGTATTCTGCTTCGTAACGTTAATGCACAAATATTGTGTGTGCGTGCGCCGGTAAACAGTACGTAATAAACGTGAATACCAGTTGAACGGTTGTTTTCAATCTACGACACCATCAAGCCACAAGGACCCTGCGCCATAAGCGTCTACAAATTGGCCCTTCCAAAAGCCGGATTTTCTACGCGTCGTGTTAAAATGGAATCAACCGGGCCCGTAACGAGAAGCAAATCCCGTGCATGTGCTGGGACCGATGAGGAGCAAGGTTCATCGTGTGCCACTACTTTGAAGCCAAGTAGTGATGGTGCGAAGTCCACGATGTCTCGCTCAAGCCGCACAAGCCGCGAGGCGCTGCGATTACGTGCTGAATACGAGGCTGAAAGTGAAATAACCCGTATGAAGGAAGAATTAATTCGAAAAAAGTTAGCTCTTGATATAGCACAAATTCAAGATGAAGAAGAAAGGCCGCCAAGTGAGTGCAGTAGTAGAAAGGTGGAGGAATGGATTACGCACCGAGTTTTAAAAGAGCCGCCCGCGGGTGTATCTCGTTTGAAATCGAAACAATGCAAGCCGCTTGTTACCGCGCGTTCTGACACCAGCAGCACCGCCGCCATTTCAGATATGAGACGTCTCGCCAACGTTATATCTTCCTTGGCGTCGAAAAAATCGGTCGAGCTACCATTGTTCGACGGGAACCCAGTAGAATGGCTAGCTTATAGAAAAGCCTACGAGAATACCGCCCATAAATATAGTGATTATGAAAACACCTCAAGGTTACAGACGTCGCTGCGTAGTGTGGCAAAAAGCGCCGTTGAAGATTTGCTACGAACCGGGTGTAGCCCCGAGGATGTAATCTACGCCCTGGAAGAGCAGTTCGGCCACCCAAATCTACTTCTAGAAACTGCAATCAGAAAAATACGATGTTTGCCGCGAGTATCTGACAGTGGTACTGAACTACGCCACATGACGTCAGTTGTACGTAACTGTGTGCATATTCTTAAGAATATTAAGGCAGAGGGATATATTAATAATCCACAGTTAACAAATGAAATACTCTGCAAACTTACACCGGTGCAGCGATCGCAGTACGGAGAATATGTAATGAAGATCGATACAAGTCGTAGAATGGAAGACCTACGTATCTCGCCTAACTTGAATATAGTGCTTGATTTCCTCGGCTATCTGTCTAGAGCGACGTCATACTACTTGCCCCTTAACACCGAGCAACCCAGGCATCGCAACAACACAGCTCCTGATACCTCGAGTCGCCGAGTAATGCACCAAGTACATACAAGCTTAAATTTGCCGACAGAAGAGCTGAGTAATGAAGCCTTAACGGTAAATAAGATTATTTCGTGCGCGTTGTGTGGTGAAAATCACCTCTTACCTGTCTGTCATATTTTTGTAAATAAAACTTAAGCAGATAAGTGGGACTATGTTAAAACAAACAAATTATGTTTCAAGTGTATCGTACAAAAACATTCTCGTTATAGATGTCAAGCTAAAAGGTGCGCCAAGTGTCGCGCTCCCCATCACACCCTGCTTCACTATGTGAAGACGGGCGCCGCAGAAGACCCGGCGCTCTTGCAGCGTCGTGACGCCGCAGGTGCGCTCACCTACAAAGATGCGCTGGCGCGGGATTGTTCTGCACCGTCACCAGCGGATGGCGCCGCCCGTGCTCCGCTGTCGACGGGTCACAGCCGTCTCGCCGAGACCACGCCGACCGCTGCCGCGCCTGTATTGCATACCGCGGTGGTGTGCGCCCTGCCGCCTCCGGTAGTAAGTGCAGAGTCCGTGACGAGTATGGGTGAGCGTTGCACAAAGTCCCTTCTAAAAATAATCCCAGTTTCTGTGCGGGTCAATGACCATGAAAATGAGTGTTATGCCTTACTGGATGATGGGGCCACAGTATCTTTAATAGACAGTAGTTTATGTTCTAATGTGTGCGGACCAAAGTTTCCTTTAACATTAATTAGTGCTAGCGGTCATATTGTAACTGATAATAATTCATGTAAGGTGACTGCGTTAATTACTGGCCCGAATGGTATATGTCATAATATAACTTTGCGTACCATACAGAATATTGAGTTACCGCCTCAGAGTGTGCCCGCAGGAGTTTTAGCTCAAAACTTACATCTAAGAGATTTAGATTATTGCATTATGTCATGTGCTAAGCCATTGTTGTTGATTGGTCAGGACAATTGGGAAATGATAGTTAACCAAGAGATACGGCAGGGTAAATCCGGTCAACCCGTAGCGTCACTTACAAAGTTAGGGTGGGTTGTACATGGGCCGTTAGGTATCTTTTCTAAGTCTGACCCTGAGTGTGTCAATTTCATATCTGAAAAGGATGATTTATATGAACTTGTCAAAGAGCAATTTGAACTTGAGTCTATAGGTATAGCTGAAGTGTCACGTAAAAATGTTGAGACCGAGCGTGCATGTAAAATATTGGATAAGACTAGCCGACGGGTTGACAGTGGTTGGGAAGTAGGTCTGCTCTGGTCACGTGATGAAGTACATTTACCTGATAATTATGACATTGCTTTGAAACGTTTACGAGGTGTAGAGAATAAAATGGATAAGAACCCGGAATATGCATCTGCATATACTTGTCAGATAGAAAGGTTAATTACAGAAAAATATGCTAAGTTGGTAAACAACCCTATGAGTGTAAATCCAGTTTGGTGGTTGCCACATTTTGGGGTTACCAACCTGAATAAACCTGGCAAACTTAGGCTAGTTTATGATGCTGCATCTAAATGTCAGAATATTTGTTTGAATGATTACCTACTTTCAGGACCTGACCTATTAAATTCGCTGTTGGGAGTGCTATTTAAGTTCCGTACTGGTCAGATAGCTTTTACAGCAGATATAGCTGATATGTTTCTGCGTATTAAAATCCGTAAAGAAGATCAGGGCGTTCAACTTTTTCTCTGGAGAGGTCAAGATAGGTCACGTGATCCTAGCATATATGTCATGGACTCTATGATATTTGGAGCTAAGTCATCGCCAACTTCAGCTATATATATTTTAAATAAACATGCCAGTGAGTTTCAAGACATTTACCCAGAATCTGTAAAATCAATTCATGAAAAACATTATATGGATGATTATTTAGATAGTGTACAGTCAGTGGACAAAGCGCGCCAACTGATCAAAGATGTGTCTGCAATTCACGCTGCAGGTGGTTTTGTAATTAGGGGGTGGGTGACAAACTCACCTGAACTACGTCAAGAGTTGCCTACTGTTGTTCCCGGCTCGGTAAATTTTGACAAATCTCCAAACAGTGGTGAACGAACTTTAGGTATGATATGGGTCCCAGAGTCAGATGATTTAGCTTTTGATTTGTCATTTAAGAGGTTACCATCTGAAATTGTAGAGGGCAAGGTTGTTCCAACTAAACGGGAATTCTTAAAATGTATAATGAGTGTTTAGTGGAGGACTTATGAGATGGTTCACCTACTTGGGATGTCCTCCTTTGGGCACCGCTTCTTTCTCTTGGGGGGCGCGTCGTCGTTGGAAGCAACTTCCTCCAGTTCCGCGGCAGCGCGCGCGCTGTTTTAGTTTCGCGGGGCGAGGGTCCACCGACGCGACCTCTCTCCTCCGATATTCGTAGACCACTCGTCCCTGTAGGCTTTATCTCTGTCCCACTCTAACAATAGGTTCCGTCTCATCTCGCATATTGCACACGTTCTAATTACCTATCTATTTAGCCTACAGCGATTCACTATTTATTTTGCATAGATAACAAAATCTTGTTTCGGTACGGAACATGCCGCTCACCTTAAAAGAATTGATTCTTTTAACTTTAAAAGGAATGATGCTAACTCTCTAACTAGTATGAAAACACTCTCACTCTAAACACCAAAAAAAAAAAAAAAAATTCTATACTAAGTATGTACTATGGAACTAACAAGTACGCTTTCGAAACTATTCAATAGGCAGTTTACACAGTTTCACGACTGCTCGTTTGAATTGATTTTTACCAATTTGCAAGGTCACCACTCTCACGATACCATCCGTGCCTGGATGGAGTGTATGCACACGAGCAAGCTGCCACTGTAATGGTGGTAGGTTGTCATCTCTTACTAATACAATGTCTCCCACACCGATCGGAGTTCCGTGATCTAGGTACCATTTGCTACGTTGTTGTATTTCATGAAGATATTCATGACTCCATCTCCTCCAAAAATATTGAACGCATTGTTGAGTCCAGCGCCATCTAACCAATCTCCCAGGATTTTCATTTATTAAGGATACGTCCGGTATTGCCGTTAAAGGGCCACCAACTAGGAAATGCGCGGGAGTTAACGGCAAGGGATCGTTCGCGTCCGAGCTCAACACGCACAAGGGTCGCGAATTTAATATAGCCTCAATTTGACACAACAACGTATGCATCTCCTCATAACTCAACGTTTGAGTACCTACGACGCGACGGAAACAATGTTTAAAGCTACGCACAGCCGCTTCGAATAAGCCACCGAAGTGCGGAGCATACGGGGGTTGAAAATACCAAGTTATACCCTGATTCAAGGTTTTAGAATTCAAAACGCATTGAACAGAGTCCGTTCTCAAAAAGGTATATAATTCCTTCAAATAATTGTCACAACCGACAAAGTTCCGACCACAGTCGGAAAAGATCTCTTTAATTAAGCCCCTGCGCGATACAAATCGACGCAGCGCAGCTAGAAATGCATCGGTAGACAACTCCGATACAAGTTCTAAATGAACCGCCTTGACACTCATGCAAACAAAGACGGCAACATAACACTTAGTTATCTTTGCATTCCGTACTTTGTTAGGTTTTGTATAAAATGGACCGGCAAAATCTATCGAAGTTCTCGCGAATGGATGTTCGGGACGTAGGCGAGAGGCCGGGAGCGGCGCCATAGCAGGTTGAGTTCGTACGGGGCGCGCGCGGAAGCAACGCACACAACGATGTATTTGTTGACGTATGACGTCACGACTCGATAAGATCCAATATTTTTGCAATAACAAATATAAAACCGATTGGGTGCCCGCATGAAGATTCGCAAGGTGGGCATCATCGATAATTAACTTAGTCAATGTATGTTTCTTAGGTAGGATCAGTTGATGTTTTGACTCGTATGGCAACAATGATTTATGTAAACGTCCACCTACACGTAAGAACTTTAACTCGTCAACAAAGGGATTAAGACGTATCAAATTGTTAGAGGGCGGTTTTCCCTTCGAAATGTTTTTGATGTCTTCATGGAACACTTGATTTTGTACTAGATAAATAAGACGTTTAAGCGAAACGTTAAATTCGTGGACTGTAATATGACTCGGATATGAAATATCATTTTGTTTGTTTACTCGCGATTTTAATTTATTGTAAAATCTAAATATCAAAGATGTGACTCGCACTAGTTTATTCAAGGTTGAAAAACGGTTTATTATCTCAATTTCATCCGGCTGTGTAGCCGGTGCGGTCGTAACTGATAACGTGTTACGTTTCTCCTCGTTAGTACTCGGGATGGTGTTATGCAAAGGCCAAGCCTTGGGTTCCTCACGAAGCCAATGTGGACCATGAAACCACAACTCATTTTGAAGTAATGCGGATGGCAGTATGCCCCTCGAGGGAGCATCTGCGGGATTACTGGGCGATGGAACATGTCTCCAAATAACATTTGGAATTCGGGAAAGAATCTCACTCACGCGATTGGAAACAAAAGTTTTCCACTCGTATGGAGGGGATCGAAGCCACGCCAACACTATAGACGAGTCCGACCACGCGACTACTTCTTCAATATTGATACGATTTTTATAGGTTTGTAACACCTTCTCAATTAATTTAGACAACATCACGGCTGCCATCAACTCCAAGCGAGGGATAGTTAAGCACGGTGATATCGGTGCGACTCGTGATTTCGCTAACAATAAAAACGTCTGAATGTTTTTATCCTCATCTATCAACCTAACATAGACGGCTCCCGATATACCGCGTTCACTCGCGTCACTAAATCCGTGAATGGACACGTTACCTGAACACGGAAAAATAAATCGAGGTATTACAATTCGAGACAAGAGTGGCAACTCTTGGTTGAATGCCGTCCAAGCGTTGACGATCTCGAGTGGCGGGCGTTGGTCCCACTCAATGCGCGCGCGCCACAACATTTGCATTAGATGCTTGGCGACCATCGTAATGGGAGATAACCAACCCATTGGATCATAAATCTTGGCGATTTGTGACAGAATGGTTTGCTTGGTGATGTCACCATCGGCCGAACATTGGACACTAAACGAGAACTGGTCAGTCTGAGGATTCCACCGAAGCCCCAGGACCTTCGTTTGGTTGTCGTTCTCCATGGGCGCGAAGGACACTTCCTGCCGCTCACCCTGAATAAGTGGCGCCTTAATCGCAGCGAGTATCGCGGGCGAGTTACTGTGCCACTTACGAAGCTCAAACCCGGCCGACTTACAAATACCGATCAACTCCCTTTGAAGCGCTAAGGCTTGAAACTCATCGTCAGCACCGGAAACAACATCGTCGACAAATACACACATCAACACTGTCTAAGGATATTCTGATTTTCTCAATTTATTCGAAATGTTTTACAACTATCATACAACAGGTATATATTTTTAAAGAGCCCATTTATCAGACTATGCTTTAGAATAAAACAAAGTTATTTAATTTGCGTAAATATTTTTTTATTGAAATAATGACAAAAATTTAAATAATGGTAAACCTAAAGCTAAATGTCTTATTAAGAAAAAAATAAAAGTAAAGCGAAATTTACGGGTTTTTTGCAGTTATCCGAAAAATTAGTAGTCAGTAAAACCACCCATGACGTTAACCACGGTCCTGCAACGGTTTTTCATGCTTCGAATCAAGTTATCAAAGTCTTGCTGCGAGACATTGTCCCAAGTCCTGCAAAGATGCAAAAAAAGTTGCTCTTCAGTCGCAACGTTTGGAGAAAAATTCCTCAAAGCCCTTCTTTGGAGCATGTCCCACGCGTGCTCTATGGGGTTTAAGTCTGGTGATTGCGCGGGCCAGTCTAAGACCGACACGTTGTGCTCCTGTAGCCAGCTAGTCACCACCCGTGCAGTGTGCGGACGGGCGTTGTCGTGCATGAGCGTAAAAGCTTGGCCCAATTGCATTCGATGGGGATAGATTATTGGTGATAGCACCTTATTTCGGTATTTTTCTGCAGTCATGGTGTTTCTGATCCAAACGAGGTCTGTTCTTCCACCAACACGAATACCCGCCCAAACCATAATTGTTCCGCCGTGGTATGGATGGACTTCCTGAGGGTGTTGCAGACGCTTCTCACGTCCAGGAGCTCGCCATACACGTACTCTTCGTGAATCAGGATAAAAACCGAATCGGGACTCATCGGTAAACAGCACTATAGACCATTGGTTATCTTCCCAGAGCAAATGTTCTCGAGCCCACTCTAATCTTCGTCCGCGATTTCCTCTGCGTAGTGCTAGAGTACGAAGCGGCCTGCGAGCATGAAGGTTAATCTCATGCAGTCTTCTTCTCATAGTTTGGTCACTGACAAGCAACTGGTGTTCAGACTGGAGCCTTTGAACTAACTGCATGGCCGTAACATTAGGTTGTCTTCTCGCGGCCACTTGCAAAAACCGGTCCTGTCTTTGTATGGTTATGTGCCTCCCGCCTGGGTGCCTTTTAGCCACTTCACCAGTAGTACGATAACGTGACCACAACCTTGATATCACGTTTTGTCTTGTTCCAATCTCCTCGGCTATACTCCGTTGAGTAGCCCCAGCTTGAAGCATGCCTACTGCCCTTAACATCTCGTCTCTCGTTAAATGGCGCCGCTGCATGATGCATACAGTTACATAAATTCGAAATTAACCGATAATTTTTATTAAAACTTTAATTTGAAACAAAAAAATGCCAAAAACTAGGTTAGGTAAATAAAAACATTAGAACTTCGCTACAATTATGCCTCGCAAATTTTTTGTTTTTAATTTATTTTATCAAATTCAAATTTAGAATCATTCACTAAGACCTACAAAATAAGCACTCATTAAAATACTTTTAAACCGCCCAGTATTTTATGAGTTTAAGAAATTTTTACAAAATATCCCTAGACAGTGTTGATGTGGTACTTGGTCCAACAACACTGTGGACGCAAGTGGAAAAGTGGATTGTTCGTCATAAGCCAATTGCTTAATGACACGAAGGGCTAAATAAGGTGAACAATTAACACCGAAGGTCACCGTTCGTAGGCGATACTCAACAATAGGATCGTCGCGCGAAGCGCGCCATAGAATACGTTGTAAGTCCCTATCAGCCTCGTGCACTAGAATGTTTCTATACATTTGTTTTATGTCGGCAGTAAGCGCGACACGATGAACTCGAAATTTCAATAGGATGTCAACAATATCCTGATGAAGCTTAGGTCCAGTCAGAAGAATGTCGTTCAGACTGGTACCGTTAGAACTCGGTGAATTTGCGTCGAAGACGACACGAATTTTTGTCGTCTCGGACGCCTCTTTGACCACAGCGTGGTGCGGAATGTAGTACTTAAGACTACCTAACTCGGGAGGGTCAGAGCGGTCGTAAACCGGCTCCATGTGATTCAACTCCACATACTCTTGAAGACACGAATGATATTCGTCCTTGAGGCTCGGATTTCGCTCCAAACGTTGCTCCAATTTGAGCAACCGAGCGTTTGCAATCTCCTTTGAGTCACCTAAGGGTTGAGCTTCAGGCTTACGGGGTAAGGCTACTGAATAACGCCCGGTGACGTCACGACAATGTGAACTCTCGAAAATAGATTCGCATAGACGTTCCTCGGGGGTTAGTACCTGCACTTCAGGTACTGACTCCAGTTCCCAGAATTTTTTCAAGTCGCCGTCATTGAATAATGAGCTAAAACAAGCTTGAACTGAGGACGGAGTCGAAGAATCGAACGCTAGCTTTCCCAACAATAAATAGCCAAAAACGCTATTCATAGCTATAGGCGTACCGGGGGGACCGGTAATTACATCATTTAATAAAATGTGAGATAAAACATCTGCACCTAATAACATCTCCACAGGCTGCGGAGTGTGAAAGGAAGGATCCGCCAACTTTAGATTTTTTATATGTGACCATTCCGTATGAGGTAATAAAACACTCGGCATTAGAGGTATAAGTTTCGGCAAAATTAAACAATTAATCTGTATATTCGGGTCCGATGCATTTTTTGGTGAAATACTACACGAAATAATGCCCTTAGGATGTACCGGTTTCTTATCACCAATCCCGAAAATAGGTACGTCGGCAAAGCGTCTCTTTAGACCAAGTCTTTGCGCACACGAGTCAGTCATAAATGAGGCCTGGCTACCAGTATCCACAACGCATCGCACCGTAGATCGCTTCAGTTCACCTACATATACATCGATGAGTGCTGTAGAAAGCAACACCGTACTAGCTCGAACAGAGCGCGCATTGGATGCCGTGCAATCGGAGGATAACGCATGACGCGCGGATGTCATGACGTGCTGGGTACTCGGATCAGGTTTGTCATTTGACTGACTGATAACAACGTTATCTCTAGGAAAATGTATAAGAGTGTGATGTTTCTTTTGACATGAACGACACACACCTTTCGACTTGCAATTTGAAACGTTATGACCTCTGCCTAAACAATTAAAACACGCGTCTTTGCCTTTTAATAATGTATATCTCTCGAAAGGCGATCGACTTAAGAATAACGAACATTTTATCACGGAATGTTCATCTCCACAACACACGCATTGATTATTTTTATTCTCAAAACTAGACGGACTGGACTCGTTCGCACTCGAGTTCGAACTCGCTGGATTAGCCGTGTTTACCGCGAGAGATCGCTTGACTTCATATCTACTTGTATTTAAAACGCGATTTGAGCATCCGCTCTCATTACGATTACGATTTTGATGATTCTCGTTACTCAGTAATAGTTCACTGGCTATTAATTCTCGGTTTAAAAACTCGATTAATGTGTCGACATTAGGAATGTCAGATACGTTAGGCAAAGATAATTCGAATCGTTGGCGAATAGAATTAGGTATTTTACGTAGTAAAATATGTAACAACACAAAACTCACCTCTCTCGTAGGAAAGCGCATCGCTTCGAGCGCTTTTATATTTTCTTGGTAAGTATTTAACAGATTACGCAAACTACGGCTATTCTTATCAGAACAAGACTCAATTCCAATAATACGATCAATATGTTTGGTGGCGATCGCTCGTTTGTTCTCATATCGTGATACTAAAATATCTAACGCGATTTGATAGTTCTCATTGAAAGGCTCATCCTTTAATGTAAGCAGTAGGTACCTAAATTTCTCAGCGTCAGTGTAAGCGTCATTGCTGTGAACCATAGATCTAAACAAGTCGTAATACGGAGTCCAGTCGGTGGAATCCCCAGAAAACGATGGAAGTGGTAGTGTGGGCAATTTCTTTATATCACAGCTAGCGTGACTAGGCTGTCTAGGATATAAAGCGGCTCGACTCATGCGCCGACACTCCTCGTCCACATTTTTAATTTCGTCGAGATTACTTAGAATAGCGTAATAGATATCACTAAACTCGTTTCGAATGCGTAATTGTTCCTCTCGATCAAATGTTTTTAAATTTAATAATGACTTTTCAATTTTAGTTTGCAATTTTAGAAACTTTCTTTGAGTGGCCTGAATATCTTTCGCTCGTGCTCTAAATTGATTCTCATCGGTTTTGTAAATATCTAATGTACGTTTTAATTCGTCAAAGATGATTTCTCGCTCGAAAATATCTTGTTCCGCCATTTTGATGGATACGTAATATCGCAATGCAAGAATGGGCAAAGATACAAGACGCTACAACAAAATATGCACAAATACACAACACTATTTGTACAAACACAAAAAATAAACCCAATTGAACGAATTACACTCAAAAATATGCAAGATTAAACGCGATTTTTAGAACGGTGCTCAGCAACTAAGAAACGACGACCCGGCTCGAACGGATCAAAAATATGTTTAGTGGAGGACTTATGAGATGGTTCACCTACTTGGGATGTCCTCCTTTGGGCACCGCTTCTTTCTCTTGGGGGGCGCGTCGTCGTTGGAAGCAACTTCCTCCAGTTTCGCGGCAGCGCGCGCGCTGTTTTAGTTTCGCGGGGCGAGGGTCCACCGACGCGACCTCTCTCCTCCGATATTCGTAGACCACTCGTCCCTGTAGGCTTTATCTCTGTCCCACTCTAACAATAGGTTCCGTCTCATCTCGCATATTGCACACGTTCTAATTACCTATCTATTTAGCCTACAGCGATTCACTATTTATTTTGCATAGATAACAAAATCTTGTTTCGGTACGGAACAATGAGTATTTTTGACCCATTGGGTTTCTTATGTCCATATACAATCAAATCAAAGATATTGCTGCAGAAGGTCTGGAGATCGGGTATACGATGGGATGAAAAACTTAAAGGGAGTGAATTTAAAGAATGGTTAAAATGGTTAGAGGACATAAAACAGTTGCCAAGTATACGGGTGCCTCGTTGGTATGGCTTAGCTCCTGTAACGTTTGATTTACATGTGTTCGGAGATTCCAGCGAGCTTGGTTATGCAGCTGTGGCATATCTGGTTGGTCAAAATACATCTGGTGTTCCAGCTGTAGCGATGGTTGTTGGTAAATCCCGTGTAGCTCCGCTAAAAGTAATTTCTGTGCCACGGTTGGAGCTGCAAGCGGCGGTTTTAGCTTGCAGGTTGGCTTCCATCATTGAAAAGGAACAAGATTTACCGATAGCACATAGGTACTTGTGGTCAGATTCCAAAACTGTTTTGAAGTGGATACATTCAGACCCTCGTGACTTCCAGAAGTTTGTTTCACACCGGTTAGCTGAAATTGATAAAAAAATCTAACACAAGTGAGTGGCGTTGGGTACCATCTGCTGATAATCCTGCGGATGCAGCCACCAAGATGCACTGGCCTACCAGTTGTAAGTTATGGTTTACAGGTCCTCCGTTCTTACAGCTTCCTAAAGATCAGTGGCCAGTTAATGAATATGACGATTCAAATGATAGTGATTTGGAACTTGTTGAGAAGGTCAACCTTGTTAGGAAATATGAGCCCTTGATAAAAATCGATAGATTTTCTTCCTGGACACGAGTTGTCAGAACCACAGCGCGAGTTCTCGCATTCGTAGGTATGTGTCGGAAGAAGCAGTCAGAACCCTTGACGGTTGATAACATCCGTGATGCTGAGATATTTCTGATAAAACAATCCCAGGCTGAAACTTACTTCAAGGAGCTGAAACTGCTGAGCACCGGGAGTGTTTTACCTGCTGGAAGTAACATTCGCGATCTAGATCCTTTTTTGTATGAAGATGATGGTTTACTGAGAGTGAGGGGTCGTTTGAGTGCAGCACCAGGCTTAATGTTTGATGAAAAGCATCCGATCATATTGGAAGGTCACAGCTGCACCGCGCGGCTTATCGCACTTGATTATCATCAGCGTATGCACCATGCTAATCACGAGACTGTCATAAATGCTATTAGAGAGAGATTTTGGATTACACAACTCCGACGTACAGTTAAGTCCGTAGTATCTAGGTGTCAATTTTGCCGTGTCCGGCGTGCAGTGCCTTCGCCACCGAAGATGGGAGATTTACCTGCCGCTAGATTGGTGAATACCAGACGAGCTTTTGTAAATTGCGGAATCGACTATTTCGGGCCGATGTTTGTAGCAATTGGTAGACGTCGCGAAAAGAGATGGGGCGTGATTTTTACCTGTCTTGTAACGCGTGGCGTGCACCTCGAATTAGCAGCTTCGCTGTCAGCAGATTCGGCCATTATGGCAATTCGGCGATTTATTGCTCGGCGAAGTCAGCCATCTGTTATGTTTAGTGATCGAGGAACCAATTTTGTAAGGGCAGATGTCGAATTGAAAGCCGCTATACGCGAATTAAAACATGACAAACTATACGATTTTGCGATAACAAATGGAATATCGTGGGAGTTCAATCCTCCTGCTGCTCCGCATATGGGCGGATGCTGGGAACGTTTAGTTCGTTCTGTAAAAATAGGACTTTCGACTTCGCTAAAAGAGCGTGTACCTAAGGAAGAAGTTTTAATAACGTTGTTAGCTGAGGTTGAGATGACGATTAACAGTAGACCGTTAACATATGTTGGACTGAATGCTGATGGGCCTGTCGCATTAACTCCAAACCATTTGTTAATAGGAACTGCAACCGGAGCATCGACTTTAGGCAGTTTTGATGCTTCTGACTTAAATAGTAGGAAAGCTTGGAAGAAAGCTCAGGCTTTAGCGGACATGTTCTGGAGGCGGTGGCTTAAGGAGTATGTACCTACCTTACAGAGACGACAGAAGTGGTATGACGGAGTGTCACCACTCAAGATAGGTGACGCTGTAATCTTTGTCGATAAAAATTTGCCTCGAAATGCTTGGCCTAAGGGCGTAATTAGCGCAGTGCATCCAGGACGTGATGGCCAAGTAAGAGTCGTTACTGTTAAGACTGTTAAAGGTTATTTAAAAAGGCCTGTGGTAAATGTCGTTGTGTTGCCTACTGACGATTGTGTTTAGAAACTAGGGGGTGGAATTGTAGGCAACCATAATTTAGTTTTAGTCTAGTTTATAACGTTCTATAAAGAAAATGTCAAATGTATGTTTAAATATTCGCGGTCTCGCCCGCCATTTCCATGCTTGCTCCTGAATGGTTAAATTGTTAGAGCGCGAGGCCGCGATTGGTGGCAAGTCACGCGTGCATCGTCCCACGCTCGGCTTGTTATTAGTGTAAAAACCGCCGAGAATTTACGAATCATCCCGAAGTTACCCGAGCGCGCGATGCAGCGAGGCGAAGGCGAGCCCCCGCCATCTTGCACGATGGATCGAGTATTTTGACGTGTCAGGTCTAATTAATTTAAATAAATAAGTTGTAATTGTATTCTGCTTCGTAACGTTAATGCACAAATATTGTGTGTGCGTGCGCCGGTAAACAGTACGTAATAAACGTGAATACCAGTTGAACGGTTGTTTTCAATCTACGACACCATCAAGCCACAAGGACCCTGCGCCATAAGCGTCTACAATATTATATTATTATATATATAGATGAATATTATTTTATACATTTATAGATCATATTATTATACTATATTGACTTCAAATTGATTGTGATCGGTGGGGATCTACAGCATAGCTAAGCTTATAATAATATTTTCGAAGTAACTATGACCTAATCTGTGGTTTCACTGCAAATATTTTATTAATTTTGCGATGCGTGTTTGTGAAATTCGTGATATCTTCTAGAGTTTTCATTTGAATTATATACTGTAAGACACAATTTTAATCTATAATATGTGGCCAAGCTAATTAACGTAATTATTTGGATAAGGATTAATACTATATACTTGAAAATAGCCTTGGAAGTTATGTAATATTTTTTAACAAAAATTTTAAGATTAAAATGGTTACTGTGAGTCAACCTTAAGAGATAGACATATGCTGTCGCGGACTTTTTTGTAGGTCTTATTAAGTTGTACAACTCTTGCATAGAAAAAATATTCTTCTATCTATTTTCAATTAAGCAGCGTTCGTAAGAAACGTGTTTTTTCGACCGTTTATTTGCCGACCTAGGTTGCAAATTAGGTCTCCACGAATGTACCTTTAATTTAAACGGGATAATATATAGCCTATTTTCATTCCGAAAGTCCATTCTATGTATTAGTGAAAGAATTTTTTAAATCGGTTCAGTAGTTTTTGAGCTTACTCATTACAAACATACAAAAATACAAAAATACAAATGTTCTCTCTTTATAATATTAGTATAAATAATTGAAACAAATATGAATCTGAAATGAACTAACTGAATGAGTTAATAGTATATCTGATATCGATCAGGTCCAGACTACCTTTCTATATAACTTGGAGCCTTCGATTGCTTTCAAACATATATAAGAATTGGGCATGCATCCGGCAGTGTATCGGCACCGGATGATTATGGTGATATTCAAAAATTAACATAAATTAGTTAGTAATATTTCTTACAGAAGATAGAATGTGATGGTCATTCAATATCTCAACATAAATATGATGTTTACATAGATTTCTTCTTTACTAATTTTCTTATAAAATTCTAGGTATACTAGCCATGCCACTAGAATATTGTACCTAGTTTACCAGTTTTTATGTACGCATAGCAGTTAAAATAACATTTAATGTTTCTTCATATAGTGAATTTATTTCTCAGATGACTACTTTTACTTTAAATTATTTTATTCTAATTTTACCTATTCTTGGATTCACATAAGAAATTATAGTAACAATTTAATATATAAACTATATTATTTTCTTATGAATAAATGAGCTGAAAAATCTTTATATATGTGAAAAGGATAAATAGTTCATATAGAAAGAACTGCATCCGGCGGTATACTGACGACGGTTGATTTTGATGATATTTATGAATTACCTTGAATAGTTAGTATTATTTCTTACAGAAGTTAGAATTTGATGGTTATTCTTTAACTAAACATAAATATGGCGGTAACATAGATTTCTCCTTCACTAATTTTCTTATAAAATTCTAGATATACTTGTCATGACCCTAGAGCATTGTACTTATTTTACCTTTTTAATGAATGTATAGCTGTGAAGATAATATTTAATGTTTCATTATACAGTGAACGTATTTCTCAGATGGCTACATTTTACTTTAATTTATTTATTCTATATTAATCTATTATTGCATTCACATAAAAAATTATAGTGATAATTTAAAATATAAACTATATTATTTTGTTATGAGTTGAAAAATATTTTATATTTATGAAACAGGTTTGTAGTTCTCATAGAACTAATGATTATTTTATCAGAAATATTTACCATTTGTGTGGTTTCTTGGTAAAAGAAAAGTAGAGATTCTTTTGTAATAACGATTAAAACAATTTAACAATATATACATTAAATTTCCTTCTTAGATTACTGTTGGAGTTTGAAGTAGGAAATGCTGTTTTGGTTATAATTGTGTATTTAATTATGTGGATATATTTATAATAGTATATTAAAGTTAGGATTGGACGACTATATATGTATTGATGTTTATATGTATATAACATTTCGGTCAATTGTGATTATTATTTATCTTGATGGAGTTGCAGTTATTTTAGTATTTTATTATAATTAAAGAAAAAAAAGAATTACAGCATTACAATCGAGCATTCATATTTAAATATTATAAATTCAAATTTGTTTTCTTTGTGAGATTCGAGAATTTAGATTCAGTATCTCCTGTATTAAATTCGAAATCAGCGTTACCTCGCTAATCACATGTTAATCGATAAAGCCCGTAAGAGTTGCCTAGATAATAACAATGTGAGACCCGAGATAATGTTTAGAACTAAATCTATGATTCTTTTTGCCGATTGGTGATATTTAACACTGAGTTTGGAGTCTTATATTGGACCTAAATTAATTAGAAAATTCTTTACTAAAGAACTTATAAATTGAAATTGAGGGTGGCTTGTGACTAGGAATTTGGATGAATTTTAGTATCTCCTGTAAGGAATTTGAAACCAGCGTTAACTTGCTAATCACATGTTAATCGATAATGCCCGTAAGAGTTGCGTAGATAATAACATTGTGGGACCCATGATAACGTTTAGAATTTAATCTATGGCCTTTTATATTTCGTAGGAGTTATTAAGGATTAATCTTTAAGCTTTACATAAGATCCAATCATTAAATTTATCCGACAAATTTATAGAGAAGTTTAATTAAATTGGGGAATGCTTTACTCTAATATTTTATTATTTCAATTTGTATGTACTTTAATATGTAATCATTATCTTAAAATTCTCTCTAATATATTGTAATTACAATTAAACTAATGAAGTTATACATATTTAAGTATTTTGTGAAAAGTATTTATAAAATATATATGTAACACAAATTATGAAGACAGTATATAAATATATACATATATGTATATACGAATATTCATGAAAGAATTTTAAATATACCATTTATATGGTATTCCATTGAAAGAATTCTAATTTAACATTTCCATACGGTTTTTTTTTCTATTTCTATTACTAGAATTCTAATATACCATTTACTTACGGTGGTTCATTATTAAGAGAATTCAAATATATTAAATCTTTATGATTTTTTACTATTAAAAGATCTTCGAATTTACATCTCTTCGTTTTGGTAAAAGCCATTATTTTTAGATTGCTAAGAAAAGATAAATCTTCAAATTAAATGGCAAGGTCCATTACAACAGTTGCATTGACAACTATCTTCATTTGGCAAAATGCCATTATTTTTAGAATGCTAAGAAAAGCAACATCTTCAAATTAAATGGCGAGGTTCATTACAACAGTTGTATTGACAACTATCTTCGTTTGGCAAAAAGCCATTATTTTTAGATTGCTAAGAAAAGCAACACCTTCAAATTAAATGGCAAAGTCCATTATTACAGGTTGTTATGACTACATTATCTTGTATGGCAAAGACCATATTAACATATTGCGTAATGCAACATCAGAAAGTGGGTAGTCCACTATAAAAAATGAAAAATAATATCGTCAATTTAAATGGCAAAGTCCATTATAACAGGTTGCAATGTCAACAATCATCGTTTTGGCAAAAGCCAGTATTTTTAGATTGCTAAAAGTAAAGCAACATCTTCATTTAAATGGCAAAGTCTATTACTAAAGTTGTTATAACAACATCTACATGTATGGCAAAGACCATATTAACACATTGCATAATGCAACGTCAGAGACCCACTCTCTGACTCCACTATAAAGAAGGACTGGATAATGCTTTCCCGGGAAGCGCAGGATTAGGGACGCTTACGCACGGGGGGGGGGGGGGGGCGCTGGCTGGAGCCTTCCTTCCTTCCAATTTTCAAAAAACATTTCATTACAAAGTATTTAATACTTTCATCCTTCCAGTTCTACATATCCTTCTTAAAAATGTAAACTAAAGAGTTTGCTTTATAGTTAATGAATTCTTTCCAATATCCTTCATTTTGCTTTGAATCAATCATTTATTCAATAATACTTATACTTTTATTTATACTTAACTTTATATTTATACTTATGATTATACTTATATTTATTAATTACTTTACCTTAACCTTATTAAATAAAAATAGTTTTATACAATGATATTAGTTATAAAAAAAATAACGTTTCTAGCTTCATGACTCTAAAAGTCCTGGGTTACGTTTCACTTCAAAGCGTTGCAGTCTGCGATCACTTTGGCCATAGTATTTATAGAGTTATATATGTTACCTTAAACATATATTTTATATATGTTTGTATCTGTGTGAGAGGAGGGATTAGTTACAGTAGCAGCGCAGATCCGTTCACCGAAAGACGTGATACCGTTTCAGACACCTGGTGTGTATAAAGTTGGTTGCAGCTGCGGAAAATCGTATATTGGACAAACAACGCACACAATTGCAGAAAGAGTCAAAAAACATATTGCAGCTGTAAAAAACCGCCAGGTTAATAAGTCCGCCATCGCCGAGCATTTGCTAGATTCGGGACCTAACCACTGGATTGAACTTCACGACCCTAAAATTCTCTCCACTGAACGTTACTATTACTCCCGTATTGTACGTGAAGCTGTTGAACCCAGTGATAAGCAAGTCGCACTACCCATGGAAAAATAGCGGAAACACACTTGCGTCAATTATTAATTTTTTTTTCATTGGGTAGAGGAAAAGCTAACACATATACAAATTTTATTCAAATTTATATTCCAGTAAATTACGGAGTAATCTGAATTGAAAAAAATATAAGAAAATATTTGTTTTTATAAATTCCCTAGTAAAATGATGTAAGTTTTGTTACTCTTATCACATTTGCAGAGTTTCCTTGTAGTATTAGCTTAATTAATCGTACATAATTATAATACGTCTTCCTAAAAAAACTTTTGTTTCACAAATAATCTTACATACTTTTTCCACGTGATATGTTACAGCTATAATATGTGCGTATATACAGTTACACCTTGTTTTTACGGTACTTTTAGAAGAAAAGTATCAGTAAGCATGATTAAGCAGCATCGTAAATGAATTAACTGATTTCTTCCAGGCAAGCATAGGAATATTCTTTAACATAACTATGATTAAGTTTTATAAAAGTATAACGTTTTTTGCAAATAACATAATATACTTACTTTTTCTATGCTATAAAACTCTGTCAGTATAAGTGATTTATATATAACGAAGATTCATAGCATAGTAAGTGTTCGGAGAATAGAACAGCGAGAGCTGCTCCAGCACACTCTTCCACACACGAGAGCGGGACATACTCGTACACGCGATTACGCAACGCATTGGCTTTGCGGCACGTACCATTCACGACTTGAAGACCCATAGATTATTCTTATCGGGAAACACAGACACTGCAAAGAATTCCATTCATTGGCAGTACCTATCGTCGATGATACTACAATACCGCGTAACGAACAATGATCAATACCGCGTAACTAATATGGGTCACTTTTTAGAGGAGAGTTAAAAAACTAAACATCTTCGTATTAATTGATGTTAGACTTGTCTAAACTCTAAACACATCAGTTAATAACATGATTTGACTATTGTGAGCATTTATTAGCTATTTTTACCAGAAGTTCCTTAGGAAATGCACTTACGCGGTTTTAATTTAGTATTCACTTTATATTTTTGATCTTTCAATGCATTTACGTGGAATTGTGCAGTAACTAAATCACAACGTAAAATAGAGAACTAGTGTAGGGTACATAATATAGCATAGTTATAATAAATACATATAAAAATAGTAATAAAGGAATGATAATCAGACATTTATTTACCAGTTAAAAAATAACACAATAAATAAGCCTACCAGGTAAAGTAGACCTTATCATTAATAGTGCAGTTTCCATCTGACATAATATCCATAAATTTTGAGTTGGCTATTGCACTCGTTAGAACAAAGGTTAGAACAAACATTGTTGAATAATGTAGAACTGTTAATTACAGAACAGCAGAAGTCACATGCGTCTTTCTTAGGCTGGAATAAACCTATGTTTTCATTGCTTCGAGAAAGCTTTTTTGTGACATTCAAAATGTCACAAAAAAGCTTTCTCGAAGCAATTGGTTTTGATGAAGACGTTGCATACTTCACGTACAAATTATAAAGTTGAGATTTTGACTGAATAATTGGCTCCAAATATTGTTTCGTACTCGAATTACGACAGTAGTGTGATGGCAACTTTAGTTGGACCAGCAGTTGATAGACAGTCATTCTGTGATTCTTGGCATCTTCCTTCACCGAGCCAGTAACGGACTGTCCATTCTTTTATACCCAGCGTTTGTAGGAATGTTGTCAGGTAGACTATTTCTTTTTTGCCATCTACTTGTAAATAGTATAATTTAGAAGTTGAATGTCTTGATTCACTTCCTTTAGTTTTTTTCTGTGTCGGTGTTTTATCTACTAATGAAGAAACATGCATTTTCTTTTCTGGCCAAGACATTTTCCAATTTTTTTTGAAAATGTTTCGTCTCTCTTCTTCAGACAGTTTTGTGCAACATAGTACTTTACTGCGAGCACAAAAACTAGAATTACATTTAGGTCCTATGGATCTTTCTGGTTTTGGCTAATTTTGTAAGTATTTGTTGCTAACTTTTTTATACCCGGTGTACTGTTTTCCGAGCATCCTGCTTTTTATATTGACTTCTTTCTTCCACGTATGCTTTTTTGCTTTTTTATTTCTACTTCTAGATTCTCTAGCAACATTTGCCTCCGTGTCTCTTTCAGGAAACCAGTCAATATTATCGCGCAATTTGATTGATTGTAAGTTATCAAGTAAGCGAAACGTAATTTGGGTCACGAACAGAATCATCGGATGAAAAATTTAAATCTACTCTAACATTCGAGATAATTAGTTTTAGTAGAAGTTTTAGTGCTGCAGGTGATATTTTATTATGCATTGTATCTATAACTTGTTCTATTGGTCGCAAGTTGGTAATATCAGTTGGTTAGGAGACTTTCTATGCGTTGCATCTAAAATTCGCTGTCTTTTGAGAAGTAGTTTTTGTCGCCTCATTTTAAGCTCTTGTAAAGTAACAAAATTACTAATGACGTCGGCGTTTTTTAGTAATTCAGAATCATCTGCGCTTTTATCTGCCTCCATGCTTGTTGTCGCTGGAATATAAGGTGCTATGGCTACTTCACAATACAATTGAGTACATTAATACACACACACAGGCACAGACACAAGCACGAACGCACGCACTCTCTCTCTTTCACACACACTCACACACTCACATGTACACACACACACTCACACACACTCACACACACACACACACAAACACACGCACACACACACACACACATTTTTTTAATGGCTTAACATTAATTAAATAAACTATGTTTGGATGGAATAGACGAACAACGCTTGTAAAAAGTACTGTGTTAATCCAGGCTTTAAGCTTTCAGTGTGCCAAATTTCATCTAAATCTGTTGAGTAGTTTTTGCGTGAAAGACAAACACACATGCATTCAACCATCCATTCTCACAACTAACGCATTTATAATAAATAGTAAAATTACATTAAAGTGTATTTTTTGGTTCATACAATATTATTAATTTACCTACATACATAAAAAATAAGAATGTTAGGTTGATGTTAATTATCCAAGTTATTGGTAATTCTTAGCATTCTGTTGCTTTAAAACCGTTTGAGATTTAAATGACAAAACCGCGAAACTACGGAAAAAGGCAAAATAAAATAAAGATCTAAAACCGCGTAACTGCTGGCAAAATTAGTAAATAATATTTTTACTTTATAAACCATGTAATTCATTAAAAATTATGCTTTGTTAAGCTATACGTACAATAAACAATCAACTAACAATAATTAGTTACCGTTTAATAATACACTTTGGACACAAAAATATGTTTTTTCCAATAGCTACAATAATTCGAACACTTTTCTAATTGCAACTGCGTACTTACGCGGTATTTAGAGATAAAACTTTCGGAGACGCGCTCTCGCGGAATCGTCTTGTTATGATTTTGTCGCTTTCTGATTGGATATTTATTTGGCTGTCGAATGCATTCGGAACCAATCAGCACGGTTTGTCTATGACTGCGAAATTTCAAATTTGCTACTTTTGTACTTACGCGGTATCGGCCAATGTTAGTTACGCGGTATTGCAGTATCATCGACGCTATGATAAAAGATGAAGCATAACGCTTGGTGAGAGGAGATTGGACCACATAGCGATGGCGCACATCTGATCCGGTCTGGTCGAATAAGAGGCAGAGTGGTAAAACTTTGCGCATTCGAATGGCATAGGTACTCTCCAAAATGCACCCGATAGGAAACATTGAACTTTTTATTGTTTTACTTTTGTTTTAATTTAAATCAAGCGCACCATGTTGTATGCTATAATTTCGTTCTTCTCCAAACATTTTTTTCAGACTTTGTTACCCCATTTCACCCTTTTAGGTGTGGAATATCGAACAAATTTTAAAACACGTATTAACTTATTTATTTGCAGAAGTACTTGTGTGAAGCTTTGAGTAACACTGAATGACTGCCTGATACATCAACGCACTGCCTAAGCCACTAGCCCTAAGCCTCCTAGAGACTTGATATTTGGAAGGTGTGTTCTTTGTGAAGTGCAAGTATCCACTAATCTGAGTTATGTCACAGAATAATGAATAGTACAAGTACAGAAATTGCACTCTCTGAGAGCAAAAATGCGAGATTAAGCCTAGTTATAACACTGGTAACGTTTAAAAAAGCGCATCACGCCTCGGGTGCGACCTTGAATATGCGCCACAGTGTCAAGTAATAGTAACTATGAACCGCGTGTTGCGCACAGTAAAATGCACCGTAAGTCCGCACAGCGAGAGTCTGAATAACTCGGTCAACTCGCGGCCTCTCCTATAGGGATGAATTTTATGAGAAAACTTGTTGAAGCCTTTAATTGGTAGAAGAATACTCAAAGGTAGAACAATGTAATGAGTACATTACTGATAATAAGTGCTACATTAATGTTTAATGTCGAGGTAGGATAAAAGTACTACAGTTATACTAAAATACGTGACGTTCAATTAAAATTGAGTAAAGTTTTAAATTGCGTAAGTTAAATATAGTACGCGAAAAATTAGTACTCACTTGCCCAGATTCGTAGGTTGTTTGACTTGTAACATTATAATAGTCTAAGAGCTGACTCACTTTTTCGACCAAAAATAATTATGTATTTTATTCATTGTAGGAAAACATTATTTTGTAATAGTTGAATATCTTAACAAAGAATCAGATAATTCGAATTAAAAAACAATAATAATTTACTTCAGATTTCAAAATACTTTTTATAATCTTAATAAGTAATCTTAGTCACTTTTAAGGATTTATTCTAAGGATTTTGTATTTGGTACAAAATTATCCAACACCCAATTTCAACGACTATTACTGCTAAATTAATAAAGTTATCTTAACCGCTGTAATTTTCCTTTAACGTTTATGAAATGCACTATCATTTTTTTAAAGATTTATCATTTTTAGGTAGGTACCTATGGGACCTACGTAACATACCTACAATAAATAATACAATAACCTACCAATTTCAAGTAGGTTATAATTAATATTTTGCAAGATGTAATGTCGATAGAAATTCCCTAAAGATGAAGAAACATGAAACTCAGCTGATTTATACCTACCTACCATTTTATGTGTAACATTCTTTGCTTTTTACATAGTTACTCTTTACAGTTACTATATGTTAGTATCGTAAGCAGAGAATATAATATTGAGTTAGGTACAAGTAAGGCGCGCCGCCGATCGAGAGCGCGCGTGACACTTTACTGACTGAACTTGTACCCAAGCGGGTGCGCGGAGTTACTTGTAGTTTCATAGCTACAGCGCGGAGTGCGACAGGCCTGGTTATGTTTACAGCCACTACATTTAAGACGCCGATACCTAGCCACTAAATATTGTTTCAAGGCAAACACTGCTACGAATAACATAACTATGTCACTACTAAAAGAACTCTCGACACGATGTGACTCTGGCAGCTGGCAGAGAAACAAAAAGCCTTGTATCGATCTACGCGGAAGTAAAATTAGAAAGAATGAATTCTGGAAATCCCTTGTATATGTTTTCTCTTGATACTTGGATGTCAAACATCGAAACCAATTTTATTCACACACAAATAGATTTAAACCAGCAGCCCAAAAAACAATGTGATGTTACTATTATTAAACAAAATACGTTACTTATGCTGAATTCCACCTAGAATCACTCGCTTAAGATATATACCGATGGCTCGAGAACCAGTGACGGCGCTAGCGCAGCATTTTACGACCCCGCTCGCAATATGAATGAATTCTATAAAATTATGTCTGATTGTAACAGTATAATGTCAGTGGAACTCTTTGCAATCTCGGAAGCACTGTCTTACACTTTAGCTTCGGATGTAGGTAGGGATATAGTTATTTTGACTGACAGTCGAAGCGCTTTGCAGCATATCGCTCGATGTGCCACTGGTAGAAGTGGTTCGAAAGCGTATGCTATTTTAAAGAAAGTACGTTTTCTTTTGAGTCACGGAGTGAATCTGTGGTTGCAATGGAATCCTGCACATGTTGGTATTCGAGGAAACGAAGTTGCAGATAAATTAGCGAAAGAGATTGTTACAGGTGGTATGGAAACATATATTTCACACGAAGACACAGAGGTTTTGATAAAATACAGATATAAAATTTATGAGAAGTGCATGTCAGATTACGATACTATTTGTTGTCAAAAAGGAATCTGGTATAGAACACTGCAACAAAAGCCTCCTCGAATACCATGATGGACTAATATTAAGTTGAATAGGAAGTATATTGTAGTGGCACATAGACTTCGCTCCGGGCACATGCCTCTCAACAAATTTAAACACCTTATGAGAAGGTCAGACTCCCCCAATTGTTCCTCTTGTGGAGTCCCAGTAGATGTTTATCATCTTCTGATCGAGTGTGCACGGACCGAGTCTAAGAGAACACATATGATTCAAAACTATGATATAAATATTTTAGATATGGGCATTTTTTAAACAATCCTATCATAACCTGTGTGTGATTTGGCTAGGAATTTATATGTTTTTATAAACAATTTTGTGTAAGAGTAAATTTATGCACTCAATTGGGCTGACATAGTCGCTAAGCGACATAAAGCCCTTAGAAAAAATTCAGATTTAAAAAAAAAATAACCACTAAGACATCGATTTTCTAAATTATTCTCTGGGTCCGGTCGCTAGATTATCTGGAAAATCGGTACATATACTTTTTAATTAAAATTATGAGTCACATGTATCACAGTTTTTCCAAAATCATCCCTTACGCATTTGTCTGACTGATATATCAACGTGCAGCCTAATCCGCTGGTCTTAGAGATCAACACCAATATTATAAATGCTTAAGTCAGTTTGTTTACGTGTTTGTTTGTTTGTGGCAAATGCCTTGACCGTATTGGCTGAAATTTTGTATAAAGACAGTTCATAGGATATAGGATACTTTTTTTCTGGCTGTCGAGTCTGTGTAGCAAGATTATTTTAATTGAATTTTGTAAATATTAGATCTCTTCTTGGATAAACGGCTGGTCCAATTCAACTGAATTGTGGTACAAAGACTTTTTGTGGTCAGACAAATAACGACATAGGATAATTTTTTTTAGCAGTCGAGTTTGGGTGTCCAGATTTTTTTTAGTGGATTTTGTAAGCGTATGTCCTCTAATCGGCCAAACTGCTTGACCGATTTAGCTGAAATTGTGTATAAAGATATTCAATAGGGCACATAAAGACATGGAAAAATTTACTTTGGCAGTCGAGTTAGGGTGTCGAGATTTTTTTATTGCATTTTTTGAGCGTGTGGCCACTTATCGGCCAAACGGCTTCACCAATTTAGCTGAAAATTTGTATAAAGATAGTCAATAAGTCACAAAAGAACATAGTATACTACTTTTTTGACAATCGAGTCTGGATGTCCAGATTTTTTTTATTGAATTTTGTAAATGTGTGACGTCTTATCAGATCAACGACTTGGCCAATTCAGCTGAAATTGTATGCAAAGATAGTCAGTAGAGCATAGTAAGACATAGGACACTTTTACATAACAAAAACTTAAACAGCACAACTTGGTATACCCTAACCAATTTTAAATATTAATGACTTTTACAATAGAGGATATCGAGTTTGACCTTGGAGTCCTCTCTAATGACTTAACTAAAGGTTATGAAGTCATAAAACTATCAGGGTCATAAAAAGTCATAAAAAATTTTCGCGCTTGCTTCGCTCGCGCAATAATAACGTTCACTACGCTCGCGAAACCATTATATATATATAATAAGATAATATATATATATATATATATATATATTATCTTCTTTGTAGGAAATATTTCATATTTTTTGTGTTTTAACTGCCTCATGCATCAAAATGAGTCACACATATAAATAGTACAACTTGGTCTACCTTACCATACTGATTAATGACTTTAACAACTGACGATATTGAGTTTGACGTTAGGGTCATCTATAGAGACTAATTAGATCATTAAACTGTCAGGGTCATAAAAAGTCATAAAAATTAGGCTACGCGAGCGAAGCCGCGGGCAGATGCTAGTAGTTTTATATAAATAAAAGTAGCTTTTAACGCGGGCGATGCCACGGGGCATAGCTATTTCTTTAATAAGCGGTAGAATGTTTATGTATCTATATATAATTATAGTATAGCTTGTCTTCGAAAATATGCTTTTTGAAACCAGGTTTAAATAAAAACAATTTTAATTAAATTTAAATTTAATAAATGTATGTATCTCTTCTCTTACATTTCTTATCTTTCTTTGACATTTCTAATAGATTTTTAGATCAAAGAATAGTAATGATTATTCTCAATTTGTGCAATTATGATGTGTTGTCGTTTCCATACACGCCCGCCATGAAAGGAAAATCGTGTGTCATTATGAAGAAGACGAACGGATAGTTGAAATTAATGTATTTGGTCTCATTCTTTGGCAGTACTGAAAAAAAGAAATAGAAAAATTAAGTTTTATGAAATATTTTGTATAATTCACTATATTTTAATGACGTAATTTATCAAACGACGACATTAAAATATGACTTAAGCAGAAAGCAGGTACAAACACTTTGTTACGACAAACTTATTTCTGTAGGTACTTACTATTTATTTAAGCAATTTTGTATGTTTTGTATTTCGTAATTTGATCGTCACCACATTTAAGCTACATGATGAAATTAGTTTCATATTATAGTAATAATAATTTATGATCGTACAAAACGAAAAACCGATTTCACATGCCGTGATAGTCAAAGTACTGGCTAGTTCTAAGTTAGCTAGTTCTAAGTTCTGCCTGAATCTGATGGGCGTCTTCAAATCGCGAGTGAATAGGTATCTTCTGGGCAAGCACGCTCCATCATCGATCGCATCATCATGTAACATCAGGCGAGATAGTGATCAAGTGCTACCCAGTTCGGTGTAAAAAAAAACCTAGAAGATAATTCTCAGATCTAAATAAAATTTAAAATTCGGACCAAACGGGAGGCATAATCTTTCAAACAAAAAAATAATTTTTCAAATCAGTTAAGATTTGATTGAGTTCTGAGGTAACAAAGATAAAAAAAAAATACAGTCGAATTGAGAACTCCTTCTTGACTGAAAACAATTTGACGACATATTTTATTTTCTCAGTATTAATGTCATATTTAATTTTTTAATTATTTTTTCTTATGTCGGGTTTTTTTTCTTATAAATATACTGTACACTGGCCATACTTTTGACACTGGCAGAAAAACGCCAAGCAGCGTTGAAAAGCCATAAGAAGAAGAAGAAGAAGAAGTATTAATGTCGACTCGTATTCAAGTAGAATTGTGCTTTAGAAATTAAGAAAAGCAGGTAGGTGGCTTTGAAACGAGACTCTGGACAACATGCTTTGGGCTAATCATCACATTGTAACCACCCTGTCCAATGTCGTCTGCCAAAAATATTCCGATTCTTATAATTTTTGAAAGCATACCTTTATTTGGTGGTTGTTTTTCCTCTGCAGGGGGGGTAACTGTGATCTTCTGACGACCAAGACTCAGTGAAGCACGAAGATTTCTCGTAAATAAGCCTTTATATTGCGTTTGTGGGTTAAACAAGCTAGGCGCCAGTTTCAACTAAAAAAAATCATCAGTATGAAATGAAGTAAGTAATGCCTGACCTTACTTGTGAGTAAAGCACGACAATTAAAAAAAAATAGAATTCATTTTTAACAATTATCTTTTACGTATAAGATAACTTTGTGATACTCTATCCCATTTACAGACACGTATTTGCCTTTATTTTGACATCATATTATGTACATGCTATTAAAGGTGTTATAGGGAGCACAGATATATGAATTAAAGGTATTAATGGAGCATACTACAGGTGGTAGAAACATAATTTAATTGTTCCGCTTGATTTGTCACTAAAAAGTAGCTGATAAAAGTAGTAGTAGATGGCGGAAACCATCAAGGAGAAAGTATTCCACCATAACCTTGCGGTATTCTAAAGCCTAGCGAGCTACCATCCTCGACCGCATTATCACTGACCAACAGGTAAAATAGTGGTCAAACACTAGCCTTAATGATATTATATATATATATAATTAATATATATATATATATATATTATATATAATGGTATTCGCAAAAATGTTGGTTTAATCTTTATTGATCTTTTACTCCTATTGTGTATTAACACAATAGGAGTACTATTAGCATATTTTATATTATTATACTTTGTAGTGGTAGGACTTCTGCTAGTCCACCTGGGGTGGTACCACCACTTTGCCAATTAATTTTCAGCCGTGAAATAGGAATGCTTTTCGGTTGAAATGGCAAGGTGTTCAGTGAAATTTACAGGGCATGTGAGACTCAACATCTTTATGTGTCAAGATAACAGGTGCAGTGTAGTGACATGCAAAATTCCGGCAGACCAGAATTTTGCATACCGCTGTATCTGTAATAGGGAGACGTCATCGCTTACCATCAGGTGAGTTTCGTGCTTGTCCTGTTACCTTATTAAAAAAAAAGTTATCACACCTGCATTAAATTTTGATACATTACCTGCTGTAATATGCCTTTATAGTCTACTTCCATACTGATATTAAGGATTGGTAAATAACAATTGACGAGAGTCGGTTGTAAACTTGCTCTCATCTTAAGAAATACATCAGGCATTTGTAGATATTTATAAAGGTGTCGCGCAAAAAATCTTGACCTTGGTAGGATTGCTAATAGAGACTGCACGTCTCTTCCTGTTTTGAAAGGCACTTCCAATACCTGAAAAATAAACCGATACCTTTGTTATAGTAATGCTTAATTCGTTCGCTGCTGAAAACACACACCGTGCGTTTTTTCGATTTTTGGTATCGGAAGTAAAATTTAAAAAAAAAAACATGTTTATTTTAAATTAATTTTTTCACAAGGGGTGCGTGTGACGTTTTGCTGTTGGATTTTAGTTTTTATTTGATGCCAAACCTACGAAAAAAAATAATAAAAAATAATTTAAAAAATGAAAAAATATGCGAAAAAGTGCCGCAGTCAAAGTGTTAACCAGCGTTTTAAAACGGAAATTCGACGGATAAATTCCCACAAGGACGAGGATATACGGTATCATACTTAAACAACAACATATCAATAACAGTCCGGGGGCTTTAACTTGCGATGAACAGGTACCTTCTAGGCAAGCGTGCTACGTCGTCGATCACATCTTCACTTAACATCAGGTGAGATAGTGGTCAAACGCTTGCTTGTCTACTATACAAAAAACATTAACAAAGTGTCTATTAATGTCATAAAAAACATGTCACCTGGTCTAAAATACAATTTAAAGGACTATTATTAAGTGTCTCAAAGTCATTTTGTTATTATATCTTCATACAACCCTAATATTATATGAGGAGAATTTTTTCATCCAGCGATCAGGTGCCACCAGTTCAAACCAACATCGAACACAAATTATATTTAATACTAGCTGTGCCCGCGACTCCGCGTAGAATAGTGTCTTTGGGTAGCATTAACTAATAAGACACATACGTATCCCAGCAACACCGCACCCTACCACGCCATGCCCCCTTCCCCCCTCCCCTGACATACCCCCTCCTCCCCTTCCCCTTACTTCCGCCACCCCCTCCCCTCACGCTCACTTCCCCTCCCCTTCCCCTAACTTACCCTACCCTCCCCCACCACTCTCCCTCCCCTCCTCCACCACTCAAGCTCTAGACTATATGTGTACCAAATTTCATTTAAATCCGTTGAGTAGAACATTCACATAATCACATAAACCAGAATAATGACATATTTCAAAATAAACTTTCATCCCCTATTCCCTATTGATATTTTTCACCCTTGAGGGTAAAACTTTAACAAACTTTGAATGTCATATTTATCTATATCCAATCAACAGCCTAAAAAATAAGTTTCAAGCTTCTAGCTTTGAAAATGACGATACTTCCATACAACTTTTCATCCCCCCTTTCTACCCCTTACAACCCTCTTTTCGCTTTAAAAAGTAGCCTATGTCCCTTCTCAGGCTCTAGACGTGTACCAAATTTCATTTAAATCGGTGTAGTGGTTTTGGCGTGAAAGTGAGACAGACAGACAGACAGACAGACAGTTACTTTCGCATTTATAATATTAGTAAGGATATGTTTGGCGCCGCCAGTACCTAATACACTACTTAACGTAACAAAAGGAAAAAATATAGCAAAATGTATTTTTATACTTACTTCAGCAGTAATACTTTTAGTGAATTCATAGTTTTTGTAATAAAACATTCCCGTTGCGCCATAGAATAGTATTTTTTTGATATTGAACGGTGACGTAAGAAAATCTCCTTCTTTCATCATCATAGGATCGAGTGTTTGCCAAACTGGCTGAAAAAAAAACAGTTTTATTAACGTTATATCAAGAATATAATGAAAATGTACTTTAAACCTATAGTTGAAAAATGTCATTAGTTAATAGCTAGCTGCACTCCATGTATAAGTAAGCGTAGCTTAGTACGCCATCAAGCCCGGTGAAGTGACGATCTACGAAAGGAAACTGGAAGCAACTGGATGCGGAAAATCTATAACAAAATCAAGTGGCGTTTCTTAGCAGAGGTATATCATCATCTAGTATTATTACACTATGAGACATCTAACAGTGAAGTTAATATATACTTATGATAGCTGCGCTCCGTGCGTTGAGTATTTAAAATGATCCTCAAGAATAGTTCGCCATCGCCTATTCAACTTAGCTTTAAATTAGACATGGTTACAAAAAAAGTTAACGCAAGGAGCAACTAAAAAACAAAAATTTAATAGCTATTCTAATCTAAATTCCAATCACAGTTTGGATAAGCACTACAGATGAATAATTATCCAGCCAAGTCCTTATGACATGTTCTAAAATTAAACAATAACAAAAGCACCGAAACAACTAATAAAGGCACGGAGACACCGCAGTGTCCTGCGTGCGCGATCTAGGCGGCGATCAGATAGCGCAGTAGTATATGTACCGACTGGTTCACAGCAAACGCGATCAGAAAACAATTGTAAAGTACTGAGATCGCGCCCGCAGATTGCAGGACGCCGCGGTGTGGCCGTACTTAAATCACAAATTTAAAAAAATACTTTTCTTAGATACATACCTTAAAATATGTGCCGCTGGCAACTATCATTTCCATTTTACTTTTGATAAGATTTGTGTTTGATATGACGTTTGTGATTGTGCCATTAGTACCAGATTTTACCTTCAAAATAAAAATGTTGAATTTTAATTTAAAACTTCGGTGAGCTCAGTATGTAAACTAAAGTACTATTGACAATTTTATTATCTGAGTTTTTCGAGTAACTGTCCTTCCCGTTGCTTGTATCTTAACCATACAGTTAAGACAGTTTACGAGTATAATTATTCCTAAGTAAACTAAAATAACAAAATTGAAATTAATTTTTTTTACGAATTGTCGTGTGAATAATCATAGAGTTTAAAATGTATAAAAATAATATATTGAAAAATAATACAACAAAATATACTTACAGATTCATTAATCATGGTAACCGTACGCTGTGCATTCTCAAAATGTTGTGCGTCTAGAGTATTCCCAAGAATAACGTTTTTCACATCTTGTTTAAACCCGCTGCTAAACCTGTATGGCTTATTTGCAGCAAATGTACTGCTAGCTTCAAATATAGTACCTTGCGGTAATGTAAGAACATATTCATTAATTCTCTCCAATGCGCACATTAGCTGAAAAAATATACAGTTAGCATTAAACATGAAAAACGGTGTTGCATTGTGTAATGTACCCGAACCCTTGATAGACACTTTTAATTTTTTCACTTTGGAGATAACTATATTATTTTTTATATATACGAGAAAAGTATCGGGAATGGAATATTTCCACTGTTCTTGTCATATTAAAATCTTTTTAATTGAAAACTCCTTGGTTTTAAAAATCGAATACCATTTATTTATTTGAAAAAAAGATTTTCGGTCTTGTCACAAGGTTTTGTCAAACTTGTTGAGTCGTTGAAAAAATGGAATTGACTCGAGAAAATTCAAGAGCGATGATTTATTATGACTTTCGAAGTGGTTTAACACAAAAACAGTGTATTGACCGGATGATTTCTGCATTTGGTGATGAAGCCCCATCCAAAACCACAACTGGTTTGCTGAATTTCAACGTGGACGTGTCAAGCTCAGTGATGATCCCCGTCAAGGTCGTCCAAAAACTGCTGTCACCCAAGAAAACGTTGATGCTGTGCGTAAGCTGATTCAGGAAGATCGACATGTGACATACCGCGAAATTCAGGCAACTTTAGACATTGGCATGAGTCAAATACAATTAATCTTGCATGAACAATTAGGTGTAAAAAAGTTGTTTTCCCGATGGATACCGCATTCGCTATGTGAAGAGCAAAAAGCGGCTCGCGTTACTTGGTGCGTCAGAACTCTCGAAAGATTCCACGCGGGATCCTCAAATGCTGTACACAACATCGTATCAGGTGACGAATCTTGGATATACGCGTACGAACCCGAAACAAAAAACCAATCACGAGTTTGGGTGTTTTTCATCACCTGAAGAAGCTGTGGACGCCTACAAAACGGCCATTTTGGAGACCCCAACTTCCGAATGGAATAGTTACTTCAATTATTGGTTCCATCGTATGGAAAAATGTGTCAAATTTCGCGGAGAATACTTCGAAAAGCGATAAATACATTTTTAAATAGTAATGTTGTGTCACTTCCTTGATTCCCGAAATTTTCAGTGCCGCCCTCGTATTATACTATATTTTTTTAGTATTTTCATATTTAGTTTAGTTAACAACAACATAATTGGTTAAGTTATAACATGTATAATAGATATTTTGTTACATTTTAAAAGTTATGTTATTATTTCGTATACACTTAATCACAGTATTTGTTTATTTAGGGCTAGTTTCACCAGTTTCTATAATGATTCAGATAGTTATCTGAAATGATGCATAGATTGATAACTTCCTAAGGCTATTAGATATTCTATCATAAATTATTGGAACTGGATTTTAAATAAACTGGCCAAGTGCAAGTCGGACTCGCACTCGTAGGGTTCTGTAACACAGTAAAGTATTCTATAACTATGATTTATCGCAACTAAAAAATTAACTTTGTTTTTCATAGTATTTGTATGAAAAACAAAGTTATATTTGCGGTCGCTATATCTCAAAAACTGCTGAATGTATCTCGTTCAAACCAATTTTCGTTGAAAGTTTTTATTGAGAACTACAGAATATATTTTTTCTAGATTTTTCACTCCCTCACTTTAAAAGTTAGAGGGGGGACACACATTTTACCACTTTAGACGCGCCTATCTTTCAAATGATTGACTTTGAGAAAAAATGGTTTTAGAAACCTCAATGTCATTTTTAAAGACCTATCCATAGACACTCCACACGTAAAGGTTTGAAGAAAAAAAAGACGTGTGGCACTCGGGGACTGCCGCGGTAAAGCTATTGCATAGCATTTTTTTATTTATGCAGTATTTTTTTCTTTGATATTAATTCAAATTACACTTTTTGAGTGTGGTGACCGATATGAAAACATTTTATTTTCTTTTATTAAATAAATGAGAAGTTAACATTGTTCAAAATATTTTTATTATCTTACAATACATGTAGGTTATTCAGGAATATTTATCATTGAAACTATATGTTTATGGTAACTGAAATAAGAATCATAAGTTTGAGACTTGATATCTTCTAAATGTCTGGAAAATACCGCGTCAATGGTGGTCCCATATTTTGTTGTGGATTCTTGTGGATCATTATTTATTTTCAAATTAATAATAATAAAATGTATGTATATAGAGTACCCACTCATTTTCGACTATTTTTTTCGTGACTTTCTTCATTAATGAATGCACTTTGTTTATTTCATATTTACAGATAGAGACAGAGTACAGATATTCACTGTTGTACATAGATGATAAATACCTATACACCTATCTGTGTCACGGCTACATGTATGAAGGCAGTGAGTGTTAAACAAGGCGGAATTATGTAAAGTTCCGAGGACTTTTTCACCCTTGACATAATTTGAAAATAGATTTCGGAATTTATATTTGAAAAAGGAACGAGAAGGATCATTAACACACGCAAGTGTTTCATTTTATCAAGTTTTACCATTAAATTGAATGATGTGTGAAACCAAAGACGACCTTATCTCTACTACATTAAGGCTTAAAAAATGAGGTTCGTTGAGGTGCTAGGTTTTATTTTCGTTACGGAATTTCTGGATTCGGTCTCCACGCTCAAGGCCCACAATAAAAGCTATGCAATAGCTTAAGAAAATTTTTGTTTCAGTTCCATGTATGGGATGATTCCCGTAAACTTTTATTTTTTTATTTTTGTATAAAAATCGGAAACCGGTTCACAGAATACACCTACCTATCAAGTTTCAATTATGTAGTCCTAATACTTTCGGAATAAAATGGCTGTGACATACGGACGGATACACAGACAGACAGACAGACATGACGAATCTCCGTCCAGGGTTCCGTTTTTTTCCATTCGGCTACCGAACCCTAAAAATTGTTATTTCATTAGTGTACTAATATTTTACAAATCAATACTTCATTACCTGGTCATTATCGGGTACATTAGTAATTTTTGATAGTTCTTTATTTAGTGGTCCAACTTTTAAACTGTAAAATTTAAGCGCTGACATGACATATATGACTTGCAGCGGGCTTGCTATGACGGTTTGTCGTGGTTTTGTTCCTATTAATTCCTGTAACATAACAACACACTCATATATATATATATATATATATATAGCATACTATAGCATATATATAGCATATATATAGCATACTATAGCAACTCATATATATAGCAAGCCATTTATTTAACTGACTTTAAAAAAATGAGGTTTCTCAATTCAGCCGTATATATATGTATATACATCTGTATATACATATTTCTAATGTACGTGTGTATGTCACTGAACTCCTCCTAAGCGGCCGGACCAATTTAGATAAATTTTGGTGTGTATGTTTGAGTTAGTCCATAGATGGCTTAAATTCACAATGGACCTGATAGGTGGCGCTGCGATCGAGCAGGACAAAGTCTGCCGGATCCGCTAGTAACCGATTTTGATTATTATTTTTTTGTTGGAAAGGAAATATTCCCAGAATGGTAATATAGTAATTTCATCGAGATCTGATAAGCATCTCTAGAGATAAGGAGATAAACATCTCCAACTTGGTACTGAAAATTAATAGCGCGGCATTTGAAGTCGGTGGTTTTAGTTTTCTAGACGATCTTATAATTCCAGACAAGCATGATTCCATCTTTGACCGCATGGTAAGATGGCAGTGACAAGTGTTTGTCGCCAACGCTGTCAAACAGCTTGCTTAATTTGAAAATGTTTTCAATTAATTGCAGCTATGGCCACTTGAAAATTCACATTTACTAAGAAGCTACAATAATAATGTCTAATATTAAATGGAATATAATCTAAAGGTGAAATAACTTCATCTAAAAACTACATTCCTAAATTATTAATTGTATTTAATACGTTGTATATAATACATTATACATAATTTATTTAATATATATATATATATATATATTTATGTATTAATGCAGATAGTTAAGTAATTAAGAAATCAGACTACCATGCCGCGCGAGTCAGTTTCTGTAGCAAGTTTGAGACGTTTGTCATCTTCAAATCTTGATAAAATTTAGATGATACCATGTTGAAGATGAACAACCCTACCTTAAAAAAAGGAGTCATTCAAATCGGTTAATAATTGGTGGAGTAATCGACGAACATACATACAAATAAACTGGCCAAGTGCAAGTCGGAATCGAATTTGTAGGGTTCCGATTCCGTACTACAGTATATTGTATAATATTATAAAAAATCGAGCAGAAAAGCTAAAAAAATTACGTTATTTGTATACAACCCTTAACATTTAATAACATTTCGGGTTTCAATGTTATTGATTTGTTGTCATATTAAACGTACATTATGGTTGGTAATAAGACAACTGTGTAAAAATGTCAAGAGTTTATAGCTCCAAAAGTGAAGTATCTCTTACAGTTCAATAAATAGAGCGTAAAACGGCAGGAAAAACACGTTTCCTGTATAGGGATGTCTTTAATTTTTAACTTTATTCTGAGTTTTAGTATGTTTTGTTATAGTGGCTAAAGCAGTTCATATTTTGTGAAAATTTCAAGTTTATATCTGTAAAAGTTCTTAAGATCAAGCAAAAAACGCAAAATACACATTTATTGTGTGGGGACCCCCTTCAATGTATTAACTTTATGTTATTATGTTTCTATGGCTCTATTTATGTTTATGGACAAAGTCAGATATCAGGATGGCAGTATTGTGAGAGGAGATGAATACGTTCTAATAAGATGGAAGGAATATTTTGACAGTTTATTTGAAAAGGGAGATATGCAAGTGGCAGTAACAACTGGTGAGATGAATGAAGATGATATCAGCATGGAAGAGATTATGACAGCGTTGAAAAGTATGAAATCAGATAAGACTGCAGGATATGACAGAATTTCAGGGGAGATGCTGAGGGCTGGACAAGGTATGGTAGCGAGTCAACTGTATCGCCTTTTTAACCATTGCTGGAGGAATGGAATTGTACCAGGAGACTGGTGCAAAGCCGTCATTGTACCGTTATACACAGAAAAAGGATCATAGCAAGACTGCAAAAACTACCGCGGCATTAGGTTTCTCAGCATCGCCGGGGAATTGTATGCAAATGTATTGATTACAAGAGTGACGAATGAAACTGATAAAAAATGTGGGATGTGCAAGCGGGTTTCAGAAGAGGATTGGGATGAATGAATTAGGTATTTTCCTTACGAAGGCCAAAAAATATTTGGTCAAAAGCCAAAAGGTCTATTGCGCATTCGTAGACTTGGAAAGGCCTATGACAGAGTGGTGAGGAATGAAATGTGGTCAACATGGTCTATGTTTGGGGTGGGCGGCCGTTTGATACGAGCACTGAAATCACTCTGAAAAGGGATGTGTTGCATTGCCAGTGCTGTTCAACCTTTTCATAGACAATTCCTTGACAGATCTGAAAGAGAGTGTGTATGGATTAGGAATGAAAGATTTAACCATTAAATGCCTCCTATACGCTGATGATCAGGTGATATTAGCATCATCGGAGGAGAAGTTACAAAGAATGGTTAATATGATTAAAAAGGAAAGTGATGAACGTGAATGTAAGCACGACCAAAGTAATGGTTTTTGAAAGAGAAGAAAGAATGACAGATTGTAAGGTTGCGATTAAAGAAGAGAGTGGAACAAGTGAAAGAGTTTGTTTACCTGGGCCGGTAGTCTCTACATACATAGCGATTAATTTCGACCGATAATCGTCGATAAGAAAAGAGATGCAGATAACAACTTTCTAGCTGCATCTCATTCTAGCAAACGTTTGCGATGACAAGACGCATTGCTATCAATGTAGCAACTTCCACTTCTGGGTTATTAGTTTACTCTCGTAAACTTAGAACCGAGAGGTGGAAGTTTCTAATGGGAAGTATCAAAATGATATTGGTCGAAGAGTTTTGGCAGGAAATCAAGTGAATGGGGCATTGCATAACTTTATGAGAACAGTCAGAACGTGTCTAAAAAACCGGCCATGTCGAGATAGACTCGCCCACCGAGGCTTCCGTACCAAATTCTCAGACTAAGTTACAACAGGGACAAACTTCATCTTGTAGTTCGGTTAACTATGTATAAAATAAATCACACAATAGCACAATTTCATTTTTTTACCTTATTTAAGGATAGTGACAATTAAACTAAACCCCTACATTGTACGAGCGCTCATATAACTCAGAAGCCTATCATAATTGGCATAAACTATGTACCCTTTAATTTTCAACTTTTTTTATTTTTTGGAATTTTTACTTTCTTTGTGCAGTAGCGTGTCTTGCTCTTTGCCAAATTTCATGATTCTAGGTCAATGGGAAGTATCCTATAGGTTTTTGACCCAAAACCTACAAGGGTACTTCCGGATGTCCTAGAATTGTCAATTTTGTTTAAAAGCAAGGTCTTACAGCACAAGTTAAGGAAAAATTCGAAAAATAAAAAAGTTGAAAATTAAGGTAATTTTTAGTACTTACAAGTTCTTGCGAAAATCTAAATTTGCTCATATCTATTTATCGTGTTGACTCAGGACCTTGATTTTTAAACACCTAATAGGGACGTAGATTTCAGTATATTAATACTATATTAATACTGAAATCTACGTCCCTATTAGGTGTTAAAATTTATACTAACTTATACTAACTTGCTAAGAACGAGACACCCGTTCTAGAGAAAATCGATGGTGACACACTTACAGACAGACAGACGGACAGACGGACAGACGGACAGACGGATAGACGGACAGACGGACAGACGGACAGACGGACAGACGGACAGACGGACAGACGGACAGACGGACAGACGGACAGACGGACAGACGGACAGACGGACAGACGGACAGACGGACAGACGGACAGACGGACAGACGGACAGACGGGCAGACGGACAGACGGACAGACGGACAGACGGACAGACGGACAGACGGACAGACGGACAGACGGACAGACGGACAGACGGACAGACGGACAGACGGACAGACGGACAGACGGACAGACGGACAGACGGACAGACGGACAGACGGACAGACGGACAGACGGACAGACGGACAGACGGACAGACGGACAGACGGACAGACGGACAGACGGACAGACGGACAGACGGACAGACGGACAGACGGACAGACGGACAGACGGACAGACAGACAGACGGACAGACAAGACAAGACAGAAGAAAGTGATCTTATAAGGGTTCCATTTTTTACCTTTTGAGGTACGGAACCCTAAAAAGCATGACTGGCTAAACATAGAGGAGTGTTGGTACCCACACTTATGTACGGTAGTGAATGCTGGGTATGGCAGTAGACGCATGAAAGTAAAATTAATGCTGTAGAAATGATAAGTTTGCGAAGTATAATTAGAGTGATAAGGGAATGTTCTAGTGTGGTGGAAGATGTAGTGACAAAGATAGAGAAAGGGATGCTTAGATGGTGTAAACATGAGAGGATGAAATAAGAAATTTTGACGAACCAGTTTTGTGAGACGAGTGTGAGTGTGAATGGGCCAGGCCATAGAGGCCGACCTAGGCGAACGTATCAGGCGTAACGTACCAGATCGGAGACATTTTAAGGAGAGGCCAAGTCAAAAGTACCTATAACCGTATGAAAGCGTGCATATGTATGAAAGCGTTCATGAAAGTGGAAGAAACGACAAAGGTATGTCAATATTGTAGTATGTGGAAAGATGTAGTCTCTGCCTATCCTAATGGTAAAAAAGGCATGTTGTATGTATGTATGTATTATGTTTTTAGTATCAAGGTATTACGGTTAAAGAGATACAACCCTGTAAACAGCGGACAGTCAGACAGACAGACAGACGGATGAACAGACGGACAGCGAAGTCTCAGTATTCGGGTTCCTTTGGTACCCTTTGGGTTCGGAACCCTAAAATAAGAATAAAAAAATCACAGACAATTTACGAACATCCTACTTATTGGAAATCTCTTAAAATGAGCGCCGTCCGTCACTTACGTATAAAAATTGACATGTAAATTTGATACATCCTCGTAGTAGTTGAGACAATGCATCCTGACATTGATATGGATCTTCTGTAGTTGTAACTTCTTGAGTTGTAGTTGATACTTGATCCGTTGTAGTTGATTCTTGCTCCGTTGTTGTTGATTCTTGCTCCGTTGTAGATGATATTACATCAGTTGTTGTCGATTCTTGTTTTGTTGTTGTAGTTTCGCTAGATGTTGAAGTCATGCAATCACAAGTGTCATGTTCACAATCACAGTCATCATTTGTTGTAGTGTCAACTGATGATGTAGTCATAGTTGATTCTTGCTCCGTTGTAGATGATACGACATCAGTTGTGGTCGATTCTTGTTCTGTTGTTGTAGTTTCACTAGAAATTGAAGTCATACAAACACAAGTGTCATGTTCACAATCACAGTCAACGTTTGTTGTAGTGTCACCTGATGATGTAGTCATAGTTGTTTCTAGCTCCGTTGTAGACGATGTTACATCAGTTGTTGTCGATTCTTGTTCTGTTGTAGTAGTTTCACTAGAGGTTGAAGTCATACAATCACAAGTGTCATGTTCACAATCACAGTCAACGTTTGTTGTAGTGTCACCTGATGATGTAGTCATAGTTGTTTCTTGCTCCGTTGTAGACGATATGACATCATTTAAGGTCGATTCTTGTTCTGTTGTTGTAGTTTCGCTAGAGGTTGAAGTCATACAATCACAAGTGTCATGTTCACAATCACAGTCATCGTTTGTTGTAGTGTCACCTGATGATGTAGTCATAGATGTTTCTTGCTCTGTTGTAGATGATGTTACATCAGTTGTTGTCGATTCTTGTTCTGTTGTAGTAGTTTTACTAGAGGTTGAAGTCATACAATCACAAGTGTCATATTCACAATCACAGTCAACGTTTGTTGTAGTGTCACCTGATGGTGTAGTCATAGTCATACAATCTATAGATGATTCTGTTGTAGTATCATCAGATCTTGATGTTTTAGTCATACATTCAGAAGTAGTGTTATCTTTACCATCACAGTCACTGTTTGTTGTAGTGTCACTTGATGATGTAGTCATAGTTGATTCTTGCTCCGGTGTAGATGATGTTACATCAGTTGTTGTCGATTCTTGTTCTGTTGTAGTAGTTTCACTATAGGTTGAAGTCATACAATCACAAGTATCATGTTCACAATCACAGTCAACGTTTGTTGTAGTGTCACCTGATGGTGTAGTCATAGTCATACAATCTATAGATGATTCTGTTGTAGTATCATCAGATGTTGATGTTTTAGTCATACATTCAGAAGTAGTGTCATCTTTACCATCACAGTCATTGTTTGTTGTAGTATCACCTGATGATGTAGTCATAGTTGATTCTGGCTCCGTTGTAGATGATGTTACATCAGTTGTTGTCGATTCTTGTTCTGTTGTTGTAGTTTCGCTAGAGGTTGAAGTCATACAATCACAAGTGTCATGTTTACAATCACAGTCATCGTTTGTTGTAGTGTCACCTGATGATGTAGTCATAGTTGTTTCTTGCTCTGTTGTAGATGATGTTACATCAGTTGTTGTCGATTCTTGTTCTGTTGTAGTAGTTTTACTAGAGGTTGAAGTCATACAATCACAAGTGTCATGTTCACAATCACAGTCAACGTTTGTTGTAGTGTCACCTGATGGTGTAGTCATAGTCATACAATCTATAGATGATTCTGTTGTAGTATCATCAGATGTTGACGTTTTAGTCATACATTCAGAAGTAGTGTCATCTTTACCATCACAATCATTGTTTGTTGTAGTATCACCTGATGATGTAGTCATAGTTAATTCTGGCTCCGTTGTAGATGATGTTACATCAGTTGTTGTCGATTCTTGTTCTGTTGTTGTAGTTTCGCTGGAGGTTGAAGTCATACAATCACAAGTGTCATGTTCACAATCACACTCATCGCTTGTTGTAGTGTCACCTGATGATGTAGTCATAGTTGTTCCTTGCTCTGTTGTAGATGATATTACATCAGTTGTTGACGATTCTTGTTCTGTTGTTGTAGTTTCGCTTGAGGTTGAAGTCATACAATCATAAGTGTCATATTCACAATCACAGTCATCGTTTAATGCAGTATCACCTGACGATGTAGTCATAGTCATACAATCCATAGATGGTGATGTCGTGGTATCATCAGATGTTGTTTTCATAGTTACACATTCAGAAGTGTCATCTTTACCATCACAATTATCGCTTGTTGTATCATCATCAGAATAATCATCTTTACAATTGCAGTTCTCGTTTGTAGAAGTGTCACAAGATGATGCCGTAGTCGTCATGCAATCTATAGAAGAATCTGTAATAAGAAATGGTTTCTTTTGAATGGCTCTTGAATTAAGTTCAGGTATAAGAATCATTAATGATATAAAAATATACACGAGTATGGTAGAACTTCAATAGGGATGTTACCTGGGTAAAAAAATATTCATATTAGTCCGTCAGTTGAATCGTCAAAAAATATTGGTCGCAATTTTTTTTAGCAAATCAATAGTAATTGCCTAAGATAAACAGCTTCAAAGTTAAGAAGTGGAGGCTTATGACGTCACAAATGGCTAATGAGTGCACGCAATATTTTGACGGCCTATATCTACGTCATTTTGTGTTTCATTGACAAAACAAAAAATATGTATCCAATATTTTTTTATAATATAAATGACGAACTAAAAATATTTTTTGTCATCTAGCCTATTGGTAAAAAACTATCGGTGCAACGAGTTCTTCAAGCACGTGGACGTCAAGCCGGGGAACGCGCCCGTGTTGGACCGAAACGCAGCCGACATCGTCACTGAGTGCACGCGCTTTAAGGAACTAGAATATACCCAGCTTGGTTTTAATTATTTTAATGATTTTTGGCACCTTGCTGAACATACTGTTGTAATTATTTAACTCTTTAAATCCTATTAAAGGTTATGCTTACGTAATTAAGCTATGTTGATTATTATTGTAACTCAGTGGTTATACTTGCTAAATATTTATAAAATTATGTTCTGTTTTCTTGCAACTTACTGGTGCAATTACATGGAGACACACACATGAACTTTTTAACATCAAAAAGATATCCGTCTTTACATCTACAACTGCCCACTGGACAATAGCATCGTTCCATGTCGTAGTAAGTTGGACAGCGCCTTTCACATGTCGTATCACAGCCTAGTTCAGCATTTGGGTAGCTGCTACAGTCTGAAATTTCAATCAGACTAATAAATTATTCAAGTTTTTTGAAAAATCATTGAATAAATTTTCAAATGATTAGATCATACCTCTTTCGCCATTAGATGTTCCAAAATCAGAATTGTTTGTACCCATACCTACAAACATTTGCAATATATTTACATTAATATTTTCTATTAATTATCCAGAAATTAAAAATATATTTAATACAACATTTCTTACTATTGCAATCTTTTTTGAGAACGCAGCTAGAAGAAAAATCATCGTACAAATATCCAACTTTGCATTGACAACTGTTTTCTGGACACTGGCATTGTGTCGGTCTGTTGTAAGTTGGACAACGTCTACTGCAGGTCTTGTCACAGCCCTTGGTTGCGTTGACATCTCCTCCACAAGATCCTTTGCAATTAATTAATTTCAATATTTTTTTTATGTTACACCCGCATAGTCTTCGATATATTCATACCTCGTCATCAATATGGCTTACTATGTAGTTTGACTTTCATATTTGAATAAAATTACATTATCTAATTAATTTGTCAGACATTATTTAGTAGCAGCTACCCAAATAATTTTATTAGTTACAGAGATTATTCATAAACTTATGTTATATTTCTAGCGATAGCTTAAAATGTAGTCATTTTATATTCATATTTTTATTGCATCGTGGTTTTATACGTACGAGTATAAGCTTAGTAACTAGAGTTAGTTAATTTTGCCTAGGTGTAGGTAAAAAAAAAAGTTATTAAGAAAGATTTTTTGGGTTTCGTAGCTCAAAAAAAAAGGAACCCTTATAGTTCTGTCCGTCTGTTTGTCTATTTGTCTATCTGTCCGTCGGTCAAGACTTTTTCTTGAGAAACTCTTAGAAGTAACTAGTAGAAACTTATATCAAATACTCATGTCTACATGTCTCTTTTAGCTGTGAAAAAATTAAACTTATAAGTCAACGCGATCAAATGATATAATTGTTTATGTCGCGTATTTTCACATACATATTATGCGATTTCACAGAGTATTCAAAACCTATATTGTACTTCCCATTGACCTAGAATCATTACATTTAGCAAGAAGCAAGGTGGAAAGGTTCTGAAAACCGTAGATATATAGTTTAATAACAAAAAAGCTAATTTAAAAGCACAATTTATTATTTGCGGTTGGTGCATTAACCATGTCTAAACATCAGTCTGGGGATCGAACTGAAAAGTTAAGATTATCCTTTATTTTCCAAGTATACGCACCGACTTCGGCACATTCGGATGATGAAGTGAAGGAATTTTACGAGGACATTTCCAAGGCCTTGTACAGCACCCAAAAGGCCCACTTCAACGTTGTCATGGGGGATCTCAACGCTAAAGTGGGATTACAGACAAGCGGCGAATCGGTAGTAGGACCACACGGATTTGGAAGCAGGAATTATAGGGGGCAAATGCTCGTCAACTTCCTAGAGAAAGAGGGACTTTTTTTGATGAATTCTTTCTTTCACAAAAACCCCCGGCGGAAGTGGACGTGGCAAAGCCCCGACGCTATGACCAAAAATGAGATTGATTTCATTATGACGGACAAGAAGCGTATATTTAGAGATGTCTCACACCGGAAGTGATCACCGACTGGTCCGAGGCACTCTAGATATCGACTGCAAGCTTGAACGAGTCCGCCTAATGAAATCTACGCTCCGGCCTAATATGCTCCAATCCGTGGTTGGTTCTGAAACGTTCCAGTTAAAATTGGAGAACCGATTCGTTGCCTTGGAAACCACAATTGACGTTGACGTGGACCAGGATCTCGACCAAGTGGTGGGAATCCTCAGGGAGGAGGGGACGAAATTTTGCGAGACGCGAGGTGCCGGTAAGAAGTCTAAGCTTTCAGAGGAATCTCTGCAGCTAATGCAGCGGCGACGAGAAAACCCCGCAAAAAGTTTTTGTTCAACAGCTGGGTCGAAACCATCTGTTGTTGACCACATCTAACGGGAATGTCGTCACTTCTAAGCCAGAGATTCTTAGGGAGGTTCAAGACTTCTACGGCCAACTATATACCTCGCAAGCGTCCCGTCCCAACCCCAGTCCGAGGATCCTAGAGCCACTCTTACCCGCCATTATACCGAGGATCTGCCAGAGGTCAGCCTGGACGAAATTGTGATGGCTCTCAAACGGCTTAAAAATGGAAAAGCCCCCGGAGATGATTGAATTACAACGGAGCTCTTAAAAGCTGGTGGAACTCCAACGTACAAGCATTGGAGTTAGAGTTCCAGCTGCAGCGTATATTTAATTCCGTCCTCTTTTCGGGGAGAACTCCAAAGGTGTGGAGCAAGAGTGTGGTCGTTATGTTCTTTAAATAACTAGACAAGTGCAAGTCGGACTCGCACTCGTAGGGTTCCGTAACACAGTAGAGTATTCTATAACTTTGATATATAAATAACTTTGTTTTTCATAGTGTTTGTATGAAAAACAAAGTTATCTTTGCGGCCGCCATATCTCTAAAACTGCTGAATGTATCTCGTTCAAACCAATTTTTGTTGTTAGTTTTTATTGAGATCTACAGCATATATTTTTTTTTTATTTTTCACTCCCATACTTTAAAATTTAGAGGGGGGGACACACATTTTACGACTTTAGACGCGCCTATCTTTCAAATGATTGACTTTAAGAAAACATTATTGTAGGAACCTCAATGTCATTTTTAAAGACCTATTCATAGACGTATAGGTTTGAAGAAGTTTTTTTTTTCTTTCAGTTCCATGTATGGGACGCCCCCCCTTAAACTTTTATATTTTTTATTTTTGTATAAAAATCGGAAAGCAGATCACAGAATACATCTAACTACCAAGTTTCAATTCTGTAGACCTAACAGTATCGGAATAAAATGGCTGTGACATACGGACGGATAGACAGACATACATGACGAATCTATAAGGGTTCCGTTTTTTGCCATTCGGCTACGGAACCCTTAAAAGGAGACAAGACCCTCTTAAAGAACTATCGACCCAATTCACTCTTGAGTCACGTCTATAAGCTGTTTTCGAGAGTCATCACAAATCGTCTCGCGCGTAGACTCGACGAGTTTCAGCCCCCTGAACAAGCTGGGTTTCGAGGAGAATATGGCACCATAGACCACATACACACAGTGCGGCAGGTTATACAGAAGACCGAAAAGTCTAACCAGCCCCTGTGCCTTGCGTTTGTGGACTATGAGAAAGCTTTTGACTCTGTAGAAACCTGGTTTGTTCTGGAATCTCTGCAACGGTGCCAAGTTGATTGGCGATACGTCCGAGTACTGAGAGGCCTGTATGACGCCGTGACTATGACCGTCCAAGTACAAAATCAGCAGACAGAACATATCCTTTTACATAGAGGAGTGAGACAAGGGGACGTTATTTCCCCCAAATTGTTCACCAACACTCTTGAGGATATGTTCAAGACGCTCGATTGGAAAGGACGGGGCATAAATATAAACGGCGAGCACCTCTCTCACTTGAGATTTGCAGACGATATCGCCACCATGGCTGAAACCGTGCAGGACTTGCATTACATGCTGACCACCCTTGCTGATTCTTCTGCACGCATCGGTCTCCGGATGAACTTGGATAAGACCAAGATCATGTTCAATGAACATGTTATTTCGGAACCGATTGCCCTAAACGGAGTTCCTCTCGAAGTTGTTCACGAATATGTCTACCTTGGGCAAATCTTACAATTGGGTAGAAACAACTTCGAAAAGGAAGCTCGCAGAAGAATACAGCTGGGATGGGCAGCATTTGGAAAACTTCGTAGAGTCTTTTCATCGCCCATACCCCAAAGCCTGAAAACGAAAGTCTTTAACGAGTGCGTCCTACCTGTTATTAGCTACGGAACCGAGACGTGGACGCTGACAGTGCGACTGGTTCCCCAATTCAAAGTCGCTCAGCGAGCTATGGAGAGGGCTATGCTTGTAGTCTCTCTGAAGGATCAAATTCGAAATGAAGTCATCCGTCAGAGAACCAAAGTTATCGACATAGCTCAAGCTGAAGTGGCAGTGGGCTGGTCACATCTCTCGTAGAACCGATAACCGTTGGGGTAGACGTGTTCTAGAGTGGAGACCACGGCTCGGTAAACGTAGTGTAGGGCACCTTCCAGCTAAGTGGAGCGATGATATACGCAAGTTGGCTGGCAGCGGTTGGAAACACTAAAGATCGAGCTCAGTGGCGTGCCATAGGTGAGGCCTATGTCCAGCAGTGGACGGAGATAGGCTGATGATGATGATAATAAAAATAAAAAAACTAGCACTTCGTCGGTTTTTTTTTTACTAACTCTAACTTTTAGTTTTATTCACTAAGCGACAGGATAGGTATTCAGGCTTTTGTGGGGTGTGGTGTGTAGGTAAAGTCAGTATTATACAATGCTTACTTAGTGGAACGTATAAGTGACACATTTATAAATAGAAAATGAATACGTTATATAAAGTTGGTGTAAAAAATGATGGCTTAACTTCGAAGCGAGAGGTTTTAAATCCTAGCTCGGGTGTTCGACCACTGGTGATAGGAGCATATTTATCGATTTTCCGCCTGACTTGCTACCAAAAGTTGCTGACCATGGAACAGCCATTGAGAGTCAGAGTATTCTGGGCTTAGTGGTCACCATCTTCGACCACATCATCATTTATCACCAGGCAAGATAGTGGTCAAATGCTAGCTTATAAGATATACAAAAAATCTTATTCAAACATTATGTTAAGTTTATTTAAATACAATTACATTACCGCCATCGCTCGAATAGCAATTGCTGCAGGAACATTCATTTTCGTCGTTGTCATTCTCAGCATCTCGATTTCCTCCTGTAACTGACGAAATCATTAAAATTAAATACAAACATTTGTAGCGAACTGAACCACGGTTAAGTCTTTACTTGGCATCAGTTTGCCCCTGTATTGTTTTTATTATATAAGTACTCGTATATCTGATTTTTAGTACATTGACACCTAATAAGTTTTTTTTTTAATTTCTGTTTTGCCTGTAACAAAATCAGAGGTTTTTCGGGTTCTGGTTTAATATTTTATTTTATTTTTTATTGAATTTATTTTTATTTTACTATACATTATATCTGTTGCAGTTAATATTTCTTAAATTTTATTTGCGTTTGTTGTGCCCTTTTTCAAAATGTATTTACTTAAATTTTTATATTTTATATGTGAATATATCATTATGTTAAATTTGTAATATATTTGTTTAACTATATATTTCTTGTGTTCACTCTTGTTACTAAATTCCCACTCATACGTTAGATGTTAAGTGACGATGTGGTCTTAGGTAAAATTGTGCTTATCTAGAAGTAGAAAATGACCTTATGACTGCTAAACGAGACATTCTACAATTGATTTTATTCCAATACACATTGTGCTAATATCCCAGCAAGTATTGCGAACTGGCTGGCACCGAATATGAAGCCGGATCTCAGCATACTGATTGGCGTTAACTCTTTGTTATGTCGAGATCCCACGATGCGTAACATCGCACCCGGCCGACAACCACGCACGGACACGCACGGTACAGACCTATTAGATCTGAGGTTTCACGCACGCTTCTGGATCTCATGGTGCGCCCGTGCGGGCTGGCGTGTCACCGTGCGTGATATAACGCATCGTGGGGTCTCGCCATTATGTGCAACTATACTCTTTTGACATACATGTGCACAATCATTGTGGTTTAAGACATTTATTTCTCAAAAAAACATTAAATTGGTTTATCATATAATAATTATGTATGACGATATTATTAATATTAGAAGCAGCAACATTTTACCTGAATTTTACAGAAAAAATCAGAACACATAAAAATCCAAGAGGATAGCAGTAATATTTTACTTACCAGTTTTTAACACTAAAAAACTATGTATTAAAAGTGCAAAACCTATAAACTTCCACATCATTGAGACTAATTAAAACATCTAGTAGTTTATCGAGGAACCGCCTTCTTTTATAGCTAAATTAAACTATGTTAGCTTCTTCGATCGTTTGAATTTCATTACCAAAGTAATTAATTCGTGTGTATGACTTATCTATATAAAATTCTTCACACAAATAAATACCAAGGATATGTTATAACTATTATAATATGCTGACAAAACATTGAAATGATATGTTGTTATGATAGTGATTGTTTTTAAACGGGAATTTTAAAAGGCAAATAGATAATTATATAATAAGACACTTTTGTAATCATTTAAATTGTACCAATCGACTTATTTTACGATGGATATATATACAACGGATTTTATTTCAGAAATGTTGCCAATTTAAACAAAATCTTGAGTCAAGAAATAAAAATTTATAATAATGTAATTAACCCTAAAAGAGTAAAAAACGTTGCATTATATAATAATACAACATTTTTGACTCTTTAAAATGAAAACATTCAAAAAATGGATGCACAAAATTTGACGCTTGTATTTTAATATTGTTAAATACTTAACCATAATTGAAAATGGTTTTTCAAGTCATAGATAGGTAGTCAGGTCATTCACCTTAATAACAGTGTCTATAAAAAATAGAAATTCGTACGTAGATAACACCAAGAAAATGCTTAATATGTAAGTTAAAAATTAGCAAGTCACATTAACACAATTAACGGAATATATATGTGAAGTGAAAATGTGAGTGTAAATAATATTGTAATAGCGATAGAGGCAATGAAAGAAAAATACACAATAATATTGACATTTTCTTTTCATATTTTTCTCTGTGTCTTTCAGAACTATTTTGTATATACATTATAAAAAATTAAACAACATTTAAAATAAATAAAATCGTCGCAGTGTATTTATGGAGAAAAAGAATCATTGTCATTTGCATAAAATCCAACGAAAGTAGGTATATCTTTGATAAAAAGATACCAAATGTAAGGATAATTCATATCGCAGGTAACTTCATGTAGACCAGGTAATTTCAGAACTGGAAAATAATAAGTACAATGATTATGAAACTCTACAGAATGTATATTAACGTTTTAATAAGCTTTGCCAATTTGTACATACTTTTAGTTTCATTATTGGTTAATCCGTTAGATTTCAGGGCAAAGATTATTTTCTGTGTACCGTAAGATAATGTCACAGGTTGGTTTTGAGACACCATACCCATGTATAATGACGTTGTAGCATTGAAGATTGTGGTAACACCATTCTGAAATATAAACGGATATGTGTATAATGTAATATATGTAGTATAAATTACAGATTACCGTCTAAGCTATAAAGAAGAAAGGAGCGGGAGCTATCGTTTTTGAATTTAAAAGTCTCACACGGTTTTTCAATTATTAAGTGACCAAGTGCAAAACCACCGTAAAATATTAGCAATAATGCAAAAAAAAAAGACGTTTTTTAGGGTTCCGTACTCAATATATTATAACGGGTTACATTTCGTACTGAACCTCCACCGTCCATCAGTGCTCAAAGTATCATTAAATGAATTGCGGCAACAAATCTACTGAACTACAATTACAACTTTTACAACTACAATTATATAATTACTTACGCTTTGCAAAATTTTCTTGTAATCGTTTGATAGAGTTAAATTAATATTCGTCAAATAGAGGTTTGCTATAACTGGCTCCATATTCTTCATGAGCTTTATCAGCACTTCAGGGTTTTGCAGCTTTTGTATTATCGCATTATGCCCAAATTTGCTTTTTGGTTGTATGATTATAAGTTTCTGGTCACCAACTAAAGGAACTTCCAATATCTGGCAAATAAAAATAAGAGAGAGAGAGAGTAAGTCGCAGTCATTCATTTCCTTTCACTTATAACTATACTCCTTACACAATAATATTTTTATTTATTTTCTGAATTATATCATCAGTTGCAGGTTCAAATAGGATAAGAGTGACGGAAAAATAAGTTATTTAAAAAAAAAAAAAACCGACTTCATATCCACAAAAAGGCACTCAAAAGCGAAAACTAATTTACTTAAAATTATTATAAGCGTTACCCACTTCTCTATTTGAAGTCGGTGCCAGCCAAGTCTAATAGGTAGTAGATAGATAATACCTACATGTATCTACCTACTTACTAACCTACATGTACCTACTTACTACTACTACATACATAGTATCTATCTAATATCCAATAGACTTGGCTGGCACCGACTTCAAATAGAGAAGTGGGTAACGCTTATAATAATTTTAAGTAAATTATTTTTCGCTTTTGAGTGCCTTTTTGTGGTTATGAAGTCGGTTTTATTTTTTTTGAAAAATAACTTATTTTACCCTTTTTGGTGCAAAAAAAGTTTTAATGAAATTACATGCATCTTTTAAATGTCGTATCTGGGCCGTTATACACTGACGGATATATACTTTTTGAAAATTTCAAGTATGTACCTATAACGGTTAAGAAGATACAGACCTGTAAAGTGCGCACATATAGACACACGGACGGACGGACGGACGGACGGACGGACGGACGAACAGACAACAAAGTCTCAGAATGTGTTCATTTGGTAGCCTTTGGGTTCGGAACCCTAAAAAAATTGACTTTATATGCCGCGCTAAAGTGAAAATATTCACTAGTAATAATGATGTCATCAAGGTTTCAAAGGACAATGTCCAAAATGGCCCTGTACAAGCACCTGACACACACGATAATTAATTGTCTATTTTATTACAATAATTCCAAATACTTTTATAACACGGACTAGTTGTATTCCAAAATGAATATTAATAAAACTGGCCAAGTGCGAGTCAGACTTAGTCCCGCACACGGAGGGTTCCGAACGCCATCTATCGAATTTCTAACGAACTTCTAACACCAACTAAGTAAACGTTAACACAAAGGTAGAATTAGTATTATATAGTAGTAATAGTAATTTTAGTTATTAATATTATTAAATATCTGGCTGACCGAGCTTTGCTCGGAATTTTTTGCCACTTAAACAGACAAATATGACTCTTCCCAACATCTATTGGCGAATAATAATACTAGTTTTTTTAAATTGAGAGCAACTAACTGCTTTACTGATACAGTACTTCTACTCGCCAATAGATGTCGGGAAGAGTCATATTTTAAGTTGATTATCAATAAAGTTGATTATTGAAAACACGAATAAAACAACTTTTTCTGAAAATGACTCCTAGTTAGATCGATTTATCGCCCCCGAAATCCCCTGTAGGTATACTAAATTTTATTTAATCGTTGGGGCCGCTTCCGAGATTCAGATTAAGGTAAAGACGATAGCGCCATCTTAGCAACTAGATAGGTGACGCTGCGCTATCGTAAAAAACTTTTTTTAAACTTTTCTTTAATGTTTAACTTTGTTCTGTTCTTAGTATTTGTTGTTATAGCGGCAACAGAAATACATCATCTGTGAAAATTTCAACCGTCGTAACTATCACGGTTCATGAGATACAGCCTGGTGACAGACAGACAGACAGACAGACAGACAGACAGACAGACAGACGGACAGCGGAGTCTCAGTAATAGGATTCCGTTGGTACCCTTTGGGTTCGGAACCCTAAAAAGTATTATTTGCGATTATTAACATTAATTGCCGCCATATGGCCAACAGAGTACTGAATTACTCTACTACGTTATAAGAGGCACTTCCCTATATTGTGGGTACCCGAATTATGAAAGCACTGTGTAGCCAACCTAACAACGGAAAGTATTATTTACGTAGTAACTATTATATAATATGTGGTTTTATGCTTATATTTTTTTTTGCTGTGTTGATTGGTACAAAGTACGTTCATAATTCTGAGTTATTTAATTATGTATGCAGTGTCGTGGGACTGAAATGGCCGCCATCTTCGCCAAATGTCATGTCATGTCAAAAAATATTAGGTATGTTTAAAAAAGTTTGCACCCTAACAAGACTTTGCCCAGTAGAACATTCCTGTGAAGACAAATCATTTATATTTATATATAATTATTTATTGCAATTATTAATATATAATTATTTATTGAGGGCCCGATGGCGTAATTGGGAGAACGGTCGGCTTTGATGCCGTGGTACCGAGTTCAAACCGCCGTGCACCAATGAATTTTTCTATCGAAAAATATATGTGCGCTTCTCACAGTGGCCCTCCGGTGAAGGAAAACATCGTTAAGAAACCAACAACCCCCGCATGGTGGTAGAACATATCTAGTGTCCGCCTGGCCAGCTACCACCCTCAAGTCAGAAAATCTGTCGCCAAACATCTAATGTGTTCCGGCAGCTATCCTTGAGCGCCAGTTCCCATTCTAGTCCACTTCTCTATCTTCGACCGCATCATCACTTAGCAACAGGTGAGATAGTGGTCAAACGCTTGCCTATAAGATATTAAAAAAATTATCCCCACCTTTATTTCTATCTCGCTTACAGTTACCGCGATATGCAATAGCGACCTCCATTGTGTATAATCTTCTTGGGACTCTTCTACTAAAACTAGTACATTCTCCTATGTTTGAGGTATTTATCTCCATATCTCTGGTGATACTAATCAGATCTCGATAAAATTAAAATGGGACCACCTCGGAAACGTATCCTACCTATTAAAAAAATTATCATTTGAATCCGTTCACAATTGATGGAGAAATTGCGTAGCATACAGACAAAAAAAAAACATACAGACGAATTGAGAACCTCCTCCTTTTTTGAGAAGTCGGTTAAAAGATACAGAAAATGAACTCGTTTTTCGTGTTTTCTCAACTAAAGATACAGTTTTTCTTAGTGTTTTTCTCTTTCAAATTGAATTTTAAATAAGAATTCTAGCGTCAAAAAAGCGTCTGTGGTTACACATTTGGGCTGTGAATTTTCAGATTACCTTCGAAATCATCTTGTAACTTACTAAGTAGTCAATTTACACACGTCAAATTGTTGTCACTCTATCACCTAAAAATTTTTAGTTAGTGTAAGTTATGGTTATTAACAGGTTATGCTTATTAATATTTTATGAAATTTTGAGGTTTATTTATTTATTTATTTATTATTTATTTTTTCAATTTATCAGAATATGGTAATACTTAAGATCTATAATACATCCTGAACCCGCATATTCTTCCGTCACCGGCGTACAAATTTATCGATATAATATTAGTATTATTTATTATTGTTTAGTTAGATTTTTTAATTATTCAAATACATTTTCTACAAATTGATAAGCATAACAGAAAAGTACTCAGTGAAGTGTGATACATAATAAATTAATAATGTCAAAAGAATTGAATATTGCTCAAATGTCACTGTCAAGAAAACATTGTAAGTCAATTAAACGTTAACCTAGTGATACCATGTCAATTTATAAAAAAAATTGTTAAATTATTATAAATGTCAAAATGCAAAGTTAAATGTCAATAAAAAAAATGAAAATTATTTTTATTGTACAAAATATCGATTGCTATTTTCATCAAGAAATTCTTTAATAGAATAATAACATTTTCAATTAGCAGTTTGAATCATTTTGTTTTGAATTTAGAAACACTTATATCCTTAAATACATCAGGCAACTTATTATACACATTAATAGCCATACAATTTACGTTATCACATATACATAGTCAAACTAGTGTAACTGTCATATGTTTAAAAAAAATTGGCGTAACTGAAATCAAAAATAGAGTGTAAAGAAACAAATTTGACGGTTGGACTGAAAATTTGATAAATTAGGTGCTATTTTACCAAAACAGTTCCAAAAAAGGCCACATACATAAAAAACATACAGAAAAATAATTGTTCAATTTCTTCAATCACAAAAAAAAAACTACATGATTCTACTGAAAAGTAGTTTTTTGACAGTTACCCTAATTTAACCTGCAATTGAAAATTAAATTAAAAAAAAAAAATGAGCTTACCTTGGCTTTTAGTAATGAACTCTCGGTAAAATTGTATACATCTCTAAAGTAATAAAATGGTATTTTTTTCTTTTTGCATGGTGAAACAAAGAATGTTCTTGGTTCAATAGATATTGGTTTGTATACAAACGGAGACTGAAAACAACAATAATAATGAAAATTTAAAATTAACTTATATACGCAAATTGTAATGTTAGGGTCAAGAGTAGCTAGCAAAGAGTAGCTCAGAACAGGGATGAGTGGCGTAAGAGAGAGGAGGCTTATGCCCTGCAGTAGGCGGAAATGTTTTTAAAGCTTACTAGCAAGGTGGTTTGCACATAACTAGTATTCTTGTTAAGTCCAAGTAAGCTAGATATGCTTGTGTCTGGAGTGGGTTCACGTCAATAGTGCATTGGGTGGGGATCGAACTCAGGACCTCTCGATTCGACACCTTATCCATTGAGATATTGCTGCTTTTTGACAATGATGAATGATGAATGTTAAAGTAGTATATATAAATTTACCAAATAATACACCGCACTAGCGAAAACAAGCTGCATTGTCCCATCAAATACGCTGGGTGACGTTATGACATCACTAACCAAGTTATCCGTTTCATATTTTATCTGCAAAATTGAAAATTTACTTTTAACATACGATATTTTCCTTTTCGATATTTTGAACATCGATGTTTTATCAGTATATATTTTAACTTTCGACATTGAAATATGTAACCATGTTAAATTAAGTTCTTCTACGTCACTTAGATAACAAGTCAAACAGACAATTGACAACGTTAGACCCAGAGTTGGACAATTATGAGTCAAACGCTGAACCAAACGTGATTTTCATTACCCGTTAGAAAATAACTCCGCTATCTTAAAGCCGCCGAAGCAGCCACCCCCAAGTCTAAGGTAGCCACCATGAAAGCATCCGCCGCCAAGAAGTATACCTAAAGGCCTGCAGCAAACGCAAGCTACACAGCAACATCAACAAACAAACAATAGCATTGTAGTGATAATAATAGCATGCAGTCAGTTCGCGCCTAGCATACGCTCCTCTGTCCGTGTTGTTGTCATTTGTGGTGTTACGTTAAATCAATAAATAGTTTTCATTAAGCAGACTTAATATCTTGCTAGTAGTTTTTGTTAGCTTGATATATAAAAGTATACTTATTATATAAAAGTATAATTATGCATATATAAAAGTGTCTAATTAAATTCTTACCTACCTTTTGATTAATGATTTCAACTGCCAGCTTTTGATTTGTAAAATTAATATTGAATGCTTGCCCTTCAATAACATCTACTACATCCTGTTTAAAATCGTCACTGAAAGTGTATTGTACGTTAGCAATAATGTTCTTCCCAAACGAGAAGTTTACTTCTTCATTGGTTGAAAATTCCGCGAAGTACTCATCTATTTTGAGCAAAGCACAACGAATCTGAAAAATATTATGACAGTAAAATCTTGAGTAGGTACTACGAGTAAAATTGTGATGATAACAATATATACCTACTAACCTAAATTTGACTTTCCTACTACAGCCAATTTAAATCCACACCACCGAACGTAAACGTAAAGTTTAGTTTTTGGATTTCCCATTCTTATTCGGCGTTCTAGACTATAGTAATTTTCTCAGGTAAGTGAGGTTAAACAGTCACAATGGTATTTTGGACGAGGCTGCCACCTATATCGGAACTAGAAGAACGTGACGTAACCAAAGTATCGTTGCCCCTCTTACGGTATAATTTATACATAAAAAATCTGTATATAGACTGATGTAAGGGATATTTGCAAATAATTAAAGAGTGCATTTATTACCTCGTTATCATCTGATAGATTTATAATTTTTGAAAGTTCCCCATCTGTAACACCCTTAGCATAAATTTTTAATGGCGACATTAAGTATATTAATGCTGCTGCTGATCCAATTACGCTCATTTCACGGTGAGCTTTTACTATTACCTGTAAAGCAAAACTTCTGATAAGATTATTAAGCTCGCCGTCGATGATTTATTAAGTGTAATAAAAATACATACTTTTAAAAATTTGGCTGAATAACTTATCATTGTTCGCTGGATTTGCATTAGAGCATCAGGACATTCGGTTGGAATTTTACATGTTATAGCGTCAGTCGTCGATTCTTCTGTTATCGTTGCTGATATTTCTGTTGTTATACTTATGTTTCTTGCAGACGTTAGTTCTACTATTTCTTGCGATGACTCTAGAATAATATTTATGTATCCACAATAATTTATATCATTAAGTATCATTGTGGCAGTTATCGGTTACATAATAATGTCTCGATTTTTAGGGTTCCGAAGCAGAATTGCAAAAAATAAAATCCTTATAGATTCGTTTTGTCTGTCTATCTGTCTGTCCGTCCATATGTCACAGCTACTTTATAACGAAACTTTTTGAATTACACAGTTTAAACTTGGTAATGAGATGTATTTTATGAACCTCTTTACGATTTTTACACAAAAATAAAATAAAAGGGCTCCCCAAACATGGAACTAAAATATAGAAATATAACTTTGTTTTTCATACAAACACTACGAAAAACAAAGTGAATTTTTGTCAACCACGCATGCGCCAAGAAAATCTGTGTATGCGCCCTAGCGCGGTCCCCATTAATAATAATAATACAAAACACAAATGATGTACACCCATGTGTGTCATAAGGCTACTTTTTTAATTCGTATCTGAACTTGAAGATATAAGTGAGGCTCAAATAAATTTTTTGTCAGTGTAGTTTTTTTTTGTAAAAATAAATATTGTTCACAAATGTGAACAATATTTATTTTACCAAAATTTACCAAAATTTATGAAAATTAAATAATTTTCATAAATTTTGGTGATGATTATATTTAAAGTTGAAAATTATAATTTATTTGTTTAAGTTTAATTTTTAATTATATGTTTAATTTGAAATTACTCTAATGAATGAGTCGTAGGACCATTAAATAACATTTAATTTATTCTTACCTCTTGTCTTGGGAACTTTAGTTAACGACTTAGTTATTGATGCGTCAGTCGATAAATAAGGATTTATTGTTGTTTCTTTTCTTTGAGATTCAGTCATGCAATCATAGTTTGTACCGTCATTTGCATCTTTGCATGTTAATGTCAAATTATTTAATTGCATGCTGTTGTAAGTGTCGCCAGGAAGAGTCGTTTCGTCGATTAATGTTGGCGCTGTTGATTGTAACGTATCTGTAGACATATTGTAGTAAATTGTCGATGTTACTTCTTGTGCTGTGTTTTTGCATTCATAGTTTGTACTTTTATCTACATTATCACATTTAAGTGTAAAATTACTATAACTCATACCAGTGCTGGTGTCACTACGTTCAGTTGTTATTTCAACATAAGCTTCAGTTGTTGATTTAAGTGAATCAGTAGATAATGAAGCATCTGTTGTTGAGTACGTTTCTTGAGATTTATTCGTGCATTCATAACTTGAGTTGTCATATGTGTTACTGCATTCCAAAGTTAAATTGTTGTAAGTTGCATTATTATAAATTGAAATTAGTAGAGTTGTTTCGTCAATTAAAGCCGCTGTTGACAATTTCACTGCATCAGTAGAAATACTTGGAACTGATGTCGTTTTTGATTGCTGAGCTTTACTTGAGCATTCGTTGTGTGCGCTCTCACCTGCGTCATCGCATTCAAGTGTCAAATTGTTTGTTGTCGTGCCACTGTTGTTGTAATTTGAGTCTATTGTTTTACTGCTATATGACTGTGTTGTTGATTGTGACGTTTTTGCTGATGTAAAGTGTTTCGTCGTAGATTCTGCTCGTTGTGTTTGTGTTGTGCATGCAAAGTTGTTACTCTTATCAATATTTTCACATTTTAATGAGAAGCTGTCGTAATTTGTAGTTATATTGGTGTCACTTTGTAAAGTCGTTTCTCTAACATATCTTTCTGAAGTCGATTTAAACATTCCAGTAGATAAAGATGGATCTGTTGTTGAATCTGCACCTCCAGGCATAGTTGTGCAATCAAAGTTTATGCTGTCAGGTATATTTTCACACTCTAGTGTCAAATTGGTGTAATAAAGACTGTTGTTGGTATTGTGTAATTTAGTTGTTTCGTCAATGAATGCTTGAGTTGTCGACTTTGATATATCAGTCATGCAATCATAGTTTGTACTGTCACTTGCATCTTCACATTTATATGTGAAATTATTTAAATTCATGCTGTTGTAAGTGTCACCGGGAAGAGTCATTTCGTCTATTAATGATGGCGCTGTTGATTGTAACGTATCTGTAGACATATTGTAGTAAATTGTCGATATTTCTTCTTGTGCTGTGTGTTTGCATTCATAGTTTGTACTTTTATCTATATTTTCACATTTCAATGTATAATTACTGTTACTCATACCACTGTTGGTGTAACTACGTTCAGTTGTTTTTTCAACATAAGCTTCAGTTGTTGATTTTAGTGAATCAGTAGATAATGAGGCATCTGCTGTTGAGTACGTTTCTTGATATTTATTCGTGCATTCATAACTTGAGTTGTCATCTGTACTACTGCATTCCAAAGTTAAATTGTTGTAAGTTGCATAATTATAAGTTGAAATTAGTAGAGTTGTTTCGTCAATTAAAGCCGCTGTTGACAATTTCACTGCATCAGTAGAAATATTTGGAACTGATGTCGTTTTTGATTGCTGAGCTTTACTTGAGCACTCGTTGTGTGCGCTGTCAATTGCGTCACCGCATTCAAATGTCAAATTGTTTGTTGTCGTGCCACTGTTGTTGTAATTTGAGTCTATTGTTTCACTGCTATATGACTGTGTTGTTGATTGTGACGTTTTTGCTGATGTAAAGTGTTTCGTCGTAGATTCTGCTCGTTGTGTTTGTGTTGTGCATTCAAAGTTGTTACTTTTATCAGCATTTTCACATTCTAATGAGAAGTTGTTGTAATTTGTAGGTATATTGGTGTCACTTTGTAAAGTTGTTTCTCTAACATTTTTTTCTGAAGTCGATTTAAATATACCAGTAAATAAAGATGAAACTGTTGTTGAATCTGCACCTTCAGGTATAGTTTTGCAATCGAAGTTTATGCTGTTAGATATATTTTCACACTCCAGTGTCAAATTCGTGTAATAAAGACTGTTGTTGGTATTGTGAAATTTAGTTGTTTCGCCAATGAATGCTTGAGTTATCGACTTTGATATATAAGTCGATGAGTAAGGATTTATTATTGTATCTTTTCCTTGAGATTCAGTCATGCAATCATAGTTTGTACCGTCATTTGCATCTTTGCATATTAATGTGAAATTATTTAATTGCATGCTGTTGTAAGGATCACCAGGAAGAGTCGTTTTGTCGATTAATGTTGGCGCTGTTGATTGTAACGTATCTGTAGACATATTGTAGTAAATTGTCGATGTTTCTTCTTGTCCTGTGTTTTTGCATTCATAGTTTGTACTTTTATCTATATTATCACATTTAAATGTAAAATTACTGTAACTCATACCACTGCTGGTGTCACTACGTTCAGTTGTTATTTCAACATAAGCTTCAGTTGTTGATTTAAGTGAGTCAGTAGATAATGAAGCATCTGTTGTTGAGTATGTTTCTTGATATTTATTCGTGCATTCATAACTTGAGTTGTCATATGTATTACTGCATTCCAAAGTTAAATTGTTGTAAGTTGCATTATTATAAGTTGAAATTAGTAGAGTTGTTTCGTCAATTAAAGCCGCTGTTGACAATTTCACTCCATCAGTAGAAATATTTGGAACTGATGTCGATTTTGATTGCTGAGCTTTACTTGAGCATTCGTTGTGTGCGCTGTCATCTGCGTCATCGCATTCAAATGTCAAATTGTTTGTTGTCGTGCCACTGTTGTTGTAATTTGAGTCTATTGTTTCACTGCTATATGACTGTGTTGTTGATTGTGACGTTTTTGCTGATGTAAAGTGTTTCGTCGTAGATTCTGCTCGTTGTGTTTGTGTTGTGCATGCAAAGTTGTTACTCTTATCAGTATTTTCACATTTTAATGAGAAGCTGTCGTAATTTGTAGTTATATTGGTGTCACTTTGTAAAGTTGTTTCTCTAACATATCTTTCTGAAGTCGATTTAAACATTCCAGTAGATAAAGATGGATCTGTTGTTGAATCTGCACCTCCAGGCATAGTTGTGCAATCAAAGTTTATGCTGTCAGGTATATTTTCACACTCTTGTGTCAAATTGGTGTAATAAAGACTGTTGTTGGTATTGTGTAATTTAGTTGTTTCGTCAATGAATGCTTGAGTTGTCGACTTTGATATATCAGTCAATAAGTAAGGATTTATTATTGTTTCTTTTCTTTGAGATTCAGTCATGCAATCATAGTTTGTACTGTTACTTGCATCTTCACATTTAAATGTGAAATTATTTAAATTCATGCTGTTGTAAGTGTCACCGGGAAGAGTCATTTCGTCGATTAATGATGGCGCTGTTGATTGTAACGTATCTGTAGACATATTGTAGTAAATTGTCGATGTTTCTTCTTGTCCTGTGTTTTTGCATTCATAGTTTGTACTTTTATCTATATTATCACATTTAAATGTAAAATTACTATAACTCATACCAGTGCTGGTGTCACTACGTTCAGTTGTTATTTCAACATAAGCTTCAGTTGTTGATTTAAGTGAATCAGTAGATAATGAAGCATCTGTTGTTGTGTATGTTTCTTGAGATTTATTCGTGCATTCATAACTTGAGTTGTCATATGTGTTACTGCATTCCAAAGTTAAATTGTTGTAAGTTGCATAATTATAAGTTGAAATTAGTAGAGTTGTTTCGTCAATTAAAGCCGCTGTTGACAATTTCACTGCATCAGTAGAAATATTTGGAACTGATGTCGTTTTTGATTGCTGAGCTTTACTTGAGCACTCGTTGTGTGCGCTGTCAATTGCGTCACCGCATTCAAATGTCAAATTGTTTGTTGTCGTGCCACTGTTGTTGTAATTTGAGTCTATTGTTTCACTGCTATATGACTGTGTTGTTGATTGTGACGTTTTTGCTGATGTAAAGTGTTTCGTCGTAGATTCTGCTCGTTGTGTTTGTGTTGTGCATTCAAAGTTGTTACTTTTATCAGCATTTTCACATTCTAATGAGAAGTTGTTGTAATTTGTAGGTATATTGGTGTCACTTTGTAAAGTTGTTTCTCTAACATTTTTTTCTGAAGTCGATTTAAATATACCAGTAAATAAAGATGAAACTGTTGTTGAATCTGCACCTTCAGGTATAGTTTTGCAATCGAAGTTTATGCTGTTAGATATATTTTCACACTCCAGTGTCAAATTCGTGTAATAAAGACTGTTGTTGGTATTGTGAAATTTAGTTGTTTCGCCAATGAATGCTTGAGTTATCGACTTTGATATATAAGTCGATGAGTAAGGATTTATTATTGTATCTTTTCCTTGAGATTCAGTCATGCAATCATAGTTTGTACCGTCATTTGCATCTTTGCATATTAATGTGAAATTATTTAATTGCATGCTGTTGTAAGGATCACCAGGAAGAGTCGTTTTGTCGATTAATGTTGGCGCTGTTGATTGTAACGTATCTGTAGACATATTGTAGTAAATTGTCGATGTTTCTTCTTGTCCTGTGTTTTTGCATTCATAGTTTGTACTTTTATCTATATTATCACATTTAAATGTAAAATTACTGTAACTCATACCACTGCTGGTGTCACTACGTTCAGTTGTTATTTCAACATAAGCTTCAGTTGTTGATTTAAGTGAGTCAGTAGATAATGAAGCATCTGTTGTTGAGTATGTTTCTTGATATTTATTCGTGCATTCATAACTTGAGTTGTCATATGTATTACTGCATTCCAAAGTTAAATTGTTGTAAGTTGCATTATTATAAGTTGAAATTAGTAGAGTTGTTTCGTCAATTAAAGCCGCTGTTGACAATTTCACTCCATCAGTAGAAATATTTGGAACTGATGTCGATTTTGATTGCTGAGCTTTACTTGAGCATTCGTTGTGTGCGCTGTCATCTGCGTCATCGCATTCAAATGTCAAATTGTTTGTTGTCGTGCCACTGTTGTTGTAATTTGAGTCTATTGTTTCACTGCTATATGACTGTGTTGTTGATTGTGACGTTTTTGCTGATGTAAAGTGTTTCGTCGTAGATTCTGCTCGTTGTGTTTGTGTTGTGCATGCAAAGTTGTTACTCTTATCAGTATTTTCACATTTTAATGAGAAGCTGTCGTAATTTGTAGTTATATTGGTGTCACTTTGTAAAGTTGTTTCTCTAACATATCTTTCTGAAGTCGATTTAAACATTCCAGTAGATAAAGATGGATCTGTTGTTGAATCTGCACCTCCAGGCATAGTTGTGCAATCAAAGTTTATGCTGTCAGGTATATTTTCACACTCTTGTGTCAAATTGGTGTAATAAAGACTGTTGTTGGTATTGTGTAATTTAGTTGTTTCGTCAATGAATGCTTGAGTTGTCGACTTTGATATATCAGTCAATAAGTAAGGATTTATTATTGTTTCTTTTCTTTGAGATTCAGTCATGCAATCATAGTTTGTACTGTTACTTGCATCTTCACATTTAAATGTGAAATTATTTAAATTCATGCTGTTGTAAGTGTCACCGGGAAGAGTCATTTCGTCGATTAATGATGGCGCTGTTGATTGTAACGTATCTGTAGACATATTGTAGTAAATTGTCGATGTTTCTTCTTGTCCTGTGTTTTTGCATTCATAGTTTGTACTTTTATCTATATTATCACATTTAAATGTAAAATTACTATAACTCATACCAGTGCTGGTGTCACTACGTTCAGTTGTTATTTCAACATAAGCTTCAGTTGTTGATTTAAGTGAATCAGTAGATAATGAAGCATCTGTTGTTGTGTATGTTTCTTGAGATTTATTCGTGCATTCATAACTTGAGTTGTCATATGTGTTACTGCATTCCAAAGTTAAATTGTTGTAAGTTGCATTATTATAAGTTGAAATTAGTAGAGTTGTTTCGTCAATTAAAGCCGCTGTTGACAATTTCACTCCATCAGTAGAAATATTTAGAACTGATGTCGTTTTTGATTGCTGAGCTTTACTTGAGCATTCGTTGTGTGCGCTGTCATCTGCGTCATCGCATTCAAATGTCAAATTGTTTGTTGTCGTGCCACTGTTGTTGTAATTTGAGTCTGTTGTTTCACTGCTATATGACTGTGTTGTTGATTGTGACGTTATTGCTGATTTAAAGTGTTGCTTCGTAGATTCTGCTCGTTGTGTTTGTGTTGTGCATTCAAAGTTGTTACTCTCATCAGCATTTTTACATTTTAATAAGAAGTTACTGTTATTTGTTGTTATATTGATGTCACTTTGTAAAGTTGTTTCTTTAACATATCTTTCTGAAGTCGATTTTAACAAATCAGTAGATAAAGATGGATCTGTTGTTGAATCTGTATCGCCAGGTATAGTTGTGCAATCGAAGTTTATGCTGTCAGTTACATTTTTACACTCCAGTGTCAAATTGTTGGAATGTAGGCTGTTGTTCGTATTGTGAGATTTAGAAGTTTCGTCAATAAACGCTTGTGTTATCAACTTTGATGTATCAGTCAATAAATAAGGAATTATTGTTGTGTCTTTTTTTGAAAATTCAGTAATGCAATTATAGTTTATACCGTCAGTTGCATCTTCACATATTAATGGCAAATAATTTAATTGAATGCTGTTGTAAGTGTCACCAGGAAGAGTCGTTCCGTCGATTAATGATGGCGCTGTTGATTGTAACGTATCTGTAGACATATTGTAGTAAATTGTCGATGTTTCTTCTTGTCCTGTGTTTTTGCATTCATAGTTTGTACTTTTATCTACATTATCACATTTAAATGTAAAATTACTGTAACTCATACCACTGCTGGTGTCACTACGTTCAGTTGTTATTTCAACATAAGCTTCAGTTGTTGATTTAAGTGAATCAGTAGATAATGAAGCATCTGTTGTTGAGTATGTTTCTTGATATTTATTCGTGCATTCATAACTTGAGTTGTCATATGTATTACTGCATTCCAAAGTTAAATTTTTGTAATTCGCATTATTATAAGTTGAAATTAGTAGAGTTGTTTCGTCAATTAAAGCCGCTGTTGACAATTTTACTGCATCAGTAGAAATATTTGGAACTGATGTCGTTTTTGATTGCTGAGCTTTACTTGAGCATTCGTGGTGTGTGCTGTTACTTGCGTCATCGCATTCAAATGTCAAATTGTTTGTTTTCGTTTCACTTTTGTTGTAATTTGAAACTGTTGTTTCACTACTATATGGCTGTGTCGTTGATTGAGACGTTTTTCCTGATGTAAAGTGTTTCGTCGTAGATTCTGCTCGTTGTGTTTGTGTTGGGCATTCAAAGTTGTTACTTTTATCAGCATTTTCACATTCTAATGAGATATTGTTGTAATAAGTAGTTATATTGGTGTCACTTCGTAAATTTGTTTCTTTAACATATCTTTCTGATGACGATTTAAACATATCAGTAGATAAAGATAGATCTGTTGTTGAATCTGTATCTCCAGGCATAGTTGTGCAATCGTAGTTTATGCTGTCAGCTACATTTTCACACTCTAGTATCAAATTATTGTAATGTTGGCTGTTGTTAGTATTGTGAGATTTAGTAGTTTCGTCAATGAACGCTTGAGTTATCGACTTTGATGCATCAGTCGATAAGTAAAGATTTATTGTTGTTTCTTTTCTTTGAGATGCAGTCATACAATCATAGTATGTACCATAATTTGCATCTTCGCATGTTAATGTCAAATTATTAAATTGCGTGCTGTTGTTGATGTCAACGGGAAAAGTCGTTTCGTCGATTAATGTTGGTGCTGTTGAATGTAATGTATCTGTAGTCATAATGTTGTAAATTTTCGATTTATTTGCTTGTGCTGTGTTTGTGCATTTATAATTTTTGCTTTTGTCTTCATTTATACATTTTATCGTAAAATTATTGACACTCGTATTATTTTTGGTAGAGCTACGAATAGATGTTTCTGTAACATACGCTTCAGTTGTTGATTCCAGAGCATTGATTGTTGGGTATGTGTTTAAAGATACATATTTATTTGTTGTAGTTATTTTTGAGTTTTCAGCTTGCGTTGATATAGATGTTTGTGTATCTGTAAATTAACACATATTGTTTTTTTTTATTATATTGTACATTTGTAAAGTTACAAACTGAACGTGATATATGGAACAAGACTTTTAGGGACGAGAAGGTTAGAATAAAAAAAAAACTATCAAATATTACCTGTTATACTGCAATCTTCGGGGAGTACACAACTATAAGTGGCAGTATCAAAAAGGTATCCGTGTTTACATCGACAACTTGGTTTTACAATACATTTGCACCTTTGAGACTTGTAAATGACAGGCACACAACGATGCTTGCACAAAATATCGCAACCTCTAGTAGCGTTTGCATCTCCTCTACACGCATCTTAAAATATACAGTATATTTTTTTAATTGTTAGTTAGATTTTATTCTCATTTTAGATACAATTTTTTATAAAAGAAGCAAGAAATTTATGTAGGTATCAAAGCTACAAACAGGTTTATTATCTACTATGATTTCCTCGCGTCATAATTATTAACATCCTGTTTAATCTCTTTGCATTGTTTTTCATTTCGGCCCGATGCAGATTAAATGAAGCAGTTCAATACAGTATTCAATGCCTTATAAAAACTCGTATGTGTAGCATACCTGTTACGGCTGACGGTTCACCTGAATGCGAATGCGTTGATTCAGTTGTTGATCTTTTATATCTGGCTATAATGTTAAAAACACACTTATAAATACTTTTTCACACAATATTGTAGGTTAAAATAAAAGTTAATGAAACTTTAAATAATTATATATATTTTTTATATCATATAGGCTAGCGTTTGACCATTACCTTACTTGTTGGTAAGTGATGATGCGGTCGAGGATGGTAGCACGCTAGGCCTAGAATGGGAGTTAGCTCTTAAGGATAACCCCAAAACACATTACTCGTAAAAGTTTGGCGACATATTGTGGGGAGCTTGTTCATCTGCGCCTACCCTTTTTATCCTTCAAAAAAACTTGTTCGCATTTTAGCCAATATAGACCAAACGGATAGCTGCAAACCGTATTTTCAAAATTATAAAATCCTCACCCTCCTATGCATCTACATTCACGAAGTTTGTGAATTTGTTCGCAACCATCCCAACTTGTACATAACACGATTAGATGCATCTAGGCATAGTAGTGTACGGCATGCCAACCGATTAATACTGCCTACATCTCATTTTATAGATAAATTTTGACATTGTTTTCTATTTAAAAGTATGACTTTTCCTTTTAAAATAAAATAAAATAAATAATATACCGACATAAATGACATGCATAAATAATAATAATTACGATAATTATACAGAAGTGTAATATTTCTCCTATCTCTTAATTAATTAATTTATTAAGTAACATTGCTGTGCCCTTCCAGGGTCTATAAAGAACTGTACATTTTATTTAAGACCTTGTTAATACTTTTATAGACGCAATAAAATTCTGAATACTGAATACTGAATACTGATTTTCTAACTTGAGGGTAAGTATTATATTATAAGTATTATCGTCGGTAATATTATAAATTATTAATATTTGCCCTCGATATTATAATGTTTGTAGATATTTAGAAAAATATGAACTTTTACTACTACACTGCAGTACTATCACTGCATATTCTGTGCGATAATGTTCTGCAACTGTTCGCAGACCATAATAAATATCCTCATTGTAGAATAAGGATATTCCTGGATATTTGGATATGGATATATACTCATCGAGTAGAAAATTAAGCCTGCACTTCCTGAGTTGGTAAGTTAACAGCAATATTTTGTTATACATATGTTATGAATCTATTTGGTTTCTCAAAGGTATAATATATAGTCCTTCCTCGAAATAATAATGAGACGGAAGTTTAGTAAGAACATCATCCGTGACATAAATAAAACTGGCCAAGTGCGAGTCAGCATCGCGTCTCTTATCGCACACTGGTTCCGTACAATACGAAACATAACAGAGTTTCAATCTCATATATTTGATTAATTGATATTACAAATAATATTTGGTTTGGTCGCGATCTAGAAAGACGGGGCTCGTATACCAGCGCCATCTATGTCATTTTGCCGAAACTAATTCTATAGATGGCGTTTAAAAACAAGTTCTTTGTATGGGGACCCTTAATTTTTTACTTTATTTTGTTTTTAGTATTTGTTGTTCTAGCGGCAACAGAAATACACCATCTGTGAAAATTTCAACTGTCTTACTATCACGGTTAATGAGCTATAGCCTGGTGACAGACGGACAGACAGACAGACAGACAAAAAAACAGACAGACAGACGGACAGCGGAGTCTTAGTAATAGGGTCCCGTTTTACCCTTTGGGTACGGAACCCTAAAAAAGAAACTCAAACAAAAAGTAAACTGTACAAGGTAGTATTACAAACTGTTGGGGCGTTGAAGATCAAAATTGAATAAAGAGTTAGGGTGTAGAAGTTCCTCATTTATAGTTGTTCCACCTAACTTGCTACTAAAAAGTAGTTTTCCATCATCAAGAAAACAATCTGCTGCCATTGAATCAGACCATTTTTAGTCTGACGTGATCACCATCTTTGATCACATCATCGTTTATCACCAAGCGAGGTAGTAGCATATAAAAAATACTGATTTACTAGCATAATACTTCACTTCTCACGCTCGCTTCGCTCGCACGGCTCACGCGATGTGTGGCTTACTGCTTTAACATAGCCTTACATAGTCTTTAGAGCCATACATTAATAATACTGTTGTTCATAATTTATCGTAATCTTAGATTACTTTTAACATACAACGAAGCTAAACGTTAGACGCCACTATTAAGAACATAAATATTGTCGCCACCACAATCCAGCTGAACGTAAGGCATCAACATTACAAAACAACGACGTTTTTCAATACGGCATGTTATACGATATGGCTAAGACATAATTATATAATTATTGTCTTTGAATAATATCACGTAATTTAACATTGAAATTAAACGTAACGCTTAAAAATAGCGCATGTATCAGCTCCTCACAAAATTACCATACCGGGGGGCCTTATATTATTATGAAAATCGACTCTTAAGGGCTAAACTCCAAAAAACTATACACATACCTGTACCAAATACAGTGTTCACTATAAGTCCTAAAACTAAATACTTCCACATTTTTGCAACTTGACAGCATTTCTGACATTCAGACTAACAACAACAGCATTTTTATAGGCAAACTATTCCTTTTATAGCTACGTAATTTTTATTAGCTCTAAAGACAATTTTTATTCTCTCAATCGATAGAATCGTTAATTTAAATGTTGTGCCTTTATAGACTAGCTCTATATCATTGGTTTGCACATAGTACTTATTTTTAATTCTCATGAGTTTATAGCAGCTTATGTATGAAGCTTAAAAAAACAAAATATTATTTCCATCTTATATCCAAAAAATCTCTTATATTGTGTATGGATTATTCCTGTTTGTCTTAAATAACAAAGTCCAAATAGCCTATTCTATTCAAATAAATTAAAAAAAAAAACCACCCCTAAAGTTGAACAAAACGAAATACATTGAGTGCATAACTATAATACAAAATATATTTCTTTGACTTTAAGGAATTAATAAAAAATAAGTTACATGACCACGCACTACTACTACTACTACTACTAGCATCCAAGCAAATATTATATAAGCTAAGCCAAGTCAGTAAGACTTTTATTATCTACTAGAAGTGCCTTCTGGCTTCGCTCACGTTAAACTTCTTACATTTACTTAAAACTTTTATTTCGTAAAAATCTTTCTATCGTAAAAACTAAATAGAGATTAAGTTTTATAAACCCCGAAAAACCATACCCAAGTAACACATCAAAGCAGTATAACGGCAGACTACAGCATTTCTGTATCCTTTTCGCATTAATTATTTTGAGTTAGTTCTATAGTAGCATTACAAACGTTTATACGGCTACTGTAATGCTTATTTGGGCACAATTTATACATCTTTACATGCTATATAGTGAGACGTGGGGTTTAATATATATGACGAAAACCACCAAGTCCACAATTAAAATTATTTATTAACAATAACAAACTATATAAAATACGCTAAGTAGTTATACGAAAAACTAAACTGTACAATTAAAGGGTCGTGGGTAAAAAGGCCCGTCTGATTATGCCTTCTATATGAAATAAACTCTCCTGTATATTTGGCCGGCTTCAGTACGCAGCAGGTGACCGGATTGGTAGCAGCAGCCACCTTTGGTCCTGAGTCCCAGGGCTCGCAGGTTAGTAGGTGTTCTAGGTATGCTAACCCGAACTTAGGACCCTGTAATAGGACAACGAAATGAGCCCTCTGTTAACTGGCCGGCCACTCCTAATTACCACGAGGTGAAATGACGTGATCGTGCGAGTGGCCGTCTAAGTAATAAGTATCAGATCGGAAGTGCCTACTTACCCAAAATACTCGGGGTGCGCTTATAGCTACAAACGTGAACTTTTCACTTTCTATAAACTTTGTTAAAAATGCGATATAGGTACGGAAGTAGTTTATCAAAATAAGACGCGAAGCACGAGCGAGGGTCGGGCGCGATGTGGAGGCAAGGACCGAGCGGGGCGCGGTGCGCGGTGTGCGGGCGGTAAACCGGTGGTGGGGAAGGTCGTTATCGCCGCGCGCCGGCCGGTGCCTGTGGCTATCAGTAGGTAGGTACCGACGGCAACAAAATATTTAGATCGACTAGCTAGACAGAAGCATAAGTGACGATATCAATTGTTAAATTGTATTGTAACGTTACCACGTTACAGTACCCCCTCGCGCAATGAGGATTTTATTCGTTTTTTATAAAGAATAAAATTCTTGTCATGACATCAGATTTTTCAAAATTAATTTCATAGTATAAGTATAATATTTTATTTAGAAGTTAACAAGGTAAACTTAACGCTTTCCTTATGATAAAAGATGATGTCTGCCTATAACAAATACTGAGGCACGCAGTACTTTATACCGCGTGAAAAACAGGTAGGTAGTATTTATAATAAATGTTTGCCATTATATACGTACTTCTTTTTTTTTTGTACTTTTTTTATTTATTTACTTAGTGGCTATATAAAGATAATTAATTATGATTAGGTTTGATTCATTTTTTTTTTGTTTGTATATATTAATTAATTTAAGTTCACAAGTTTTAAATCTTTTATATGCCAAGAACCTATGTTTTTGCCAGTCATATCTTGAAGTTCGTATACGAGAGGTGACTTCTTAACAATAACTTTTTAGCCTTGATAAATTTTGGCGCCAATTTTTTCGAAAATTTATTATCTTTATCGCTTAAGAAGTAAGCACGTTTCATGCCAATATCGCCAACATTGAATTCGGCAAATTTGCGCCTTAAGTTATAGTGCGATGTATTCTTCTCGTGCGCTTGCCATAGTCTCGATTGCACAGTGTCAAATATAGTTGACAAGCAACCTAAATTCTCCACATAAATGTCTCGCGGTTGAAACAGTATTTCTTTGCCAAGGTCATTTTCAGTATAATGACTACCACAGCTGACTAATTCTCTGCCAAATACCAAGAATGCAGGAGTGAATCCTGTGACTTCATTCACTGAGCTGTTAATGGCGAATTGGACCTTAGGAATGTACAAGTCCCACGATCTATGGTCAGTCCCACGATCTATGGTCGTCGTTTACAAAAGTTGATATGCAAGTAATTATTGTTTTATTATACCGCTCCACCAAGTTAACCTGAGGGGTATATTTAGGGGTAAAATAAACGTTTGGAATATTATATTTTTTAAACAAACTGTCTGATACTTTGCCAGTAAATTGAGTTCCGTTGTCCATTAGAACGGTTTGCGGAATACCATAGATGAAAAATACGCTGTCTTCTAAGATTTTACATATTATGTCAGAGGTTGCTCGTTTTATTGGAAAAATAATGCAATATTTTGAAAAACAGCAGGTTATAACCAAAATGTAATTATTTTGCTTTCTTGTTAAAGGAAGTGGACCCATAAGGTCGATTGAAATCAACTGGAAGGATCGAGAGCAGTTTTTAGGTCGACCCATTAGTCCTAGTGTTTGATGATTTTGGGACTTGTAGGTTAAACATTTATCGCAACTACCTATAAACTTTACGACGTCTTGGTACATGCCAGGCCAATAGTAATTTAATGCTAGCCGTCGATAAGTCTTAAAAATGCCCATATGTCTAGCAATAGGTTCTGAATGGTTTTCAAAAATAGCCTTTTCTCGAATTTCCTCAGGTAGGACCTCCTTCCACGAAAATTCCGAAGTAAGGTCATACTTATTTTTAGATACATTACATAGATTATTCTGAATCAGGAAGTTGGGAAATTTTGCAGGATCTTTACGACAACCATTAACTATTTTTCTATACCACAGATCGTTTGAATTATCCAAATAAGAGTTGGTACTGAGGGCGCTTACCAGGACGCTTCTAGAGAGGGCGTCAGGAATAACATTGTCTACTCCTTTTCTATGTTTAAGGACAAAGTTAAAGGCTGATAGACGTACTCCCCAACGAGCCAGGCGTCCTGTGGGATTACTTATAGACAAGAACCATTTAAGTGCGCTATGATCGGTATAAACCGTAAATGGTTGACCGTTTTCAATATAACAGCGCCAATATTCGAGGGCAGTAACAACGGCTAAGGTTTCACGTTCGGTGATGCTGTAATTCTTAATGTAATTCTGTGCACAAACCCGAACTGTTGAAGACAATCGTTTGAAAGATAGTCACTTCTAAAGTGGTAATATATGTGTCCCGCCCTCCTCTAACTCTAAAAATAAGGGAGTGAAAAATCAAAAAGTACATATGCTGTAGATCTCAGTAAGCACTTTCAACGAAAGTTGGTTTGAACTAGATATAGTCAACAGTTTTTGAGATATAGCAACCGCAAATATAACTTTGTTTTTCATACAAACACTATGAAAAACAAAGTTAATTTTTTGGTTGCGAAAATTATATATAATAAATTACTCTACTGTGTTACGGAACACTACGATAGTGAGTTCGACTTGCAGTTGGCCAGTTTTCGGTCACATAATTAGGGCTTTGAAACGTCTACTTCCACCGAGGGTCTTTCTGAAAGAAGGAATTCATCAAAAAAAAACTCCTTCTTTCTAGAGGAAGTTGACGAGCATTTGCCCTCCTAGATTCCTGCTTCCAAATCCGTGTGGTCTTACTACCAATTCGCCGCTTGTTTGTACTCCCACGATCCATGACAACGTTGAAGTGGGCGCCTTTTGGGTAGTGTACAAGACCTTGGAAATATCCTCGTACATTTCCTCCACTTCATCGTCTGAGAGTGCTGAAGTCGGTACGTATATTTGGATAACCTGAAGCTACCTCTCGGCGAGTTTGATCACAAGATACGCTACACACACACTGGAAATTTCTAAGACATTGTCAGAAAGGACCTTGTGTACTAAGAACCACACACCGCCTTGGAATGGTTGGTCTCCCTTTGTGAAGCACTAGGGTTACGGTATCCTCCTCTTCAGATTTCACATAATACCAGAATGTGCTATCTTATGTTCCGTATGCGAGTAACGCCAGATGTTAGTCGGGCCGTAACGTGCGTCCGTTATACGTAGCCAGAGTCAATCAGTGATAGCGGCCTACCGCAGCCTGGGGATATCAAAAATGAAGTATTGCTATTTTTAACCGGCTTCTCAAAAATCGGAGGAGGATTTCAATTCGAATTTTTTTTTCATATTTGTTACCTCAGAACTCCGTCAAATCTTAACCGATTTAAAATGTTCTTTTTTTGTTGAGAGGTTATGCCTCCCGTTTGATGCCATTCAAATTTTGTTGAGATCTGATAATCATCTCCAGAGATATGGAGATAAACAATATAAACAATATTGTATACCTTGATGACATGATTATGGCAACTGGCTATTTTAACTACCGCGGCATGTGAAGTCGGTTTTTTCGTTTTTTACGATCATAAACAATGTTGGCTATTATCAAAACACATGACATCACCATTCTCAAAATTTAACGTGACAAAGATTTTATAACAAACGTAGCGTAGGACGTCCTGTGACTAGGTGGAGCGACGATATTCGCAAAGCGGTGGAAAATGACGTGACACCAGTGGACTGGTACCTGCTGATTGTGATGATGATGAGGATGATACCAGCGCCAGTTCTCGAAAATGGTCATGCATAGCTCTATTAGGACCGTTCTATTATCATTTACGGACAGGACTATTTAGCGAATAGCCTTGATCAACATCTCTAGAGGCTCTCGCTAGACGTTTGGTTAAGGTATAGACACAGCAGGCAGTCATCCTGGACACGGCACATATTGTCAGGCAGAACTCCTCACTCTGCAGCTCTAACTATCAGTAACTTGTGCCCTGTGCCCCTGTTTAGGTTTTTAATAATATCTATTTATTATTTTTATATAAATATGTTGTAAATGAAAATAAAATAATGTACACGAATAAAAGTGGAAAGTATACGTATGAAAGTAAATTAATATACATTACATATGACCTACTCTTTTTTTTTATTTTGTCTGTAATTTATAATCAGCTAATGCCTTCTACTCGCTGTCGTAGTCACATGACAAAAGTAGCTTGATTTATTATCCGACTCATCCATATCCTACACACACAGGCTACATTTTATCGCAAAAAGCAGTTCAGCCAGTTCCCGTTAGATTATGGGTAAAGCCGCAAAGCACAACTAGTACGCTGGTCGCTTCACTTTGGGATCTACAGACGAATCCAGTAACAAAATATCCGTTGAACATCGTGGACTCAAAATCACCCAATAGCGTTAGTAAGAGTACTACCAGTTCACATCAAAAAGTAGTGCAAATCTATATCATATTTGGTATTTTGTTATTAGCGAGAGTAATGTAGACAGTAAATTATATAAGAAGAAATAAAAATTTAATGTTCGGAATGGAAAACGAAAAAAAGTAAGATTATATGGAAGGGTTCGAACCCGGTCCCAGTTGCACTCTAACCCATAGCCCTCATCAATCGGCTACTTCACTCATTTACAAACTGACAACATTTGCAAATGCTTTCGTAAACTTCAAATACACTATTAAATAATCTGTGATAGAAAAATACTTTCGCGTGTGTGCGTGATCAGTCCTGACGCCACGCTTGTTTACAAATAAAAGTATATAGAGAGTGTATATATACTTCAAATTTAGCTGAATAAATCAAAATGTATACGCTTTACTCGCATAATCAATATTTTTTATTTACCAAATACTATTTCAGTCATTAAAAAATTAAATTCATCAAATAAGAGTATCAGCGCCATCTATTGGCTCTGTTGTGGTTAGCTGACGACGAGCAACCACCTTAAACGCCAAAGCGTCGGTACTGGTGACGCGCGGCCGCTGCCACGGCTTCCCTCCTCGCTACGCTCGTCGGTGCACATCACGCGGTGGTCACTGTTATCTTCTCTGTGTGTTGCCTCAGTGTCAGACTATGACTTTACCTAATATTTACGTTCCATTTCACGCATTAGCAAGTTTTTTACGCAAATTTACAAAAAGAAAAATATAAATTTAAAATGTTTTGACTTAACTCCGCGGCTTAAATCTGTTTGGGAGGATCAAGACAAACCCCCTTTACCTTCCCACAGTAGTAGAATCCTCAAATTCAGGCGACTCGTTTTAAGATCCCAGCCAAAAAGACTATCTTATCTTGTTTTTCTATACAAACATTAAACCCCCTTTTCATCCGCTTAAAGGGTGTATTCTATAAAATCATGATACCAAAGTCATAATAACTATCTGCATTCCAAATTTCAGCACAATTCGACACAATATTGATTTTCAGACATTATTGCCCCACTTCCTCATACGGATGAAATATTGAAAAATGCCTAAAACACGTATTAACTTATTTATCTACAGAAGTAATTATGTGAAGTTTAAAATAAAAAAGACTATCTAATCTTGTTTCTCCATACAAACTTAGAAACCCCGTTTCATCCCCTTTAGGGAATATTTTAGAAAATCCTTTCTTAGTACACCCCTACATACTATGACAAATGTATTCTCCAAATTCCAAGTTTCTACGACCAGCGGTTTAGGCTGAGCGTTGTCTCTTAGTCAGTCAGCCAATCAGTCAGTCGGGATGTCAGGACAAAGACTCTTATAGTATTAGATTAAAATTTACTTCTTGATATTCAATAATGTGTCAAATAATCAAACTATGACAACAAATATAAAATATTTAGTAAGCTTTTCTTTCGTCTTTAAGTCGATTATTAATTAAATTACCATTAAATAATGCTACCATTGGTGATGGATACATATTTCTTCCATTTGGGCTCGAAACAATGGGCCCATGGGGTCGAAATGCCCGAGGGTTTGTTAAGGAGTTGTCCAGACGCCTAATTAACATCACCCGTGACCAAAGAGCTGGCGCTTACCTCGGCCAACGTATTAGCCTAGCTATACAACGAGGTAACGTCGCTAGCTTTTTGGGAACATTACCGGCAGGTAGCGACCTAGGTTCTGTGTTTATTTGTAGTATAGATATTATTATTATAGTTTATATATAATTTTGATACTGTCATTAGGTAATTATTTTTAAGTTAAATAAAAAATAATAACTTCCAAAGTTAATAAATAAAATAATTGAATGTTCTAATTAAATATGTTTTAGTTTATAAAAGGAAAACATAATTTCCGTGAGTCATAATAGTGTAGACCGGAGTCGGCTGATTCAAAAGGAGCGTGATTAGATCAGATAGAGTGGTATGAATCAAGGGGGCGGTAAAACGCAACCGTGCCTTTTATTAACATGAATCAAATCTAACTACGATATAATTTTTGTTTCCATCAGGCCTTAAAGGGACGGAAATTAACAAATTAATCATACATTTTGTGGAATATTTCGTTATTTGATAAAATTATTAGTTATGATTGTGTGTGTGTATTTTTGAAATGACTAATAACAATGTAGAATGTCAATGTTACAAACATACAAAATTGACAAAATGCACTGATAACTACGTTTGTGTACTTTAATGGACATTGTTTTCAAACTAGGGGGCAATATGATTGGGTTTTTAGGGTTCCGAACCCAAAGGGTACCAACGGAACCCTATTACTGAGACTCCGCTGTCCGTCTGTCTGTCTGTCTGTCTGTCTGTCTGTCTGTCTGTCTGTCTGTCCGTCTGTCACCAGGCTGTATCTAATGAACCGTGATAGTTAGACGGTTGAAATTTTCACAGATGATGTATTTCTGTTGCCGCTATAACAACAAATACTAAGAACAGAACAAAGTAAAAAATTAATGAAAAGTTTAAAAAAGTTTTTCACGATAGCGCAGCGCCACCTATCTAGTTGCTAAGATGGCGCTATCGTCTTTACCTTAATCTGAATCTCGGAAGCGGCTCCAACGATTAAATAAAATTTAGTATACCTACAAGGGATTTCGGGGGCGATAAATCGATCTAGCTAGGAGTCATTTTCAGAAAATGTTGTTTTATTCGTGTTTTCAATAATCAACTTTATTGATAATCAACTTAAAATATACTCTTCCCGACATCTATTGGCGAGTAGAAGTACTGTATCAGTAAAGCAGTTAGTTGCTCTCAATTAAAAAAAATAGTATTATTATTCGTCAATAGATGTCGGGAAGAGTCATGTTTGTCTGTTTAAGTGGCAAAAAATACCGAGCAAAGCTCGGTCAACCAGATATTTAATAATATTAATTACTACAATTACTAGTACCACTATTACTTATTACTACTATATAATACTATTCTACCTTTGTGTTAACATTTACTTAGTTGGTGTTAGAAGTTCGTTAGAAATTCGATAGATGGCTTTCGGAACCCGCCGTGTGCGGGACAAAGTCTGACTCTTCACTTGGCCAGTTTTATTTTTACTTAACAAAAATTCAATGCTTTTTTGGATGACTTAAATTCATGATGGTCAGAAGTATAACATTCATATATATAAGTTTTTATTCAATAACGGTAGTGACCTTACGCAGCCAAAATGCCGTTGTGATTTTTCAGTTTGATTTGGCCATACCCTAACCACAAACAGCGCGTCCTTTCATTAAAAACTCCAGCTTAAAATTATGTTTGTTCTTTTTCTCATACGATTTACAATCGCGTGGCTAGCCCGTGATAATTGAGTTCGATAGGGAAATTACATTATGGTAATAATATACTAGCAGTGTTTTGAAGGAATCATTAATTTGTAGATGCATTAGCGCTGGCGTGATCGATAGTAGCTGGCTTTGATGAATGGCTGTTGAGGGCACCCTCCCTTCATTAGGGGAGTTACTGGAAAAAAAAGAGAATTAACGTTTGAATTGATAGTAAGCTGCATTGGCAAACTTTTGGAAAAACAAGCTAGACACGCTAAACGCTATCGTACTACTTATATTATGAAACTAGCGATCCGCCCCGGTTTTGCACGGATACAATATACATACTATTTTGGTGTCACTCACTGTGGAGAAATAATTCCATCAATTATATTGTTATGTTATATTTCAAAAGAATAAGACACGAATTTAGATGAAAGCTCTTATTTGGAATATAAGAATCTTTGTCCTGACATATTGACTGACAGACTAACTGACTGACTGACTGACTGACAGACAACGCACAGCCTAAACCGCTGGTCGTAGAGACTTGAAATTTGTAGGGTATATTTGTCTTAGTACGTAAGGGTGTACTAAGAAAGGATTTTCCAAAATTCACCCCTTAAGGGAATTAAATGGGGGTTCAAAGTTTGTATGGAGAAACAAGATTAGATAGTCTTTTCTATCCGAAACTTCACACAAGTGCTTCAGTAAAAAAAAAAGTAAGTAGTAACACGTGTTTCAGGTTTTTTTTTAATTCCACCCTTAAGAGGGTGCAATGGGGTAACAAAGTGTGACAATCAATATGGTTTCGGATTACGCTGAAATTTGGCATGCAGATAGTTATTACGACGTTTGCTACCTCTGAGAAAGGATTTCCCAAAATTCACCCCTGAAGGGGAGGAAACGTCGTAATAGTCGTTATAACGTCGTAATAACTTCAATGTTTGTATGAAAAAACAAGATTAGATAGTATTTTCTATTCGAAACTCCATACAAGTGCTCCAGTAAAAAAAAAAAAAATACGTGTTTCATGTTTTTTTTTAAATTCCACCCCTAAGAGGGTGAAATGGGGTAACGTAACACTAGTACTTACATTACTTAAGTAAGTATATACGTGTTTCAGACTCTTTCAAAATTCCACCCCTAAAAGGGTGAAGTGGGGTAACAAAGTCTGAAATCAATATTGTTTCGGATTGCGCTGAAATTTGGCATGCAGATAATTTTTTTTTTACTTAGGTATCCGCTAAGAAAGAATTTTTCAAAATACACTCTTTAAGGGGATGAAGCGAGGGTTCAAAGTTTGGATAGTCATTTTATTCGATATTTCACACAAGTACTTCTGTAAATAAATAAGTAAATACGAGTTTCAGGCTTTTTTAAATGCCACCCTAAGAGGGTGAAGTGGGGTTACAATGTCTGAAAATCAGTATTGTTTCGGATTGCGCTGAAATTTAGAATGCAGATAGATACATACAAAATCCTTAGAATAAATACTTTAAAGTGACAAAGACAAAGTACCTAGTTGCTTGTTTATAACGGGTAAAGACTTGCATTGAATAACGGGCTACTACGGAATCTTACACTGTTATTTTAATTTAAATCCATGTTATTTGCTTAAAATTATAAATGAAAAAGCAATCAAAGCGATTTAAGCGAGATTTTTTAATATTTAAGTTTGTAAAACAGATCACCATTGGTCGAATCGAAAGTTGACGTCATAACTCACTACGTCACTTGATAGAAGTATTGAGCGGAATTATAGCGGGAACATAAAGAATTACGTATGGTGTGGTTTTATTGTATTTATTTCCAAATATTGTGTTTTCCGCGTATTATTGTGCAAAAATGTATATTACTAACAATTTAATATAGGTAAAATGAGTAAATGAGTAAATATAATAATCGTGCGGAGTCTTAGTTAAAGGAAAAAAAAGCTAGTTTGCTTCAAGTGGCCTAAACACCACATGTCACCAAACATCTAATGTGTTCCGGCAGCTATCCTTGAGAGCCAGTTCCCATTCTAGGCCTAGCGTGCTTACCATCTTCGACGGCATCATCACTTACCAACAGCTGAGATAGTGGTCAAACGCTAGCCTATAAAGTATAAATAAAAAAAAAAGTGGCGTGTATCTGACGTAAGTGCGTGACGTCACATCTCACTACCAAAGAGCCCGGGAAATGATGGCGTATAAACTGCTCAAATTTATTTGTATATTTAAATATTTATTTAAAAAATGATATAACCAATCTCAGCAGTAATTTATTTTTTTATTATGTTATATAGATGTAACGAGTGAAATAAAAATATTTGAAAAAAACATGCATATTCCCTATTGAATTGAATTTATATAACAATCAGACAGACATTCTTCAGAGTTGCAATTTACGTGTAGGAAACTGAACCCGTATCTTGCACATAGACATTAAATTTTAGTAGTCCTCGCCCCCATTAATTTGTAATTAATTGCCAAAGCCGTTGCCTAGCATTTAAGAAACGTGAAACAAAAAGTGATAATGTAAGAAAACTACACCTTGTTACTACTCTTCTTCTTTGTTTGAACAAGTTTATCAGTCTCTGTCCTAGATGATCAATATTGTCCAAGGCCTATTTACAGTGTTTGTTACTCTAGATTAAATGAAATCATGTTAAAGTTACGTTTGGCGTGAACGCCAACACAAATTGTATTTTGTTTTGAGGGTCATATAATTTCTGGAAACGAATTGAATAATTAACAAATTAATATAGTGTATAAATAAGCTACAAAATATGTATATATAAGCTTGAGCACAACTATTAAGTTCTTATCACACCTTTTGCCTATACTAGCGCCATTTTATTTCTTGAACTAATATTTAGTATGTCTAATTTGCCAGTCAATTTTCTTGACCGTAATAGAACTTTAGTTTGACCACCTTAGAAAAGCCTGGTTCTAGTCACCTCAACCCTCTATATAGATAGATCTTGGGCAAAGTATTCAACAGAATTATTTGAACTTGTATCATTCGCAATAATTGAGGATTAACACTTCACTATAGACGTGTGTAACTCAGGAGTGATTAAGTAAAAAGAGTTATATCTCCTTAAACCAAAGACTAATTCAGTATATCTTACATTTCTCACGTTAAATTTCTCGACTCATTTCGCGGAGTTAGAGTAAGCGGGATGTAACTATATAACATACAATGCGTTAAAAAGAGAGCGTAAAGGAGTTAGAGTAAGCGAGATGCATATAACTCCCTATGCGTTAAAAAGAGAGAGCGTCACGGAGTTAGAGCAAGAGAGATGCATATAACTCCCTATGCATTAAAAAGAGAGCGTCACGGAGTTAGAGAATAAGAGATGTAAACATATAACAATCTATGTAATAGAATGGGAGTGTGGCATCACGGAGTTATTTGGGATATAGAGATATAAAAGAGTTATATATATAGTTTGTTCAAAAAGACACGTATCTATCTTTTCTCTTTAAGGATATTGATTGCACATGGCTACTTCACTACAAATAAAAATCTGGAAACGCGCAGCCGCTTCCGACGGTTTCCAGCGCCTTTGAGTTTTCATTAAAAAATCAACATGCGATAAAGATAGTGGATGCGCACAAATTACACCAGTAAATTCTATGCCCATTTACATGAGAAGTAAGCGAACGAGCACGTCTACCGTTTGCGGAACCGCTTTAATGGTAGAACTATTTAAATGTCTTACTCTGTACTATCTCTATTCAATTTCACAACATACATCGTACCTTACAGAATTTATGATTAAAACGTAAAACTATCTTGAACAAATGGCGAGGGAGATAGCTTTTATGTTCGTGCTCTCCATTCTTGGAGACTACTTTTTTCTTGGAAGAGTTAACTTGAAATTTATATTCGATGGGAACTTTGTTTGAGACTAAAATTGTTTTAAAAAGTACTTGAGCTTGTTTTAGTGTGGTGTTTTATACGCTTTACGCGAAATGCTTACGTAATGTATTCCAGGCGGTGGCGGTTAGAAAATGGTTTACAATATACTGGTGCTCAACGAACACTAAGACATTTTCTACTGTAGAATATCTTATATCAAAGATGCTTCCAGACAGAATATTTTTTACTGTACAATTAAAACTCACGTTTATTTTAAATGCATTTAAAATGGGTCACGTTTTTTTTACAGGGTGAAGAACGCGACGGCGGGAGTTTCACACTCAAAATCCTGCAGAAGGTTTTTGGCCGAGATTGAAACAGCACCCACATTATTAAACACGGATCATGATCTATGCCAGCTGTTTAGGCGGCAACTCTCTCAGTTTCTCATTTCGTTCATTATTTTTTGGCTATAAAAGCCGCAGTTGTCAATCACTCAATCTACGATATCGCGTCAGTTATGTAAAGTTCCCGATTTCAAACTACAAGCATGTATTATATATACATACATAAATGCACACATTGAATATTCAAAAAATACACCGGCAGGTCAACGTTACCGTGTCCTTACAATATGATCTTTGAAGAACAGGATACCTTATTTCATATTGATCAGACATGTGGAACTCACTCTCATATCCATTTGTATCTCATACCATATTTTATCATAACTATTTTTCTTCTTTTTGTTGTTCATACGCCTAAACATACTTTTTTCTTGAATCATGGCTAAGAACACTACCGAAAAAGTCACATATCAAACAAAAAAAAAAAAGAAATATTTTGAATTTCCGAACGCGTGACAAAACTTTGAGTTGAAAACGCCATCACTCACTAAACAATTTGCCAAACAACCGTGGTGAGTTAGTTGGTCCAAACAATCAGCAAATGCCAAAAAGCGATTTACTCTGCCTGACTCGAGATGGATGGATAGGTGGACGTGCGAAGGGCCAAAACTACATTGAGAGTGAACGATTACGTCCGTTTCCCTTTGGCTTAAAGCAACGGTGATTAGAGACTAAATCCGACAATGTACTGCCACAACAAGACAATTAGCGGTATTATTTAGGCCTTTTAGGAGCTTTGTTTTAGGTTCTTCACAATATTGGTTAATGGAAGGTAGAATATTTTTTTCAAGTACTACTATCGTTAGGGGAATTTAACTATGGGATATAACGAAACTGTTAATGGTATTTTGTAATAGAAATTACCAAATACCTTAAAAAATAATATACAATAGCTGATTAAACCCAGATTTTTTTCACTTAACAAGAATTTAGTAGCTTATGTTCATCCTAAATTCCTCATGCTATAAAGTACTCCTTGATAGATTTCAGTAAGGTCGGATCGCCGTTTAGGCGAGATTAGGTAACAAACAGACAGAGTGACAGAGTCACAAACGTTATTTTAATATTAGTATGGATTTTATATGTAGAACCTCAAACTACTTAGAGTTATATAGTCTGAGGGAGGAGAGTAACAAAATAATTATTATATGCGAAATTTCATTTTTTTTGATTACGTTATTGCTAAAACTTATCACAATTGTTAAGGGTCATTGTCACACAAGAATATTATTGTTACATTCTGTAGTCCATAAAAGGCTTAGGTTTATTATAATCCTCAATGCTGGTGATTTCTGGGTAAAGTTTAATAGGTGGCCTCTGGCGGTAGGTTTGGAGCATGGCTTATTGTCAATTAGAAAAATATATCGAGATGGTCAAAAGTTTTTCTGCGGATATAAAATAAAATATCTACACTGTAACATTTTAATATAATCACAATAAATGAGCAGTAAGTATAAGTATGAACCACAGAAAATTTTTCTACTATTCCGTGTTATGAACATATACCCAAACTACAATAACTTGGTTTTTCCGTTCAATCAGTGCCAGCTACTCAAGTGATTGATTTTTGTAAGTCGTGCCTTAGGCGGGATGGTACCATTTACTTCTTAGTAGCAACGAGCCTGTGGCCGTGCGTAGGTTACAAGAATGGGATACACGGAAATAAAATTACAGGAAATGCCAAGTGGTGGAGTGTATAAACATTTAAAACGGTTTCCTATTCATTTGCATAAAGATTTATGTGCTAAAGTTTTTCTGTATACATCATTCGTCATAATACGTTGTAGTTCTGTTATTGAATGCGCATGTTTTCTCATAGTCATAATAAATATTAGAATTTTTTGCTTGTCATATTATTATTGAGAATAATGGTTATCATTCCCATAGTATCTTGTAATACTGTTTGTTTGTTTATGAAAATTATCGTGATAATAACACATATATTCATTTAAAACGGCTTTACACTCACGGGTTAAGATGTCGAAATTACTCCGACACGTTTCGGACATTTTTGATGTCCTTTTTCACAGGAGTCAGGCCTACCGCGCGTCCCTCGCGCGACGTAATTCTGCACGTAACGTGCCAAATCCCGTCCCGTAAAATGTCCGAAACGTGTCGGAGTAATTTCGACATCTTAACCCGTGAGTGTAAAGCCGTTTTAAATAAATATATACTGTTTGTTGTCATAATTTTTTGTGTGCATACACAAATTATTTCAAAGTATTATCATGAACAACAAATATGTTATTAGAATAAGTAGTGATGAACATCAGTGTTATGTGTAACCCCAAAAACTAGGTTAGGTTATGTTAGAACATAGACCACACATCGCGAGCCGAGCAAGCGAAGCGATTATGCCACAGCACCGGCCGGCGAAACGCTAGAAAGTAAAAATATTTGTGGTATGGTGTACAATTAAGGGCATTTAATGATTATGGGCTAAAATGTTATAGTAGCTTATAGTTATGGCATGTAGGTAAGTTTAAGAGTTTCAAATATTATTTTCATCCAATCTATTCGAAAAGTGATGGTTTGTTCCTCGATAAGTGCGCGCAAAATAGGTCATATCTGTCCTAGGGCGGGAATAGTATATTTCATTACAAGTGCGGAGAGGCTGTCATTGCAAAGTTCCCTGAAGACTTGGCTGTATGGGGAGTCCCATACAGCCAAGTCTTCAGTAGAATTTTTTTATTGATAAGAAATGAAAATGAAATTTAATGAGATGAAATGAAATGAAACCTAACCTAACTCATTCAATTAAATCATTAAATCTGATATTTAAACAAATTAGTAGCTTCTTTTTAGAAATATACGTATTTGCATGAATCATAAAAACTTCTATGATTTTTTTTAGTAAAAACTTCATGGTTAGTTTTTCTTTTTAATAGACATTATTTTGACACTTGGGAAAGAGGACGCACGAGTTCGGGCAAGGTAAAAAAAGCACGAGTATGTAATAGCCCACATCCCGAACGCTATACGTCCCTGCAATACGCCACTTTTTGAGCAACTGTATTAAAAAGTATTTTTCATCCCATCTATTCGAAAAGTGATGGTTTGTTCCTCGATAAGTGTGCGAAAAATAGGTCTTCTCCGCCCTAGGGCGGGAAAGTAATTTTTTTAATGTTTGCCTATGACTGTTATTTTATAGTGCCATGTCTAAGGAGGTTCAATAATAATATTGTACGGGAAATGTTACGGTTATATTAAATAGAGAGCGCGCAGCGTTAATTAAGTTAAAAAAAAATGCCGCAACGTCATATAGACGGGGAAACTAATTAAAAAAAAAAATTAAGCGTGCAAAGTGGCACAATACACATAATATATTGATTGTGTTGGCCAAGAAGAAGAAAAAAAAGCGCTAAAATTATTGGTATTTTTAATCTGTGGTCACAGACTGTCATAATAACACATTTAATCATGGAGTAGGAAATACATACGGACATGGAGGTGCTGCGATACATTTGCTTGCATGGATATAACTTCATAAAAAGTGCCTAGAAGTCATAATGGAACCTAACATGACTGCAATTGATTGTCCATTGGTCCATTGATGAACTGGATTGACACAATCCTAGCAATGGACCAATGGACAATTAATGGCTTACGTTTTAGGTTTAGATATGCACCTATTTTTTGTAGGTATTTCATGTCCTTATGTATAATGTCAATGAGTTAAGGGAAAAATGTTAATCGGGTGAAAACTGCAAAAGGTGCGAAGTTTTTATCCGAAACTGTATGTATTTATTACGTTTATTATTTTATTACGTTTGTTTATGTTGGTCAGCATATTTTACAATAGTATGCTCTTGAATTGCTATTTGATAGAGCCTTTTATTTATTCCCTTTTCTCATAGAGGGGGATACACTCAGGATTCTACTCTAGAATCCTTCACTCCGCTCTGGATTTAAAAAACTGGCCAAGTGCAGTCGGACTCGTACTCGTAGGGTTCCATAACACAGTGAAGTATTCTATAACTATTATTTTTCGCAACTAAAAAATTAACTTTGTTTTTCATAGTGCTTATATGAAAAACAAAGTTATCTTTGCGGTCGCTATATCTCAAAAACTGCTGACTGTATCTCGTTTAAACCAATTGTCGTTGAAAGTTTTTAATAAGATCTACAGCATATACTATTTTTTTTAGATTTTTCACTTCCATACTTTAAAAGTTAGAGGCGGGGGGACACACATTTTACCAATTTAGACGCGTCTATCTTCAATTGATTGACTTTGAGAAAAAATGATTTTAGGAACCTCAATGTCATTTTTAGGGTTCCGAACCCAAAGGGTACCAACGAAACCCTATTACTGAGACTCCGCTGTTCGTCTGTCTGTCTGTCTGTCTGTCTGTCTGTCTTTCTGTCTTTCTGTCTGTCTATTTGTCCGTCTGTCACCAGGCTGTATCTCATTAACCGTGATAAGTAGACGGTTGAAATTTTCACAGATGATGTATTTCTATTGCCGCTATAACAACAAGTACTAAGAACAGATGCCGCTATAACTACAAATACTAAGAATTAAAGGGTTTTAAACAAAAAACGTGTTTTTTTACGATAGCGCCATCTATAAATCGTTCATAGATGGCGCTATCATATTTATTTTGGTTAGGTATGTGAAGTTGTGCTGTTTAAATGTTTGACTCAACACAAAAGTCCCTGAAACATTTCTTGCAAAGAAAATAAGGTAAATAGTGCTATCATTGCGCAAGCGAACATTTTTTATAACTTTTTATGACTCCGACAGTTTTATGACCTATTAATCAACTCACTATAGATGACTCTTAGGTCGAACTCGATATCGCCTATTGCTAAAGTCATTAATCATTACTTGGTAAACCTAACCAAGGTTTACCAAGTTTTGCTGTTTAAGTATTTAAGTCAGTCTAACGTTCATACGGTTGTTAAAACACGCTATTATACGCTACATAGCGTTAATACTGCGCGAACGAAGCGAGCGCGAATTTTTTTTGCCTTTTTATGACCCTGACAGTTTTTATGACCTACTTAGTCAACACCGATGACACTAAGGTTAAACTTGATATCCACTTATGTTCGGGTAAATAATTATGATCATTGAAGGTTGTACTGATTTAATTTATGACTCGCTTTGATGCATGTGGCTATTAATATACAAAAGTTGCTAATATGTTACCTAAAAAGTAGACGTGACAAATGCTTGCGCGAGCGTAGCGAGCACTAACACTGCGCGAGCGAAGCGAGCGCGAAAAATGTTTACGACTTTTTATAACCCTGACATATGACCTACGAAGTCAACACCGATGAAACTAAGGTTAAACTTGATATGCACTTATTTTAAGAATAATCGTTATGATTATTGAAGGTTGTACTGCTTTAATTTACAACTCGTTTTGATGCATATGGCTATTAAAATACAAAAGTTGCTGAAATGTTACCTAAAAAGTAGATGTGATAAATGCTTGCCCGAGCGAAGCGAGCGCAGAAAATTTTTACGACTTTTCATGACCCTGACAGTTTTTATGACCTACTAAGTCAAGCGACACGATGACACTACGGTTAAACTTGATAGCCACTTATTTTAAAGTTGATAATCATTGTGATCATAGAAGGTTGTACTGATTTAATTTATGACTCGCTTTGATGCATGTGGCTATTAATATACAAAAGTTGCTGATATGTTACCTAAAAAGAAGACGTGACAAATGCTTGCTCGAGCGTAGCGAGCGCGAAAAATTTTTACGACTTTTTATGACCCTGACAGATTTTATGACCTACTAAGTCAACACCGATTGTGTGACTGTTAAAACATGAAAGTTTCTGAAATACTTTCCACAAAGCAGATATAGGGCAAACAAAGTCAGCGCGTAAAATTTGATGACTTTTAATGACTGTGACAGTTTTATGGCCTAAATAAGACACTAATTAAGTCATTGTATACGAACCTAAGGTCAAACTTTTGTGATTATGTCAACTCTATGTAAAGTTAACAAAAAATATAGGCACCCACACTTAACTGCCGAAAAAAAAATATTTTTGCCCTTTTATGCCCTATTAAATGTCTTTGTTCAAAATTTCATGTGAATCGGTCAAGCCGTTTGACCGAAAAGAGGCCACACGTTTACAAAATTCAATAATAAAAAACTGACAACCGGACTCGATTGTAAAAAAAAGTAACCTATGTGCACGGATAATATACTCTACTCTTGATCTATGTCTTATTGACTGTCTCTGTACAATTTCAGCTCAATCGGTCAACTCGTTTAACCGAGAAGAAGTAACACGTTTACAAAATTCAATAAAAAAAATGCTTACCCAGACTGAACTGCTAAAAAAAATATCCTTTTTCCTTCTATGCCATATGAACTATATGTATAACTATATAACTATAGTATATGTATAAAATTTCAGCCGTATCGGTTAAGCCGTTTAGCTGATAAGAGGGCACACATCCACAACATTCAATAAAAAAAAACCTGGACACCCAGACTCGATAGCCAAAAAAAAAGTATCTTATATCCTATTCTGCCCTATGAACTGTCTTTGTACAACACTAACAGCCCGCCCCGGCTTCGCACGGGTAGAACATATAAGCCTACAAAATTTGCATCAGTTTGTTGCATCGAATATAAAATATTAACATATTTAACAATAATCGTTATATTTCAACCAATTTACACAAAACCTTAACGAATTATGCACCTAAGACCTAAACCTTCCTTATAAACACTCTGGCTATTGGTGAAAACTGCATGATAATCCGTTCAGAAGCTATTGAGATTATTGCGAACAGACAGACAGACAGACGCAGTGATGGACATTGTTTTATAATACTTACGTACAACCCGGTCACAATATCTGTGCACCTCGCTGGAATGCGGCGCCTCTCCCGCTTCCCCTGTCACCTCTCCGCGCACTCCCCGGTGCGACAGTACGGTTACCAGTTAGTACGGTTACGGTACCCCAGACCGCTGATATGACGTCACGAGGTCAGGTGCACAGATATTGTGACCGGGTTGTAGTGATATTGGACGGCCCTTTGGTGTAAAGGATAGTTACCCTGATTCTGACCCGAGGGTCGTTGGTTCTTATCCTAGCTATATACCTACCAATGAAAGTTTAATGTGCATTCATACATCATGGGTTTTCGTGGGATCATTAAATCTATCAATAATTAAGATAGTTTAAAAACTAAAACAACTGACTTCAATGCCCCGCGAGTCAATTTCAGTAGCAAGTTTGAGACGTTTATCGTCATATCTCTGAAGATACTTATCACATCTCAATTAAATTACAATGGGACCACTTCGAAAACGTACCCTACCGATTACAAAAATAATCATTTGAATCGGTTCACAATTGACGGAGTAATCGCGTAACATACACACACAAAAAAAGGAAGAAAAAAGAAACATACAGACGAATTGAGAACTTCCTTCTTTTTGGAAGTCGGTTGAATAGTAGCTTACCACCAAGGAGAACATCTGCCGCCGTAACCTTACGGCGTTCCCCGACGCAAAAAGTTAACGTACAACGTTAAACGTATAATACCCCTGTATTATACGTTAAACGTATAATACTCCTGTATTATACGTTTAACGTGTGTATTTGTGTGTCTGTCTGTAGCATCTTAGCACCCAACCGGATGAACCGATTTTGATTTAAAGTAGGGGTATTATACGTTTAACGTGTGTATCTGTGTGTCTGTCTGTAGCATCTTAGCATCCAACCGGATGAACCGATTTTGATTTTATTATTACTTACTTACTGCACTGGCGCGCTAACATCAAAGTGGGTCTTGGCCTCCGACATTAAGAGACGCCATTTCTCCCTGGATTGCGCGACCTCTTGCCAATCGGCCACCTGAAGCTGGTTCAGATCTTTTTGGACTATATTTATATTTTTACATTTTATTATTGATAGTTTTTTTTTATAGAGGATTTCATCGGGAGTGTTCTTAGCTTTGATTCGTGAAAATTCGTTCAATCGTTATAAAACTATGAGCTTTAATCAACTTTCATAGCTATAATCAATTCAAAAATCTTCTTCTTCAACGATATTGTAAGAACATGGAAGCATTGACCTGATGCTGGGACATCTCCTAGACTCTACAGAATACTCAAATCCTCACCAACTTACAGCTCAGATTTTAAATGTCGTGTTTAGAGTCATTGGAATGCTTTTAATGAAAAAGATTATACATAGATCAGTCGGGTTGGTTTAAACTATTATATTATATACTAGCAGCCCGCCCCGGCTTCGCACGGGTAGAACATATGCCTACAAAATTTGCATCAGTTTGTTGCATCGAATATAAAATATGAACATATTTAACAATCATCGTCATATTTCAACCAATTTTAACAAAACCTTAACGAATTATGCACCTAAACCTTCCTCATAAACACTCTGGCTATTGGTGAAAAACGCAGGATAATCCGTTCAGTAGCTATTGTGTGATGAGCTATTGAGTGAGATTATCGCGAACAGACAGACAGACGCAGTGATGGACTTTGTTTTATAATACTTAAGTAGTAATATTGGACGGCCCTTTGGCGTAAAGGATAGTTACCCTGATTCTGACCCGACGGTCGTTGGTTCTAATCCTTGCTATATACCTACTAATGAAAGTTTTATGTGCATTCATGAATCATGAGTTTTCGTACAGTGGTAGTGGGATCATTAAAATCTACCAAAAAGTAGTTTACCACCAAGGAGAACATCTGCCGCCTTAACCTTACGGCGTTTCCCGACGCAAAAGTAGAGGTAATATACGCTTAACGTGTGTATCTGTGTGTCTGTCTGTAGCATCTTGCACCTAACCGGATGAACCGATTTTGTTTTTATTATTGACTAACGACCCGCCCCGGCTTCGCACGGGTGCAATGCTGATACTAAATTAAATACACTACAGAAAAATTATGAACGTTGTATATAAAAACATAGCGGCCCGCTCCGACTTTGCACGGGCATAAAATATATATGCCTATGTCACTCAATGAAAACATGATTAAAATCGAGACACAAATGATAATCAACAATCATAAAAAACAAAAGAGATTTATTCTATTCTTTTCTTTTTTTTTACTGAAATAACTTAAACTACGATTTTAATGAAATCAACTTAAAATACGATTTTAATTAAATTAAAAACACCTAAAAAATAATTTGCCATGCGTGTGACTAAAAACAAAAGATAATCTACAATCATCAAGAACAAAAGATAGCTATATTCTATTAATTTTTTTTTCTGAACTTACTTAAGATTTTTGAAAATAATTTCCTTATTATTAAATTAATTGATTATTATTTATCGTAACTTATAATTATTAACTGATACGTTGTCGCGCTGAAAAGCACGTTTTTATCAAGTACTGTTATTTTCCTCGCTAGAGAGCTCCGATAATAAACGCGTCCGATTGCTGCTAAATTCAAAGTGCTACAGGGAGAACCGCGGCCTCCGACGCGCTATTTATAGGCATGCCTCCCCGCACTGCCCCGTCCGACCGGTACCGCCCGCCGCAAACGCAAATTTTAAATTTGTAATATCTCCGAAAATATTTGTTTAATTTACATGCTGTAAGGAACCATATTAATCTATATTAATTGCACACTGTATTTAAGGTACTTAATTTGATAAGGATTAATGCCGTATTGCTTAAAATAGCTTCGTAAATAAGCCATTTTTTCACGTAAAAAGTAAACAATAAAAATGGTTAATGTGGGTTATCCCTAAAAGATAAACATATACCATCGCGGACTTTTTTGTAGACCTTTTTATGGTGTACAATACTGTAGTACATTAATTTGATCTAACTCGTAGGGTTTAGGCAGCGTTTTTGCTAAATTGCTAAATAAGCCCAATAAAATAGGTTAATTTACGACATCACGTTAGAAACCTCTAAAATTAGCAATGTTGCCTTAGTATATGATGCATGTATTATACATATAAACCTTCCTCTTGAATCACTCTATCTATTGGAAAAAACCGCATCAAAATCCATTGCGTAGTTTTAAAGATTTAAGCGCACATAGGGATATAGGGACAGAAAAGGCGACTTTGTTTTATACTATGTAGTGATAGTGATAGTGATGATAGTTTGTTTTTTGTTTGATAGATGTCTTCATCGAGAGTGTTCTTAGCTTTAATTCATGAAAATTCGTTCAATCGTTATAAAACTATGAGCTTTTTTCTAGTTGATTGCGCTATGAAATCAACTTTCATAGGTCTGATCAATTCGAAAATCTTCTTCTTCAACGATATTGTAAGAACATGGAACATTGACCTGATGCTGGGACATCTCCTGGACTCTACAGAATACTCAAATCCTCACCAACTTACAGCTCAGATTTTAAATGCCGTGTTTAGAGTCATTGGAATGCTTTTAATGAAAAGATTATACATAGATCAGTCGGGGTGGTTAAAATATTATAGTATTATATATATAGATGAATATTATTTTATACAATAGATTATATTATTATACTATATTGACTTCAAATTGATTGTGATCGATGGTGATCTACAGCATAACTAAGCTTATAATAATATGTTCGTAGTAACTATGACCTAATCTGTGGTTTCACTGCAAATATTTTATTAATTTTGCTATGCGTGTATGAGAAATTCGTGATATCTTCTAGAGTTTTTATTTGAATTATATACTGTAAGGGACAATTTTAATTTATAATATGTGCCCAAGCTAATTAACGTAATTATTTGGATAAGGATTAATACAATATACTTGAAAATAGCCCTGGAAGTTATGTAATATTTTTTAACAAAAAATTAAAGATTAACATGGTTACTGTGAGTCAACCTTAAGAGATAGACATATGCTGTTGCGGATTTTTTTGTAGGACTTATTAAGTTGTAAAACTCTTTAATAGAAAATTTTCTTCTATCTATTTTCAATTGAGCAGCGTTCGTAAGAAACGTGTTTTTTCGATCGTTTTTTTGCCGACTTAGGTTGCAAATTAGGTTTCCACGAATGTACCTTTGATTTAAACGGGATAATATATAGCCTATTTTCATTTCAAAAGTCCATTCTATATACTAGTGAAAGAATTTTGTAAATCGGTCCAGTAGTTTTTGAGCCAAATCATTACACACATACAAAAATACAAATGTTCTCTCTTTATAATATTAGTATAGATGTCAGGCAAATCGGTCAAGCCGTTTATTCGAGAAGTGGTCTTATATTTATAAAATTCAATTAAAAATATTTGGACCACCTAACTCGATAGCCAGAAAAAAAAATCTATATCCTATTCTGCCCTAAGAACTGTCTGTATACAACATTTCTGGCAAATCGGTCGAGCCGTTTATTCGAGAAGAGGTCCTATATTTACAAAATTCAATTAAACATATCTGGACCCCTGACTAGACAGCCAGAAAAAAGTACCCTTTATCCTATTCTGCCCTATGACACCGACACCCCAACCGAATAAAGCGGTAATGTCATGATAAGTCAAAAACTTTTTATTGCATAATACGCTTCTACGCACCCAGACGCATGACATATATTTTTGTTTCACGAATTTACAACCAAAACTTGCAGTTATAGCTAGAGACGTCTTTGTTCTATCAAAATTTGGCATTAGAAAAATAGGCGAACAACGCCACTTCAACATTTTACGTTCAACCAGATAGCTGTCAGTTACCAGAACAAATAAGTAAGAATATTTTACGCTATTATTCGTCTGAATACGATCAGTGTTTTGATGGTATTGTGTTAATAGTCTTTTAGTCTCGCAATAACAACATCTTCACTAGAAGGTTAAGAGTAATACGAATTAGTTAGCCGTAAGTTCTTATTGCAATATAGTTTAAAAGTGAATGTGAATAATTTACTTTTACGTATTGTGATATCAATAATAGATAAAACTAGTAATAGTAAACATTAGGCTGCGTATTTCCAGAATGTAAGGTATTTTGATTTGTAAATCATTATTTAAAATGCTTTCAGTGGGTAATTTGAACGTTAATTGCTGCTGCTGGACATAAGCCTTTCCTATGGCCCGCCACTGAGCTCGTTTTTCAGCTCCTTGTTTCCAACCGCTGCTAGCCAGCATTCGTATATCATGGCTCCACCTATCTAGAGGGCTACCCTTGGTTTACTGAAGCTGTTGTGTCCTATCCACCAGCCCACTGCCACTTCAGTTTGCTGATCCTTTGAGCTAAGTTGATAACTTTATTTCTCTGTCGGATGACTTCGTTTCAAATTCGATCTTTCAGAGATACTCCAAGTATAGCCCTTTCCATAGCTTGCTGAGCGACTTTGATATGGTGGATCAGTCGCACCTTCAGTGTCAACGTCTCGGCTCCAAATGTAATTACAGGTAGGACATACTCATCAAAGACTTTCGTCATTAGGCTTTGTGGTATCGGTGATGAAATACGATCGACGTAATTTTTGTAAATGCTGCTCATCTCAGCTGTATTCTACTGCAGGCTTCCTTCTCGAAATTGTTTCTACCCAATTGCAAGGTTTGCCCTAGGCCCTAGGTAGACGTATTCTTGAACAGTTTCGAATGGTTCTCCATTAAAGGCAATCGGTTCCGGAACAATATTATGTTCATTGAACATGATGTTTGTCTTATCCAATTTCATCTGGAGACCGATGCGTGCATATGAATCAGCAACGGTAGCATGTATTGCATGTCATGCATCGTCCGCAAATCTCAGGTGTGGGAGGTTTTTGCCGTTGATATTATTTATGCTCCGTCTTTTCCAGTTCAGCGTCTTGAACATATCCTCTAGAGCGTTTGGGAACACTTAAGGGGAAATAACGTCCCCTTGTCTCACACCTCGATGTAAAGGGATATGTTGAGTCTTCTGATCTTGTACTTGGACGGTCATAGTTGCGGCGTCATACAGACCTCTTAACACTGGACGTAATGCCAACCAACTTGGCACCGTTGCAGGGACTCCAGAACAGACCAGGTTTCAAATGAGTCAAAGGCTTTAGTAGACATAGTCCACAAACGCTGGACACAGTGACTGGTTATACTCCTCAGTCTTCTATATAACCTGCCGCAATCTGTGTGTGGTCTATGGTGCCGTATCCTCCTTTAAAGCCGCATGTTCAGAGGGCTGAAACTCGTCGAGTCTACGCGTGAAACGATTTGTGATTACTTGAAAACAGCTTATAGATGTGATTCAAGAGTGAAATGGATCGCTAGTTCTTTCAGAGGGTTTTGTCTCCATTTTCAAAGATTATAATGACCACACTCTTACTTCTCATCGGATTTCTCCCCAAATAGAGGACAGCATTGAAAATACGCTGAAGCTGTTGTAGCGTAGAATACCCAACACATTTTCGTCTCGGCTGGTATCTGGCAAATCTTCGGTATAATGGGGGGTTAGATTGGCTCTAGAATCCTCAATATGGGATCCCATCCTCAAAAACGGGACGCTTGTGAGGTGTTGAAGTGACCGTAGAAGTCTTTAACTTCCATAAAAATCTCCGGCTTAGAAGCGACGACACTCCCTTTAGATGTGCTCAACTTCGTCAGATAGCTTTCGGACAAAGACTTTTGACCCATAGTTTCACTTAATCGCTTTTTTAATAGAGCTTGTGTTGAAGTTCCGGAGGTCATAACTGGGAGCTTAGTGATCTTTTTGTTTAAAGACCGTTGTTCCGACGTAGTAACTTCAGGAGTTGTAATTATTACTGGATAAGAAACAAGGTGTGAAACACATACACCGTGTGGCGATAATTATGGCGTCATCTAATGAAAATAACTTGCAAAAAATACTATAAAAAACTATACCATTTAATTTCTTTCTCGGTCGATACACTCATAAATTAAATTATACTTTGTTATATGGAATGTAGAGACTTTAACAGTGTAGTAGTTTTTGGTATCCACTGAACACCACTATGAATATATATGGAATAAGATAAAATATTTATTACAAGTTAGTTGTTTGTATAATACACGATACATATTGAATAGTTTATACAAGCGATCTCAGATGAGAATATTTTTTTGTTTCATACCTTTTAGAGAGTGATTTTTCAGTAGTCAGGTTTTAGTTATTGAACTTATTTTGTATTACCCGACTACGGCAAAGCAAAAAGGAGGGTTATGTTTTTGACCGTTATGTGGGTATGTATGTATGTTCATCTGTTCCCTCATAACTTCTAAACTACTTATTATAATTTGACAAATGATGTATCGTTGGACGCGTCTTATTTGTCTGCTAGATATAGGCTATGTGACGTAACATAAAATTGAATGTGGCGCCCTCTAGAAGGCACAAAGTCAAGAACCTAAAAAAAATGTCACCCCATCCCATCGTGTGTGATCGAGATACGAGTATATCCCGTCGAAGTCAAGAAAACTCATATTTACCCCACGCGGCGTCACAAAGAAGCAATAGGGAGGGTTATGTGTTTATTGATCGCTATGTATCGATTTAAGTATGTTGACATCTATGAATGTATACATTTATGCAAAAACCCCAAAATATTTTAAATAAAAAATAAGTCCAAAAACTAAAACCCGTATACTGAAAAATCACGCTCTAAAAAGAATAAAACATGAAAATATTGTCATCAGAGATCGCTATGTACAATTCACTATGTACAATATATATCGTGTATTATATTATTAACTTACTTGAAATAAATATTTTATTGTATTTCATACATATTCTAGCGGTGCTCAGAGGTTAGCCGTGGTCGTATGTCACCTACCGTAACAAAACAATACATTCTGCATATTAGCATACGACCGCGGGTATCCACTGTACTCCACTAGAATATGTTTGAAATACAATAAAATATTTATTCCAAGGAAGTTGATTATATAATACACGATATATATTGAATAGTTTGTACATAGTGATCTCTGATGACAATATTTTCTTGTTTCATTCTTTTTAGAGCGTGATTTTTCAGTAGTCAGGTTTTAGTTTTTGAACTTATTTTTTATTATATCGATGGTGTTACCGCGTTGCGCCTTGATCTTGAGACAATAAGATAATATTCAAATATACAGTTAGGTTATAATTTCTACTAATAATTTGTTTCAAATAGATGACTTAGTAATGATGAATATGTAATAACTATCACAATTGATAATACTGCTTGTGGAAATAATGGTTTTAACTTAGAGTCTCTTCTGGATCACGGTAAGTCTTCGTCGTAGATACGGGTTGTATTGTTCCCGTTCTAATACGGTATCCTTTTGTTCACAAGTTACAGGCTAATCTTCATAAATTACATTTTGATTAAACTTCAGGTTTGAAACATGCGTGAAATAGATCTTTATAAATAGGTACAGGTACTTTGGTTAAAGAATACAAAATACATATTATATATAGTATAAGTTTGACACAAACATTGTAAAATCGTTTTCTTTCTCGTTCTCTCCTCGTTCTCTTTTATCTTTGTGAAACAGAAAATAAGGTAAGTAACTATAAAAAACTTAATTTTTTAATTTGAATTTACTGTCTATTTCATATTTTTAGATTGATTTCAGATAAAAATAAGAAAAACGCGCGAAATTTAGCCTAGTAATAACTCAAACAATCTTACTTTTTTTTAAATATTTGTTAGAGCACCGTGTCTACCGCACGTTGATCACTATGTCAAATATTATCGATTTAATGACCACTCAGGTGACAAAGGCAGACAGATAGTGCTAGAGCACTCTCTATTCAAGTACATACTCTATTCCATTCAAGTCCAAATACCTTAAAAATAATAAAACAATATTATTTGTATATGTAAACTTAAACGTATTTTGTTTTTATATATCAGTAAGGCTGTGATGGCAGGCTCGGTCACAGTAACTTATAAACAAAAATGATCTTTATTTTAATTTAATAGAACTAACATAATTTAATACAATGCTTTGTAGATTTTGCACTTACATTTTCAAACAAATGCCCTTATGCGATTAGTAGCTAAGTATCCTCTTGTCTTGTCTAGAAATTAATGTTTGCCCAAGCATAACTGTACTTGTATCTTTTACAGAATTAACGCAGAGAAAATTATCCACGCAATTTTCATAGTATGATTGTTAATTAGTCATTCATAAAAGAACAAAGACTCAACATTTTCATTGCGAATAGTGTGATATTATTAAATTATTTCTTTGTGCAAAATTTCGGAGTGCTGTTTTTGCATTAAGAGAATACACACATGCACATCTGATGCACTACCAATCAAATAAAAAGAAAATGTTATAATAATAATATTAATCTGTTTATTTCAGGCATCTTAAAATTAGCCTATATTAATACATACTTTAAAGACTAACACATGTACAGTATCGGTCATAATTGGAGTAGCAGTCTCAAAAAGCAATAGCATGACAGCAAAATATGCACATACGACCTTCTTCTATAAGACGTTTCGAAAGTAACATACTGAAAGAGAAAGATAGAAGAGATAGAAAGACCCATATATCGGACTCTTTCATTATGAACCAATTAGAATGAGCGCATGTGTTAATTAGTAGAATAGCTAGACCAGTTTTGCTTCTTTTATCAGTTATACAAATAATGACGGTAGATTTGAAACAAAATGTATTGATGGCATAAATATATGAACATAACATTGTCGGTTGGTAAACTTCGGTAGTGGTTAAAGTTTGGTTAATAAATAACTTAAAAAATAAAAATGCAAGCAAATATAATTATTAAAGACGGCGAATATTGAGGCATTGCATAGAAATCGACTATATAAATTATATTATCTCAAATGTATAGTGAAGGCGGCATAAGTGTAAGTTATTGCTGAGTGATAAATGATGAGAAATCGTAGTTGTGAAAGTAAATTGTTAATAAAGTGTGTTAATAAGATTTCGCGTTTTCAGACGAACTTTATACGCCATTACGGAAAGTTCAGAAAAACGGAAAGTAATGTAAAGGAGAGAAGCACGAGACGAGAGATGTCCTGAGCAGCTATAGTGTAGTCCCCCTGGATCTAGTTTGGGGAAAATTTACGCGACAGACATAATATGTGCGAATATATTAGATTACGAAGGCTTATTATCTGCATCGAAAACAATAGAAGTCACACGAAATATTAATTTAAAAGTATACAAAAACTAGGCGATGTGCCGGCTGTGATAATTTGTAATAAGTAATTGTGTAAATTATGATTATAAAGGATCAAGCTTCAATCCTCTTTTCCTAGAGAAAATGAATAATTACTTACTAATTACACTTAACACCTAGACGATATCCAGGGTCTGCTGATGAAGCTGGAAGGTGGCCACGGCATCTCTGTGATAAATCAACATCGGTATGTTGACGGTACGGTTACCGTATACCGTGTTTGGACTCGCTTGTTGCCTTGTAGAGCACTTTACCCATTATCACACCATACTATCCGTAGAATATTTTAAAACATCACGCCTACTTTTAAATACTTAGGTAATATATAGGTAATAAATTCAAAGTAAAAAATATTTTTAAACACAAGCTTTAATTCTAGTAAGTATTTTGCGGGTAGGTACTTACCTATATTCTTAAAAAAGGCACTACCTGTTTTACAGGTTAGGCACATACTATACTTTTGTGCCTCAAGATTTTAAGAATATAGGTAAGTACCTACAACAAAATACTTACTAGAATTTATTTTTAACTTTTTAGTTCATTGTCCCACATAAAAGCTTATTTTAAAAAATATTTTTTACTTTGATTTTATTTCCTATCTATTACCTAAGTATTTAATTTTTTTTAACTTATATTTTATATAATAATAAGGTAACAGGACAAGCACGACGCTTGCCTGATGGTGAACAATGATGTATTCATATATCAGAGAAAGCGGCATGCAAAATTCTAGTACTGCACTGTGTCTGTTACCTTGAGGCGAAAAGATGTTAAGTCGTACATGCCCCGTAATTTCATTGGACACTTTACCATTCAAACCGAAAGCCATTCCTATTTCACGTCTGAATTATTTGACAATGTGGTAGTACCACCCCAGGCGGAGTAGTAAAAATCCTACTTCTATGTATAGCTGCTTAAAATAGCAACAAAACTTTATATATGTTTCTTTCCGTAGTTGGGATTATTATTTTTTAATGCAGAATGACTAATTGACCACAGACTCATGCATTTCTGAGAATTTGCCATCTAATACTTACAACCAATACTAAATTTGGACTGCCTGATATGGACATACTAATGTGCGCCATTGCTATATTATGTTATATGTATATTTCATATACCCACCCGAAGCGTTTTGCTTCCACATTCATCATAATATGTACTACCGAGGAATGGGTTCCTTGCCGGTGTGTATATTTTTCAGTAATATAGAAAACAGGATACTTCTAGCCAAGCATGCTACACCTTAGATCGCATCGTCACGACGTGGTAGTCAAGCGCTTGTCTATCAAACCTACAAAAAAATCAAAAAAATATTGTTTTGTACTCCTTTTATTAATGCATACTAGTTAAGAAATCAAGATCATTTTCATGGTTCCGACATGAGTTTGATTAAATAAAGCAAAGGTGCTCGCCACTATCTCGGAGGCGGGTGTTAGTAATAGATTACAGTGTCATCCCGTCGGCCGCTGTCGGCAACCAGCTGTGGACCTGTCACGCCTCCAGCAAACCATTTGATGTTGTAGACTGAGGGACAGTGGATTTACGCCCACTTGGGACTTGGTAGCGGGAAAAAAATAGAGGTATAATGTCGCCTATTGTCACTACATTGTAGTACGTCAATGTGTCTCTATACTCTATAATTTTTACAGGACCGTGGCAGTTTTTCATGTCCGTAATTTTCATGACCGTCTTATGTCGAATGTTGTAGTGCTAGTGCACTGTGGTATTTAATTAATTTAACTGACATCCTTACTATTTAATTAATGCTCTACCCATATTAAGTGATCAAATATCACTTGAAACCTGCTTGTCATGGTCCCGCATTATGTTTGGTGCTGGCTAGTTTATAAATTGGGAAAGCTGCTCTATGAGGATTGGTCTAGATCCTCGTCACATTGCTTCTATTACTATGAATGACTATCTTCCACTTGCTGACAACCAAGATTCCACCCTATACCGTATCGTTTAACTTGAAGAATTTTATTATTTTATTTATCGCAGACGGATAAGCGTTTGACCACTATCTCACCTGGTTTAAGGCAGCAAACGATGTATTTATGTATATATTGTAAGTTGTGCATGTACTTATATTTTTCAATCGACTTACATATAGGCGGCGGTTCTCAATTTCTTCTATTTGTTTTTTTTTGTATGTTTGGTACCTAATTACTCCGCTAATTGAAAACCGATTTGAATGATTATTTTTTTGTAGGTAAGGTTTATCTACAAGCTGGTCCCATTTATATTTCATCCAGATTTGATAAGTATCTCCAGAGATATGACGATAAACTTCTCAATATTGCTAGCGGTAGTGGTAAAATAGCCTATGTTATATCACTATCTCGCCCGATGGTAAGCAAAAAAGTGGTTGAAGATAATTAACACGTTAGGCCTAAAATAATCTGCCTCTCGAGGGATGTGTGCTGCCGTAACACCGTAAGGTTAGGGCGGCAGACTTTCTCCTTGGTGGTGGTAAGCTATTTTTTGTTAGCAAGTCAGACAGAACACAAATATAATATTGTCTTACCACCTGTAGAAAAACAGTTTCAACTCCATTTGATACTACACATTTAGCTTGTATAAATGTATTCATGAAAGTGGTAAAAGCGAAAGAGGTATGTTAGTATTGCGGCATGTGGAAAGAAGTTATAGTCTCTGCCTACCCCAATGGGAAAAAGGCGTGATTATATGTATGTAATAATACTACATGATTTTACGACAAACGTCCTAAAATGCTGAAATTACTTGACTTTGGTTGGTTTACCACTGAACCCTGAAGTATATACAATAATACTCTCTATGTAGCATCTCACCTACTTCAAATTTAACGATAGGAATCTACCTTATTATTCATATTTCTGTGATAGTAATATGTCATTATTCAGCAATTAACGGTACTTTCGAAGATTGCGAAATTAATAAGCTGTGTAAGTTCTGTTGTTATGTTGTTGTCACTTGTTGGTTTATTGTATAGCATAAATTTATCTCGAATGTCGGTATCATGCGTACCGAAGATTCAACGCTCGTAAACTATTTAGTTTGTTGTGATTACCTACACGTGTTTACCTTAGCTGAGACTGTCGTGTGTATCAATTTGAATCAATATTAATTGGTTGTTGTTTTAATTTTTATGCGTCGTAATACCAACTAATATTATAAATACGAAATGTTATACAAAAAGTTCAAATTCGAGATGTTGGATACCAAACAAAGTGTTTTGTTGTGTAACATTGCGGAAAATATCATTTGCGCGATGAAGAATCTCATACATGGAGGCAATATTAACAACGAGAACTATGCAACCTACTCCAGCGATATCTAGATGCTTTTATATCACGTCTCACCGTGTGATTACATGGATATACGTTTGTTACTCAATTATGCAAAAACAGCTGATCGGATTTGGATGATATTTTGTATACCTACATATACTTTATAACCTGGATTAACACCTGATACTTTTTAACGCGGGCTAGCCCGCGGAGCGCAGCTAGTAAATATTATAAAAGTGAAGTAATATACTTTTTATTCCCTCAATTTTACGAAACTCTCAATAACGCCATAAAATATTTATAAGTGTCGATATGTAGAGTTTAAATTCTACATACCTAACCTAACCGTCTTTTTAACCGACTTCAAAAAAAGGAGGAGGTTTCTCAATTCGACCGTATATATTTTTAGTAACTTATTTTATTTATAATTAAAGTATATTTTTTATAGTAAATATATATACTGTATTTTATATAATTTTGATAATGTCATTAGGTATTTATTTAGATAAATGTCTTTGTTTATAAATAAAATTAAAAGAAAAAGAAAACTTGTAGGAATTATAGATGCCTGTAAAGTATATCTATTCATTAAAGAGACAAAAGTGAAATCATAGAAACTCGAGACAATTTAAATTAATACTGAAACACGACAACCCCACAATACGGACTTGGCTAACTCAGAACGTTTTAGTACGATTAAAGGGATTAACAAATTGCTTCATTTTGACGACATGTTCTTTGTGTCTGATAATCTCGAACGGCTTAAAGTTTCAAGAAGGAGATTAAGTGGGTCCCCTTAATCATTTATTCAGTTAACGTTTTCATTACTGAAATCCGCGGTTTTAGAGCTTTGACTGCCTCCTCGGATTATTGTTTGTGAACTGTGTAATGGTAAGTTATATCCGTCGATTATGGTTAAAAGGATTTAATACCCATAATGCTTTTATGATAATGATGTATTCTCAAAGTGTCACACGGGTTAACATTTAATACTAAGTGCCGATTTTACCAACCTCAGATAAGATTACTCTGGAGTAAATCGTCATTTCGACGCCCCAATCGAATAAAGCGGTAATGTCATGATACGCCAAAAACTTTTTATTGCATAATACCTTTGAGTATTCACCTACATAATACGCTTCTACGCACCCAGACGCATGACATATATTTTTTTCACAAATTTATAACCAAAACTTGCAGAGTTATAGCTAGAGACGTCTTTGACCTATCGAAATTTGGCATTAGAAAAAAAGGCGAACAACACCACTTCAACATCTTAAATTTTCAACCAGATAGCTGCTAGTTACCAGATCAAACAAGTAAGAAAATGTTACGCTATTATTCGTCTGAATACGATCAGTTTTTTGATGGTATTGTATAGTCTTTTATTCTCGCAATAACAACACCTTCACTAGAATTTTAACACTAATACGAATTAGTCAGCCGTAAGTTCTTATCGCAATATAATTTAAAAGTGAATGTGAATAATTTCATTTTACGTATTGTAATATTAACAATAGATAAAACTAGCGAGCGTAATCATTAGGCTGCGTATTTCCAGAATGTAAGGTATTTTGATTTCTAAATCATTATTGAAAATGCCTACAGTGCGTAAGTTGAACGCTAATTGCTGCTGTTGGACATATGCCTATGGCACGCCTCTGAGCTCGTTCTTCAGCTTCTTGTTTCCAACCGCTGCCAGCCGATTCTGTATATTATCGCTCCACCTAGCTATAGGGCATCCTACCCTTGGTTTACTGAGCCGTGGTGTCCACTCTAGAACACGTTTACCCCAACGGTCATCGATTCAACGACAGATGTGACCAGCCCACTTCCACTTCAGTTTGCTAATCCTTTGAGCTAAGTTGATAACTTTGGTTCTCTGTCGGATGACTTCGTTTCAAATTCGATCTTTCAGAGATACTTCGAGCATAGCCCTTTCCATAGCTTGCTAAGCAACTTTGAATTAGTGGATCAGTTGCACCGTCAGTGTCCACGTCTTGGCTCCGTATGTAATTACAGGTCGGACGTACTCTTTAAATACTTTCGTCATTAGGCTTTGTGGTATCGGCGATGAAAAGACTCAATGTAGTTTTCTCAATGCTGCCCATCCCAGCTGTATTTCTACCCATTTGCATTACTCATTTATTATTTTTTTGCAGTTTTTTTTGCCCTAGGTAGACGTATTCAGTTTCTAATGGTTCTCCATTAAAGGCAATCGGTTCCGGAACAATATGTTAATTGAACATGATGCTTGTCTTATCCAAGTTCATCCAGAGACTGATGCGTGTAGAAAAATCAGCAAGGGTAGTCAGCATGTATTGCAAGTCCTGCATCGTCATACAGACCACTCAAAACTTGGACGTATTGCCAATCAATTTGACACCGTTGCAGGGACTCCAGAACAGACCAGGTTTCAATGGAGTAAAAGGCTTTAGTATTCATAGTCCACAAACGCTAGACACAGGGACTGGTTATACTCCTTAGTCTTCTGTAATACCTGCCGCACTGTGTGTGTGGTCTATGGTGCGGCACCATTGGTGCCGTATCCCCCTTTAAACTCAGCCTGATTAGAGGGCTGAAATTCGTCGAGTCTACGCGCGAGTAGATTTGTGATGACTCGAAAACAGCTTATACGAGTAGATGTGATTTGAATCACTCACTCACTCATCACTCATCACTCTTGAGAGTGAAATGGGTCGATAGTTTTTTCAGAGGGTTTGGTCTCCATTTTTAAAGAATATGATGACCACACTCTTACTACACGTCTTGGGATTTCTCCCCAAAAAGAGGACAGAATTAAAAATACGCTGAAGCTGTTGTAGTGTAGGAGTTCTACCAGCTTTTAAGAGCTTCGTTGTAAATCCATCATCTCCGGGAGCTTTTCCGTTTTAACCTGTCTGATACCCAACACAATTTTGTATAGGCTGATATTTTTTTTTTTATATAGTACAGGGCAGCACTTGACCACTATTTCACCATGCGGTCGATGACGGAGCGCGCTTATTCAAAAGATACCTATTCACTCGCGATTTGAAGACCCTTATATTGTATTTAGCCGGAAACACAGACTCAGGCAGAGCATTCCATTCCCTGGCGGTTCGCATGATAACGTTGAGGACGGGACGCTTGTGAGGTGTTGAAATGACCGTAGAAGTCTTTAACTTCCATGGAAATCTCCGGCTTAGAAGCGACTCACTCCCGTTAGATGTGCTCAACTTCGTCAGATAGCTTTGGCCCAGCTTTTGAACAAAGACTTTGACCCCCGGTTTCCCTCGATGGCTTTTTTAAATAGAGCTTGTGTTGGAGTTCCGGAAGTCACGACTTACTGATCTTTTTGTTCAAAGACCGTTTTTCTGATGAAGTGACTGCAGGAGCTGTCATTTTTATTGGATAAAAAACAAAGGTGGTGTACGTGAGGCGATAACTATTGCGTGTTTTGATAATAATAACTTGCGAAAAATACGTTGTAGGCGAATGCTGAATATGATCGGAGATTCCAATAATTCACGTAAGTACCTACCAAAGCAGCTTACTTACTATAAATTAAACTTAGCTAGTTACTAACAAAAAATAATGTTTATTCATAGTGTGATTGTTGATCTAATTGACAAAACTATGTTATTCACAGTGTTTATACGAATAAGTAGGCCATTATTATTGGTATTAAATGGGATCGACAAAAATAAATTGACCAGATGTCGTAACTATGTAAGTAAGTATTAAAATAAAATTTAATATAGATATTTACAAGCTCTTTTAGCTTATTATAATTATAATATATTATGATAAACAATTAGTTCCTATTTGATTCAGAATTGCCTATTTATACGGCTTGACAGACAGAAGCCCATACTCAGAGGATAGAAGGTTGTTTACCATGGTGTTTTTTGTTAATGGGATACATATACGTAGTTTATGGTAGGTAATTAAGTTGTTGAACATTATTCTAAAAAGTATTTATTCTATGAAAGTATTTGTGTTGCTCCAACATGTAAAAATTATGAATAACCTAAATAATACTAAATTGAGAAAATTTAAAGTAAAAATATTTTTTTCTTGCTAAATTATGATAAAAATGTTAGGTTTTTTTTTCAAATATTAGTAAATTGTTGATTAATGATTAAACAAATAAAAGTTTAAACTTCTAAACACTTTGTTTTACTGATTTATAGTAAATAAACAAAAATATACATGAGTTCTTTGTATTTGAAATGGTGGTCATTTTGATTTTTAAAAAGGCAGGTAACACAAATTTACTGAAAGTATGCTCTATAATCTGTAGGTGGCGATAATGACGTAATGGTTTAGTACGCAGAGCTTTCACACGAAAAAAATCCTTTAAAAAGGTAATATGTATTAGTTACACAAAATCCCTCATGACGTTTTGAGACAAATAAAGACTTTTTTTTTGTAGTACATAAGCAAGAGTTTGACCACTATCTCACCTGACGAAAACAATTACGCAGAAAAAAACGAAGTACGGTCCTAGGCGAATAAACTTATAATATAGTTTTTCTTTCTTAATCTAGAATCTGTGAGTTTGTCACGATAGCGAGTTGTTTTATATAGAAGCTTATTTTTTTTCATGTCTAACGATACTACATTTAATTTCGTCATATCGATGTATCGAACCGTGGCTTAATTGGCAGAGCACCTGGACGTGTAATCCGGGGGGTGCGAGTTCGAGTCCCGTCGGTACGATGAAATTTTGGATTGTATTTAACAATTTACAAAAATATAAAGTGTGAGAAACTTCAAAGAAACATAATATTTGATTTACGCAGTGCAACATCTCTCGTCGGATTTGAAAACTGTAATGATTTCTTCGGAATGATTAACTTACGTAATAAGTAGTCATAGATGGCGCCACCAATGCATAATTGGATTAACAAATGCAATCCACTAATTTTGTCGTATCGATGTATCGAACCGTGGCTTAATTGGCAGAGCACCTGGACGTGTAATCCGGGGGGTGCGGGTTTGAGTCCCGTCGGTGCGATGAAATTTTGGATTGTGTTTAACAATTTACAAAAATATAAAGTGTGAGACACTTCAAAGAAACATGATACTACATTTGTTAAAATTGGTTGTTTGTACGAGTGGTGAAACAAATTTTTCAGCGAGTACTACTTCGTTGCGAGGCCAACGAAGTGGTTATGTTGGGCTCTAACTGACTTAAACCCCAGGGTGATCCGTCTCGACGCCTTGTGTCGTGGCTAAGGGGTCGCTATTGTATGCCACCGCAGCTCCAACAGCGTTTGTCCGTGAGAACCCTTCCTCGGGAGAAGGGGGTGGGGGGTCACTATGCTTTTGCCCCCAAATGCTGGACTTAGGCCTCCCCCAAAACACGCCACTGAGCCCGATCTTCGGTTCTTTGTTTCCAGTCACTGCCCACCGCTTTGCGAATGAATATCGTCGCTCCACCTAGTCACAGAGCGCCCTACGCTAAGTTTGCCGATTCGCGGTCTCCACTCTAGAACCAGCCTGTTTCCAGTATATAAAAGTACTCTGTGCCAGTTTGCCCCACGGTTATCGATCCAAAGGCAGATATGTTCAGTCTACTTCCACTTCAGTTTGCTAATCCGCTGAGCTATGTCGACCAGTTTAGTTCTCTCGCACTTCGTTCCGGATTCAATTCCGCAGAGAAACACCGAGCATAGTTTCTTCCATAGCTCGCGGAGTGACTTTAAATTGGTGGACTAGTTGAACCGTGAGTGTCCACGTCTCAGCTACGTATGTCATGACGGGTAGGAAGCACTGATAAAAAACGTTTTGTCTTTATGCACTGTGGTATAGGCGACGAGATGACTCGACGGTGTTTCCAAAATGCTGCCCAGCTGAATTCTTCTCTGGATTTCCTTCTCGAAGTTGTTTTAGCCTAGTTCTCCGTCTACTGTAGGTAAACATGCTGTGTGACAACTTCGAGGGGAAGCGACGCACCGCAATACATGCACCACTCTCTCGCCGTGGCTCCTAGTCCTCAGCCGCGGTGCAGCCTATACTACACCGCAGCTCGCCTCAGTCGCAGTACCGCCAATACAGCACTGCGACCTACCTCCTGTATCACTCACACCAAGGCTTTGCGGGGAAGCCTGGAGGAGCGGTCCCGCTGGGGCCAGCCTGCTCCTCTTAGCCTGACCCCGGGTTCCTCTTAGCTTCACCGTGGTTATCTAAGCCATGGTTAATAGAGCCCCCCCGTCTCGCCAAGGCGGGAACCCCTCGAGCGGGTATATACTAAGGGTTGCCGCAACGGTATGCCGCATTCCGGCTAACCGCATCGTCTTTGGTTCTATTGCAAACGACCGCAATTGTCAGTGCTTCTAGAAATACTGGACACGATTGACGTCGAAGAAATCGCTGCTGTTATTTATATATAATATTACTATAGTCAACACGTCCACGTTGTCGTAAAATAATTTTTTTACCATTGCCACTCGAAAAAGGGCTATTTATTTATCACTAGCAGTGATTAAAATGTTCTTTAACTCACTCAGTCAATAAAAACTTTTTGAACATGGATTAGGCACTAAATACGAATTACGTACACAAAATGAAATAAATCTTATAGATTTAAGACGGGAATTTAACGTGACTTAGGCGATGTCGAAATAGCGATCGACATATGTTTCGGCCTCATCCGGAGGCCTTCTTCAGGATTTTGAGTGCGGGGCGCTCGCCGACGCGTTCAACCTCGCACCGTCTTAAATCTATGAGTTTAAAATGAACGTGAGTTTTTATAATAAATAAATCTTGCTGAAAGTGCCTACTTGCTGGCTTAATGGAGGTATACCATAGAAGCTATTTAAATAAATATAAATAAAAACCCGCCAATTTTGGTTAAATTCTTTTTTTGTTTTCATTATGGCTCCGCACGATTAGTATATTCAACCAGAATCAAGTAGGTATTAACATTGTTCAAGTTTTCGTAAAGTCAAGTCATAAAGTTGAGTCAAAGTTACATTTCTAATCAAGTTGATCCAGTCACAGTCTAATCCAGGTCATACCCTTAGTAAAGATGTAAACTGTACTGAATATTTTCAGTGCGATTTTGGTGAGAACGCAAATATTATCTTTTTCAAGATTGTGCTGTTTCCCTACACTCGTACACCTCGAACACATTCATCAGCACTAAATGGTTAATAATCCACATATTTCATTAAACATTAATAATAAAATATGATAAATATAAATACTATATTTCAGATAGTTTAAAAACTAAAACAACTGACTTCCGAACCCCGAGAGTCAATTTCAGTAGCAAGTTTGCGACGTTTATCGTCATATCTCTGAAGATACTTATCAGATCTCGATAAACTTACAATGGAACCACCTCGAAAACGAACCCTACCGATTAAAAGAAGAATCATTCAAATCGGTACACAATTAACGGAGTAATCGCGTACCATAGACACAAAAAAAACATACAGACGAATTGAGAACCACCTTCTTTTTGGAAGTCGGTTGATAAATAGGTTACTTTTTATTTTCTCGCAGTCAATGGTAAAAAGGAGATTAACCGACTCGTGATTAAAAAAAAATCATCTCGGTCCTTGTATCCTTGTGATACAACTTAGTCCCTTGAATTAAATTGCCTTATTATTCACTTGTTGTATAATCTACTATTTCTTATCAAAATCCATGGAACGTGCGCTCTGCGTGTCTAGCGACTTGCAACCAACCGCACCGAGTACGTGGAGGGTATGCGGCGCGCCGCGACATTCAACCGGTGCGGTCCGCCGCAGGTCCAAGACAACCAGAGCGGTTGACGGCTGGCCGCAGGTCAATACGTTGACATCATGCGGTTTCATATAAAAATCGAAGTGCGACCTGCCGCAACGGCACGCCACATCATAGCCAGCTGCTAGTGCGTTTACGCTCTTATGGATTGTCGATAACTGCCGTCTTTTACTTTTAGACAAGCACTATATACCATCTTAGACCGCATCGTAACATAGCAACAGGTGAGCTAGCGTTCAAATGCAAGTGTATAATCGGTTAAATTTGATAAAATAAACCGTCCAAGTGCGAGATAAACTCGTACACCGAGAGTTCCGTACAAACTTGTCAAACAACCTTAACTTTGCAGTTCAATCTTTATACCGATGCTAAGATAAGGTTAATGCACCAAATAATAAGTGTTAGTAGTAAACTACCTTTTTTGGTAATAAACTACATATTTACGGTTTTTGTTCTACATATATTTTTCCTTTATAAGGTCTGAGTGCTTTATAAATATATGCTTTATATATGTATTATATATATATATATATATATATATAATTATATATACATATTTGTATATCTTATAGGCTAATGTTTGACCACTATCTCACCTGTTGGTAAGTGATGATGCGGTCGAAGATGCTAAGCACGCTAGGCCTTGAATGGGAACTGGCTCTCAAGGATAGCTGCCAGAACATATTAGTTGTTTGGCGACATATTTACATATTTTTGCATATAGATACAGTACCTTATTGTTCTATTTTACTAATTCAAAATATGGATTGCTGCAGAACCTGAATCAATTGTTTATCGTAAACCTGTATATTATATTACTTAACGATCAGACCAGTCATTGTGCTATTTATATGTGTATTCCGTCTCGCAAGTATTTATTTTTGTACATTTTGTGAAAAGAAACCCTTAAACCTCAAGTAAGGGAACTCCTTCAAAACCATTCGAAACTTTTCCTACAAAAAGCTAATTGATTGTTATCTGAAATGTTACCAGTCTACTTATGGAAGAAAAAGTTTGTAGAGTATCCCGCTACCTACCTTTGTTATTGCGAAAGTTTTCACTTGACAAGCTTTCTAACATCACAAACCGCCAATCAAGTATGTGTTGTCATTTTATTTTTGTTGGTTTCAGCTATAAATCCTGAGATTTATCTTTTCGTACTAACTGACAAAAAGTCAAATTAAAATGATAGTATAAAAATATGAACAATAGCTGAACTCAAAAAATATTCAGGATACAGATGATTCTAAACAAGTTTGTCCTTTTATTGTTTTAGTTATTAGCAAGCTCTAGTTAGAAAATCTGTCGCCAAACATCTAATGAGTTTCGACTGCTCGGCTATCCCCAAGAGCCTGTTCTTATTCTAGGCATAGATTGCAATTAAATTATTTTGCCAAGTTATTGAGTATTTTGATTGCCGTACTATGATAATTTTTGTAGCACATTTTCAGTCTGTTTTGAGGCATGAACGTGATGGTTTATGAGAAACTTTCCTTCTATGTATAAATTTAGTAGGTATCTTTTTCTAAAATATGGGTGCGAGTAAATTTCTATTGCTCGTTTTAAGTTATTTATTGCAAATTAGTGAGCTGATTGCCATCGGGTTTCGAGTATAATATTAAAAATATTTTATCCTCTACCAAGTCTTGTTAAGTATCGTCCCTTACAATGGCTGCGAGACACACTTTTAACGCTGCGCTAACACTGTTTAGATCTGCATTTGACATGATGAAGGCCCCTTTTTGACGCCCTGCGGGAAGCTTGACCTTTCGGCTTTGTCATTACCGAAAAATATATTTTATTTTCGAGCATCTAGAGAATATTTTTACGAAATTTATTAAGGAAAACGACGACTCGAAGGAATATCCTACTAATATTATAAAGGTAAAAGTGTATGTGTATGTTTGTTACTATATCACGTTAAAACTACTCAACCGCTTGAGCTGAAATTTGGTATGTAGATAGCCTAGACTCTGGAATAACACTCCTAGAATAACATTATTTTTATCCCGATATTACTACGGGATCGATGTCTACGCGGGTAAAACCGCGGGGTTATAAAATAATTGTGTTACAGAAATAAACTAATTTTATTTGCTAGTTTAAATGTAGGTACATAATAAATCATGACAAATCATAAACAATATTACAAATGCAAAACTCTGTTTGGACATGGAGACCACGAATTGGCAAGCGTAGTGTGGGACGCCCTGTTACAAGATGGAGCGACGATATACGCAGGGTAGCTGGCAGTGACTGGAGGAAAAGAGCTGAAGACAGAGCTCAGTGGTGTGCATTAGGAGAGGCCTATGTCCATGGACTGATTTGGGCTGATAATGATGATGGCTCAGTTTGATAGTTTGATAGTGACCTCACCTATTCACATTCACGTTTAAATGCCTCTTTCGATTTGCTATGAATGCTATGCTGCGCATGAATAATCTTATTAGTACATACTACCATATAATAGATACATATACTTATAGGACAAAATCATACTAATACAAACACATGGCTTCCTTTTTAGAAGTCGGTCGAAAAGAGCTACAAACAAATAGATGCTATTAAAATGTGTAACAACTTAAACATACTGTAAAAGGACAATGACTTTAAGTTGCACCACCATTTATTTCTTTAAAAATATATAGGCTGCGATAACCTAGCGTCTCGCTCGCTAGGAAATGGTATAATATATTTCAGAGATATCTTCGAGATAGACATCGTCTGCTGCAAAGTAAATGTGGTACAGTCACTCTGGAAATAAACTACAAGTTGAATTGGCTGTCGAGATTCGTGATGGCACAAATAGTGCATTTTGAAGTTGCGATAGAGGAGACTATTTGCAAAAAGTTAATCGTGATTTAATTTTTGTCGTGCTTGTAGATTATCCTGCTACATTATTTTTGTTTAAAATGCATTAAAAGTGTGTAATAGGTGTAGGGTACCTACCCTGCTACTACAGTTAATTACCTACTTAACTGTCGTATAATAACATCAACACCAAGTACATGAATTTATAATATTAAATATTCTTGAAATTATTATGTTGTATTACGGCATAAGCTTACGGTTTGTCAGCTGCACAAAACCCTCGAGAGTTCACCATCTTTGACCACATCATTACTTGCCACCACGGGAGATTGTGGTCAAAAACTAGACTATCAGATATAAAATCAAACCGGCTAAGTCGAGTTGGACTCACCCAACGAGGCTTCCGCTATGATTTTTATTTTTTTGGAATTTTTCCTTTATTTGTGCTGTAACACTTTGCTTCTTGCCAAATTTCATGATTCTAGGTCAACGGAAAGTACCCTATAGTTTTTCGGTTGATCTAGAATTGTAAATTTTAGTTAAAAGCAAGGTCTTATTACAGCACAAGTAAAAAAAATCCGAATTAAAAAAAACATTGAAAAATACGGTAAATTTTGGTACATACACACAAGTTTTTTTAAGTATAAATCATTAAAACTTAAAGTGAAGTCGAGTAAATCGTTATGACAAGTTAAGGCAACATCAAAAGAATAGAAAATAAATAAACGTAACTTAATATTATAAAGTTTTCGTCGTCAAAACTACGTGTGAAAAAGTTAAGAAGAATTACATAGAGCCAGGTAAACAATATAAGATATATAAATAATTATTTGTATACGACCTACAGACCTCCTTCACATTTGAATGTGATTATTCCAGCTATCGGTCACTAGAGGGACAAGGGCAACTAAATAACTACAAGAAATGTTTAATTATTGTGATATAATGACAAATGAATTGATTAAACTTTATTAATTATGTTGTGGCAAACCTTGTGAACAATTCTAACAGGTTGAACTTTCGAGCTTATCCTCTGACACCAATATGCAACATTTTGTTAAGGTGATAACAAAATGCAGTATTTTGACTACAGAAACTTAAAAATATTTGCACTAAGGTAAATACGATATAAAAAAAATCTAAATTACGAAATTGCCTTATTTCAGAAATACTTAGCTTTGTTGTTATAAATTATTTGTGATATCCTGCCTTCTGCTTAAGTCATTTTGATTTTGTTGCAAAAAACAGTCTTCCCAAAAAAAAATTGCCTTATCTAAAATATAATAGTAAAAATGTTGCTTTGTAAAAGCAATTATTTGCAAAAAGCAAGCGATTAAGATACATTGAGGTCTACCGTCTAAGTTTAGAAACGCAAGTATAATACGTGCTACTAAATGTGACACTTGGCAAACCACATAGTTAATTATATTTATTTATTGGTCTCTTTAGCGGTATCACAGAATAATGAATAGTACAAGTACCGGTATGACGTCTGAGGCGGGAAGTGACCGGGGTGGAGGCGTCATCAGGGCTGCGGAAACAGCCGCTTCGATGCAGCCCGGTCTCTTCCCGCCGCAGACCTCATATCGTGGGATAGTATCAAGTCGCTAAGGCGACCTATAGATCTATATTATTATAATTATTTTTTTTTGCTATTAGTATCTAATAACTTGGAAGGGCGAATTGGCAAACTGTAATGTCCATCCAAAGCAAGATTAATAAATAAATAAATAAATATTAACCACGTGGTTTGTCATGTCTCATTTTTGGTGGCAAGTACTATAAGGAACAAGTAATTTCCCGTGAGTGACAATAGTCTGCCGATACCGGGGTCGTTTATTGTCACCTTTATTATCTCTAGAGAAGTTTGGCACACATTAGGTGGGTAACTAATTGTTACCGCTCAAATATATTATTAAAAAAGTGTATACATGAAGTAGATTTTAAGTTTTGCATATTGTATGCATACATTGATGTTCAAGTACAAGTACAGTGATCTCGGACTTTGTCTGACTATTTCCAGTTACAACAGAATCCACATGCTGCTAGAACTATAGAATAATGCACAGAACAATGTTGAGAAACTAATTTACATAAGCGGGAATGCGCTGTATCAGATAAAGAAGTTTTACATCTATGGAATTGGGGTAAAATATTATGTATGCAATTTACAACGCTAGCAAATTTAAGGGATCAGAAGCTAGTAAATAAAAGCGTATCGCCAGAGCACTTGCGGTCTCGACAGGTTTTTGACCAAGACCTCTGAAAGCGTCAAGTGTGAGAGCGCCAATTATCGCTAAATGTACGAAACTGACCGTTTTCACCCATCCTACGCTAAATATTAAAAATTGCCGTACAAAGGCCATAACTTAAACAGACGGTAGGACTTGCATCTTGCAATCACTACACACACACGGTACTAAAAAATTTTTGATATGCTTACCAACTATATTCTTAGATACGATTATGATGTTGTTCATTGTTGTTATTGTTTGTTATTTCTCTTATTTTTTCATGTCACATTAATTCGATAAAATAATACGATGTTTTTCGAAGCCAATTACATTTAATATCATGTATTTTATGAGCTCTTTTCAGATTTGTGCGTCTATAATGGTAGTAACCTGGAACACCATCACGTGCATGTTGCGGCCTAAGTATCAAACTCAAGGAACAGCCGACTAAGTCTTGTATTATGCAAACAAGCATCATGTAAGGCGTGGATTTATGAGCGAACTTCGTTGTGAGACTCGCAAGCTTCCCCCGTGAGAGTATGGTCCTCTGTATGTAATAGTAGTTACAGTACGGGTTAAGCTCTGAAACAAGGAAGCCTAATTAGATAACGTATTTGACAGATACTAGTAATAAAAAATCACGATATTTTTTATATATCAAAGGCTAGCGTTGACCACTATCTCGCCTAGTGGTAAGCGATGATGACTGTTATCGAAGATGGTGAACACACTAGGCCTAGAATACTCTCTCTTTAAAGGGCTGTGTGTTGATAGAACACATTTGTAGTGGTAGCACTTCTGCTGTAGTGGTAGGACTTCTGTTAGTCCGCCTGGGGCGATACCATTACTTTGTCAATTAATTTTCAGCCGTGAAATAGGGATGTTTTTCGATTGAAATGGCAAGGTGTCCAGTGAAATCACAGAGGCATGTGTGACTCAACATCTTTATGTCTCAAGGTAAAAGGCGTAGAGCAGTGACATGCAAAATTCTGGCAGTTCAGAATTTTGAGTAGGTAGACGTCATCGCTTACCATCAGGCGAGCGTCGTGCTTGTCCTGTTACTTTTTACCATTAAAAAAAAGTACGTTTGTGGGGGCAGATTTTTTTCCTTCATTGTGGTAAGATACGCCACCGTCCGTCACAGTCTCTCAATATCACTATCAGTTTGGTTGTCTGGAAGAAATCGCTTTAAGCGATAAGACCGCCCTTTGCATTACCTAGAATAAGTCTGTTACCTTAAGTATTTTTTGTATTATTGGTGTGCAAATAAAGTATTTATCTATCTATTGTAAGTCAGGTGGTCTTTTATCATTATGCTTCTACCACCTGTGTACGAACACCCGTGCTAGGATTTGAACCAACGATTTCTCGCTTAAAACTTAACTTGCAAGCGAAAGGTGGCCAGTTCAAGTTGTAAATAAGGTTATTTACTTTTATTCAAAATACACTTCAAATCTCGGACTAAGTGGATATAATTTAAGATCGTTAAAAAAACTCAAAGAACCGACTTCAAATGATTTATGCAGTGGTATGCTTTAGGTTCCTACGTCAGTCGCACTGACAGCTTAGTTGTTCAGCTTTTTAACGTTCTTTTACGTGGTGTACGTTCCTAATTCCCTTCTGCCTAAATTGCCCGTACTGTTGCTACAAAACATTGCCTCTTACTATTGCTCCATATATTCATATTTGGGGTTAGTGAGGTACGGGACGTTCCCTGAGGCACGGTGTATACCTACGCATGAATGACAATTGTACATAATTTAACCGTTGCCTTAGAACTATTAAGTATTCCGTGCCGTTGCCTGCTTTCTTGTTGTTACTAAGTGTTGTATTCCTATACAACGTTTATATACTATGTTTGTTGTATGAGATTACAGTTATAATAGCTGCGTATGAGGGTTTTGTTTACTTGCGGGCACTTACTATGTACTAGCTCAAATTATGTAATATTTACTACGTAGATAGATTGAATACGCTTTATTGCACTTAAATCACTTAGAATTACGTACAATAATGATTACATTTAGGTACAGTACAATCGGCGGCCTTATCGCTAATTAGCGATCTCTTCCAGGCAACCGTGGGCTGATTAGAGATACATTTATATAATACAGATGGTAGGTGTGCATGAGAAGCAGCAATATATTATGATTTTAAAATAATCAACTACAATTTTAAATAGTATACGTAAAATTAATAAATACATAGTTAGTTACATATGCATTATAACATTATAATTTCTACATACTATAAAAATAAATAGATAGGCATATATTATAATAAATAAGCACATACAAATACATAATACATACAAATACATACCCAAATATAATACAATACATACAAATGAATTAAGTAGAGATAAATAAATGTAAATAAACAATTTATTTGCATAGCAACATCAAAAAACAACTTATTATTATTAACAGTGAGATAGGTAAAATTATTTTTAACACGATTTTTGAACACATTCAAGGAAGTAGACAACCGAATATCAACTGGTAGCTGGTTCCAGAGACGTGCTGCTACAACTGTAAAAGATTTGTCGTAAAAGGAACTCACATGTGGCGTATGCTTAAAGTCAGGTTTTCTGATGACCTCAAATTGTGCTGCGTGGAACAATGTAGAAAATGAATCCGTTCCTTAAGATAGTGAGGAAAGGAGGGAATAAAAAGTACACTGTAAAGAAAAGAAAGAATATGTGTATTCCGGCGAAGGCGTATAGGAATTCCAAATGGATGGGAAGTCGCCATTGGTGATCGAGTGATTGAGGATATGGCATAGGACGGGAAGAATTTGTTCAAGGATAGGGATGATCATATTTCGGCTGATACCGTCACTGCCGACTGCGTTGGACTGAATGGATAGTACGCTCTTCTTAACATCCTCAGCTGAAAAAATATTAAAGACAAAAGGTGAGAAATTAGGTGTTGGTAAAGAAGAAAGAAGTTGAACCGTGTTAGATTTAGTCAACACATCATAGTTGGACGAAGAAGAAAAGTGTAAATTTAAAGAATCGATGTCTAAATCATTGGGTACAGAGTTTTGTCGAGATTTGCCAATGCCTAGGGTTCTGGGAAATTTCCAGACCTTACCTGGGTCGCTATTCTCGACAGACTTATGGATGTGGTGATGTTGAGCGTCCCTACACACCTTGTTGCAGTGATTTCTGGAGTGGGCATATTTAGATTTAGTCCTATCATTTGGACAAGATTTGTATTAAGACTTAGCGGTTACTTTACGATGCATGGTTTTTCTGATATCATCAGTGAGCCACGGTGCAGGGAGATGTTTTATTTTGACAGATCTTAGCGGAGCATGGACATCGTAAAGAGCCGTCAAGTGAGTATTAAAAATACCTATTTTATCATCAGCTGAAACCGCATTATAGAGTGGGGTTCAATCTATATGACCAGCGTCTGTACAAAGTTTGTCCAAATTATTTAGGAGGGCGTAGTTTGTAGGATAAGAAAACAAGGTCATGATAAGAAAATGCATTAGCCGGGTACTGACCATGCTTAAAAACATTATTAGGAGAAGAGAGTAAAATAAGATCAAGAAGAGAAGGAGTGGAATTGGGAAAATTGTGAGTAGCATTTAAAGGAAGACTATGCAAATTGCTAGATTTAATTATGGATGTAAAGGCAGAAGAGCGGGAATTATTTTTAAGTAAACATGTATTGGAGTCACCCATAATTATTGTATAACTATAAAGCGGTGTCAGGTCTTCCAGGACTTTTTCAAAAGAAGAAAAATAGTTAATGCGTAAGGAAGGGTAATAGTAAGCTCCGAGTAGCAGTTTGGTGTGGGAAAGAAGGACTTCGACAAAAAGATGTTCACCGGCATTGGATGGCGGCGGTTCTGCAGACATATTAACAATAGAATAAGGAAAATGAGAACGTAGGTAAATCGCTACACCACCTCCAACACTACCAATCCGGTCGTTTCTAATGAGCACAAAGCCAGGCAGGGAATAAGAGATTGATGAAAGGCATGGTTTTAACCACGACTCGGATATTACTATTGCATGGATATTTTTGTTATCAAAGGACGCCAGCATACGTAGTTAATGTTCTAACTAAAGTGATCGACATAGCTCAACGGATTAGCAAACTGAAGTGGTAGTGGGCTGGTCATATCTGCCGTAGGGCCGATAACCGTTGCTGCTGGATGACACGGGTAAGCTGCTTGAGAGAGTGGTGGCTTTCCGTGTCATCCGGCATCTAGAGGGGGCTGGGCCTGGGCTCTCTGAGGCTCAGTACGGGTTCAGGGCGGGGCGGTCCACAATGGACGCCCTGCTCTGGCTTAAGGGGTGGACGCAGGCAGCGGTCCGTGATGGGGAAAAGGCGCTGGCTATTTCGCTCAACATAGCCAACGCCTTCAACAGCCTCCCGCACGCAACGATACAGGAGGCTCTCCGTTATCATGGAGTGCCCCTGTATTTGCAGAGGCTGTTGGCCGACTACCTCTAAGACCGCGTGGTCCTGGTGCAAGGACGCGATGGTTTGAGGCAACGTCGCGTCTCGTGCGGTGTTCCGCAGGGGTCGGTGCTGGGACCGCTCCTGTGGAACGTTGGCTACGACTGGGTGCTTCGCGGCACGCTTCCCGCAAGTGTGCGGGTTGCGTGCTACGTGGATGACACCCTAGTCGTGGCCAAGAGAAGGGACCTCGGGGAGGTGGTGCGATCGGCCGTAGTGGCTACAACACTTGTGGTCGGCCACATACGCGCTCTGGGGCTGGAGGTCGCCCTCTCCAAGACCGAGGCCCTACTGTTTCATGGGCCTCGGGGGGGACCCCCTCCAGGTACGCGGGTGTTATTGGACGGGGTCCCAGTCCGGCTTGGGACTCAGATGAAATATCTGGGTCTCATCCTGGACGGGAGGTGTGCTTTTGGGGCCCACTTTGCAGGGCTGGCCCCAAGAATCGTGGGGGCTGCCGCCTCTCTGGGAAGGCTGCTGCCGAATGTGGGCGGCCCAAGTGCCAACTGCCGACGGCTGTACTCTGAAGTCATCCGGAGTATGGCCATGTATGGGGCTCCCTTCTGGGTGGACGTTCTCAGTCGTGGCAACAAAACCCTGCTGCGACGTCCGCAACGGGTTGTAGCGACGAGGGCAATCCTTGGATACCGGACGGTGTCCTGGATGGCAGCGTGCGTGCTGGCCGGTGATCCCCCCTGGGAGCTCCAAGCGGAGATCCTCGCCGAAGTTTACTATTTCGTGGCGGCGAGGAGATCCCGAGGAGAGCCCCCAGCGTGGGAGGAGGTCGCACACATGCGGAGGCAGGCACAGAGCGCTCTGTTGCGGCGGTGGACGGAGGACCTGGCCCCTCCGGTCCCTGGACAGTGGACGGTGGATGCGGTCAGGCCGGTCCTTCGGAAGTGGGTGAGGCGGCGGTTCGGGTCGATGACCTTCCGATTGGTGCAGGTGCCTTCCGGGCATGAATGTTTCGGTAAGTACATGCACCAAATCGCGAGACGGGAGGCGACCCCTGCCTGCCACGAGTGTGGAGCGCCAGAGGATACGGTGCTCTACACGCTGGGGGTGTGTGACACATGGAGCCCGCAGTGGCACACGCTTTCAGGGGTCATAGGGTTGGATCTCTCTCTGCCGAGCGTGGTAAACGCCATGCTCGACAGCGAGAGATCGTGGCGGGCGGTGGTTTCCTTCTGCGAAGAGGTGATGACGCAGAAGGAGACCGCGGAGCGGGCCAGGGAGGACGACGCCTCTTCTGACCCGATCCAGCGCAGACGTACAGGAGGAAGGAGGAGGCGGTTTGCCGGCCTCCTTCCCTCTGACTCATAGTGGGGTCACTGGCCGAAGGTCGGGGGACTTTCGGCCGGCTTGCACGACCCCACACATCTGAGGGTGTCCTTGGTGAAAGAGGCCACCCCTCCTCATGCCGTGGCCGGGATGTTTTCATCCGGGCCTACCACCGGGGCAAGATAGTGATTACTAGCGCGACCCTATCTTGCCCTATCTCGGCGGAGGACTGCTCACCCCAGGTTTTTAGTGGGTATACTGCCCTTCTGGCAGTGACTCCCAAATAACCATCTCGCTTCCCCGGGTGAGTGGTATCCATAGAGGATTTTCCTAAGTAAAAAAAAAAATGGACCGTTAACCGTTGGGGTAGACAGGTTCTACAGTGAAGACCGCAAATCGGTAAACGTAGCGTGGAACACCTTGTGACCAGGTGGAGCGACGACATTTGCAAAGCAGTGGGCAGTGACTCGAAACAAAGAGTGAAAGATCGGGCTCAGTGGCGTGACTTGGGAGAGGCCTATGTCCAGCTGTGGACTGATACCGGCTGATTATGATAATGATGATATTTTACTGATTCTTATATGATACATAATGGTTCATATGTACTAGGCTTGTACTTTGTAATACATGTGGCATAGTGTATATTAAGCTACGCTTAGCTAGCGTGCTACCGCCATTTTTGGTCAACCAACACCAAAAAACATTCTTTGTCAAATCGTCACTTAATAAAAGGAGACAGTGGCCAAACGCTAGTCCATACTTTCTATAAGATATATATGAATACAAAATGCTTTGTTGTGAAATGTTTTCAGGCACAATTTTTGATTCGAAGCCCTACTTTTTTGCTTTAGTTAGAAAAACTGTAATATCAAAAGGGGAGTATTCCCAATTAATTCTGTACAATAAAAAAATATTAAGCATCTTATAACATCTTATATTAAGGTTATGTGTACATAAAAATATATTTTCGAACGTGATTTCAAAAATTTTGTGAGTAATAAATACCGACGAAGCCGTTTTTTTGGTTGGCAGAAGGAGCCTTCTATGATAACGTAACTGACAGGTACTAGCAATGAAAACTCAAATACATTTTTTTATAACTCATAGGCTTCCATTTGATCACTATCTCGCTTAGTGGTTATGTGGTCAAAGATAGTGAACACGGTAGACTTAGAATACTTTGAATCTCAAGGGCTGCGGGCTGCTGGGATACCGCATTATGGCGGCAGATTTTTTGCTTGATGGTGGTATGTTTTTTTTGGCAGCAAATCAGGCAGAACATGGATATGTGTTTCTACCATTTGTGGACGAGCACCATTAAATGCAGTAGAAAAATCCATAGATTAGTTTATTAGAGTACTTTCCTTATAGATATAGGTTAGTTTATTAGAGTACTGCTACATTATAGGCTCGACCCTAATCTGACGAAAGATACGTCGCGTATTGTCGCGGCAAAAGAACTTCAAATCTTACATAGTACATGGCCGATGATTAGTGAACGAACACACGCGGTACGTAACGCATCTTCCGTCAAATTTTGGTCAATATTTAGGATATAATAAACTGGCCAAGTGCAAGTCGGACTCGCACTCGTAGGGTTCCGTAACACAGTTAAATATTCCATAACTATGATTTTTCGCAACTACGAAATTAACTTTGTTTTTCATAGTGCTTGTATGAAAAACAAAGTTATCTTTACGGTCGCTATATCTCTAAAACTGCTGACTGTATCTCGTTCAAACCAATTTTCGTTGTTAGTTTTCATTGAGATCTACAGCATATATTTTTTTTAGATTTTTCACTCCCATACTTTACAAGTTAGAGGGGGGGGGGGCACATTTTACCACTTTAGACGCGCCTATCATTCAAATGATTGACTTTGAGTACAAATGATTTTAGGAACCTCAATGTTATTTTTGAAGACCTATCCATAGAGACCCCACCGGTATAGGTTTGAAGAAATTTATTTTTTTGTTTCAATTCTATGTATGGGGTGCCCCCCTTAAACTTTTATTTTTTTTATTTTTGTATAAAAATCGGAAAGCGGTTCACATAATACATCTACCTACCAAGTTTCAATTCTGTAGTTCTAACAGTTTCGGAATAAAATGGCTGTGACATACGGACGGACGGACAGACAGACAGACAGACAGACATGACGAATCTATAAAGGTTCCGTTTTTTGCCATTCGGCTACGGAACCCTAATAAAAATTATGTACATTTGCTCACTTTCAACCGACTTCCAAAATGGGTAGTGAAATAGTGGTCAAACGCTAGCCTATAAGATATAAAATAACCGGCAAAGTGCGTGTAGGGCCACGCGCAGTGTAGGGTTCCGTAGTAGCCTGTTATTCAATGCAAATCTTTACCCGTTATAAACAACCCAACCAGCAAAAACTACACTTAAAATAATCTCTAGACCACTGTTTTCTTGCTCTTATACCATTCTTATATCGTCGTATAAGCCTGGATTTGGGCACCATTTATAAGCGTAGTTTGTTTATATCTTTCTAATATCAGTCTAATTGAATGTTGTTTTCACTTAAATTATTCTTACCAAAACTAATTTAAGCGTACATAGGTTTAAATTGTTTTGACGTTAAGAGTCCTGTGAGCGTAAGAAAGTTTATTTTGATTTTACATAAGATCAAACACAATCGTAAAAAAACTTGGTGTAGTGTTTGTTTGAAAGTTACAACTAATTAAAAAAAAATCGAAAACAGTAAGGATAAAGGTGTTTAATAATTATATTGTAATAATCGTACCATTATTAACAAGTGTTTCGTTTTATGCTTTTCGATAAGTATTAGTATTGGAAAATATTATTTACTGTAAAGTAGACCCTAGTTTATGCTTCACAACTCGTGCGCTTCATCAATATATAGTATCTGGTATTCTTGTTTAATTATTTTAATTGTTAATTTGTATTTAAGTAATTTTATTAATTGTAATTAGCGACGCCATTAGTATTGCATTTATTAGAATCACTATAAGACTATTTTAAGCTCATTTAGATCATTCCAACATGACTCCATGTTGGAATAACTTAGAGATCCTTGAATTGACATAAAACATTTATTTTCATTTAAGAGTGAACGTTTGGGATGTGAAATGGTATTTTATGTGACCGCACTAAAATACTTTTGGTTAAATATATTAGTCAACATCAAATGTTACTCTCACAATTTTAGTCACAAATTCGATTTAAGATTAAACTTTCTTAAATTAGACTCGTTTTCTCTATTGTAAGTATGATGATTCAATATCACTCTAATACTGTGCCTATCCACTGCTGTTGATCTTATAATAGTTTTGAATAAGATCAATATTTACATGTTTTAAGTACTCTAATTAAATGCTGATATTAGTCTAACATTCTTACAATAGCATTTAGAAGATATGAAATAAAATTAAATGAGCTTAGAAAATGTGGATATGAGAGCTAATTTATCTCAAGTGTGATAAGTCTTAATAAATGCTTTTTTAGGAGAGTGTGGCTTACAACGGCTCTGTACATTTAAACTTATATGCATAATTAAGACAAGGTATTAAGATCAAGCGTATGAGAGCCTGTAACGGCTTGTCAGAGACTAATATAGGAGCGATAGCAATGACGAAAACAGATAAGAGACCAATATAACTAAAAGATATATAACGAAAAAACTATAAGATCAGAACTCTTATAAAGTGAGAAACGTAAGGCGATTTTGCTAGTTGGGAAGCAACTAGGTACTCCGTCTTTGTCACTTTAAAGGATTTATTCTAAGGATTTTGTATTTGGTACAAAATTATCCAACACCCAAATTCAACGACTATTACTGCTAAACGAATAAAGTTATCTTCGCGCTATTATCACGAATTTTCCCAGGTTTTTCAAGCCAGCAGTTTAGCTTTTAGAGGGGGGGGACGCCCTACACGAACAAATATGTGCACTTTAAAGTTTAATATTTCGTAAATGGAGCATTCAATCGAAAAATGGCATTAGCAACCCTGAAGTAACTTTAAAAGCCCTATTCAACGATACCTCACACGATGGGGTAGACGATGAAAAAAAAAAAACATCCCCACTTCTCATACAGGGGAGCTACCCTAAAAAAAAATATTCTTCACAATTAGCACTTTGTCGGCGTAATATATATTACATACCCCACAAAATTACAGCTTTCTAGTATTAACAATCTCTTAGCAAAACCTCCAGACAGACAGACAGACGGACATGACGAAACTATAAGGGTTCCTTGTCAGGACTACGGAACCCTAAAAAAGTGAAGGTTCTCAATTAAAAAGTCCACAAAAAAGTCTGTATTTACGCGATTACTCCGTCATTTGTGAAGCGATTCGAATAATTATTTTTTTTTAATTTGTAGTGTAAATTTTCAAAGTTCATCCCTTTGTAATTTAATCGAGACCTAAAAAGTATCTCCAGGGATATGGAGATAAACACTTTAAACCTAGTTGGTACTGAAAATGAATAGCGCGGCATTTGTAGTCGGTTTTTTTCGTTTTGTATCGTATTAAATCGAATTTGAATTCGATCTTACTTAAATTATTGAATTTCAGTTTGGTATAGTAGTTATAATAGAAAACATTGTGATTACATTATTTTATGATAGAGCAGTGATAGCGGATTTTCCGGGATTGTACGTGGATTAAGAGATTTTAGGGATGTGACACGACAAGGGTTGTTCAAGCCTGCCAGCTCACGATTACGTCATTACTTTGTAATTGTAACATCAGTTGTATTTAAAAGTTGACTACTATCTTATGTGTTTGTACTTCTTTACAAGTATAAATTAATTATAATGTTCAAATGTATTATGAAACAACCATGATTATAAATATTATGATAATATTAATTACTAAATTACGATTACACATACATACAATCACGCCTTTTTCCCGTTGTGGTAGGCAGAGACTACTTCTTTCCACATGCTACGATCCTGGCATACCTCCTTCGCTTCTTCCACTTTCGTGAGCGCCTTCAAACATGTTCGCCGATTATAGGTACTTTTGACTTGGCCTTTCTTTGTTACGATTACACCGTACACAAATTTTGTGGACTGTCTATATCATGACCACCAGTAGCTTTTTTTGTATTGACGCAAGCGTTTGACCACTATCTTGCTAGGTGGTAAACGATGATGTGATTGAAGATGGTGAACACGCTAGACCAAGAATACTCTGACTCTCGAGAGATGTGCGTCCGGGATATCGTAAGGTTGTGGCGGCAGGTTTTCTCCTTGATAGTGATGAGCTACTTTTTGGTAGAAAGTCAGGTGGAACATTGATATAATGCTCATGCCACCTGAGGACGAACACCCATGAATAAACATAGAAAAATCCATAGGTGCACGGCTAGGATTTGAACCAGTGACCTTCGGGTTAGAAGTCAAGGTATATCTATCCCTTAAGGTACGGACACACCGCAGCGTCCTGCGTGCGGGATCTAAGCGGCGATCAGATAGCGTAGTAGTATTTGTACCGAATGGTTCACACCAAACGCGATCATAAGACAATTGAAAAGTACTGAGATCGCTCCCGCAGATCGCAGGACGCCGCGGTGTGGCCGTTACCGTCCGACCTATATGCAATATAAATATCAATTTCACTTGTGCGGAGCCGAGGCGAGTTGCTAGTAACATATAAATAGGTAAACATTCAAAATATGTTATATCAATGTATTCATAGTTTTGTAATGGATCTTAACTGTTTCGTTGATTACTCATTACATGACAGCGGTTCTCAAAATTCTGCACGATGTTAATATGTAAATTTTGCAAGAGCAAATTTACAGTAGGTAAATATTACAAAAAGATGTTTATGTTGTTTTGATAAAAATACTAATTACTTACTGACCATTTACTTCATAGCAAACTACCTAGGTGCCTAATATTTTATTAAAATTCTAAACAAACAACATTACATTGAAATAAACTGGCCAAGTGCAAGTCGGACTCGCACTCGTAGGGTTCCGTACCACACCACAGTATTTTATAAAATTGAGTAAAAATACCACTATCATTTCTGGCCAGCAAAAAATAATAATTATTAAACATTTTATTTTTTATAGCGCCATCTAACGTCTAACAAAGGTATTAGGTATCGGCATTTATCTATGGACGTTCACCAAAGCGTTCATAGATGGTTAAAACACGTTTCTAGTATGGGAACCCCCTATTATTTTTAAACTTTATTCTGTTTTTAGTATTTGTTGTTATAGTGGCAACAGAAATAAATCATCTGTGAAAATTTCAGCTGTCTAACTATAACGGTTCATGAGATACAGCCTTGTGACAGACAGACAGACAGACAGACAGACGGATAGCGGAGTCTTAGTAATAGGGTCCCGTTTTACCCTTTGGGTACGGAACCCTAACAACAAATTAATATGGTACTCTGTCAATGGAATACCTATTTAATTAAAACTTAATTAGTAAGTATTGAAACACACAAAAAATTTAAAGCACTAATGCTATTGAGGAACGTAGAACACTAATTAATCCGTCGCGAACTTGAAATCGTTTCGTCACTTTCCTAAGACTTCTTGTGGGGGCGTCAGACAGATTAAGAAACGCTGTGTACTATATCAGTTACGACCCCTTGTCAGCCACTTAGTCGTCGATTAATTAGTTCATTACCTGAACGATCGTGGTTCATTAAACTGATAACTTGTAGGTATTCAGGAAACCATTTTGATAACAAGCCGTGGTGTAATAATTTGTTCAATAAATGTTCTCAAGGTACTAATGATATTTGCTGTTTACATTTCTTTGTTGTTTTTGTGTTAACACAAAAATAATTTAAATATCGAAATACATGTTATATGACCATATCTTCACTTTTTAATTGAAGTGATACGACTAGATTGTTTTTTAATTACGTTTTTACCTGATTATATAATTTATTGTCGCTCAGCTATTGCGCTCTGCAATGCTTACGGTTTGCTGGGATAAATCATATTAATCTTTTAATTCTTTTTATCTTGATTAGGGTTATCTCTTTTCTATCTATATCTATTCCAAATATCATTGTTTGTTCAGTTATTTCAACTTTATTAAGTTATTATTATTAAGTCTGAATTGCACCATCTTACTTATCTTACAAACGTCAAAAATCTGTCAAAATCCATATAAAACACCGGTTAATAGTTATAGTTTCGGTTAAAATAAGATAGTGCAAGTCAGCTTTAGTCTTTATTCATAATAAAACTATAATTATCATAGATCACCTCCTATCAGGTTAGATCACCTCTTAGAGAATAAAATACCTGCTTTAAATTTGTTTGTAAAAGTCTAAAAATTCATGGAGATGCAGGGGAGATTTTATTTATATCCCATGCAGTAACGCGCTTCATTGCGTCATGTCTCTGCCTTCATTATTCACATCCTAATTATAGCATTTCTGTTTTTAGGTACAATAATCACGTCACCGGCAGGTCACCTACGTCACGTCACGTCGCCAACAGAAATAGGTGAATTTTTAACTTGGTTAAAAAGTGCCATTTTCCGTGCGGCAGCACCATCAATTATTTAACATCGGTCGGGGTACAACAGCGATAAATAAATGCTAGCCCACGAAAACAGAACAAATCCACAGAAGTTAATTCGGCCCCGTAATATCCTCGAAATAATTACCTGATACATTACCGAATATATCACGATTTACTACGGTAACTATAGGTTATTAAAGGCAAATATATCGTTCGATTGCAAATTATCAACGTGAATTATTGTCCGATGTCTAAAAGAACGATTTATACGCAATACCGCATTGGAGTTATTGAAATATACGTCCCAAAAGACAATGTCCCGATGTGGTGATGCATTCAAAGGAGATTATGCCCTATAAAACAGCGAGACGGCTTAGATTTGTACAAACGATGTGATCAGCAATGGAAAAACAACAAAAATGGGTATTACAGTAATATTCAAATAAGAGACAGAGCGAAATAGGAATGAGTCGTTTCACATTGAGGCATAAATCGTACAAATGGTATTTGCATGTATTGAGTACGTATTCATCGTGGTTGTTTGAAGCATTATTTCGTTTCGATTTAAAAGTATGAGATATCGAGATGATAAAAGCAATATGAATAGATCATTTTTTTTGAATCGAAACACGAGAGTATAAACTGATAAATGTGCGAATATGTGGGATTTTTTGGGGTTAAGGGCATCTTGTTGTGTAACGTTGTATAACGTGGCCTTGTGTTCTTTGGATGTACTAGATGGGTAATCACTGATTCGATAGAAAAATGGATAGTAACTCTTTATTGTAGGTGCACCACAACTTACAAGATGTGTATACAAACATAAAATACTAACTATAATATAAACCGTACAATGGGCGGTCTTATCGCTAAAAGAGCGATATCTTCCAGACAACCTTTCGATCTAAAAAGCTGACATGTTTTCAATTGGTTTAGCAAGTTCCTGCAAGATCTTCAGTGCCAGCTGATTTAGAAGATATATGTGTGGACTGAACTTCTTAGTCAACTTAGTCGGTTGCCATCTGTATATCAATTCCAGACAAAAATGATTTTATCCCAGTACTCTTAGTACGAGTTTTCATCGTAAACGCTTTTGACAGATCTCACATAGTTTTCGACTTATTCTGGCTCCCTGATTGGTCTAAATTTAGTTAAGTGTAGTAACCACAAGAGGCGCTGTACTGTTTTTCATACAAAATTTGTTCGATATACGATATCGAGATTGGTATGAAAACTCGTACTAAGGGTACAGACCGCATCGTCACTTATTCTCTGGTAAATTCAGACTTCAGAAATTAAATAATATTTCGTTTTGTAAGCAATGAAGTTTAATTATGTGTAAGTTTCATTTATTCTGTACCTACCTATCCATTTTACCATTTGCCCTTGCGTCTCAGTCCTTGTTTGAACTCTCGGTATCAAATAACTTTGAATTTCAAATGCAATTATATTAAAAGTTTCGTGTCTCTCTATGCTAATCGCTTTTCGTCTAGCATTTGCGTGAGCTAAACTAATAAGCATTTTTTACGTTGGGATTCTGATCTGACCCATATATTCATTCGAAATTGTATTTTTAAAAGAACGATATGTGTCATCCACATAATTTTTAGATTTTTTTTATTTAACTACGTAGATAAAATCCCCACAAAAAGATTGTGGATCTTGAATTTTTCCATAACCTAAAACGATAGTCCACAGCCATCTCCACGGCTGTCAATCTTCAACCGAAATCTTCGAACGCGTCACGAGTACAAAGAAATAATATTTTATTCACAGCACCTCATCACTCATACGTGCAATAACAATTTCTGTTGTACCAATGGGAAGGGAAAGCGGGGAATAAATCCAATTTGTACCGGCATATATCATGGTCAGAGCGCAGCTTACGATTTATTCAGAACTAGCATGTCTCTCGCGGCTATGCTCACATAGCTCACATAAATTGAGAGTTTTCCGTTGCAATGTCGGTATTAAATCACAGAATAAATGCTAAGTGCCTGTACCTCAGTGACACTAGTGGTATTATCATTATCACCTTGTTTGTCCCCTGCTGGACCTAGATCTCTCAATTGGTGGCCATTAGCACGATTCTCGGCTGCTCTTATGCAGCTTCTGAGAACCAACTTGCGAAGAATATCGCTTCACTTAGTAATCCAGTGAGTCCTGAGGGCGTCCTACGCTTCACTCGCCAATCCATTCAAGAACATTTTTTTTTATTTATTTACTTTTTTATACTATATTGCTAAGCACTTGACCTGTCTTACCTATTATAGCACCTGGTGTTAAGTGAAACTAACTAATGAACTCGTTTACCGGTTCTTCGGCTGATATGGCCAGCCCACTACCATATTATTTTGTTCTTAAATATAGTTTCCCAAATGAATTGTTGAACAGTGGTTAACATTGCCCAAAACGGCCACTTAATTTTGTCGCAATAGGTTGAGGTGACATTATCTAGACAGAAGCTAGCTTAGAAGTAGTAAGCGGCAATATCTGCAGAGTAGCTGGCAACGCGTGGATTTCAAACCATAGTTTTATAACCGACTTCAAAAAAGGAGGTGCTTCTCAATTTGTCGGAAAAAAATATATTTATGTGTTTCGATCAGTCACTGGACTGATTTGAAGTATTCTTTTTGTTTGAAGAGGTATACTTCTCAGGTAGTCTTATTGAAATACGAGTATCATCAAGATCTGATGAGTATCTACAGATATGTGGAGATAAAACACGTCAAACAAAAAAAACTTTGCACTGAAAATGACTAGCGCGGCATTAGAAGTCGATGCTTTATTTTTTTTAAATCTTAATTATTATTAATATTAATTCAAAGTGGCATCAACGTGCATAATGGTGACCTAGAGGAATATTGCAGGTTTACAATAATTAGAGTTTTAATGGTTGGACTTGGTAGATAGTAATATTGTATTTATTATGAGATCAAGCTTTTCTAGATCCTTTTAGGAATAGTGATATTTTTAAGTTGCTTATATTTGCGGCTCTAAAAATAAAAGCTTGCTTATAACATATTTTCTTTATTCTTCAATTAAAACATGTTTATATTTAAGTATGCGTTTGTTAGTAAATATCAGTAACCACTCACGGTATATGTTATGATACTTTATATATGTCAACTGTAAATATAGAATGTAGCAAATAGTTGCAGCAAATTGCTTTACACTTGTGTCCTGGCACGCAGCCCACTTCAATCCAATCTCGTCAGATGCAGCCGCGATGAAAATGTGTTGAGGCTAGCGATGACATCGCTCATGTGTGTTATAAACGGGTATATAACGGACGTATAGCAGAGATCTGTCATTTCCACTGCACTGGAGCAAATCATTTGCAAACATTATTCTGGGACTGACTGCCAGAAGTGAATGATTGCCGTCCTAACCTCTTGTAATAGACTTTAAATAAATTATAAATAAAAAATATTTTTAAAAACAAGCTTTTATCTGGGACAATGAACTAAAATGTTAAAAATAAATTCTAGTTAGTATTTGGCGTGTAGGTACTTTACTAGTAGTAGTAGGTACTTACCTATATTCTTCAAAGCTTGAAGCACTACCCGTTTTTCAGGCTAGGTAATTTCCATACTTCAGTGCCTCAAGCTTTTAAAAATAAAGGTACCTACACGCCTAATACTTACTAGAATTTATTTTTAACATTTTAGTTCATTGTCCTAGATAAAAGCTTGTTTTTAAAAATATTTTTTATTTATAATTTATTTTTAACTTCTTAGTAGGTAGGTATAGATACCGACTACCTACCTACTACCTAAGTATTTAAGAGAAGGCATGATGTTTTAAAATATTCTATGGGTATTTGATGTGATTATTATGGGTAAAGTGCTTTTCGCGGAAAATCAATCGACTCGGTGGGGCTATGTTGCTTTATAACAGAAATGCCATGGCCCCCTTACAGCTTCAACATCAGATCCTGGCTATCATCTAAGTGTTAAGTGCTCCTCAAGACGAATTATTAATTTGAGCCCAAACTCACTGGGGTTACGTTATTTTATCACAGAGATGCCGTGACTACCTTCCAGCTTCATCACCAGTCGCTAAATATCATCTAGGTGTAAAGTTATCTTCAAGACGAATCAATCGAGGCCAAACTCGGTAGAGTTACGTTGATTAATCACAGAGATGCCGTGGCCACCTTCCAGCTTCATCATCAGACCCTGGATATTATCTAGGCGTAAAGTTCTCTTCAAGACAAATCAATAGAGCCCAAAATCGGTGGGGTTATGTTGTTTTATCACAGAGATGCCGTGGCCACCTTCCGTTTCCATCATCAGACCAGCTTCATGGTACTATATCATTGTATTGTCACCAAAGATACATAAGAACATTAAATTTGAGTCCAATCGGACATCGGTAAGTGGGTCTAATTTAGCTTCCAAGATTCCACCCGAACATACATAGTTACATACATACATACATACGTACATATATTGCAAGTTAAATAAAAGCTTGTAAAAAGGAAGGGGTATTCAATTCATCTGTGTTTTTGTGCATGTTACTTGCTTTTTTCATAAACAGGGTAGATAGATAGATAAACTCTTTATTTGCACACCAAAAGAACAGAAACAATATTAAAAGATAAACTCCAAACTGTTTCAGGGGTTGAATAGATTTTATCACGATGTCATGAGTATGATCAAATATTATATAATAGAAATAGGCACCACAATTGCTACTGAAAAAAATTGTGCTATTGTAAAGTCAGTTTTTTACTTTTCTAAATGATATGATTGTGAACACTTGGGCTATTTTTAACGGTTGCTTATCTCAAAAGGTAAAATTGAACCTTTATAGGATCACTTTGTTGTACGTCTATCTGTCTGTCCGTATGCTGTCTGTCTGTGTGTCCGCCAGTCTGTCTGTCCGTCTGTCAAGGACCGTTTTTCTCAGAAACACTTAGAGATATTGAATTAAAACTTACCCAAGTATATCAAATACTCGGGTCCACGATATCTTTCAGCAGCTTCGAGCATTTACCAATGGAGATGTTAACGTTGTAATCCGCAAACATTTTTTTCTGCCGATATTTATGTGGGACGAAGTAAACACGCATTGCACACATACAAATCACTCACTTTAACGATCCCGCACACTAGCTTGAAACACGGACACAGTATTAAAAATACAGCTTAGTTACGCACGCTTATATGGCCAAAAATGGCTATATGGCCAGCAGAGGGGTACGCCTTGCGTTAACATCTCAATTGGTAAATGCTCGAAGTTCAGCAGTGAAGAAATTAAACTTGTAAGACAACACAATTAAAAGATATGCAATTTTACAAGGGAATCAAAAGCTATTGGCACGAAACAAGGTCTTACAGCATTTATAAATAAAAAATCTACAAACCGTAGATATGGAGTTTAATGACAAAAATAACTAATGAACTATTACAAACATATTTCTTGCGGTTAGTGCATTAACCGTGTCTAGGCATCCGTCTGAACTGCAAAGTTAAGTTTGTCCATTAACCTAGTTTGAGAAGTTGCTACGGAAACCTCGGTGGGCGAGTCCAACATGCACTTGGCCGGTTTTTTATATCTGTTATATATATCTATTGGCAAGTTGCTTTTATTTTTCAGTAAGCAATAAAATCCACGACCAGCAAAGTAGAGTAACGTGTAGCGTAAAGAAAGAAATAGTGTTCTTTCATTATTTTTATTATATTTTCGTTAGTTAGTTAGTTACACCATTAATGTCTGTTGCAACTTTGAGACAATTCACTTATTTTCCAACAAATCATTTGTTTAGTTAGATAGATAATATTAACGATTACGTTTTGTCCAGGTGTGGACAGTGGACAAGTGGATAATGGTAAAGAAAGATGATGATTATAATTAAAAATTATAATTTTTAATTCACAGCAATTTCGCGACTTGTGAAACATTACACGCTATTTAATATGCTTCTGAAGCTTTCGTTGTTTTACAAACTGTTTTCTTCCAATCAATAACCAACTCATTGGTATTTGGACTAGCCGTATAAATAGTAGCAATGTACCTACGAAGTAAACATCCAACAATGCCCAGACCCTTACATTGTTCGGATATTGAATAACAAGGACATATAACATCATGGAAGAAACACTTATCTTGTAAAATTATTCTAAAGTAGGCAGATCATTTTTCAGGCTATATATACTCGTAGTATCGTGATTATAGTGAGTTAGAAACATGGTTGATATAAAGTACTGACTATTTATATTTACTACAATGGGTTGTCTACAGCCTCGACCTAGGTTTCGTGCATTTTTCCGATGCACCTCATATATCATATATACACTTTACTCAGCAAGATCGCAAAAATAAGTTACACTAAAGCTTACACTTAATATCGACATCTTCTACTAGTAGTTATTTACGTAATCTTATTATCTAGTAAGAGACTGCTCACTTGTTGTATACGTACACGTACACCACTAAATTTTTAAATACCAAAATAATTTTAAAGGCAGCTGCAGGAGTGCTTGCTACCCGTGATAAATGATATCAGGTTTTATTTGCACTTAGTATTCATCAAAGTTACTGAGGTTTTCACGGGAAATGCAATTTTTCTATTCTACCTACTTAGATATTAAGTTCAGTAACAGTGACAGATAAACACATTAGATTTTTTTTGTAATTAGAATTTTAGTGATGTAACTGGTTATAAAAATAATGCACTGGGAAATAATCGACTAGTTATGGCTTCGCAGAGCGTCGTCTTGAAGTGTATTATTAACCGCCGGGTACTGTCAGTAGTTGATTTTAACTATATAATTTCAGTATTTCAGTTGCACTAATTTGTCATCATGAATTCAAAAGCCATGAGACAGCTTACATTTATGTTTCTCCAATTGCACGACACTGAGCACTGAGTCTGTTGTACTAATCTAGATCTTGCCAGCCATCTTGCCAAGATTATCGCTCCATCTAGTCTGAAGGCTTGCTACGTTTGCGTTAACGCGATCTCCAATCAAGAACTCAATGTGTTGACACGTTATCTACCATGAAAATCGCTTGGTTACAATTTGATTAATTATGAATATAATAGATTTATAGCTCAAGGTAAGTAGTATAACACAAAATTGTAGGCGTACATTATGTCAACTTTTGTAGTAGGTAACAGATTAGTTCATTCGATAAAAAAAGTAAAAACAGTAAGTCGTCGTGTTGCATACATAAATACCCCTACTATAAATATATTTTTAATGTCTGATGACAAGAACTTGAGCGCTATCTCATCTAATGTTAAATTAAGATGCGGTCTAAGATGGCGGATTGGCGGCACTGAGATTTATGTGGCGGTGCTGGACAAGTGAGCTTAGATTAGACCAATCCTAAGAGAGCAACTATCTAAATCAGTTACCGATCTCTGTTTATGTAATTACATTTATTTAGATAGCGTTCATTATACTGGTTAAGAGTAATTTCGAATGTGGAGTCACCTTCAAGAACAATACAACCTAGGCGATGAAATAGATGATGTGGCAGAACCTGAACTCGATACAATATTCAGTTCAAGTGACTTTCACAGTGCTGCAATGGATTTTGTTATTGGGTTGAGTGATATTAGATTTTAGATTTTAAATTATGTCGTATTTAAATTTATCCTATGTCAAACAAGTGTATTGCTTTTACTTTTAAATTGTTAGTTTTAAAAAAATAAAAATTAAATTTAGAGATAGATATAATTATATTCAAGATTAGATTAGGTAAGTGAATTGGGAAACTGTAATTCTTATCCTAATTGTTGTGAAATAAATAAATAAATAAAATAAATAAATATTTGGTGAGCAAGCTTTTTGAGTGGTTATTTGTATCACACAGTCCAAACATTCAAGTTTCTCTTCAATAGCTTAATGCTTTAATATACTGAGTGAGTTATGTATATTATCTAAAGTTGTGTTGCTTATCTTTGAAAAAAAAAACAAAATGATGGGTTGCAGTGGTATTTTATTTAAATGTACAAAATCTAGGTTTATAATATGTTATTAAACAATCCCCGTTGTAGCGTGTCAAGCCATTATAAAGCTATAAAAATATAATTACGGAATAGCACGAATAAATTACTTCAAATTTAATTAAGTAGGTGAACTCTGTTTTCGAAACCATTTTATCGTTCTGTTACGGCGTTTTTCGACGATCGCATAGTGTTAAATTCATTAATCGCTAGTTTTGCAACAAAAAAACGTAACTAGCTTGGCGGTATAATTAATCTAGCAGTTTTTTTTTGATAAAATTTATTTACTAATATTTTAGCATGGTTTCAATTTATGTGTATTTGTTACTGTTATGAGCTCTGTCAACTGTTTAAAACCTGTTATTAATCTATAAAACACGTTAAATTAGAGCTTTATTTTAATCAGCAATATTAATTTTAAATTGTTATCTACACGTTATTGATTAAGTGAACAACAAAATGTTAAATATATTTATTGCTATGAGTAGTTAGATTTCTTTAATTTAAATTTAATATAAGAGACAGATGAGTGTATCATCTGGTTTAGTTTGACCCATCATAAATAATAGTCCAAGTCTATTCCAGTATCTCTACAACGAACCGTCCGAGTTGTTAGTGAAGTTCCGAAGACAAATAGAATATAAAGCAGAGGCTTGCGTGTGCGTGGCCTATCAATCATCCGAGATGAGAGTGCGGACGGTGGCCCTACAGCTCTCGCACTCGACAACTCATCCCACTTCAGATTTCAAGAGAAGGAAAAGGAAACATGTTATTTTTATTTTCCGAGCAAATATATGTACTCGACGAGTACGTTGATACTAATCCGCCTTACAAAGTTTAATGATGGTCAAATATCGCAAGCTTTGACTTGACTCGTGACTTGACTGACATAATCCTTTTTTGAATTATCATATTAGGCTAGCGTTTAGTACGGACACACCGCGGCGTCCTGCGTGCGCGATCTAGGCGGCGACCAGATAGCGCAGTAGTATATGTATCGACTGGTTCACACGAAACGCGTTCAGAAAACAATTGAAATGTACTGAGATCGCGCCCGCAGATCGAAGGACGCTGCGGTGTGTCCGTACCTTTAGCGCGACCACTATCTCACGTGTTGGTAAGTGATGATACAGTCGAGGATGGTGGCACGATAGGCCCAGAACGAAAAATCCTTAGATGGCAGTAGTAACCATGACATGAATGCGTTTTTTCTGTTATAATTAAAATACACATTGTGTTCGCTACCCGCAAGAGCTAACTTCACGTGATGCTTTGAAACATACCTAAAAAACAATTATCATGACAAAAATCTACCTAATATCATACTAGAAAATCTTGCCTTGAGAATTGATACTCGTACGTTCTAGGAGTAGTGTGAAAGAGTATTTATTACCAAATTAACAGGACAAACTCCACCTACAACTAGTGATTGTACCGAAAGCAGACATGATGACGTCATTAATCCCGATCTAACGGCCACTGAAATGCGGATGGCTACGTCACGAGCCATTTGCAGAATTACTGTTAGTGTAGAAATTAACATAGTCCATATAGAACCTACAGGTCATTGAAGCATTGCAGTAGGAATGAACTAGAAAGAAAACTACTACACTACTATAGAGTGATGCATCAAATGATTCCAATAAGTGCATCAGCTTAGCAGTGAATATTTAAATTACTAATTATTAATCTATCAAATATAAAACCCTTTTTTTAATTGTATATTATGCCCGTTATAGACTTTGAAACCATCCGACCGATGTGCCCCGGTTTTATTAGAAAAGCAATAATGCAAAGATGGTTTTACACCGATAAAACAACGCATTAGGCACATTCGGTTACATTTCTTTTTTAGCGTAGTAGCACACGCCGGGTATCCACTAGTAGTCTATAGCAAACCGTATTAAAGTGTAAAAATATTCATAAAATAGTGATGTGACGGTGTCTCACAGTTAAAACATCTGTGCAGGTTCGTTGCGTTAGGAGATTTATTCGGTCTCTTGCAACTTGACTTTCGTATTGTGCGGCGACTAAAATCGTGTTGTTTCACCCTGTGCGGGAGGCCCTGACATCTATAGTTCTTTGTGTATGATTAAGACAAATATAAATATTTTATCATTGGTTTTGAGAAAGATATAAATTATTTTCAAACGGTTGTTTTAGGAGACTGATTAGGTCTCATACGCACCACAGTATAGTTTAGTTTGGAGATCTATTAGGTCTCCAACGGACCAGCTGAATTTCTTTGAAAATGATGTCGCAGTGACCGTGTTAAATTTCATCGGTTTCTAATCGAGTCTGATATTCTATTACGAATGTATTTGCTAGAAAAACTATATTTTTGTTTGGCATTATATGTCTGACAACTATCTGAACTTTGCATGGAACCGATGAAAGAGGCCCGTATACTCGTAATAGCTTTTCCTTCTGCTGGGTTAAGTTGTCGACCGATAGCGAAGTTCCGACGTGGGAGGCTCCTCCGCGTGTCCTTCTGATATTTATCAGAGGGCACAGTGTGACGGGGCAAGGCGCGGTGGTGGGAGCCGCCCGGTGGTGAGTCTGAGCATAATGCTCAGACCAAGTGGCGGGGCCGGTAACGGCTGCAAGAGGGCTTCTCGTATGCTTTTGACATGCGAGCCGGTGGACGGTGTGCAAGTAGCGGTAGTTGCCCTTCGCACACCTGTCATGTGAGGGATAGAGGGTGTGGTGAGTTTGAGGAGAATATGAGCCACACTCCTCTTAGGCTGTGAGTCCGACTTACTAGGGCCGAGTGGGGGGGCCGGTGACGGTCGTAGAGTGGAATCTCGTATGCCACTAGCACTGGCAAGCGAGTCGAACAGCGGACAGTCTGCGAGTAGGGGTATTTGCTCTTCGCACACCTATCATCAGAGGGACGGAGGGTGTGGTAAGTTTGACGAGAAGAAGAGCCATACTCCTCTGTCATGGTGGGGTAACTGTTGGAGAGTCGGGGGACTCTCCAACGGCTTGCACTCCCCACATGACGGTTGAGGAATGACTTTGGTGAGCAAGGTCAGCCGTCTGCAGCGGCAATGCCCATTTAAGTCTTCCACCGGGACAAGTTGGTGAATGCTAGCGCAACCCCAGCTTGTTCGACCACGGTGGATGACGGCTCACCCCAGGTGTTTAGTGCGGTATCCCGCCTTTCAGGCAGCGTGTCCCACATAAAGGATTTTCGGAGTCAAAAAAAAAAACAAAAAATGGGACATCTCCTGGATCTCTCTCTGCATCTGCAGAATACTTAACTCCTTACTAACTTATAGCAGAGATGTTCAGTTTGGGTTAATTACAATGGTCTCAACGAACAGATTAGACATAGATTAGTGGGGGGTGGTTTTCAATTTTTAATTTTAATATTATATATAAATGTATTGATTGTGAATACGTAAAACCAACGGATATATATTACAGTCGTACTTTAAAGCTTCGTTAAACTAGCGTTCAATAAATTCACCGTAAAAGAGACATTAAGACGTACGTGAGAGTCAGCAAATGAATTTAAACCTGGGAATAAGAAGCTAAAGAGCGCGGCACTATGTTCAAATTAGAACATCCGTTTTAGGGCGAGCGATTGCGCTTAATTAAATCTTTAGCCATTTTTTTTTTTCATTTAGAAGCTTTTATGTAAACTGTTCACATACGGATCGGTTAACACTGAAGAAAACTTGCACTTGGTGTTCGTACAAAAAAAAAAGTGTCACAATCACGAAAGAGGCGACAGGTGCGTGATGGCTTATATTATCTTGTTTTCAAAAAATTTTCGAAATATTAACAGCATCAAAACCATACCATATTAAAGTATGACAATACTTTATATCGGTCGGATGACAATCTAACCTACACACATTATAGAAATAGGTTAAAATTTACTTCTAAGTTTTGATTACATTGTTTGTTTGTTAGTTAGCAAAAGTGATGCCAGTAAAATCTTATAAAAACATATAACTACATGTATAACGCTACGATATTTTCAAACTATCCGTGGGTATTTAAAAGCATCTGATGCCTACATAAAAGTCCACCAGATCATTAATACGGAGTGCTCTATGTATTATAATAATGATACACAAGTTTCAATCTAGAGCGCGGCCTATACACTGTCACAGTTTTTAATGAATGCAGCTTCATTTAATGAATAGAAAAGAGTTCTGTTTCTCTATTTACATGCAAAGTTTTTATATTTTTCATACGATTTGCCAGCGTCATTCATTTCCTCAGTTAAAGTATGAAAATTGTTATAACATTATCAGTAACTCGAAGTTCTTAAATTATGAAATCAAAGGGTGCGTCAGATTCAAAATCTTTTCACCGGCCGGCTTTTCACAGTGGCCCTCCGATGAAGAAAAAAAAACATCGTAAATAAACCCCCAACCCTCGGATGGTAGTAGGACACTATCTAGTGTCCGCCTGGCTAGCTACTATCCTCAAGTTAGAAAGTCTGTCGCCAAACATCTAATGTGTTCCGGCAGCTATCCTTTAGAGCCTATTCCCATTCCAGGCCAAGCGTGCTACAATCCTGGACCACATCATCTGTTACCAACATGTGAGATAGTGGTCGTAGCATACCATATGATATAAAAGAAATAAAAATTTAACAGTAACTAACACAAGTAAGTAATCAGTCGGGGGTAACCACCCCGACTGATCTGTGTGTAATATGTTCTTTGAGATTACTATCTCACCTAGCAACCTTAAGAAATGAATATAGAGTTAACTTTATTTAAAATGTACTCAATTAACTAGTCTAATATCAAAGGAACAGCTTCACTGTAAATAGATATGTAAATACTAGACTCAAAAGGCAGATATGAACAGTGGTTGCGCTTAGGCAAGCAACTGCGCGGAAATTATTATCTACCCACGAATATCCGCTAGAAGTTTTAAAATATAGTATATGTAACATTTTCTGACAGTGTTTTCAATTATTACCCGCGACATAAAAAGAGGTGTGTTAAAAGTTTGACGAGTGTATCTGCGTATCTTTGTATCTGTGATGTGTGTTTGTTTGGGGCATTGTAGCTCCCATTCTAGCGTTTTGCCTCCACATTTGTCATCAAACCAACAGGGATTAGAACTCCTTGCCTGAGTCTATGTTTCCGGAAAGGTACCATCTGGGGCTCTTCAAGTCGCGAGTGAATATCTTCAAGCCAAGCGTGCTACATCGTCCACCACATCGTCACTTAACATCAGGTGAGATAGTGGTCAAACGCTTGAAGAAGAAAAAAAACTGGCCAAGTGCACGTCGGACTTGCACTCGTAGGGTTCCGATTCCGTACCACACTACAATATTTTATAAAATCGAGCAAAACATGCTGATAGAAATCACGTTTCTTGTAATAAAATGATAAATGGATCTAGCTAAGTTTTTCATTTCCAGAAAATGTTGTTTTATCCCTGTTTTCAGGTAATGAAAAAACTCCTACAATATAATTAGAATATGAAGGTAAATTTCGCCATTGCTACATTGTTACGATAGCTCGGTAGGAGATCGATCGGATAGCGATCAGAAGGAACCCGGTTCGAGTCCAGACACAATTTACAAAAAAATAAAAATAAATTGCAAGCAAAGCTCGGTCATCCAGATATTACTATTTTATATTACCGTGTCAATTCCAAACAATTATTAAAACAGGAGCCGCGTGCTTATTCAGTACAACGCCATCTTACGAACACTAACGCCAACTAAGTGAAAGTTAACACATAGGTAATTTATGTAATTAATACAGTCAAACATTCATAGATGGCGTTGTAGTAAAATGCCGATAAACACGTGTCATTTACTGTGACCCCCTTTAATTTTTAACTTTATTCTGTTTTTAGTATTTGTTGTTATAGCGGCAACAGAAATACATCATCTGTGAAAATTTCAATTGTCTAACTATCTCGGTTCATGATATACAGCCTGGTGACAGACGAACAGACAGACAGACAGACAGACAGACAGACAGACAGACAGACAGACAGACAGACAGACAGACGGACAGCGGAGTCTCAGTAATAGGGTTCCGTTGGTACCCTTTGGGTTCGGAACCTTAAAAAGTAACTAACTAATTAAAGAAATATAGTTTTAGGGTTCCGTACCCAAAGGAACCCTGTTACTGAGATTTTGCTGTCCGTCCGTCCGTCTGTCCGCCTTTCACAGAACTGTATCGCCTTAACCGTAATAGGTAGATACTTAAAATTTTCACGAAATATGTATTTCTGTGGGGAATTTAATAACAAATACTAAAAGCAAAATAAAATAAAATATTAAAAGGGGTCCCACAAAAAAAACGCGTTTTGCTGGTATGATAAACCATACTAAATAGAGACTTGATATGTTCGCTATGACAACATGTACTAAAAACAAAATAAAGTTAAAAATAAAAAGAGGTAACCCCAAAAAACCCCAACAAGAAACCTGTTTTTTCAGGCGTTTTATGCTCGATCTTAAGGTGCGTACAGACTATGTAACATAACATGTTATACAACATGGTGAGATAACATGTTTCAGATAATGTAGACACTCATAAAACATGTTACAATAACAACGCAAAACAGTCGTCAAAGCACCGCTTCGCTTTTCGGCAGAAGTCAAAGCGGCCCGCTTCCATCGGCAAATCACGTGTACACGGTAAGGCGCGGTATATACAGAAGAAACGTGGCGCGGTCGGATGGCGGAGGTGGATAGTCAAAGTAACGCAATATAAACCTTATAGTGCGCAATATAGAGTCATTTTTGGCTTAAGGATAATTGCGCCCGGTTCTTTAAAACGTTAACCGATCATGCCAGAGGCTAAAATAAAAGCCAATACTGCCAAAATGGCGGGAACCGGCCACATATACACACACACTAGCCACATCGCGCGACGCGTTTCCGCCACTTCAGTATAATTTACGAAGTGACGTGACAAAAGTTGGCGCTCGCCACAAGCCCTCGTCACGTCTCTTCTGTATAAGCCGCGCCTTATATTCGCAAAACAGTCGTCAAAGCGCCGCTTCGCCTTTCGCGGGCAGGTTCAAAAGAGGCCGCGTCCATCGTCTAAACACGTGTACACCACTGAATAGGCTTGGGCTAACTATATCTAACAGAGGAGTGGGTATATCGTATAACATTTCATGTAAGGATATATATCCGCTTAGTATATCCGCTTAATATATCCGCTTAGTATAACTGCTTTGTATGTCCGGTATATCCATGTGAGATGTGTTTCAGACTTTGCAGATAAACTCACTTAAAAATACAAATTATATCGATTAGTATATCCCATATCCAAAATAAAGCATATCCGCATTTCATAATCGATATTATCTAACATTATTAGACCGTATCTGTTGTGTTTTTGCATTCTTTTTGTACCAGTTATTAGTAAAGATGTGATCCAAAATAATGATATCGCAAGGTTGCCTAGAAAATACCTATTCACTTACGGCTTGACTTTTTAATCGATTTCACTTTTTTTTTTGTGTTTCATCAAGATATACCGGATATATGGGATATATGAGTATTAAGGTTTTGGGAAGTGGAATGAAGGATATATATTCGCTTGGGGATATATCCGAAGATATAGTTGTGTCCGGAGTTACCTAAGCCTACTAACCGAAAAACGACAAACGATAATTGTTAAATAACATTGTTATTCTAATGTGTATAGTATTGTTTTATGTTGCAATGTTGAATAACAAGGTTACATGGTGTGGACGTGTTATATAACACATGTGAAATAACATGTTACATAGTCTGCACGCACCTTTACAAACCATAATAGGTAGAGACTGAAATTTGTTCATAGTGTGTATTTGTTGCTGCTAGGCCTGTGAAAGTGAGACAAACGGACAGACGGACAGCAAAGTCTCAGTAATAGGGTTTTTTTATGGTACCGATTGGGTACGGAACCCTTTATAAAAGGAAAATCTCCCTTAAAGAGGATCAATATTCAAAAACCTTATTTTTCGCAAATTTTGTTCAATCGGAACCCTACAGGTGCAAGTGCGACTCGCACTTGGCCAGTTTATTTTGTTTGATGATTTAGTCGAGTGTTCTTATTTTTATTTTTAGCCTGAAGATTATAATGATATACTTCATAAAAATAAATTAACCTATTTCATGAAAAAATGTCTCCTCCATATATTTTTCATTTCTCTCAATCAAATCTTTTTTATGAGCCTTCTTCTAAGTTGATTTATGTCGATATAAAAAAAAGTTGGATTGGTCTATTTTAAGTTATTAAAACGAATTTATCTATACTAATATTATAAAGAGAGAACATTTGTACTTTTGTATTTTTGTATGTTTGTAATGATTTGGCTCAAAAACTACTGAACCGATTTAAAAAATTCTTTCACTACTACATAGAATGGACTTTCGAAATGAAAATAAGCTATATATTATCCCGTTTAAATCAAAGGTACATTCGTTTAAACCTAATTTGCAACCGAAGTCGGCAAAAAAACGGTCGAAAAAACACGTTTCTTGCGAACGCTGCTTAATTGAAAATAGATAGAAGAATATTTTCTTTGCAAGAGTTGTACAACATATTAAGACCTACAAAAAAGTCCGCGACAGCATATGTCTATCTCTTAAGGTTGACTAACAGTAACCATTTTAATCTTAAAATTTTTGTTAAAAAATATTACATAACTTCCAAGGCTATTTTCAAGTATATAGTATTAATCCTTATCCAAATAATATTCATCTATATATATATAATAATATAATATTTTAAACCACCCCGACTGATCTATGTATAATCTTTTCATTAAAAGCATTCCAATGACTCTAAACACGACATTTAAAATCTGAGCTGTAAGTTGGTGAGGATTTGAGTATTCTGTAGAGTCCAGGAGATGTCCCAGCATCAGGTCAATGCTTCCATGTTCTTACAATATCGTTGAAGAAGAAGATTTTCGAATTGATCAGACCTATGAAAGTTGATTTCATAGCGCAATTAACTAGAAAAAAGCTCATAGTTTTATAACGATTGAACGAATTTTCATGAATCAAAGCTAAGAACACTCTCGATGAAGACATCTATCAAACAAAAAAAACTATTAATAATAAAAACAAAATCGGTTCATCCGGTTAGGTGCTAAGATGCTACAGACAGACACAAAGATACACACGTTAAACGTATATTACCCCGGCGGCAGATGTTCTCCTTGGTGATAAGCTACTTTTTGGTAGATTTAATGATCCCACTACCACTGTACAAAAACTCATGATTCATGAATGCACATAAAACTTTCATTGGTAGGTATATAGCTAGGATTAGAACCAACGACCGTCGGGGCAGAATCAGGGTAACTATTCTTTACGCAAAAAGGGCCGTCCAATATCACTACGTAAGTAAGTATAAAACAAAGTCCATCACTGCGTCTGTCTGTCTGTTCGCAATAATCTCAATAGCTACTGAACGGATTATCATGCGGTTTTCACCAATAGCCAGAGTGTTTATAAGGAAGGTTTAGGTGCATAATTCGTTAAGGTTTTGTGTAAGTTGGATGAAATATGACGATGATTGTTAAATATGTTCATATTTTATATTCGATGCAACAAACTGATGCAAATTTCGTAGGCATATATGTTCTACCCGTGCGAAGCCGGGGCGGGCTGCTAGTCATATATAAAAGTTATTAATATTCAACGCCACGTATTTTTACCCACCACGGAACGGAGACTGCAGTATATGCGTTTGGGGTGAGAGGATGTTTGTTTGTTTGTTTGTGAGTGCAAATCCATGTTGCCATTTTTCTCCAAAACTACTAGTCCAATTTTGATGCAGTTTTCAGTTATGAGTTCGGGTGTAATTGTTGCATGTTCTCAAATAGGTGTTACGGTGTCAACTCACCAGGGGATGCTGCAGTAAACATTTGTTTGTGCAGATCTATGTTGCCATTTTTTTCCAATACTAGTTCGGTTATGTCTTTAAACGATTTGTAAATTCAGTGGTGGTTCTTAGATAGATGTTATGACGTTAATTTTCTATAGGACATTGTCGTGGGTGTTTATTCAAAATTTTAATTTTGTTACTTGTCATATATTTGATTTATCTGACTTTTAGCTATGCACTGTAAAACGTGGAAGTATTTGCTGTTCTTAGCCTGAATAAATAATGTGCGTAAAAGCTTTGAAACAACGCCAATGTTTCAAGCAGCGCTCATACAGCACTCCAGTTATGAGAAATAATATGTGACATTGTTTTTATAAATCTTAAAAGTATTAGGTACCTGAATATTAATCGCTTAAAATTGAACTTTATTTATTTAATAAAAATATGTAATATTATTTCAGTTGTTTTTACTCTTCATTCAGTGTTTATTTGGTAAAAACAAAAAACATAACTACCTCTTCTCGAACTTTGAGCTCCAGTCATTACATTACATACGAGTATACTGGTAATTCCTTTGACATTATTTACCGCATGTTAAATTTATAAAAACAGTGAAAATAAATAAATTGTCTGATGGTCGAAGTAAAAAAGTTTTATTCTAACAAGTTTTGCTTTATTTTACAGGCTGCTTTCTTAAAAATTCGGAGAATAGTTTTGTGTGTAAACATTTGTACATAATTTCGACCCTATCATCGGGCCGGTAGTCTCTACATGAATAGCGATGAATTTCGACCGATGATCGTCGCTAAGAAAAGAGATGCAATATACAACTGTCTAGTTGCATCTCCTTCTATTAGACGTTTACAATGACAGGACGCATCGATACGTACATACGATAACGTTGGTTAGTACCAATTAAGCTAGACCTCTAAATTGTATGAGCGCTTTATAACTCAGAGGCCTATGTTAATTGGCGAAAACTATGTATGTATTGGGACACCCTTTAATTTTCAACTCTTTTTAGATTTTGGAATTTTCCCTTTATTTGTGCTATAAAATTTTGTTTCTTGCCAAAATTTCATGATTCTAGGTCAACGGGAAGTACCCTATAGGTTTTTGACCCAAAACCTAAAGGGTACTTACGGTTGACCTAGAATTGTCAATTTTGGTTAAAAGTAAGGTCTTACAGCACAAGTAAAGGAAAAGTTCCAAAAATAAAAAGTTGAAAATTAAGGAAAATTTTGGTACTCACAAGTTTTCGCGAAAATCTAAATTTGCCCATATCTTTTTATCGTGTTGACTCAGGACCTTGATTTTTATACACCTAATAGAAATTATAGACCTCAGTATCTATTACAAATTTCAACTATCTTGGTGCACCCGTTCCTGAGAAAATACGGACAGACGGACAGACGGACAGACGGACAGACGGACAGACGGACAGACGGACAGACGGACAGACGGACAGACGGACAGACGGACAGACGGACAGACGGACAGACGGACAGACGGACAGACGGACAGACGGACAGACGGACAGACGGACAGACGGACAGACGGACAGACGGACAGACGGACAGACGGACAGACGGACAGACGGACAGACGGACAGACGGACAGACGGACAGACGGACAGACGGACAGACGGACAGACGGACAAATGGACAGACGGACAGACGGACAGACTGAAATGGCAAAAAACGGAACCCTTATAGATTCGTCATGTCTGTCTGTCTGTCTGTCTGTCCGTCTGTCCGTCCGTATATCACAGCCATTTTATTCCGAAACTGTTAGGACTACAGAATTGAAATTTGGTAGGTAGATGTATTCTGTGAACCGCTTTCCGATTTTTATACAAAAATAAAAAATATAAAAGTTTAAGGGGGGGCCCCCTTAAACTATATTTTATATTTTTTATCCCATACATGGAACTGAAACAAAAAAAATGTTTTTCTTCAAACCTATACGTGTCTATGGATAGGTCTTCAAAAATGACATTGAGGTTTCTAAAATCATTTTTTCTCAAAGTCAATCATGTGAAAGATAGGCGCGTCTAAAGTATTAAAATGTTCCCCCCCCCCCCCTCTAACTTTTAAAGTATGGGAGTGAAAAATCTAAAAAATGCTGTAGATCTCAATAAATACTAACAACGAAAAATATACGGTCGAATTGAGAAACCTCCTCCTTTTTTTGAAGTCGGTTAAAAATTGGTTTGAACGAGATACAGTGAGCAGTTTTAGAGATATGGTGACCGCAAAGATATCTTTGTTTTTCATACAAACACTATGAAAAACAAAGTTAATTTTGTAGTTGCGAAAAATCATAGTTATGGAATACTTAACTGTGTTACGGAACCCTACGAGTGCCAGTCCGACTTGCACTTAGCCAGTTATTTACCTTTTGAGGTACGGATTCCTAAAAATAATTGCACAACTCATATTAGCATAGTTAGTTTAAAGTTAACTTTTGTCCATCTGACAATATTTAGGTGTCTATTACTTTGTCTACCAAGTATACTACGTGCTGTAAGGGCTGGCACTCCGGAATGGCAAATGGTAGGACAGGCGAATATGGGCTAGGTATGTATAGTTATCAATAGTACTTTTCATTACACAAATTATCAGATATCCACTTTACAAAAGCTTATGATTGATAAAGTTTTAAACTTTGATTTAATTTTATCGTTAACGCAACACCTATATACAAAAATTTATTTCTCTTAAAACAGCATCAAATGCAAACATTTATCCTGCCATTTTTTAAACCATGCCACATTGTTGTATTAAATACCTACGTCGTTTCTATGTGGCGATGTAGTTTGTTTCATTTATTATATTTTGCAAAGCTTTATGAAAGCGGAAGCTTTGTATAAATATTTATGTAACATGTTGACAGACAAAAAGTTTGTTTTTGTTCTCTAATAAAAAGTATACTCTTTATTTTATGCATATACTAGCGACTCGCCACGGCTTTATAAGGGTTTAGAGCATATAAGCCTACATTTTTTGCATCAGCTTATTGCGTTGAACGTGATTTAACATCTTCAAGGATCATCGTAATATTTCAACCATTTTACACGAAATCTTAACAAACTATAATACACTTAAGTCTTCCTCGTGAATCACCCTGTCTTTTGGTGTAAACTGCAAGAACATCAGTAGTTTTTGGGTTTATCGCGAACAGACAGACAGACAAACGCGGCAGGGGACTTTGTGATATAATATGTAGTGATAGTTGTATTAGCTTCATTAATTTGATTTTACTTATAATTTATCATTGTTTTTATAAGGGCCATTAATTTTGACCATACGTGTAAAGTACTCCTCAAGACGAATCAATTGAGCTGCAATTTGGTGGGGTTTGTTAATTTATCACAGAGATGTCGTGGCCACCTACCAACTTCATCATCAGATCCTTGATATCATCTAGATGTAAAGTGAGTTGAGGAGTCAAGACGAATCAATCAAGCCCAAACTTGGTGGGGTTATGATGTTTTATCACAGAGATGCCGTGGCCACCTTCCAGCTTCATCCTCAGACTCTGGATATTATCTAATCGGAAAGTGCTCCTCAATTCGAACCAATCGAGCCCAAATTCGATAGGTTTATCTTGTTAAGTTCAGAAGTTCTTGTGGCCATCTTCCTTCTCCATTATCAGACCAGCTCCATGGTACCATATCATTTTATTGTAGACACCGAAGATACATAAGTTCGGCAAATTTGACTCCAATCGGACATCGGTAAGTGGGTCTAATTTAGCTTGCGAAATTCCACTCGAACATACATAGTGACATACATACATTGCAAGTTAAATAAAAGCTTTTAAAATGACATTGAAGTTCCTCAAACTATTTTTTCTCAAAGTCAATCAAATGTGTGTAAGACCCATAAAAAAATCAAATCCTGATAAATCTAAAAAAAATATGCTGTAGATCTTTATAAGCAAATGCTTATTGAAATCAATGAAAAAAATTGGTTTGAACGAAATATAGTCAGCAGTTTTGGAGCACATATAGCACATTTTAGAATCCACAGATATAACTTTGTCATTCATACAAACACTATGAAAAACAAAGTTACGTTTTTGCGGGCGAAAAAATGTAGTGGTATTTTTTGCTTAATCTTTTAATATATTAAAGTGAGGTACGGAAAAGAAGAAGAAGTACTAGAAAAGAAGAGCCGAAGGTCGGGCTCAGTGGCGCATCTTGGGAGAGGCCTACGTCCAGCTGTGGACTGACACAGGCTGATGATGATGATGATGAGGTACGGAACCTTACGAGTACGAGTCAGACTTGCCCTTGTCCAGTTTATAAACGTATGCCTAAGCCATATTTTTAATTAATAACAACCACGTAAATATTTAACTAGGCTTTATAACTTAGCTACAAACTTCCAAGACGTAGTAAGGCTAATTTCACGTACGAAGCTCATACAAAATGCTGCAAGTAAATAATGAATGCATAAATAATTTTATACTTATGTAGTCACGTACGTTGCTCGTGACTCAGTCGCTAAATTTTATAAGACTCATTCTGAGTTCAAGCATACCTATCAGCCTAATTAATTCGTGTTGGACTGCTTCTTATTTATTAAACGTGTTGGCTTACTTTCACACGAAGTACATTACAAAAAGTTTTACTATTTTTTTTAGGCTAACTTTTTTTTTTAGAGTCTAAATTATTTAATTATAACCGAGTTCTAAAAAGGGAAGAGGTTCTTAATTCAAATGCTTGTTTTGAAAGTTGGTTACCTAAGAACCAGGTCATTTATAAACCTATTTGGAAAATTGTTGTCTTGTTGGAGAGTATAAATACTTCCCGTTGGATCGCATTGCAATTTCGTCGAGATTTTGATAAGTACCACCAGAGATAATAAAATATCGAGATAAATACCTCAGACTTGATACTGAAAATTACTCGCACGGCAGTGTTAGTTGTGTTCTTTCGTTTTATAATCTATCTACGAGTAAGTAAATATTGGTACACTATATCAGATGATATAATTAAATGTTAAGTATATTATTTAAGGTACGGACACACCGCATCTTCCTGCGTGCGCGATCTAGGCGGCGATCAGATAGCGCAATCGTATTTGTACAGTCTGGTTCACACCAAACGCGATCAGAAAACAATTGAAAAGTACTGGAATCTCGCCCGCAGATCGCAGGTCGCCTCGGTGTGGCCGTACCTTTACAAACTAACGTTTAAGACGAACCTAATTTCTATACCTTGATAATTATTATATTACGCATAGCGCATTGCTCTAGAAACACGAGTTTCAATTTTATAGTAAGTGTTTCTATATTTACTAGCATGTTTAGAAGACTTTTTTTTTAAACTCTGCATAAAGAAAAATAGTAGGTGATGTACTGACCAGTTGCAGTTAGATAATTAAATAAACTTGTCTCCACACAGGCCGAGCCGTTAAAACATTTACGTAGAGTTAATGGACGACAGCAAAAAAGGATTTATATTTAACCCTTTTTTCATGCTCGACCTCTCCAAATCGATATCCCGTCGAAATAGCACGTTTCCTTCCACCGAACACTTATACAACGGATCATCGCATACGCTAAGAGGAAATTCCCTAAATTACCCCCATTTTACATTCAAAGGATATTTCAGGAACTCTTTACATTGCACGCACGTCGGGAGCCTAGCTGCCAGAGATAAATAAGTAAAAGAGGCCGATATTTCACTCGAAACCAATATCGTAAAAGACTCAAGAAAGAAAACGTTTAAAAGTTCGTCCGCTCTTGTAACTTTGCAACGAGTACTTTCAGATTCGACGAAAAAATTCTCAAGTATTTACTTTTCAAAAGATTTACTCGTATTTGTAACAAAAGAGCATCATAAATTTTTACGTAGATAAATTTTTAAGTCAACTTTCTTTACGTCTGAATGGGCGGGTAATGTTGAGTTTTTATCATAACCGTAAGAGGTTGGAAATAAAAAGTACCGTAGACAATTTTTTAGCGAAGCAGGCCCATGAATTTCAAATACGTTTTAGAGATAAGAGCCATTGTTGATATAAAATACGATTACGCAGTGTAGCCACGCAAGCGCAGCCATCCCTCGCAATAAAAATTACAATACAACAATGCAAGGTACAAATCATGAGAATACAAAGTTTGTATTAATAACGCTGCCTTTCGTTTTTTACGATGGAAAAACCTTTTATTGCTCCGTCGAAGTTTTATGCTCGGTAAATTCTTAGTTTGAATATTACGGCTGCTACAGCATGTTTAGCGTAGATAGATTTACAAATAAAAATAACAAGGGTATTAAGACTTACTTGAAGTTAAACAACCGCAACGATTTTATATTTATACTAAATATACAAAATAATAGCTATTATATACTAATATGTTAAATTGCGACAAAATTCATATAGAAGTCGTACTTAGTTGTTATTAGTTTATTGTTTTAAAGTATAAACTACCTATATAGAATAAACCGTTAACAATATTTTAATTTAATAACGCATAGTGCAGCTATTTGGTACATAATATACATACATAGCAGAATGTTTATGAGCAATTACTTAAGGCCACACCGCGGCGTCCTGCGATCCGCGGGCGCGATCTCAGTACTTTTCAATTGTTTTCTGATCGCGTTTGGTGTGAACCAGTCGATACAAATACTAATGCGCTGTCTGATTGCCGCCTAGATCGCGCACGCAGGACGCTGCAGTGTGTCCGTACCTTTAATGAATCTCAATTTATGTAACACTAGAAGTGCCCCGCGGCTTCGCCCGCGTTAAAAACTTATTTTATTTAATTAAAACTTTTCTTTTGTAAAAACGATTCTATCATTAAATACATCAAATAAGAATTAGCCAAATCGGTTCACCCGTTTTCATGTTATCGCGTGACTAAGGCAATTCGGGATTCATATTTATAAAAACCGAAAAATACAAATTTTCAAACTTTGTTATCTACCCCATTTCAAAAAATCCTACAACACGTACTTTATCTCATCTTATTTCACCATATAAACTTTGAATCCCCGTTCCGTATCCGGGAGGAATTTTTAGAAAATCCTTTCTGAGCGGATACCTACGTCATAATAACTATCTGCATTCTAAATTTCAGCGCAATCCAAAACAATATTGATTTTTAGACTTTGTTACCCCAGTTTATCCTGTTAGGGTGGCATTTTGAAAAAGTCTGAAACTCGTATTTACTTATTTATTTACAGAAGTACTTGTGAGAAATGTCGAATAAAATGACTATCCAAACTTTGAATCCCCTGCTTCATCCCCTTGAAGGGTGAATTTTGAAAAATTCTTTCTTAGCGGATACCTATGTCAAAATATCTATCTGCATGCCAAATTTCAGCGCAATCCGAAACAATATTGATTTCAGACTTTATTACCCCACTTCAACCTTTTAGGGGTGGAATTTAGAAAAAGCCTGAATCACGCATTTACTTACTTAAGTACTTGTGTTAAGTTTCAAATATAAAAGACTATCTAATCTTGTTTCTCCATACAAACTTTGAATCCCCGTTTCATCCCCTTCAGGGGTGAATTTTGAAAAATACTTTCTCAGAGGGAACTAACTTTGTAATAACTGTCTGCATACCAAATTTCAGCGCAATCCGAAACAATATTGATTTTTACACTTTGTTACCCCATTTCACCCTCTTAGGGGTATAATTTAAAAAAAATCTGAAACACGTATTTACTTATTTTTTTACTGGAGCACTTGTATGAAGTTTCGAATAGAAAATACTATCTAATCTTGTTTCTCCACACAAACTTTGAACCCCCGTTTCGTCCCTTTCAGGGGTGAATTTTGAAAAATCCTTTCTCAGAGGGCTCTAACGTTGTAATAACTATCTGCATGCTAAATTTTAGCGCAATCCGAAACAATATCGATTTTCACACTTTGTTAACCCCATTTCACCCTCTTAGGGGTGGATTTAAAAAAAAACTGAAACAAGTATTTACTATTTTTTTTATTCGAGCACTTCTTTAAAGTTTCGAATAGAAAATACTATCTAATCTTGTTTTTTCATACAAACTTTGAACCCCCGTTTCAATCCCTTCAGGGGTGAATTTTGGAAAATACTTTCTTAGTACACCCTTACGTACCAAGACAAACATACCCTCCAAATTTCAAGTCTCTACGACCAGCAGTTTAGGCTGTACGTTGTCTGTCATTCAGTCAGTCAGTATGTCAGGACAAAGATTGTTATAGTATTAGATTTGTATCAAGAATCAAAGAATCAAAGCATTTATTCAGTATGTAGGCAGTATAAATATACGCACATATACACGTCAAAATCATAAATCATAAAATAAATCATAACCAATTATCAAGTAAACATAGCAAAAGCAGAATTTAACGCTTTGAATTAGAAAAAAAAAGTAATGAACCATTCAGCTGTCATCCAATCGTTTACGTCAGAATATTTAAAAAAAATTAAAGTAGGTTAAAACCAACCATACATGTAAGTGTGTGTTTCAGTTGTAGAAAACAAAATGTTCAATAATAAAATATTACTATTTATAAAACCCTTTTCTCCAACAAAAAATCAATTTTAATTTATATCCCTTTATTTTTAACTACAATCTTTTACCAAAGATAATAAGTACCTCATGTGAAATTTATGTATCGACTCAAAGGAGCCGTGATTTCATACCTTTAGTTATTTTCCGCTTGTTATTGGTCTTCGTAAATTATTGAACAGTCGTAGTTTATGCGTTGAGAAGACTTTTTATGTGAGTTTTATTGGCAGGTACTTTTTAATTTAACCCGCCTAAAAGGAATGTATTGCCTTAATTTATATTGGCCGTACAACCCAGGGTATTTTTTAACACTGAACTGGGTAGCACTTGACCATTATCTTACCTGATGTAGTGGAGCTTACCCAGAAGATACCTTTATACTCGCGGTTTGAATACCCCTTTTTTACTTAACCGGAAACACAGACTCAGCCAAAGCATTTCATTCTCTGGCAGTTCATATTCAAGTTGCGAGTAAATACATTTCTTCTAACACTGTTCATAACATTGAACAAAAAAGCCGGCAAAATCTTCTTTGTAGGGTAGTAGGGTCATAGTAATAAAAACTCTATTAATCTTGGCTTAATTAACAATAAATCCCAAATATCGTGGTTTGCTAAGTCTTTTTAACCGACTTCACAAAAGAGGAGGAGGTTTACAATTCGTCTGTATGTTTTTTTTGTGTGTATGTTACGCGATTACTCCGTCAATTGTGAAAGGATTAAAATAATTATTTTTTTAATAGGTAGGGTACGTTTCCGAGGTTGTCCCATTTTAATTTTATCAAGATCTGATTAGTATCTTCAGAGATATGGAGATAAATATCTCAAACATAGGAGCATGTACTGGTTTTAGAAGAAGAGTCCCAAGAAGATTATACACAATGAAGGTTGCTATTGCATATACTTTTGAAGACTAAAAAATATGACCTTGAATAATGTTTTTACATCTTTTTTCGCGATGATTTTGGTTTTTAAACCTCGACGCAAAACGAAGGAGTGTTATAAGTTTGACGTGTGTATCTGTGTGTCTGTCATCGTGGCATCGTAGCGCCCAAACGGATGAACCGAATTTGGTTTAGTTTATTTTGTTTGATAGATGTCTTTGTCGAGAGTGTTCTTAGCTTTATTTCATGAAAATCTGTTCAGCCGTTTAAATATTATCAGCTCTTTTTTGGTTAAAAAAAAACTACGATAGCAACTTTCGTAAGCACGTAGTCCTCTGACCGCGGGCGTCAAAAAAATCAAAATGGCGCTGTCGCAGTATCTTGTTACTTCAATAATATTGCAAAAATATGGTAAGCTTGATCTAATTCTGAGACATCTCCTTGGAATGGTCTCAATGTACAAAGTTATTCATATGCTTTGATTATAAACTCGGATTACATATACAAATCAGTCGGGGGTGGTTTTAATTTTTTGAATTTAAGTATTATTGACTTCTGATATTCTTACGGTAACTGTGAGCGAGATAGAAACATAGGTGGGGAGACTTAATTTGTCTTCACAGGAATGTTCTACCAGGCAAAGTCTTGTTAATGTGCAAAGTTTTTGAGCATACCTTATATTTTTTGACATGACATGACGTTTGGCGAGGATGGCGGCCATATCAGTCCCGCCCGCGACACTGCATACATAAATAACTCAGAATTATGAACGTACTTTGTACCAACCAACACTGCAAAAAAAAATTATAAGCATAATACCACAGATCATATAATAGGTACTCCGTAAATAATACTTTTCGTTGCTAGGTTGGCTACACAGTGCTTTCATAATTCGGGTATTAACAATGTAAGGAAGTGTCAACTCTTATAACGTACTAGAGTGATTCAGACTGTGTGGGCCATATGGCGGCAATTAATGTTAATAATCGCAAATAATACTTTTTAATATTCATTTTGGAATACAACTAGTCCGTGTTATAAAAGTATTTGGAATTAATGTAATAAAATAGACAATTAATTATCGTGTGTATCAGATGCTTTTATTGGACAGGGCCATTTTGGATATTGTTCTTTGATACCTTGATGACATCATTATGACTAGTGAATATTTTCACTATCGCGGCATTTTAGGGTTCCGAACCCAAAGGGTACCAAATGAACACTTTCTGAGACTTTGTTGTCCGTTCGTCCGTCCGAATGTGTCTATATGTGCGCACTTTACAGATGTACCTTCTTAACCGTAATAGGTACATACTTGAAATTTTCACAAAGTATATATCCGTCAGTGTATAACGGCCCAGACACGAAATTTTATAGATGCATGTAATTTAATTAAAACTTGTTTTGCACTAAAAAGGGTAAAATAAAATCTTTTTCAAAAAAAATAAAACCGACTTCATTACCGCAAACAAGCACTCAGAAGCCAAAAATAAATTACTTAATATAATTATTATAAGCGCTACCCACTTATCTATTTGAAGTCGGTGCCAGCCAAGTCTAATAGGTAGTAGATAGATACTACTTACATGTACATACCTACTTACTACTACTAAATACATAGTATCTATCTACTATCCAATAGACTTGGCTGGCACCGACTTCAAATAGATAAGTGGGTAGCGCTTATAATAATTATATTAAGTAATTTATTTTTCGCTTTTGAGTGCCTGTTTGTGGTAATGAAGTCGGTTTTTTTTAAATATTTTATTCTTATAACTTAAAGTCTAACGTTCGACCACTATCTCACTTGTTGGAAAGTGAGCATGCGATTGAGGATGGTAACACGTGTCCAGAATGAGTACAGGCTCTCAAAGACGGTTCCCTATTGTTTCGTATAACATTTTTTGTCATAATATACTTTAGCATACTGTTGTTTCTCCTAAGTATATTTAAGCATACATTAATTTCGCATAAAGTAATTAGGCATATTTTTCTTGACATAATTACAGTTGGCATAAGATTTGTGGCATAATATTCTAAAGAATAATATTACAAACGCATAACTATTATTCAGCATAATTGTTTTGGCATAATATTTATTTGTCATATTATTATAGCATAATTATTAAATATTATTTTTAAAAAAATTATCTCTTCACGACTAATCTAGCTAGTACACCGATTTTGTTTGAATCTCTGGTATACCTAATATAATGGAATGGGACATATAATACTTTTTAACGCAGACAAAGATTACGAGGCTCAACTTGTAGATTTACGAAAAAGTATGAAATTAATAAAAAAAGTTTTTTGGATGTGTTCAGCACGTCAAAATGCGCGTAATAAGTGTAAATATTGACTTATAACTATCTATCCAAATAACGAACATAATAATAAGCTGATATCTAGTCAAATGTAGAACCAAAACCGTGAGATAGATGCACTTCAAAAAAGGTACGTTATGTTAATTTTATGTTTGCGTTGGGTCAAATAACTTTCAGTTCTAAAATAAAAATAATCGTGGCGTAGGGGTGGCCCAAGGGCCACCTCCGCCGAACTTGAACCTACTGTCACAGTCTAGTACAAAAAAATTGTTGGTATTAATAACTTTACCTCTATACTAATATTATAAAGAGAGAACATTTGAATTTTTTGTATTTTTGTATGTTTGTAATGATTTGGCTCAAAAACTACTGAACCGATTTATAAAATTCTTTCACTAATACATAGAATGGACGTTCAAACACACACGTTAATCGTTATAAAACTATGAGCTTTTTTCTAGTTAATTGCGCTATGAAATCAACTTTCATAGGTCTGATCAATTCGAAAATCTTCTTCTTCAACGATATTGTAAGAACATGGAACATTGACCTGATGCTGGGACATCTCCTGGACTCTACAGAATACTCAAATCCTCACTAACTTACAGCTCAGATTTTAAATGTCGTGTTTAGAGTCATTGGAATGCTTTTAATGAAAAGATTATACATAGATCTTTTTTTTTTTTTTGTGGTTCTCGTCACAAAGCCCAAAAGTTGATTACCCCGGTTAATTATGCTTTCGTAGTGATCTCTGAATGTCAGTTTCTCATCAAATAAAACTCCTAGATCTCTGGCGGTTGCTTTCCGTTCTAAATTATGTTCTCCTAATTTATAGTCGTACGATACTTTGTACGTTTTGTTTGTGAAGGAGATGACAAAGCATTTCTTTACGTTTAGGTACATTTCATTTTCGGAGCACCATGTTTCTACAGTATTAAGGTCTGACTGAAGGGACTGGGTATCAGATAAGTTGTTTATAGCTGTATAAATTTTTAAATCGTACTATTATGCCATTTAAAACTATGCGTAACCCGATATGCCTAAGCAAATTAGGAATAAAAAAATATGCGGAACAAAGGGATCCCCTCAAAGACAACTGCTGGAACACATTAGATGTTTGGGGACAGATTTTCCGAATTGCGAGTGGTAACTGGCCAGGCGGACACTAGATAGAGTCCTACTACCATGCAGAGGGTTTCTTAACGATGTTTTTCTTTACTGTAAAGAACTGTAAAGACCTCACATACATTTTTCAATGGAAAATCTATTGGTGCACGGCGGGGATTTGACCCTACTACTTCTAGGGTCAAAGCCGACCATTATCCCACATTGCCACTGGTATCTAAGTCTCGCAGTTTGCTAGCAAATAGAAATATTATTCGATACCAAATTAAAAAATATTTGTATATGCCTATAGACCTATTTCCTATATGAGCTTACCCATAGACAGGTGCATAACTAATACGTTTATGGTCTGCGACTATCAGTCTAATATGGTATTCGTTACAGCTCTCGTTTGCTCATCCCACCATCAGTTTCGTTGCAAAATTTTCGGAATAAATCGACAGGCTGTGCCTGTAGCGGTGTGGGTGGCATATCAATCATAGCCACCGCAAACCATTTTCTGAACAACTGACACGTATCTAAAACTAATATTTTTCACCACATTTCTATCGGAAGGCCATGGTACCATGAAAAATTGATAGATGGGAGTGTGAAAATGTTCTTTCTCTTTATTAACTGACTACTGACTTCACAAAAAAGGAGTAGGTTCTCAATTCGTCGGAACCTCTATAATTATTATTTATTTTTATTTTATTTTTTTATGTATGTTCACCGATTACTCGAAGATGCTTGAACCGATTTGGAAAATTATTTTTTTGTTTCAAAGGGTACTCTTCCCAGATAGTACCATTTAAATTTTAACGAAATCGGCTGAGCCGTTTTTAATATATCAACATTTGTGTTACGACGCATTCATTTATCTCGACGACTTACAACTACTGCCACAGATTATGTGATAGTTACTTAGTCTACTGGCTACTTTGACTAGCGCGACGTTTAAAGTCGGTTCTTTTAGTTTTTTAACGATCTTAAATTATACAGTCAAATGACTGTATGCGTGTCTGAATGCCGAGCATACGCGATAAAATTCTTGTAAAAGTATCTATGTAAAACAACTGACTGCAGACTAAATATAAACATTTGACACGCTAGCATTTGACCACTATCTTTCTCTTGATGATACAAGTAAGTAATAATTGTGAGCTACGATGTAGCTTGATAATGTTCAAAGCCTCTCTTGCGGTGAATTAATATGATTTATATTGTCTGGACCCCATTAGTATGAAATTCAAAGTAAGAAAAAATCAGCTGACAATATTATTCGTATTGTGAAAATCACTGATAGGTAACTCCGTTCACGGTTTTAAGAGCCTACGTAACAGACTACTCGAAATGTTGTTGCTAAAGATATGCGACTACACGAAATGTTGCTACTAATGATTTTACACAAATAAACTATTTTAATTGCAACAACACGAACTATTATCGTCACCTAAACATTTGGAAGGATTGCGGCAAATTGCTTTTCTAACGCAAAAATAAAAAAAAATCTAATCTAAATTGCGAAGTTATACCGAATTGGATCAAAAAACAATTTAACCAAACAATATAATACCATTTTCGGCATCATCTTTCCCCCATTCTTATGTTATTCGATCTTCTATTACCTCGCCATCGCGTTCAATGTCATTTCTTTATGTATGGGTATCATCTTTCGATGTAAATGGCTCTCGAGTGATACTCTCTTGCACGTTATGAGGAGCCATCAGTGTTGTTATGAACGATATTATTTCTGACATTTAGGATGTTTGTTCTTATTGAGGTTGTATTAGTATCGGTTTCTTGATCTAAAAGAGGTGAAGGTTGTATTTTATTTATTTGGATACTCTTATTAGTTATTACTGTTATTAAATATCTACCTACTGAATTATTGTTTCGGGATTATAAAATTATTATTGCTGGAAAATTACTCTGTGATTTATATATGTTTTTTAAACTAAGTGACAAGACTTTAGATATTCAATTCATGTGTGTTATAACTTTAAAAATAATTTCAATGCATCCATCATCCTTTTGACGCGTTGAATGATGATTATTATGTATGTGAAAATTAGCTGCATAAATTTGGTTTGAATTTTGTACAAGAATACCTACTTACATGATAGAATTATTATAAATAAATTATAAGAAAAACATATTCTTAAAAACAAGCTTTTATTTGGGATAATGAACTAAAATGTTAAAAATAAATTCTAGTAAGTATTCCGCGTATAGGTACTTACCTGTATTCTTAATAGCTTGAAGCACTACCCGTTTTTCAGGCTAGGTAATAACTATACTTCAGTGCCTCAAGCTTTTAAAAATATAGGTAAGAACCTACACGCCAAATACTTACTAGAATTTATTTTTAACATTTTAGTTCATTATCCCAGATAAAAGTTTGTTTCTAAATTTATTTTTTACTTGTAATTTATTTTTAACATTTTAGTAGGTAGATATAGATACCGGCTACCTACCTACTACCTAAGTATTTAAGAGAAGACATGTTGTTTTAAAATATTCCACGGATATTTGATGTGATTATGGGTAAAGTGCTCTTCAAGGAAAATCAATCGACTCGGTGGGGCTATGTTGCTTTATAACAGAAATGCCATGGCCACCCTACAGCTTCATCATCAGATCCTGGCTATCATTTAAGTGTAAAGTGCTCTTCAAGACGAATCATTTGAGCCCAAATTCACTAGGGTTACGTTATTTTATCACAGAGATGCCGTGGCCACCTTCCAGCTTCATCACTAGTCGCTAAATATAATCTAGGTATAAAGTTCTCTTCAAGACGAATCAATCGAGCCCAAACTCGGTAAAGTTACGTTGATTTATCACAGAGATGCCGTGGCCACCTTCCAGCTTCATCATCAGACCCTGGATATCATCTAGGTGAAAATGAATCTTCAAGACGAATCAATCGAGCCCAAACTCGGTAGGGTTATGTTGATTTATCACAGAGATGCCGTGGTCACCTTCCAGCTTCATCATCAGACCCTAAATATCATCTAGACGTAAAGTTATCTTCAAGACGAATCAATCGAGCCCAAATTCGGTGGGGTTATTTTGTTTTATCACAGAGATGCCGTGGCCACCTTCCGTCTTCATCATCAGACTAGCTGCATGGTACCATATCATATTTATTGTCACCGAAGATACATAAGTACACCAAATTTGAGTCCAATCAGCCATCGAGAAGTGGGTCTTATTTAGCTTCCAAGATTCCACCCGAACATACATAGTGACATACATACATACATGCATACATATATACATACATACATTGCAAGTTAAATAAAAGCTTGTAAAAATAATCTGGTATAATTCAAACCCAAGTTAAGAGGTTTTCCAAAAAACGCCGAAGCGCTTTGAGAAAAGGTGGGTAGTGCCCTAGCGCTTCGCTTGGCTCGTCTTGGCGGGGGCACTATCGTGCCCCCAGATATCTTTAACGTTTGCGAAGTTGCGATGTCATACTAGTCAGCAATTTATTGTTTGTTGGATGTGTTCTAAAGTACGCATCGTATTGGGGTAGATTTTAAACTACCTAAATATTTTTATTTTAACCGAGGATCTTTGTAAATCCCTGTGTTTGCAGGTTTAAAAGCTTTTGCCCCAAGTACCAAATTTTCTTGAAATTTTATCGAAAATATCTTGAAAATTTTATTTAATAACGGCCAGGAGATATCACCTAAATCAGAGTAAATGGAATTCTTGAGTCAGCGGAACGCTCAGTTGAGTTATCGGCACCTTTGAACTATTCCGACTCATTTAGTTGCGTTTGCACTTTACCTGTGAATCGGATCGGTGTAATTTGTTTGCAGTCGTTAAGTAGCTACACGTGCCATTGCCTTCGAGGATTTGCATTATTGCCAGATATTTACAGCTGGTGGTTTCTGTAGATCTTGGGATAAAGGACAGGGCCCAGTGGCGCAGTAGGAAAATGGTTCGCTTTGACGCCAGAGGTAGTGAGGTCAAATTCCCACCTTTCACACACCCACATTTCACATTGGCGGTTTCCAGTAACGGATATACACCGCAAGAAAAACCCAAACCCATGGTATTAGGCCACTGTCTAGTGTCTGCACGGCCAGTACCATCTTTAAGTTAGAAAATCTGTCGCTAATCCAATGTGTTCCGGCAGCTGTCCTTGAGAACCAACTCCCATTCTAGGCTATTAGCGTGCTACAACCATCCTCGACCGCATCATCTTATACGAGACTAGCAGCCCGCCCCGGCTTCGCACGGGTAGAACATATATGCCTAAAAAATTTGCATCAGTTTGTTGCATCGAATATAAAATATGAAAATATTTAACAATCATCGTCATATTTCATCCAATTTACACAAAACCTTAACGAATTATGCACCTAAACCTTCCTCATAAACACTCTGGCTATTGGTGAAAACCGCATGATAATCCGTTCAGTAGCTATTGAGATTATTGCGAACAGACAGACAGACGCAGTGATGGACTTTTTTTTATAATACTTACTTACGTAGTGATATTGGACGGCCCTTTGGCGTAAAGGATAGTTACCCTGATTCTGACCCGACGGTCGTTGGTTCTAATCCTAGCTATATACCTAACAATGAAAGTTTTATGTGCATTCATGAATCATGAGTTTTCGTACAGTGGTAGTGGGATCATTAAATCTACCAAAAAGTAGCTTACCAAGGAGTACATCTGCCGCCGTAACCTTACGCGTTCCCCGACGCAAAATGTAGGGGTAATATACGTTTAACGTGTGTATCTGTGTGTCTGTCTGTAGCATCTTAGCACCTAACCGGATGAACCGATTTTGTTTTTATTATTGATAGTTTTTTTTGTTTGATAGATGTCTTCATCGAGAGTTTTCTTAGCTTTGATTCATGAAAATTCGTTCAATCGTTATAAAACTATGAGCTTTTTTCTAGCTAATTGCGCTATGAAATCAACTTTCATAGGTCTGATCAATTCGAAAATCTTCTTCTTCAACGATATTGTAAGAACATGGAAGCATTGACCTGATGCTATGACATCTCCTGGACTCTACAGAATACTCAAATCCTCACCAACTTACAGCTCAGATGTTAAATGTCGTGTTTAGAGTCATTGGAATGCTTTTAATAAAAAGATTATACATAGATCAGTCGGGGTGGTTTAAAATATTATATTATTATATATCAACCCCTCTGGGATGAAACGTACTAAAAGCCAAATGGCCATTTTTCAGTACGGCCGAAAAACAAAACTGGTAAAGTTTATTTCTGGTATATCTTTTGATGTATTTAATCTGTAATAAACCACTATAGCTCATTAAGCTTAGGTTTTTGAGTTGTTTGCTAAATAGAAACTCAAAATAACGTACATTCATTAGTTCCAGAGATGGCATGGCTTTTACTACAAAAATAAAAAATGTAAATGGCTTCTACGACATTTTTCTTCTAATTGGCAACTGTAACCTTTTTTTTATTAAGTGGTATAAGATGTCACAATATGTTTTATCAAAGAGATTATCGAATTAAAAGACAATTGTTACAAGGAGAAAGTGTAATTTAGTGTAGTAAATGCAGAACACATTTATGACCAAAATCATATGATTTACATGTTTTTCATTATATAAAAGTAATATTGTACTTTTTCTGACAAACACTAATAAAATTATCAAACTAAAATCAATATAACCTCTAAACTATGCAAAATAGGCAGTAAATCGAACCTAGTAATAATAATATTCCAATTTTCTATTTTATTAAACTACGAGATACAACTGCGCACTGTGCACACACGAAAACAGGTAAGTATTCAACAAAAACATAGCTTAAAACAAATTGATATCGTAAAGTAATCATCATCATCAGCCTTTCCCTGTCCACTGCTGGACATAGGTCTCACTTATGGCACGCCACTGAGCTCGATCTTCAGCTTATTGTTTCCAGCTGCTGCCAGCCAGCTTGCGTATATCATCGCTTCATCTAGCTGGAGGGCGCCCTACACTACATTTGGCGAGACGCGGTCTCCAGTCTAAAACCAATAACTGTTGGGGTAGACCCCAACGGTTATTAGTTCTACGACAGATGTGACCAGCCCACTGCCACTTTAGCTTGCTAATTCATTGAGCTATGTCGATAACTTGGGTTCTCTAATGGATGCCTTCATTTTGAATTCGATCCTTCAACAAGACTCCGAGCATAGCCTCCTCCATAGCTCGCTGAGCGACTTGAAATTGGTGAAACTGTTGCACTGTCAGAGTTCACGTCTCGGCCCCGTAAGTAACAACAGGTGGACGCACTTGTTAAAGACTTTCGTCTTTAGGGTTTGTGGTATGGGCGACGAAAAGACTCGACGAAGTTGTCCAAATGCTGCCCATCTCATTTGTATTATTCTGCGAGCTTCCTTCTCGAAGTTATTTCTACCCAATTGCAAGAATTGGCTTAGGTAGATAGACGTATCCGTGAACAACTTCGAGAAGAACTCCAATTAAAGCAGTCGGGGCCGGAATAACATGTTCGTTGAACATTATCTTGGTTTTATCCAAGTTCATATGGAGACCGATGCGTGGAGAAGAATCAGCTAGAGTAATCAGCATGTATTACAAGTCCTGCGCGGTTCCAGCCATGATGACCATATCGTCCGCAAACATCAAGTGTGAGAGGTGCTCGCCGTTTATATGTATGCCCCATCCTTTCCAATTCAGCGTCTTGAACATATCCTCCGACCACAAACCACTGCAAAATACTGTAAAAAGCGATAATGATCATTTCGGAAGCCATTTAAGGCATGGACAGGATAGACAGTACTCATCTAGATAGTAAAAAGTATGAACTAATAACTGAGTATAAGACTTTCGGCATCGATAGCGCTAACCAAGACTATAACCGTCTTACAAGCCGAAACAAACGGACTGTTACTGTCTGCGCAAGCAGTGTCCATAAATCAGTATTAATTCGAAAATAATCAAGATAAAGTCAGTATAGAATTTGTCACTGATAGTGCAGCCACTTTATACATACTCAGGAGACCTACAACAAGATCAAAAGTAGTGGCGAAATGCCACGATACTCTGCAAACACTGGCAACCGAGTATAACGTTAAGGTAAGATGGACAAAAAGCCGTGCATCATGTGCTAGCAATATCACCGCTGACATACTCGTACTTGCTACAAAAAGAATGACACAACATGTAAGCGACGATGTGATGAACCTTTGTAGACCGCTAGCAATGGAAGTCAGAGACTTATTACGTTGTCATACCGAAAATGAGCAGCAAAAGTTGTGGGACAGTGTGGACATGACAAGCTGTAAATATACAAAAGCAGCTTTTCCGAATTTAGACGGCAAAGTTACAAACAGACTGCTAATATTACGTGATATTCGTATACTACATAGTAGGCCTCATCACGAAATACTGTAATCTAAATTATCACCTCTACATAATTGGCGCCACAGATAGTCGTCCTCTGTGTCAAGGCATCAAAGTGCATGCTTGAAAAAGAGACCGTGACACATGGGATCTCACAGTGCCCGGTCTTGGATGAGATAAGAGCCACAGCCAAGTTATACGACCGAGATACAGATGAAGAATACCAGACGCGGCAACCACAACGATAAGTATAAACAGTATCACTATTACTATCACCATCATCGCTATCTGCCTTAGCACTGCCACTGCACACAAACTCATCCACAGCTTGCAAGGCTTGGCAGCGGCTGGAAACAAAGAACTAAAAATCAAGCTCAGTTGCGTACCATAGGTGAGACCTATGTCCAGCAGCAGACATAGATAGGCTGATGATTGTATTAAGACATTGATTTGTTTTAAGCTATGTTATTGTTAAATACTTACCTGTTTTCGTGTGTGCACAATGCGCAGTTTTATCTCGTACTTTAATAAAACAGAAGATTAGAAGATTTTCATTACTAGGTTCAATTTACTGCCTATTTGGCATAGTTTAGAGGTTGTGTTGATTTTATTTTGATAATTTTATTAGTGTTTGTCAGAAAAAGTACAATATTACATTTATATAATGAAAAATATTAAAATAATATGATTTTGGTCATTAATGTGTTCCTCATTTACAACACTAATTTACACTATCCTCTTATTACAATTGTATCTTAATTCGATCATCCCTGTTATAAAACCAATGATTAAGTCTTATGCAACTTAGTAAAATAAAGGTCACAGTTAACAAGCTGAAGAAAAAAGACGTAGAAGCCATTTACAACATTTTTTTGTAGTAAAAGCCATGCAATCTCTGGAACTAATTAATGTAGGTTATTTTGGGTTTCTATTTAGTAAACAATTTAAAAACCTTAGCTTAATGGGATAATATAGTGTTAATCTTTCATAAACATTATAGATTAAGTAAATCAAAAAATATACAAGAAATAAACTTTACCATTTTTGTTTTTCAGCCGTACTGAAAAATGGCCTTTTGTTACTACTTTAATAAAACAGAAAATTAGACAATTTTCATTACTAGGTTCAATTTACTGCCTATTTGGCATAGTTTAGAGGTTGTGCTGATTTTATTTTGATAATTTTATTAGTGTTTGTCAGAAAAAGTACAATATTACATTTATATGATGAAAAATATTAAAATAATATGATTTTGGTCATTAATGTGTTCCTCATTTACAACACTAAATTACACTTGTTATAAAACCAATGATTAAGTCTTATGCAACTTAATAAAAAAAAGGTTACAGTTAACAAGCTGAAGAAAAAAGACGTAGAAGCCATTTACAACTTTTGTTTTGTAGTAAAAGCCATGCAATCTCTGGAACTAATTAATGTAGGTTATTTTGGGTTTCCATTTAGTAAACAACTCAAAAACCTTAGCTTAATGAGATCTATAATAAAAATTTTATATTAAGTAAAAAAAAAAATATACAAGAAATAAAATGGCCTTTTGTTTCTACGTTTAGTCCTGTAGAGGTCGATATAATGTCTTTTACACTTTCATGCAGATTAAATATTTATATAGATGACCTGAGAAAAATGTGTATAAGCCGTAGTAAGCCAAATAAAAATGCGTCATGATCTTTAAGACCAAAGTTAGCATTACTTTTCAATAGTCTCTTAGTAATAAAATGGTCGTACAAGCCATATTTTTAAAAGTCGTGGATTTTACGACGTAAATTGACATCGTTTATTTCTAATTTTTTACTTCAAAAATTGACGTAAAAGCCATATTTGATAATCTTGTGTCTTTTATTACAAAAAGTTAAAAAGTATTATTTTCTTACATTGTATTATATTATGTCGTATTAACCATGACACGAAAAAATATGTCTCTTACTACAGAAATTTGAATTTTTGTTTTAAAAGTTGCTCATTACGACATTTTAAAACAAGAAACCCGGGCGTAGAGAGGGATTCGTAGCGTGTTGTAAAAGACATTTTTTTGCGAATTTGGACATTTTAAATATACAGATCGATAGAGCGCGCGATTCTGACTAAGAAACCGCTGAAAACAGATTTTGGTCAAAATGGCTTTTACGACGTTTCATCCCAGAGGGGTCGATATATAGATAAATATTATTTAATACAATAGATGATATTATAATACTATATTGACTTCAAATTGATTGTGATCGGTGGGGATCTACAGCAAAGCTAGGCTTATAATAATATTTTCGTAGTAACTATGACCTAATCTGTGGTTTCACAGCAAATATTTTATTAATTTTGCGATGCATGTATGTGAAATTCGTGATATCTTCTAGAGTTTTCATTTGAATTATATACTGTAAACGACAATTTTAATCTATAATATGTGGCCAAGCTAATTAACGCAATTATTTGGATAAGGATTAATACTATATACTTGAAAATAGCCTTGGAAGTTATGTAATATTTTTTAACAAACATTTTAAGATTAAAATGGTTACTGTGAGTCAACCTTAAGAGATAGATATATGCTGTCGCGGACTTTTTTGTAGGTCTTATTAAGTTGTACAACTCTTGCATAGAAAATATTCTTCTATCTATTTTCAATTAAGCAGCGTTCGTAAGAAACGTGTTTTTCGACCGTTTTTTTGCCGACTTAGGTTGCAAATTAGGTCTCCACGAATGTACCTTTGATTTAAACGGGATAATATATAGCCTATTTTCATTCCGAAAGTCCATTCTATGTATTAGTGAAAAAATATTTTAAATCGGTCCAGTAGTTTTTGAGCCAAATCATTACAAACATACGAAAATACAAAAATACAAATGTTCTCTCTTTATAATATTGTAGTATAATAGTATATATAGTATAGTATAGATTAGTATAGATTGAAACGAAAGAAGTGCAGTTATTAGCATTATTATTATTTATATAGTTTTATTTGGAAAATATTTCGTTTCCGAGGAAAATATAATTATCGCGGGCCTTGTGGCCAAACGATAATCAAATATGTTTTGGAATTATTTATCTTATTGATCTATACCCAAAAATTTTCGAACAATTCTGCAGGTATTGAGGATGACTGCTTTTTGTAGGAGAATGAAATTGAGTTTGTGAATATGTAGAGTTTCCAGGCTGGTGAATAGTGTATAAGGAATGACGCCTGTAGATGAAACGATGATAGGTATGGTCTTTACTGTCTGTACTCTCCATTGCGTTTTCAATTCTATGGCTAGATCTGTACACTTTGTCAGTTTTTCAGTGTGTGTTGTCGATAAGATAAACGGCTTTGTTATTTTTTGTCTAGTAGGGTTACGTCTGGTCTGTTGTGGTGGATGGTTTTGTCTGTGATAATAGTTCGGTCCCAGTATAGTTTGAATTCGTTTGACTCTAATATCCGGTGGTGGTAATATCCGGTGTGTATTTGTAGTAAGCTATTAGCTCTGTAATAAGTTTGTGTTTGAAAGCTAGGTATTGGTGAATAATTACCGCTACTTGTATTATTAGCAGTATTAGTTATTGGGACTGACATGGTAACACAGGTTACTTTTATACCAATGGGATATGGGCGCTACGATACCACAGACAGACTTAACTTAAGCTAACTTTAACTTTAACTGCACAAAGCGATATTTCTCAGATAATTTGGAAGTACAGTTGTACAATACCATAGGCCTAATAATATACACGGCCAGTTGTTCGGAAAATAAGCAACTATAAAATGTCGGGCTTGATTTTTGCATTACCAAGTAATAGAATATACGTTGACATTAATTCTACGTATTTTGTAAAAGTTGGTAAAGTAAAACTCAAGCACAAAGACTTATAATTTTGATTTTGCTAATTACTGGCCTAATGCCGAAAGTTAACAAAAAATAAAACCTAAAAAATGTTTGCATTGTCAAAAATGCGATGGTCTACTACTCTCTTTTTAACCGACTTCACAAAAAAGAGGTGGTTCTCAATTCGTCTGTATGTTTTTTTTGTGTGTATGTTACGCGATTTCTCCATAAATTGTCTAATTTATGGAGAAATCGAAATTGTATAATAATCTAATTAAAAAAAAACCTGAAACACGTATTTACTCATTTTTTTACTGAAGCACTTGTATGAAGTTTCCAATAGAATGCCAAATTTCAGTGCAATCCGAAACAATATAGATTTTCACACTTTGTTACCCCATTTCACCCTCTTAGGGGTGGATTTAAAAAAAATTGAAACATGTATTTACTTATTTTTTTACTTGAGCACTTGTATGAAGTTTCGAATACAAAAGACAATCTAATCTTGTTTCTCCATACAAACTTTAAACCCCGTTTCATCCCCTTCAGGTGTGAATTTTGAAAAATCCTTTTTCAGAGATAACTAACGTTGTAATAACTATCTGCATGTCAAATTTCAGCGCAATCCAAAAATATATTGATTTTCACACTTTGTTACCCCATTTCACCCTCTTAGGGGTGGAATTTCAAAAAAACCTGAAACACGTATTTACTTATTTTTGTACTGAAGCACTTGTGTGAAGTTTCGGATAGAAAAGACTATCTAATCTTGTTTCTCCATACAAACTTTGCACCCCCATTTCATCCCCTTAAGAGGTGAATTTTGAAAAATCCTTTCTGAGTACACCCCTACGTACTAAGCAAATATACCCTCCAAATTTCAAGTCTCTACGACCAGCGGTTTAGGCTGTGCGTTGTCTGTCAGTGAGTCAGTCAGTATGTCAGGACAAATATTCTTATTGTATTAGATGGAGGTTGCTATTGCATATACTTTTAAAGACTAAAAAATATGACCTTGAATAATGTTTTTAAATCTTTCTTCTCGTTGATTTTGGTTTTTGACAGATATTCATACGGTAACTGTGAGCGAGATAGAAATAAAGGTGGGGATAATTTTTATTTTTTATTTTTTTTTACATCTTATAGGCTAGCGTTTGACCACTATCTCACCTGTTGCTAACTGATGATGCGGTCGAAGGTAGAGAAGTGGACTAGAATGGGAACTGGGACTCAAGGATAGCTGCCGGAACACATTAGATGTTTGGCGACAGATTTTCTAACTTGAGGGTGGTAGCTGGCCAGGCGGACACTAGATATGTCCTACCACCATGCGGGGGTTGTTCGTTTCTTAACGATGTTTTCCTTCACCGGAGGGCCACTGTGAGAAGCGTACATATTTTCGATGGAAAAATTCATTGGAGCATGGCGGTTTGAACTCGGTACCACGGTATCAAAGCCGACCGTTCTCCCAATTACGCCACCGGGCCCTCAGTAAATAATTATATATATAAAAATATAAATAATTTGTCTTCACAGGAACGTTCTACCAGGCAAAGTCTTGTTAGGGTGCAAAGTTAGTTAATATTTTTTGACATGACATGAAGTTTGGCAAAGATGGCGGCCATATCAGTCCCGCGACACTGCATACATAATTAAATAACTCAGAATTATGAACGAACTTTGTACCAATCAACACTGCAAAAAAAATATTATAAGCATAATACCACAGATTATATAATAGTTACTACGTAAATAATACTTTCCGTTGTTAGGTTGGCTACACAGTGCTTTCATAATTCGGGTATAAACAATATAGGGAAGTGCCTCTTATAACATAGTAGAGTGATTCAGTACTCTGTTGGCCATATGGCGGCAAAATCGCAAATAATACTTTTTAATATTCATTTTGGAATACAACTAGTCCGTGTTGTAAAAGTATTTGGAAATTATTGTAATAAAATAGACAATTAATTATCGTGTGTGTCAGATGCTTTAATTGCACAGGGCCATTTTGAACATTGTCCTTTGATATCTTGATGACATCATTATTACTAGTGAATATTTTCACTTTAGCGCGGCATTGAAAGTCAATTTTTTTAGGGTTCCGAACCCAAAGGGTACCAAATGAACACTTTCTGAGACTTTGTTGTCCGTTCGTCCGTCCGTCCGTCCGTCCGTCCGTGTGTCTATATGTACGCACTTTACAGATCTGTATCTTCTTAACCGTTATAGGTACATACTTGAAATTTTCAAAAAGTATATATCCGTCAGTGTATAACGGCCCAGACACGAAATTTTATAAATGCATGTAATTTAATTAAAACTTGTTTTGCACTAATAAGGGTAAAATAAGTAATTTTTCAAAAAAAAACCGACTTTATAACCACAAACAGGCACTCAAAAGCGAAAAATAAATTACTTAAAATTAATATAAGCGCTGCCCACTTAAATATTTGAAGTCGGTGCCAGCCAATTCTATTGGATAGTAGATAGATACTATGTATGTAGTAGTAGTAAGTAGGTACATGTAGGTTAGTAAGTAGGTAGATACATGTAGGTAGTATCTATCTACTACCTATTAGACTTGGCTGGCACCGACTTCAAATAGATAAGTGGGTAGCGCTTATAATAATTTTAAGTAATTTATTTTTCGCTTTTGAGTGCCTATTTGTGGTTATGACGTTGCTTTTATTTTTTTTGAAAAATAACTTATAATAGACGCAATATTTCAGTTTTTGAGAAAACAGTGACAATACCAGTTAACCTTACAACGTCAACATGTAGCATGTTTACGTTTTTGGCGGACAATATTTTAACATCAACAATGTTGTGATGAAATTTAAAACTTTATTAAGCTGTTAAATAAAATGTAAGATTAAACAGTCGCTAAGCTAATTTTAATATGCAGTTTCATGTTTCCAGACAGTAAATCAGGGTGGTTAATCAAGACAGGTTAACAATACGGTTAAAATTCGCAATAAAACGGCCGCCATTACAGGCTTTATGAAGTAATAAAATACCAACGGCGCGGCTTGCTATAGAGGGCGCGGGCGTCGGCCAAAGTGGGTACTGGAATGAAGGCGCGGGCCGTAATGAATTAAAATACTTTAGACGTTGTATCTTTGTGTGAACAGTTCATCAGGTTCAACTTTCATAAAACCAAATAACATAAAAAATGTATAAAAGTGGCTCAAAACACACATAAAATAAACACATATCAGCTGAATAGTAAATTGTTTCTAATTGATGGTTAAGTTGACTGATTATTAAAATACCTAAAAATTAAGAATCAATACTGCTATATATTTCATTAAATATTAAAAATAGTAGTGGTGCCTCACAGCTTTGCTAGCGTCAAAACTATCTATCCTATGTGTTAATGAAGGTTATACATTTCATCCCTATCTGTTTACCCGTATTTGCGTAAAAGTAGCAAACGTCCATGCATCCATACACACAACTTTCGTAAATAAAGTAAGCAGTAGGATAGGATAAAAAATATAGTCTAAAAGTCTATAAGTACAAAAGGAAATTTAAAATTGGGCAAGTTGTCGCCGTAGAAGAAATTGCTTAGCTTTTGCAATTTAGAATTTTTAGATGTTTATCGGGTGAGTTCGTAAACGTATAAAATGTCACTAGTGTGTGTAAGTCAAAGATAGAGATTCCAAAAAGTTTTGCTACGGTTTCGCACTGTGACTTAGGCGCTGCTCGTTTGGGCAAAGTTGATGTGCTTAAACAAATGCGTGGCCGAAACAGGACCCCTGTAATCATACATTTAATGGTACCCATAATGACCTTCTAAAGTACTAACTGCCACAAGCCGTTTCATAAATACTGAACTTCCCTCGTACAGGGTAAAACTTCTCATTTTTCTCCTAAATTAAAATGTACCGCCGGTTACGTAGCCATTGAGGTAGGTATAGAACCTAAACAAATATACGTTAATAATTCCTATATCTCTTTTGTGCTTCCTATACTTGTTAAAAGCTTCATAAAGAGTTTCGATTTTGATATATGTTTTAGGTACAGTTTCATTGTTAATTTTTAGGGTTTCTTACCCGAAAGGTCCAAACGGAGTCCCTATTGTTGTCAATCACGTCCGTTCCATTTATCCGTTTGTCCGTCATTGAAATGTAAAGGTGAAAAGATTGAACTAAGATCTTCAGTAGTTTTCTAAAATGAAACTACTGGATCTAAATTTTGAATTTGTATCTCCTAAATGGAAACAAAATTCATCATTTTTTTAAAAGTGTTACTTAAAATATATATCATTACCAACTTATTTCTGGTTAATACAAAACAAGATTTTTATGCCACAAAATAAATAAACAGTCGGCGAAATAACGCCAACAAAAACTCCTGAATGAGCATTGCATCGCGTTTTTATCCATTTATTTGATGATACATCATCTGTTACTGGCACAGTAGTGCTACTTATATCCAGGATCAGTTTTTTCCCAATTCCCTGTGGGTACAGTTTGATATGTTGTTCTCATTATATTTTTTTTTTTTCTTATTCGTATATATGTAGGTACATAAATGTGTGTAGAAATGTATGTATAAGTTTATACATGTGTGTAACGAGGATGTGTCCTCGTTCAGGTCATAGAATTGGTAACTGCATAATTATTCGAACATGGGGCAGGAAAAAAGCAGCGCGCTTACATGTTAAGTGACTGATTGCTTCTTCTTCTTCTTGAGTCTTTATTGCCATAATTCTGAGGGCCAGATTCACTTTCTGATAGGTATATTATGACAACTGACATATTTTTGACAACCTTTATTTATGTTATGTGTCAGATACCTATTATCTGAAACTTTATCTGGAGCCGGTGAAACTGGCCCTGATTCTAATGTAATACCCATTGAAAATTACTTAGAAGAAAACCTACGGCATTTACACGTTCAAACATCTGAATGTATACATTGTTACACACAATCCAAAATTTCATTGACGGGATTCAAACCCGCACCTCCTGGGAAACATGCCCAGGTGCTCTAACCAACCAAGCCACAGTACGATCCTAACAATGCCCTAAAATACAAAGTGTGTAAGAAACATACTGAATGTATAGATCAAAAAACCTTGTTATTATCTCGTGCCGTCAACCAACACGTTAAACAAAAGTCGGCCTTCAACGGAAAACAGATTTCTGAGCCAATGATTCGCAAGCGTTTAGTACGAAACTTCTCTGAAATCACTGTAAGATCGTCCATTCGTTCAAGTGTAAAAGGAGATGTTATTGTATTAGTTGAATCTTGCCCAAACTGAGCGTTGTGTGTTGCGAAGGTTGGTTGAGATTAGTTAACCGCTTCAGTAAATGTTTGCTCATGTGATTTTGCGTTTCAAGTTTGTGGATATATGTTTTTTTTGTAAGATATACAATTTAGTCGTGTTGATGTGAAACATAATTGTGCAGTACGGGAGTGAGACCGACTTGGCGTGACGACGCGCTGCTCGTAGCTCGTAGGCTCAATGCACCTCAGCTCGGGAATCACGTCTTCTTCGCGCGCAGACTCTTGGCGTAACGACGCGCTGCTCGTAGCTCGTGGGCTCAATGCACCTCAGCTCGGGAATCACGTCTTCTTCGCTCGCATACGCCCCTCCGGTTTTGCAGTATCTTTAACATCTGCCGGGCATCTCACGACGGCTCCATTTCAACCGACTTACAAAACGCAGGAGGTTTTCAATTCCTCTGTATGTTTTTTTTAATGTTTGTTACGCGATTCAAAATCATAATTGCCAATTATGTTTTTTTACGTTTACGTTTAATTTGTTACGTTTGCCGAATCGCGGCCTCCACTCTAAGACAAGTCTACCCCAAACGTAGCGTGGCTGGAAAATAAGAACCAAAGATCGGGCTCAGTGGCGGGCATCTTGGGAGAGGCCTATGTCTAGCAGTGGACTAACACCGGCTGATGATGATGATGATGATGATGAAGGTGCATCTCTAATAGAGTCGTTTTAAAATGTTATCAAGATTCTATAAGTATCTCCAGAGATAAGGCGATAAACATCTCAAATTTGCTACTGAAATGACTCGCGCGGCATGTGATATCGGTTTTTTGGTTGACTATCTTATTTATTATTTTATAATTTCTAATTTCACAAATGGTATCACCAATACTTTTATTCTCCATGCTACCAATGATAAATGCACTGTCAGAATGTTTCTTTTACTTTCTTGTGTTTTCACAAAGTTCACAAAGGTTTCACGTTTGGTTTTTCTCAAAACTTCGTATACATTTATGAAGACAGTACTAGAAATACTACGTAATGTACATGGTAACTGACACTTTAATAGAATTATCAATATTTATCAAGTTTTTTTTGTTATCTATACTCGGATAAGCGAGGTATGAAAATATACACGTTTACGAGTTCTAAAACAACTTCTAAAAACGGGGTTTAATCCAATGAACGCCATGAAAATTAAATTGGAAGCCGCTGGAGGCTCTTTTTAAACGGATTTATTCTCGGTATCCTGACAACACCATAAAATTAGAAGTACGGTGAAAAAGCTTGGAAAGTTTACAACATGAAGTGTGTCACACATTGGAACGCAAAGGCATAAAGTGTAAGTAACTTGTTTTACTTAATTTTTAAGGTTCTGTACTGAAAAAGGAGTTTGAGGGCCCAGTGGTGTAGTAGGAAAATGGTCGGATTTGATGCCAGAGGTTCCGAGTTTAATCTCCGCCATGCACCAATTTTTCTGGATTTTTCTATCGAAAAATGTATGTTTGCTTTTCACAATAGCCCTCCGGTGAAGGAAAAGCATCGTTAAGAAACCCCCAACCCCCACATGGTGGTAGGACACTGTCTAGTGTCCGTCTAGTCAGCTACCACACTCAAGTTAAAACATCTGTCGCCAAACATCTAATGTGTTCCGAGAACTATACTCGAGAGTCAGTTTCCATTCTAGGCCTAGCGTGCTACCATCCTCGACCGCATCAGCACTTACTAACAGGTGAGATAGTGGTCAAACGCTAGCCTATTTGATATTTAAATAAACTGGCCAAGTGCAAGTCGGACTCGCACTAGTAGGGTTCCGTAACACAGTAGAGTATTCTATAACTATGATTTTTCGCAACTACAAAAATAACTTTGTTTTTCATAGTAATTGTATGAAAAACAAAGTTATACTTGCGGTCGTTATATCTCAAAAACTGCTGACTGTATCTCATTCAAACCAATTTTCGTTGAAAGTTTTTATTGAGATCTACAGAATATATTTTTTCTAGATTTATCACTCCCTTACTTAAAAAGTTAGAGGGGGGGGGGGGGGGGGGTGGTAAAATGTGTGTGTGCCTATCTTTTAAATGAGTGACTTTGAGATAACTGATTTTAGGAACCTCAATGTCATTTTTAAAGACCTATCCATAGACACCCCACCCCACACGTATAGGTTTGAACAAAAAAAAATTCTGTTTCAGTTTCCCATACATGGAACTGAAACAGATTTTTTTTTTAATTTTGCCCCATCTTAAACTTTTATATTTTTTATTTTTGTATAAAAATCGGAAAGCGGTTTACAGAATACATCCACCTACTAAGTTTCAATTCTGTATTCCTAATAGTTTCGGAATAAAATGGCTGTGACATATGGACGGACAGACAGACATGGCGAATCTATAAGGGTTCCGTTTTTTGCCATTCGGCTACGGAACCCTAAAAAAGTAGGAACCACGAACAGACAGACGGAGTACAGTAATCTTAGAATGTCTGTGCGTCTGTCAAGATACTTTTTCTCAAGAACGGGTTTCTGGAACTTGAACTTTCTTCTAAGGACAACGTCAAGCACAGATCAGTAATTACAAACGTCCTACTAGACAAATTAACCAATTAAACCATAAAATTATACAACTCTTTTACATCATTCATTTTATGTAGCTTTTACAATAGCTACAGTTTGTTCCAAAAGCGAATAATTGAAATTAATAACCCAGCTTATTCACTGTCGTTTACTACACTCCGTGGATTAATCAGCAGAATATCACCGGGCCGGTGGTAATGCACAAATCCTGTAGCTGTCAACGCAGAATATGTGTACCATGTGGTCCGCCCTGGGCAAGTGTTTATTTGCATCAACCGTCCACCATTTATCAGTATGACCATTTTAAAGTCTTACCGTGCCGTGTTACGTTATCTCCGCGTTATGGTATTCTCTATGCCATTTAAAACGCGTTATGAGCGCGTTTTGAGCGTGGCGCGTTAAGGAACGCGTTATCTCATTGGTCATACTTTATAAGGCCCGCCCAAGACAGTATTTGTATATATATATCATATATCATAAGGAACGATATGACTGATGAATATGTAAATATGAGATATTTTTAGCAAGAAAATGAAGTTATAAATAATATAATAATGTAATAATTATATTTCGAGAGAGTACATTATTGACATTATTTACTTGTATTAAATCTACCACTATGCGTTCGTCAACATATCTATGAATAGGACCGTGATAATATAGTCGAGATTAATTTGCGAATACGTATAATACTCATACGAGAAAGCCTTTCACTGCCACATCAATAAAAGGTCACTTCCATACAAAACTCTGCATACGTTTACATATCACAGTGGACTTCAGCGCGTTGATTTATCTATACATTACCGTGACTTCCGCATAGTCTTTAGCTAAAATTGTTATCAAATATTTATTGTAGTTCAGCATGTGAAAATGCAGAGGCTGAACATTTTTTTTTATCAATGCAATGATGAGTATTAAGTATTTTTTTAATTAAATAAATAGTTTTAAAATTTATAGCAGTCATGTTATAGGGAGACTTACCGTTGGGCAAGCCACTCATCCTATCATCTTTTACGTTTTTATTCAGTTGAGATCAGCGCACATCGAATTCCTTCTTGGGAGAGCTGTTGTCAATGGTTTGCCGTATTGTCGGGATGATTTGTTTTGTTTATACGCGGTAAGGGTTAAGTATGCCTAAGTAAGGTTTTTTCTAAATAAGGAGTAAAATTAGATTTAGATCGATGCGGTACCCTATGAATGGATATCTACTATAGCCAATATTATCAATCGTCAAACAGAAGGAGATGCTAGCATGAGCTGCATTTTGAGTTCAAAGCTTGGTGATAGAATCAGTAACCAAAGTTACCTAATAGTAAGCAAGAGACTCCAGAGTCTCGCGCATCGCCGCAAAGTCGCTTGTTACATTTTGGGGACTGTGCTATGGAACTGCATTATTTGATTCCATCTTCTCCATTTTATTATCGGACACCCAGAGACACTAAAAGGCGCCACGATTAATGGTGGATATACCATCTACCCGAACGAAGCGATTTGCATCTTCGTTCATCATACGAACCGCCAGAGAATGGAATGACTACCTGAGTCTGTGTTTCCGGCTAAATATAATATGGGGGTCTTCAAATCGCGAGTGAATAGGTATCATTTGGGTAAGCGCGCTCCATCTTCGACCGCATCATCACTTAACATCAGGTGACATAGTGGTCAAGTGCTATCCAGTTCAATGTAAAAAAAAACCATGTCAAGTCAACCGGGGTCAACTTTATGTTAAACATTGTAAGGACTTTTACTAAGATTTGTTCTGTGGTATAACTTTGTCAGTTGTTCAGAAATGTTTTTTAATGTGTACCTACTCGTCGTAAGACGAAAATGTTGGCAAAATTTATTTAGATGTGTATCTCCATAGTCGTATGAAATTAACATTAACCTCTGAGGGAGGCTTTTGCAGTACTTCAGGGGGTACTTTCTAAAGTTCTTATTGCGTGCTTGCCAGTCCTAATGGCTGAGTGCGAATCGCTGACAAATAAATAACAACCGTCCTGCCAACAGCGAATATTGTAATTTCAGTGTAGTGTAGTTCATTTAAATAATTTAAATAAAAAGTATATACATGCATTTGTTACAAAATTACGATTAAAATGGTTAAATTTTAATTTTGCACTTTCTATTTTATAAAAGTGGATAGACATATAAAACAGAAACATCTAAAGTCTTCAACTAGTAATTTGTTTTGAAATATATCGACAATAGTTTGTCAAGAGAAGGTTTCTATATCCTTTATAAGGTTATACAATTTTAGTAGTTTTAACAGTCCTCTCTTATAATAATTATGGAGAGACTGAAACATCAATTACTGATAATCGATAACGTGAGATAATGTGTGAACACGCCTTTATCTAACAACCCCAAAATTATATAGGTAGGTTAGGTAGGCATATAATATCCGTAGAACTTTCTCGACTCGACCACAAGCACACGTTTTACTTCCGATTGTTATCTTCATAACCCATAATCATTTTTAGTAGCCATAAGTTACGATGTGAAATCTATTCTTGCCTACATTACGGAACATAAATCGTTGGGTTCTGAGTTTCACTAGCATGTGGCACGAGAAAGGGCTCACATAAAAGGAGCTGAATTTTTTTTCACCCATAAAATGCCTGCAGCTGTGCGTGACCACCGTGGAAAATCATTATCTTTATATTCGTTCACAAACTTAAGAGATCATAATCAGTTACCATAATTCAAAGTATCTGCGGCAGGCAATACTTTTGTACAGGAAATGATATTGTACTTCTTGGAATCATAGAATTTAGATGTAAGTTACCTAAATGTTTTGGGGTTTGACCTCGTTCTGAATTAGATTCTTCAAAGAATCAGACCGTTTCACTTTGCTTGTGTGTTACTAAGAAATAAAATCATCTCGTTCTGAATTAGATTCTTCAAAGAATCAGACCGGTTCACTTTCCTTGTGTGTTACTCAGAAATAAAATCATCAGTATAAACTTTCTAACAACAGATTTGATATTCAAAGAGCCAAAACAGTTCCAAATTCTGTAAAGAATCAAAGCATCACCTCAAAAACCTCAAGAGACTAATTAAAGAGTAATCTTATTATGTTCATTATGTCAACAGACTTCCTTTCAGAAGAAGGTTCTTAATTCTAATGTACGTTTTTGTATGTTTGTTACGCTATTATTTCGCTAATAGCTATTACTTCGCTAAGTAAAGCTCTTTAAGTACAAAATTAAAGATTTATTATTCAATACTGTACACTACATTACATATTCATATATGACAATAAACCTTAACTAAGTAAACAAATCGACCGAGGCCCACAAATTCAACAAATGAAACGCTTGCGCGTGCTATTTTTTCCTGTGCTGCCATCTAGCTGCGTCAAGGTGAATTCATTTCGTACCGTATCGTATCGTAAAAAACACGTTTTTTGTTTTAAGCCCTTTAAATTTAACTTTGTTCTGTTCTTAGTATTTGTTGTTATAGCGGCAACAGAAATACATTATCTGTGAAAATTTCAACCGTCTAACTATCACGGTTCATGAGATACAGCCTGGTGACAAACGGACAGACAGACAGACAGACAGACAGACAGACAGACGGACAGCGGAGTCTCAGTAATAGGGTCCCGTTACCCTTTGGGTACGGAACCCTAAAAAAAGTTTCCGACAAATTGAGAACCTCCTCCTTTTTTGTGAAGTCGGTTAAAAACGTGTGTAATTCTGTCACTCTGTCACTCTGTCTGTTTGTTAACTAATCACGCCTAAGCGGACGATTAGATCTTACTGAAATTAAACAAAGTTAATCATAACATGAGGATAAACATAGGCTACTAAATTCTTGGTGTACGCAAACGAAGTATCAGCTAGTTATAAATAAATTATTGATTGATGAATAAATTATTATGATTTATAAAACTTTATTTGTAAAATATATTTTTCGTAGATAAAAAAAAAGTTCCTAGTCAAACACAGACAAAGTCAAAGCACAGAATAATGAAAAGTACAAGGTCAAAGGTAAACTCAATCAAATCATAAAAGTTTCTTTTTAATACATACTAGCCCTTATTTCCAAAAAGCAAACATGCATGTTAGCGAAAATTTCTCTAAAAAAATATAGAACCCTCTAACAGTGCCAGCTTTCTAAATAAACCGTATAGGGAAAAAATGTAATGGAATGTTCTATTAAGTTGAGTAGTTTTGACGTTTCTTTGAAGTAACAAAATAAAATAACTCCATGAAAATCAATGTTCCCTAGGTAAAAGTATTATTATTTATTAGTGAAAAAAACCTGCAGCAATATAATAACTATCAAAAAACTCATAAAATTATACCAAAAAAAAGTTTTTATTTCATTGTATACGTAGCGAGATTCGTTATTTATTTGTCTTGTTATTTGGCTGAAATGTATCGTTTGTCTTGTCAATAATAAAATGAAATCGGCTAAATATCAAAGACAGAAAATATAATAAGAGTATAATAATAACAAAATTAAATAATTCGGTATTATGGTAACATGCATTTTATGCACATTAATTTAAAAGAAAAAAAATTTATCCACCTAACGCATTTAATAGTTAGAAGGTGTTCTTAATATATTTATTTTTCTATTGATGTTTGAATGTGTTAAGTGAGTTTACATTTTTATGTGTGAGGGTAGGGTATCTTATTGTAATGTTATTAACCTAAATAGTAATCATTATTGATATGATCTGTTTAATTTTATTAAATGTGTGATACATTAATGATTTATGATTTTTTAATCTGCCTATATACTGAATAAACGCTTTGAGTTTGAGTCTTTATTGCTTTATTGCAAGACTACCTATTGGTTTTACGCTATAAAAGATGGACAGGAACCGTTCATAGTACACCGTGGTGGTATTTTTTCTACGTATTTTGTGTTCACATCATTCATATGATCAAATAAGTTCTTAGTGCACTGTTCTGTAAACTGTATGAAAGGGATGGCTACAATAAAAAAAGTTTTTTTATTAAATGTAACCATACCGTTGAAATGGAAAAACTTTCAATTTTATTTTAAATCATATTCACAATAAGATATCTATAGATAAACGCTTTATTTTGCACACTAATATCAAACTAAATGGTTCTCAGATATACCTACCTACTAAGAAAATCATATATGATGGTTTTATCGCATAAAGAAAAAATATTTATATGATTAAATATGCAATTTAGCATTTTTATAATATAATATCGGTAATCGCTACCACTCAAGAAACAAGGTGAGCTTTAGACGTCCAATTAATATGAAAAGCACTAAAAGTAGACCTCATTTTCAGAAACAGGAAAGCTCTTGTAACGTAGTAAGCTCATGGGAAATTATCCTATTGATAGTAAAAAGTTAACCTCAACGATGGAGTAACTTCGATAACCAAACAAAACGTACTTCATTATTATTCTACGTATAAATAAACTGGCCAAGTGCAAGTCGGACTCGCACTCGTAGGGTTCCGTAACACAGTTAAGTATTCCATAACTATGATTTTACGCAACTTCAAAATTAACTTTGTTTTTCATAGTGTTTGTATGAAAAACAAAGTTATCTTTGCGGTCGCCATATCTCGAAAACTGCTGGCTGTATCTCGTTCAAACCAATTTTCGTTGTTAGTTTTTATTGAGATCTACAGCTTATATTTTTTTTAGATTTTTTACTCCCATACTTTAAAAGTTAGACGGGGGGGACACACATTTTACCACTTTAGACGCGCCTATCTTTCAAATGATTGACTTTAAGAAAAAATGATTTTAGAAACCTCAATGTTATTTTTAAAGACCTATCCATAGACACTCCACATGTATAGGTTTGAAGAAAAAACATTTTTTTTGTTTTAGTTCCATGTATGGGATGCCCCCCCTTAAACTTTGATTTTTTTTACTTTTGTATAAAAATCGGATAGCGGTTCACAGAATACATCTACCTACTAAGTTACAATTCTGTAGTTCTAACAGTTTCGGAATAAAATGGCTGTGACCTACGGACGGACAGACAGACATGACGAATCTATAAGGGTTCCGTTTTTTGCCATTCGGCTACGGAACCCTAAAAACTACACATATCTATCTATATAATCTATATTTTGCTATGTTAATGAAGAATGTTAGGTACATTCTTCATTTACATAATTAATATATAGAATATACTACATAATTAATATATATTAAAATATAGAATTTTCAAAATTTCCACATGAACTGTTAGGATAGAACTATTAGTACCACCTAATAGAGATATTTCTAAAAAAATACTATGTCTGTAGTAGTAGTAAGTTGGGAGATAGATACATGTAGGTAGTGTCTATCTACTACCTATTTAACTGAACTGAAAATGGCCCTGTGCAATAAAAGCATCTGACACACACGATAATTAATTGTCTATTATTTTATAATAATTCCAAATACTTTTATAACACAGACTTGTTGTATTCCAAAATTAATATTAAAAAGTATAATTTGCGATTATTAACATTAATCGCCGTTATATGGCCGCCATCTTCGCCAAACGTCATGTCATGTCAAAAAATATTAGGTATGTAAAAAACCTTGCACCCTAACAAGACTTTGCCCGGTAGAACATTCCTGTGAAGACAAATTAATTCTCCCCACCTTTGTTTATATCTCGCTTACAGTTACCGTAAGAATATCTGTCAAAAACCATAATCAACGTGAAGAATGAAGAATCAACGTGATGTAAAAACATTATTCAAGGTCATATTTTTTAGTCTTCAAAAGTATATGCAATAGCAACCTCCTTTGTGTACAATCTTCTTGGGACTCTTCTTCTAAAACTAGTACATTCTCCTATGTTTGAGGTATTTATGTTCATATCTCTGGAGATACTGATCGGATCTCGATGAAATTACAATGGGACCACCTCGGAAACTAACCTACTTATTAAAAAAATAATCATTTGAATCCGTTCACAATTGACGGAGTAATCGCGTAACATACACACAAAAAAAAACATACAGAAGAATTGAGAACCTCCTCCTTTTTTGTGAAGTCAGTTAATAAAACTAAACTACGTCATTATAGACATAGCGTAGCATTCGTAGCACTTAGAGCGTTGCGAATACCCGTAGCATTTCCACTGCTCACTTCGCTGTCGTTTAATTTTTTAAAGTTAATAATTATCCTAAGCACTATTACTTCTCAAGCCGTTCAGAACCAAAATTGTTACATTTTCTTAGAAATAACAAAGCTTGCAGTCTTTGTAAACTGTTGGCATATTCCTTAAGTGCTTTAAAACAACGTGAAAACACCATTACGCTCACACTAGGTAATTACAATTAGATGAGTGTTGCACGTACTAATGCTATTTTCTAGACCGTTTATAGTGCATTTAATACACTAATTGTAGTACCACTGAGCTGGGATCGTCTGCTACAACAAATAGTTATGGGCAATAGTGGTTTTTATTGACCACGTTCAATAACATTTAGTGGTTACATAGATAGCTAGTTTTACATTTGATTCGTGAGTATTTGTTTAGAATTTCTGTTGAATTGATGTTTCAATTGGTATCAGTATTATTAGGGAATTAATATTTAAAAAAAAATATTGACAAATTGGGTTTTAATTAGGACAACAGTAAACAAAAGCCTTGAAAGGAAGCTTATATCCGGCATAATAAAATAATCCAAACACCTAAAGATTCGCTAATTTTACATTGAAATTGGAGTTGAATTGAAGCAAACAATTCTTTCACGTTGCGGCTTTTTAACCGTCTTTACAAAACAGGAGGAGGTTCTCAATTCATCTGTATGTTTTTTTTTTTTTTGTGTGTATGTTACGCGATTTCTCCATCAATTGTGAACGGATTCAAATGATTCTTTTTGTAATAGGAAGGATACGTTTCCGAGGTGGTCCCATTTTAATTTTATCGAGATCTGATTAGTATCACCAGAGATATGGAGATAAATACCTCAAACATAGGAGAATGTACTAGTTTTAGTAGAAGAGTCCCAAGAAGATTATACACAATGTAGGTTGCTATTGCATATAAGATATTCTTACGGTAACTGTGAGCGAGATAGAAATAAAGGTGGGGATAATTTTTTTTTATATCTTATAGGCAAGCGTTTGACCACTATCTCACCTGTTGCTAAGTGATGATGCGGTCGAAGATAGAGAAGTGGACTAGAATGGGAACTGGCTCTCAAGGATAGCTGCCGGAACACATTAGATGTTTAGCGACAGATTTTCTGACTTGAGGGTGGTAGCTGGCCAGGCGGACACTAGATATGTTCTACCACCATGCGGGGGTTATTGGTTTCTTAACGATGTTTTCCTTTACCGGAGGGCCACTGTGAGAAACGCACATATATTTTTCGATAAAAAAATTCATTGGTGCACGGCGGTTTGAACTCGGTACCACGGCATCAAAGCTGACCGTTCTCCCAATTACGCCACCGGGCCCTCAATAAATAATTATATATTAATAATTATAATAAATAATTATATATAAATATAAATAATTTGTCTTCACAGGAATGTTCTACCGGGCAAAGTCTTGTTAGGGTGCAAACTTTTTTAAACATACCTAATATTTTTTGACATGACATGACATTTGGCGAAGATGGCGGCCATTTCAGTCCCGCGACACTGCATACATAATTAAATAACTCTTAATTATGAACGTACTTTGTACCAATCAACACAGCAAAAAAAAATTATAAGTATAAAACCACATATTATATAATAGTTACTACGTTAATAATACTTTCCGTTGTTAGGTTGGCTACACAGTGCTTTCATAATTCGGGTATCCACAATATAGGGAAGTGCCTCTTATAACGTAGTAGAGTGATTCAGTACTCTGTTGGCCATATGGCGGCAATTAATGTTAATAATCGCAAATAATACTTTTTAAAAATTCATTTTGGAATACAACTAGTCCGTGTTATAAAAGTATTTGGAATTATTGTAATAAAAAAAACATACAGACGAATTGAGAACCTCCTCCTTTTTTGTGAAGTCGGTTAAAAATAGACAATTAATTATCGTGTGTGTCAGATGCTTTAATTGTACAGGGCCATTTTGGACATTGTCCTTTGATACCTTGATGACATCATTATTACTAGTGAATATTTTCACTTTAGCGCGGCATTTAAAGTCAATTTTTTTAGGGTTCCGAACCCAAAGGCTACCAAATGAACACTTTCTGAGACTTTGTTGTCTGTTCGTCCGTCTGTCCGTCCGTCCGTCCGTCCGTGTGTCTATATGTGCGCACTTTACAGATCTGTATCTTCTTAACCGTTATAGGTACATAATTGAAAATTTCAAAAAGTATATATCCGTCAGTGTATAACGGCCCAGACATGAAATTTAATGGATACATGTAATTTCATTAAAACTTTTTTTGCACTAAAAAGGGTAAAATAAGTTATTTTTCAAAAAAAATGAAACCGTCTTCATAACCACAAAAAGGCACTCAAAAGCGAAAAATAATTTACTTAAAATTATTCGGTGCCAGCCAAGTCTATTGGATATTAGATAGATACTATGTATGTAGTAGTAGTAAGTAGGTAGATACATGTAGGTATTATCTATCTACTACCTATTAGACTTGGCTGGCACCGACTTCAAATAGAGAAGTGGGTAACGCTTATAATAATTTTAAGTAAATTATTAATATTCAATACTCGATTGCAATATCGACATTAATAAGTTTATATATCAACTACCGTTCGTTAAATGTAACTAGCGTGTTCACCATCCTCGAAAATATCATCGCTCATCACCAGGCGAGAAATTGGTCAAACGTCCCAGCTGTTAACAAAGTTTGGTATATTATGCTAAATTTATAGTACGCTACACCGCGGCGTCCTGCGATCTGCGGGCGCGATCTCAATACTATTCAATTTTTTTCTGATCGCGTTAACCAGTCGGCACAAATACTACCGCGCTCGCGCGCCGCACTCAGATATGATCGCCGCCTAGATCGCGCACGCAGAACGCTGCGGTGTGTACCATACATTTAATGTTAACTTACTTGATCGGTAAACGCGGCATCCGGAAGCCTTCTTTAGGATTTTGAGAATGTAACGCTGCAGGCGAAATGAAAAAATATGATGTTACGTTTCAGCTACCTCTGTTAAACTTTTCATCTATTTGCTTGCATTTATAACGTTAGACAATTAATTATCGATATTTTCTCACTTAAAAAACGTACACTAGACGTATTCCGTGCGAATAAACGAGATACATATTTATTAATTAGATAGTGGTCAGTCAATCGCTTGCCTATTAAGCATAAAACAATATGATCGCTTACTGTTCACTTTGGTAGCGAGAACTCTGTCTCTCTCCACTAGTTTTTCGCGACAAGCGACAGCGACAATAGCTTGATAATATTCGCTTGGCGTATCGCAGTCAGAATACTAGCTGAGAGACCAACCAGCGGTTATTCTACCCTACGACTGCGAGTGGTGCGAGTAATCGCTTATCGCACTCACACACTCGCTTACAATAGCCCGGCGACAAAAATACCGGAACTACACACTCGCTTCTCGGTCACCAACTTGTTTCTATTTTCTAGCTCAACTCGCATGTCACTAACTGTCAGCGGTGGGACAAATGCGAAACATTCTTAGTGAAATAAATTAAGATTTTAAACCATTAACCCCTGATGATTATTATAGGCTAACGGTACAATGAATCTCAATAATTGGAATAGTAATACACAAATATTACCGTGCCTGGCTACTCGCCATTCCACTCCGGTACTTTCCATTCGCATTGTTTGATAATGGCAAATTTGCTGAATATCGTTATACCGAAGAGGTAATTTGTTTTTGAATTATTTAGAATGGAGCAAAGCGCGTTAAAATTTTGTTTTGTCACTTCACCGGTCAATTTTACTAGTAAATGAAGCCATAATTATTTAGGTCCGTGTTTTTGGTATGTTACCTGAAATGAAAATACGTTTATTGTTACGTGAATTTCTGCGTGTTGTTTTTTGTAGACAACTATGATAGTGATTTCCGGATAGTTATGCTTATAGCGATGCAACTTATACCTACTTATTGGATCTAAACATCTATGAAAGAATGGGCAAATTTGAAAAAATAATGGGAACTAATTTAGACTTCATCGCACCTTTTTAATATGAACCGCATAGTTTAGGTAAATAAAATTTGCAGAGGTTGTAGCTAGATAAATACTAAAAATTTTACAATAGGTGTAAAAAATAATATTGTGTGATATTTTTTGTATTGGCCTAAAGTTTGCAACTTTATGCAGAAGCATTAGTCAATGAGATTTTTGTAACGTTTCCTATTATTATGAAAGTATTTACTTTTCGAGTAAAATAATAATAATACAATTTATTAGGTCTATTATTTACCTACGATCACAAAAAAAAAATTTCGCCCTAGCGTAAAGGGTTGGGCACAAACATTTTTTTTACTTTACGCCCTACTTGAACAAAAATTTGCACTTTAAAGTTTTATATTTCGTAAATGGAGCATTTAATCGAAAAATGGTATTAGCAACCCTAAAATCATTTTAAAAGACCTATTCAACGATACCCCACACAATGGGGTAGACGACGATATGAAAATTCATCCCCACTTCTCATGTAGGGGAGCTACCCTAAAAAACAATATTTTCAAGATTTTATTTCACCACTTTGTCGGCGTAATTTATATACATACCCCTACAAAATTGCAGCTTTCTAATATTAACGGTCTCTTAGCAAAACCTCGTACAGACAGACAGACGGATATGACGAAACTATAAGGGTTCCTTGTCAGGACTACGGAACCCTAAAAATGTCATATCTCATAAACTATCCAAAAGTGGTAGATGAAGAACAGATGCGCAGTGAGTTCTTCTACCACCCTGCTTCGTTTGATCCATCGGTACTGAATCATCCTGTATATGTATAGATAAAAGAAAGTCGTGTTAGTTACTTCACTTATAACCCAAGAACAGCTGGACCAATTTGATGATTTTTATGTTTTTGGAATTGTCTTTGTCAGGAATAGGATAATAAGTATTAAAAACAATAACAATTGACCAATAAAAAATGTATAAGCAAAAATATTTTGCTAAAATGTTCCTGGGTTTTTAAACTGCCAATCATTTGACGTTCAATTGTTTATCCCGTCGATACTAAACTAAGTGTCCCCTCCATACATTGCTATTTGCTATTCGTGATTTCTTATTGACAATATTTCTAAATATTGTTTGTCTTCTTTGATGTGGCTTTAAAACCGACCGACGTGCGGTAATGCATGTTCGTTATTTGCTATATAAAAAGCCAAATACGCAAATAGGCGAAAAATTTCGCCAATTTCACCTGCACAGATGTAATTTTCTGTCACACATAGCAAATACGCAAATACTAATAGCAATGTGTGGATAGCATTAGGTACAATATTCGGATTATCGCGTATATTTTTTTAGGGTTCCGTAGCCGAATGGCAAAAAACGGCACCCTTATAGATTCGTCATGTCTGTCTGTCTGTCTGTCTGTCCGTCCGTATGTCACAGCCATTTTATTCCGAAACTGTTAGGACTACAGAATTAAAACTTGGTAGGTAGATGTATTCTGTGAACCGCTTTCCGATTTTTATACAAAAGTTAAAATAATAAAAGGTCTATGGATAGGTCTTCAAAAATGACATTGAGGTTCCTAAAATCATTTTTTCTCAAAGTCAATCATTTGAAAGATAGGCGCGTCTAAAGTGGTAAAATGTGTGTCCCCCCCCCTCTAACTTTTAAAGTATGGGAGTAAAAAATCTAAAAAAAATATATGCTGTAGATCTCAATAAAAACTAACAACGAAAATTGGTTTGAACGAGATACAGCCAGCAGTTTTTGAGATATGGCGACCGCAAAGATAACTTTGTTTTTCATTGAAAAACAAAGTTAATTTTGTAGTTGCGAAAATTTATAGTTATGGAATACTTAACTGTGTTACGGAACCCTACGAGTGCGAGTCCGACTTGCACTTGGCCAGTTTATTTTGTTATTTATGGCTCCACACGATTAGTGTATTTAACCAGTGTCAAGTATAAAAATTCTTCAAGTTTTTGTGAATTCAAGTCATGTGGATTAAAAAAATTGCAAATACTATCAGTAGTGACGATTGTTTGACATACCTATTTATTGATTGTTAAATATGCGTGCGTTCAGAAATGTATACTTAAAAATTTTATATTTCTAAAAATAATTTTTAGGATATATTACGAAGCGTACAAAATAAAAGGTTAAGGTTATAAAGGTTACAATATTAAAGAACTAATTTCAAGTTAATCCATAACAATAATAAATTAGTTTAATTCAATCATGTCTTACTGACACGCGGTTGGAGTACTTGATTTTTGATTATTGTATTTTTATTGAATTTTAATTCTATTTCTGTATTGCCATAATACATTACTAAACTTAATATATCTTTTGTATTCATCATATTACGTTCATAAAAGCCTATCAATAGCTATATCTAAAAGGTAACACGACATTCATTATCTGTTAGGCGGTCCGAAGTTCGCCGGGCCAGCTAGTATAAGATAAACTCTGAGAATCTAAGATAAGTTAGTTCTAATATTTTGATTCTGAACTGGATCGATTGGCATCAAAAGTATGTTAATGAAAATCGGACATTATTCCATCTTCAAAACGTATGGCAAAATGTATGCAAATTCTTACTTTTCTTGTCCCTTAGTTAATCCAAATGAGTGTTTTGATTCTTGTAAGAAACCGTATCAATTGGTTTCAAAAAAAAATTGGAATAAATGGCCCATTTTTTTGCTGATTGTAATATTTATCAAATACTAGCTGACCCGACGAACTTCGTACCGCCTAACAGTCGATTCTTTAATAATTTTTCTAATACTTTTTCTGCTATTCGGGACGCCGGGTCAGCTAGTAAGATAAATATTGACATTAATATATATTTGATACTAACGTCACTCAATACTTTTGCCTTCCCGAAACCTCTCCACTAACACTTAAACTTTATAGTATAGTATTAAAGTTCAAATTAACTTTTAAGTATTATTACGAATCGATTGTATGGGAGTGTAGAAAAGTGTTGTTTTTAAACCTTTTCATACAAATTTAATTTTTGTTCTCTCCGTAACCATCTCGTACTTCAAGGAATATTCTGCTGCTCTAGAGATTTGCGCTTAGCAACACATTCAGCAATTCATTTTTATATTATAGATAGAAGAGAAGACTAGAAATGTAGCTGGAAAATTAATCAAAACATAATGGACAGTCTCCTCAGAATATTTAGCTACAATGGAAGAGGTACCCTGAAAGTTCAAACTCAAAAATTCCACGTTTGAAACGTTTTAATAATTGATTGGCAAAAAACTGTCATTTTATTTTCCGTTAACATGACTCAAATACCACAAAATAAAAAGTCCATTCCTTCGTTTTATGTCCACTAATTCCATTTCAATTTAACTGTTTCCGCAATTTTCACGGGTCCGTAAGACATTTCTTGTAATGAAAACCATTCAACGCCAGTCACTTTCAATTCACATAAAAACGAAATGCGAGGGAGCACTTACTTGAAACCTCCTTGAAACTTAAAAAGTCTATGGTCTTTTTATATTTTAGACTCTAATTGCGAAGTTGAAGGCGTCGGTACGCCACCTCAGTCATTAGGATGTCGTGAGGCAAGCTATAAACTTAGGGTAATGTTATGCAAAAATGTCGTAGTAGTTTGCTTCAATAAACCATGTAGAACGTATTAATAGTATGTCATTTCCTTTTGGTGACACGCAATGGAACATGTAGTAATTTTTTTTATGCCTGCTTGAAAAAACAAGATATAATTTAAAAAGGCTCGTGCTTGAAACCTTTTACAACAGTAAATAATCATTTTACGTCAAATCCTACTAAATAAGTCACAAGGATATAAAAAAGAACATTTTTAAAAAGTATGTTATAAAGTAGAACCCGGCTATAGAAAACTCACACATTAATATAAAAAAATATTTCTAATTATCGAGTGCATACAAACAAAGCTGCGAATAACAGCTAAGAATATTTTTATATATAAATGTATAATTGAACGCTCTATGGCTAACTTTTTTTTATGATATAAGGTAACAGGACCAGCACGACGCTCGCCTGATGGTAAGCGATGACGTCTACCTATTACAGATATGCATGTCACTGCACTGCGCCTGTTACCCTGAGACATAAAGATGTTGAGTCACACATGCCCGCCCTGTAATTTCACTGGACACCTAGCCTTTTCAGCCGAAAAACATTCCAATTTCACGGCTGAACATTAATTGGCAAAGTGGTGACCCCAGGCCAGAAGTCCTACCACTACAAAAACTTAACAAAAGACATTTTAGTTCATGACTTTATGTCTTTTAGAGGGCGCCATATTCCATTTAATGTGATATCACATCATAGCTTATAAGCAGCGGACAATCAAGACACTTCCAACGATATCACATTTTTTTCAAAGTATGATGAGAAGGTTAGAGTTACGAGTGAACAGATGAACATACATACATCAAAATCATAACGCTCCTGTAGTCTAGTAAAGATACTATTGTAATAAATAAAATGCATGAAATAATAAAGATAAAACTTGGCGTTTGCAGCAGCGTAGCTACTTCATTATCATCTAAAAACCTCTCATACCCAAAAACGTCATTATTTTATATTTTAGCGTCACGTCTACGAGATAGGCATTTCCGCTTCCCGCGCCTTATCACATCTACCTTTATGTTACTGTTCATTTCTCTATATTTTTTCCTTGTATTCGTTCTAATGAGGCCTTCCTTATAAGAAGTTTCCCTTCCGATTCGTGATGTCCATGCCGACCAGAGTAATAAGTAGCTAATTCGAGATATTATCTATTATTGGCTATTGGATACACGCCAGATTACTGATTTCAGGCTTAGGCTTTTGATCATAAAAGGATTTTCTCTCTTATATTCAGTAATACTCGTATATTTTCATCGGGCCGGTTTGGTTTGATAGTACAATTTATGATATTTATTAATAGTACATAAATACCTAGTATATTGTCCGTCCTATATTGCCGTTATTAGGGCCCGTTTACAACGTTCCTACCTCGAAGAAAGCGGTACTGAGATCAAGTCTACGAGCATAACTAATGAACATCATATAATATTTTTAGTTTCTACATAATGAATTAATTGTGATCTAATGAGTATCTCTAGAGATATAAACACCCCACACTTGGTACTAAAAATTACTATATTGAAGTTGGTTATTTTGTAAACGATCTTAAATTATATATTAATTGATTATCAATTAACTGAACATCAATATCATGGTATGTGTATGTCGCAGGCAGATAGCTTAATAAGTCGTTCAATCAACAGCCTAGCTTCTAGATTTTAGATTTTGATTTTAGTTACCGTATTGTATTTATATACCAAGTATAACAAATGAAATGTTTAAAGCCAACATCCAGTAAGTAAGTTGTTCGCGATTTTCTCCCCTCTAGCTACATGCCCATGTCTATGAGGCGAAGAGTTAACCGATAGTTTTGATATTATAGTAAAGTTTTTGATTAAAGATTTTTCTATTCAATGATACAACAGTTTTGTTGCTCCATTTGTCACATGAACCTATGTTTCTATGAATCTTTACACAAATTTGGCTTTATGTTACTATTTGCAAAATGCAATTATAATAGGCTTACTTAATAAAAAATAACATTGATTTTTGCTACCCTGCCCGGTTTTGATCTGAATGTTAGCGGTCCTCCAAATAAATATTTTTTAACAGTGCCAAAGTTTAGCCACGCGATTCTCAATTTCAATTAACAGATATTTTGGTTGTATTTGAATTAAATCATTATTTGAACTGGGTTTTAGTCGTGTTAGACGCTCCTTTTTGGAAACTAGATTTACTTGATCTATATGATAGTTATCTGTACATTTGTTATGAACAAAGCAAAACAAAACACTAATGAACCGTGTAGGTAGCAACAGGTAAATTTATTTGTAGTATTTTATTGAGGGCATGATGTGCTTCTCAATTACTCTTAAATTAAGAACTACAAGAAAGTCATTAGATCACTATGAACGTGCTCCTGGTCTATATACATTAAAGGTACGCAAACCTTAAGACCCTCAATATAAAAGGAAATGCCCGCGGCGTGCGTGACCACGGCTCAATGCAAATTATACTTCCATCCATTTCATACAATAAAACCAAATGAGACCTTTTAACGCAACACGGGAAATCGATAAAAATGTGCCTTCGTAACTCGGGAGTTAGTATTCTCATTTGAATATGCCAGCACAAGAACACAAGAAGCCATTTTTTCAAATTATAGTCGTGGTTGTCGTTGTATATTTTAATTAATTACTTACAAACCCCCGTAATCTCAAAAGCAGCTTCGCTCACGTAATTGTTTTTTAGTTTATCCATAATAAACTATTATGCAAAAACAAAAACTTTCGTCAAAAGTAGACCGATAAGGATCATCATCATCATCATCATCAGCCGGTGTCAATCATGCGCCACTGAGGATGATGATAAGGATCATAAAACATGTTAAATGGCGATACGTTCTAAGAAAACGTGTGTATGCAAAATAAAGAGTGTATGCAGCTACCAAAGAATATAGCAAGTATTTCAACATTATGTTGCACACTGGTTAGTTGACTATTTCAGTGGCAGACAAGGGCGATGTAATCCCAACTAGACATCAAATATTAAGCAAAAGTAGATTAATAGAGTTTGTCATTGACTTATTGTAAAGTTACTATAGTAAGAGATGGCCCAAGAGTATCAACAATCTTCAATTATTAATGAGATTGAATGATAAGTTTGATTCAATAATGGAGTCAATTTTAATGCGTTTTATAAATAGAACCTCCTTTAATTTGATAAGTATCTATGTTGAATTTAAATGTACATAAATACATTTTAATCAAGCAAGCAAGTAAAGGGCCCACCTGATAGAAAATAGTTACCGTCACCTACACTTGGGGTTTCACTCATGCGTTGGCATGGTTCTTTAAACGCCTAATTTGCCATCATCATCATAAACAGTTTGTGTCAGTCGTTTGCTGGACGTAGGCCTCTCCTAAGATGCATCACTGAGCCCGATCTTCGGCTCTTCTTTTCAGTCACTGCCCATCGCTTTGCGCTCGTCATCGCTCCACCTAGTCATAGGACGTCCTACGCTTCGTTTACCGTGGGGTAAAAATTGGTTTTCTAAGTTTAGTTTAATCATAATACATTATGTATTATGACGAAATATGATGATGAACCTACATGTTTGCGGTTTGCGATTGAAGCGACCTAACTTGCTTCCAAAAAGTAGCTTACCACTATAAAAGAAAAAATCTGCCGCCACAACCTTACGATGTTCTGGTTCTAACAGCACTTAAGAGTCAGAGTATTATAGGACTAGCGTATTTACCATTTTCGACCAATTATCGCTTACCAGCAGCGAGGATTAATTACCTTGCTACTACTACACTAGTAGTCAAACGTATAGGCTAGCCTATAAGATATACCAAAAAAACTGCTGAGACATCTTATGGAATCTGCATAATACTCGATTAACAGCGATTTACCAACTTACAGAGATGTCGTGTTTGAGCTTATTGAAATCTTGGCAATATTATACATAGCTATGGGTAGTTTTAAATTTTAAATTAAAAATGCCGATTGTATTGTCCTTATAATAAAGGAAAAAAACGCAATCAGAATGACATTCGCGTATCATCAGCGCCCGCAAGTTCTATCTTCGCTCACTACATAAATCAAACATAAATAAAGGACCTCATAAGCTGTCAACGTAATGCCATTCAAGCCGGGCTCGGTGCGTAATATCACGGAATAAATCAGTTTCAGCTAAAATATGCCTCAATACCCACCCACTGGTGGATATTATGAAGTCATTTATACTGAAAATGAATGATAATAAGGCGGTGTAAAATGCGTGAGTGAAAAGCGTGAGCCATTTTCTAATAGACGTTTTAAAACTACAAAGTTTTATGGGCGATATACTTATAAAATATACTGACTGCTCTATAATAATTATGCAGTTTTGGAATTTGCTAAGTATTCGAAATCCAAGTAAAGAGAATATGATGTCTGTAAAATTAAAGAAGCTGCAAAATATTTAGAGTGATACATATACCTATAAAGAAGTTTCCAAAGTAGTCACATTGTTTTACATAAATATTAAGCATGTTTATGATTGAATCGACATTCGATTTTTTAATGATGCAACTTTTGTAACAGCACTAAAATAATTAGAGTTGCACTGCACCTGTAAAGGAAAAAGAAACCCTCATAGTATCAGTTTTTTGTCCGTCTGTCAAGACCATTTTTCTTAGAAATGCGTAAAAGTATCAATTTGAAATTTATATAAAATACTCGGGTTTACAGTCTCTTTAAGTTGTGAAAAATTAAACTTGTAAGCCAACGCGTTGAAAATATATGACTGTTTATGTCGCATATTTTCGCATATTTTGCGATTTCACAAGGAAATCAAAACCTATGTGGTACTTTACGTTGACCTAGAATCATAATATATCAAATGTGTACAATGTATACTCATACACACTTTTTTATCAAATCTAGCTTAAACTGACTAGAATATTGAGTAGGTAAGTCACTGACGAATTTTTTTATATCATATATGCTAGCGTTTACTAGCAATGTGGGTTGCACATTACTAGTATTCATGCTAACCCCTCCAATTAAGCTAAATATGCTTGTGTATAAAGTAGGTTCACTTCAATAGTGCAATGGGTGGGATCGAACTAACGACTTCTCGATTGCACGCCCGACACCTTGGTATATGGCGGCTTGCTATTTGCTTGCTTGTTGCTATTAGCGGTCATAATAATACGTACTTTGTGTAAAATTGAAGTCTCTATGTATTAACCGTTAATGAGATACAGCCATTTGAAAGGCAAACAGACAGACGAACGGATGCACATCGAAGTCTCAGTAATAGGGTTCCGTTGGTACCCTTTGGGTACGGAACCTTAAAAACAACGCAAAACATGTTGGGAAAAGCTTAAAAAAATACAATGCTTTGTTATATCAGTAGAAATAATATTACAGTAAATTATCTTGAAATATCTATTTGGACTGTACCAAAATTCTTAAAAATATTTACTAACAATTGATATTTATTTTTATATATTATATTTTTTATTTTATATAATTTAATGTATTTATTTGGGTTCTGTCTTTTAATTATAGTATAGGTATTATATATTGTAGTTTATATAATTTTGATATTGTCATTAGGTAACTATTTTTAAGTTGTTTAAAAAAATATTATCTACTAGCTGATCAGGCGAACTTCGTACCGCGAATATAAATAAATAAACTGGCCAAGTGCAAGTAGGACTCGCACTCGTAGGGTTCCGTAATACAGTAGAGTATTCTATAACTGATTTTTCGCAACTACAAAAATAACTTTGTTTTTGATAGTGTTTGTATGAAAAATAAAGTTATTCTTGCGGTCGCTATATCTCAACAACTGCTCACTGTATCTCGTTCAAACTAATTTTTGTTGTAAGTTTTTATTGAGATCTACAGAATATATTTTTTCTAGATTTTTCACTTCCTTACTTTAGAAGTTAGAGGGGGGGGGGGGACACATTTTACCACTTTAGACGCGCCTATCTTTTAAGTGATTGACTTTGAGAAAAACGATTTCAGCAACTTCAATGTCATTTTTAAAGACCTATCCATAAACACCCCACACGTATAGGTTTGAAGAAAAACATTTTATTTTGTATAACAAAATAAAATGTTTTCCCCACCCTTAAACTTTTATATTTTTTAATTTGTATAAAAATCGTAAAGCGTTTTACAGAATACATCTACTTACCAAGTTTCAATTCTGTAGTCCTAATAGTTTCGGAATAAAATGGCTGTGACATACGGATGGACAGACAGACATGGCGAATCTATAAGGGTTCCGTTTTTTGCCATCCGGCTACGGAACCCTAATAAACTGTCCTAGTGCAAGTCAGACCCGCACACGGAGGGTTCCGATTGAACAATATTTGAAGGAAAAATACGTTTCTTGTATGGAGACCCCTCTTTAATTTTTAAAATAATTTAGTTTTTATTATTTGATCCGTTGCAATACACAACATGAGTAAATTTCAAGTCTTTATTTTGTAACAGTTAGATCAAGTATAAAAAGCCTCAAAAACACGTTTCTTGTATGGGTACCCCCTTTATTATATTATTTTATTTTGTTTTTATCGGTTTTTATACACAAATAGCGAATATCCATAGCGCCATAATGACAACCATCAAATTATAAATCAACTAGCTGACCCGGCAAACGTTGTTTTGCCATATAAATAATTTCCTAGTAATTTCTCGACCGGAGAGGAAAAATGATTAAATTACTAAAATGGCTATTAAAAAATAAGGGTTGATCGTAGAAGGGTGAAAATTGAGGATTGTATGTATTTTTGTATGTTGTATCATAAAAAAATAGAAATTAAAAATGTTGTCAAAAAAAAAAAAAAAAAAATTTAGGGGTGGACTACCCCTAACATTTAGGGGGATGAAAAATAGATGTTGGCCGATTCTCATAGATACCGGATAAGCACAAAAAATTTCATCAAAATCGGTCAAGCCGTTTCGGAGGAGTATGGCAACGAAAACTGTGACACGAGAATTTTATATATTAGATAAAATGACAAAAAATTCTGAACGAACCAATAATGACAACCTGAGACAACTATCAAAATTAAAAATATTAAAATTTAAATACCTACGCGATAATCCGAGTAATGTGGATATATTATGGTGTCGATTCTAAACCCTTAATTTAATACGTGCTTCAAATTTCAATTCGAGAGTGGAAAAGACCTAGCCTACCGTACCGAAGGGGCGAACGTCAACTGTTTGACAGGAAAGTAGGTAGAACAGTTTATATGGGGAAATGAAATTGTTGTTTTTATTATCTTCCTCGCAATGTTTCCATATTTTTTCACCGTTTACACCTTCCCTGGACTGCGACCAATATTTCATTCCAAAATCAGCTAAATCGGCCCAGCCGTTCTCGAGTTTTAGCGAGACTAACGAACAGCAAATGATTTTTATATTTGAGAAGAAGATCAGCAATTTATGTATCCTTTTTCAATATATTTCAAGACAACAAATTAGCAAGAGAAAACTCATTAACGCCTTGTTGATTACAAAAAGTAAAACTTTTATTACCGGAGCTACCCATGTGGCATCAAATCATGGTTTATTTAACCCCTTTGGAAAATTTGTTAAAATTTAATTACGTGGCTCTTTATTGTTTTTGTTTTCTTTATTTTCAACCATGACAATCATGGTTAAGAAAAAAAATATAACAATTATATTATCTCGGTACACATACAATGATCCCATAACCAAAAACTGTTTGATAGGATATGGATCGTTGAATAAAACATTACAAAGCCTTTAATTTGAGTAATATTATATAGTAAATATGTAAATAAATGCAGAGTATCCCAGAAACACCGTATAAATCTGTTACTGGATTTTCATTTCACTGGATTTTCAGATTTTTAGTAAACGTGAGTACGAACGTCACGCGTCCTGAAAATTATCATAGCATGTAATTTATTCAGATGTGACATGGTATCATGAAAATTACAAAAATGTTTATTAATATTAATTGATTAAAATTGTATTCCTCTCGTCGTATCTAATATAATATGTGACAAGAGGAATATAATCTATATCTATACTAATATTATAAAGAGAGAACATTTGTATTTTTGTATGTTTGTAATGAGTAAGCTCAAAACCTACTGAACCGATTTAAAAAATTCTTTCACTAATACATAGAATGGACTTTCGGAATGAAAATAGGCTATATATTATCCCGTTTAAATCAAAGGTACATTCGTGGAGACCTAATTTGCAACCTAAGTCGGCAAATAAACGGTCGAAAAAACACGTTTCTTACGAACGGTGCTTAATTGAAAATAGATAGAAGAATATTTTGTATGCAAGAGTTGTACAACTTAATAAGACCTACAAAAAAGTCCGCGACAGCATATGTCTATCTCTTAAGGTTGACTCACAGTAACCATTTTAATCTTAAAATTTTTGTTAAAAAATATTACATAACTTCCAAGGCTATTTTCAAGTATATAGTATTAATCCTTATCCAAATAATTACGTTAATTGGCTTAGACATATATTATAGATTAAAATTGTCCTTTAAAGTATATAATTCCAATGAAAACTCTAGAAAATATCACGAATTTCACAAACACGCATCGCAAAATTAATAAAATATTTGCAGTGAAACCACAGATTAGGTCATAGTTACAATGAAAATATTATTATAAGCTTAGCTATGCTGTAGATCCCCACCGACCAAAATCAATTTGAAGTCAATATAGTATAATAATATTATGATCTATTGTATAAAATAATATTCATCTATATATATAATTATATAATATAATATTTTAAACCACCCCGACTGATCTATGTATAATAGCTTTTTCCAATGACTCTAAACACGACATTTAAAATCTGAGCTGTAAGTTGGTGAGGATTTGAGTATTCTGTAGAGTCCAGTAGGGCTATTCTGTAAGCTAATCTCGGAAACGAACTTCGCAGTGAGATTTGAATTTCGTGTTACGAAATTCAACCGTATTACAATCGCGTTACGATTTGAATTTCGTAGTACGACTCACCGCGGATTCCGCTTGCGAGATGCGTAAACTAGCTTACAGAATAGCCTGGCTGGAGGCTTCCATGTTCTTACAATATCGTTGAAGAAGAAGATTTTCGAATTGATCAGACCTATGAAAGTTGATTTCATAGCGCAATTAACAAGAAAAAAGCTCATAATTTTATAACGATTGAACGAATTTTCATGAATCAAAGCTAAGAAAACTTTCGATGAAGACATCTATCAAACAAAAAAAAACTATTAATAATAAAAACAAAATCGGTTACTGCTACAGACAGACACACAGATACACACACACGTTAAACGTATATTACCCCTACATTTTGCGTCGGGGAACGCCGTAAGGTTACGGCGGCAGATGTACTCCTTGGTGGTAAGCTACTTTTTGGTAGATTTAATGATTCCACTACCACTGTACGAAAACTCATGATTCATGAATGCACATAAAACTTTCATTGGTAGGTATATAGCTAGGATTAGAACCAACGACCGTCGGGTCAGAATCAGGGTAACTATCCTTTACGCCAAAGGGCCGTCCAATATCAATACGTAAGTATTATAAAACAAAGTTCATCACTGCGTCTGTCTGTCTGTTCGCAATAATCTCAATAGCTACTGAACGGATTATCATGCGGTTTTCACCAATAGCCAGAGTATTTATGAGGAAGGTTTAGGTGCATAATTCGTTAAGGTTTTGTGTAAATTGGATGAAATATGACGATGGTTGTTAAATATGTTCATATTTTATATTCGATGCAACAAACTGATGCAAATTTTGTAGGCATATATGTTCTACCCGTGCGAAGCTGGGGCGGGCTTCTAGTATATTATAACTTATGAAAGGATTCATACTTTTTATAATATTAGAGTGGAGACCACACGGCTCGGCAAACGTAGTGTTATGACAGCAAAATCCATGATAACTTAGGGTTTATCTACTCTCTTCTAATGCCTCGGTAATATATATATGTCGGATTTTGACCTAAGCAGATGTTTTTTTAAAATGAGCAGTACCGCTGGCCTCACTATGGTCACCAGTCCTGCCACAGGCAATATCTCGTTTAATAATTACAACTGGACTAATATTCCAGATACAAACTGTCTTTCCTACAATCTATAAGTTCCAAAGCTATCTATAAACTTAAAGTCTATAGAAGTTGCTAAAGTGTTTAAGCCTAAGGCCTAAACACGTAGTATTTATATTCTCTTTGGCCTAAACCTCAAGAAAATTAACAAGACTAGGAATAACTAGAAATAAAAGGCAAGTCTAGACAAGTTTAACATTCTTATTTCTGAATTACATTATTTTTGATCAGAGCGACATAGGTTTTACTTACAATGTTATTCCGTTGAGCGCCGGCACCAAAGTGCGCTCCCGGGCCCGGGCTCGAGCGTCCGCGCCGCCACACCACAACAGCTGTCATACATACAGCCATAGCTATGTGTGCGTAGCAGACGCTCGTAGTTCCCATCACATTCCATAGATGGCGTTATAACAAATTATCACACTTTCACATAGATGGCGCTAATATCAACGCAGTAGATATGATAACTAATTTACAAATCAAAATGATAATTAAGAAGTAATAATAATCTAATAATCACATATTATTTACGAAGGTAAATAATTTATGTCTCGAATTTGCTTAAGAATAAGTTATGTTGGCGAATATCTTGGTTATCTTGAAGCTGCGGCGATACGGCCATACTGATGTGCGATGCGTGCCCTGTATCGCTGTCGAGTTGTTTCTGTAATAAGGAAATAATGTTCTTTTGAGGCTGGGTACTTCCACAGTACGTAAGCCTAAGGTAAAAGGAGAATATGAGTAAACAATAAAATGAAATGATAAAGAAACTTTCTGAGACGTTGACACTTCCACAGTGCATTAAGTCTTTAGGGGTATAGTAATATTAAAAAGATAGTAGCTAGATTGAACTCAAGTCACAATATCCGTGTAAATCAGAAAATACATGTAGTAGAGAGTAGAGTTAAGGTAATAAAAGCTTGCGAGAAATTGTATTCGATCTGACTGTTAACTCCACGAGTCTACAGTTCCTGTAAAGTAAACATAAGTGTTCTCTGTTCACTCCACGTGACAACAGATGAGTATGTTAGAAATCTTATGATTGTATTGATTGACTGCTCACTCCACGTGACAACAGTTCAGGTAATTATCATTTGTGAATTATTTTTGTAAACACTGCTCACTTTACTGAGTGAAAACAGTTATATTTTTAGGAAGGATGAGGTAGGAGGACTGAAGACGACGAGGTCCTAAAGGATAATGGGAAGGCCGATGCTGTGCTCTGGGCGGTCTCGTACGCCGTGGTACACAGGGGACTATTATTCTTTCAGGATAGGAATTGGCTTATTGTACGTTCTTTAGACGTCAATAATGCATCTTTTCTGAATTTTTGGCTTATTGGTTGTCTCCACACAACCAATAATGCATCTTTTGTAAATGTCATTATAATTATTATAACACTGCTCACTTTACTGAGTGAAAACAGTTTTATTTTTAGGAAGGATGAGGTAGGGGGACTGATGACGACGAGGTCCTAAAGGATAGTAGGAAGGCCGATGCTGTGCTCTGGGCGGTCTCGTACGCCGTGGTACACAGGGGACTATTATTCTTTCAGGACAGGAATTGGCTTATTGTACGTTCTTTAGACGTCAATAATGCATCTTTTCTAAATTTTGGCTTATTGGTTGTCTCCACACAACCAATAATGCATCTTTTGTAATGACATTTATAATTACCTTATTTATTTAATGATTTTTTTTTTTTTTTTATTAATTGTTATGGAATTAACAGAGACTGTATTATCAAGTAAGAATAAATTGAAATTGAAATAAATTTCAGCCAACGTTATTTAGTCAATCACTCGAAGCGGTAATTAACTGTAGGTAAGTAAGGACATAATTATCGTCAATGTGAGTCTTTATAATGAAATTAACCTGGTGGTAAATTCTCCACGGATACCACAGTAAAGGAAATATAATGAAAGGCTCTCACCAGTTTTGAGTCTCCTTATTCAGCTGGAGATGGTACCGTGCTGACATCCTCAGCGACGGTGCGTAGTGATGTGAGCGAGTGACATCGGATGACCCTGCTTGTGGGTCGTCTGCAGGCGATACGGCCGCCTGAGCACCACCGTGGTGCTCGCTGGGTTTGACAATGTGCAACTTTTCGAGGTCGCCCATGATGCCCGCTACCTTCTTCACAAGGTAACAGTAGTTTTGAAGGATTCTGTGAACTTCATACAGAGTGCTAAATTTGGGATCAAAAAAAAAAAGTTTGGCTTCTAGGATTATTTTCAATAAGCAGACAATCACTGCTTTGGAAATAAAAATGTTAGCACAGCCCCTGTAAAGCCTTACTTTATCATTTACTTGATGACTTGTAAATTTTACGCTATACAATGACAATGTCGTTTAAGTCTTCCATATCAATAGAAGCATCATAGATTATTACTAAACACAGCCGCACGGGTGGAACAGTCTTGAACATAGAGTTGATAGAATGAGTAGAACAGTATCTGAACTTTTTAAGTGCAGTTCAATGAATGTTGAAATTTTTCCAATACCGTATGCATTTTATGATTTTATTTATGTTGCCATAACAGTGAGACGCTCAACTTGTTTGTTAGTGTTAATCAAATCATAGTAAGCTTGTCGCACTAGTATTTGTATTCGCTCAGTAACTCACGTCCTCCGTTCACAATTATCTGCTTTTATTATACAAAGTACTGTGATGAATGTAATTCGTATGAGAAAGTAATACTTTTGCATACAAAATAATTGCCCGCGAAGTCTTGAACGATGTTGCATACGCTCGCCCGTCCTGTACTCTATTCCAAACTCAAAATGTTTGAGGTAGGATCACCCTCTGAATACGGGTTAATAAATCCTTGTTTCGCAGTTTTTAGTGCATCATAATTTCTGATTACTTTACTTTGTCCTGCTGTCTGTTAATAATCTTTTAAAGTATTGCCCAAACTCCAAAGCTGGTGGTACCAATAAAAAAAAAAAACGATCGGTTTCTACTTCTTGGTATATTGTAGACCGGTGTAGGTATCAGGTGATAATTAATCTTTAAACGTGCCTTTCCATGAACGTCAGTCCATTGCCACGCATTTGCCCATCTTAGTTAGGTCGTACAAAATCAGCAATAAAGCTACAGAAACAATCATGAATCTAGCAAAGAATCGGAATTAAATTATTATAATCATTAATTTAAAAAAAAACAAAAGAATCAAACGAATTAGCATGAGGATGAACATAGGCTACTAAATTCTCGGTGTAGGTACGTCAATGAAGTCGCGGCGGGTATCAGCTGGTATGATAATAAATAGAATTAAATAATAGTAATAGAATAAAATTAAACTCCATCTAGCTGATCTATTTAGTTTGCGATCGGAAAAAGAGGGTAGTTATCATTTACAGTGGCCGCATTTAACTCTTTGTATTTTACGCAAAATATGCGATCTTTGCTATTTTTCCTTAAATAACTGGACTCAAAAACAGAGATTTATTTTCCCGGACAATATTGTTATCAATTAAACTCAACTCGGCGCTCAACAGGGCTCGACCTGTCGACAGCGATTGTCCTACATTAGTCCTACATTAATTACATCGGTCTAGATTTTACGGACGAATCCCCAGTCGAATAGTTTTTACTCGATGCTTTTGAGAAAATGCGCGTGAAAACGTCGAAGTAATTAATAAACAAAGCAAGTAGTTGATTTAAATCAAACAAATTTAATACAGATTGCATGTGCACGACGAGTCTGAACACAAATTGCTTTATTTTGTAGTACCTACTCCACTAAACCCTGTGTTACGAAATAAATATGCATCGATTATTAATATTATCTGATGACGTTTGAAGCATGACAGAACATTCAGCACTACTTGTTGAAATATAATGTTTACAATAATCTAACCTACAACAGCATATAAGTACAGAGTTTTATTTAGTTTTGTTGTTAGACAGTTTACATTTCAGATGCTATGTGTTTTTCGCGACGAAAACATGTTTCAAAAGTATGACCTGGCTTGGAGCAATATGAACAAAATTTTGTAGTACCCGGTCTCGACATTGACGACGTAACAGGGGCCTTATCTTGTACAGGCACTATCGGCTCCGTTAACGCATTATTATTTCTACAGTCACGTAAAGTGTGCCCGGGTTTCCTACAGAAACTGCAGTAAGAGATATTTCGATTATCAAACGTGAATTTCGAACGCTTTGGCGGTAGTTGGCTCAAGTTTGACTGACTCGGACGTTTAACACGGACAGAGGATGCTACGGATATTAATTCGGGCACTGAAGTAGCTCTGGCATTCATCAATTCAATCCGAAGGCGTTCGTCATTCACTGTACCTATCACCGCTTCGACCGCGTCACTATTGTCAAGCTTATTTTTAGTTAAGCGTCTCCACAGAACCCATGATTGAGATAGAAACTCTGCAATATTCTTGGATGAGTCATAAACGTGTTCCCTAAACTTCAGCACATCCCGCGAATATCTGGTTTCAGGCTCAAATGTCGTGATAATATTTTGACGCAGCTCAGCCCACGTGGTGGCAGTAACAAGCCAGCTATCTGCCCACATTTTAGCGCGGCCTTTTAACAAACTGGCGACTTTCATACGGATATCGTAGTCACTAAGCTGATAGGTATTCATGGCAGTAGAAATATGATCACACCATTCTCGAACTCCAATGTTACCGTCAGGATCGAATGAAGGTAGAAATATGTCAGTAATTTTAACCCTTTCAGGCTGTTTTATCAATTTTTCACTCATGTTTTGCATCATGTTTATCATATGTAAATAAAATTCAGGCGGTACATTACCGGGCTGTTGTTGAGAAGACACGAGGCTTTGAGGTGGGTCTGACCCGGTTCGAACAGGTTCGGTCAGGCCACTCGGTGGTGCGCTCGATGCCGTAGCTGATGCATCGGGCGCCGTAGTTGGTACGCTCTGGTCCAGATCAGCCATGACAATTTTTGGAATTACTCGATCGATCAAGACAAAATCTGAAAACAAATTAAACGGACAGAAAAATGGTTCGAATCCCACTTCTGATGTCGGATTTTGACCTAAGCAGATGTTTTTTTAAAATGAGCAGTACCGCTGGCCTCACTATGGTCACCAGTCCTGCCACAGGCAATATCTCGTTTAATAATTACAACTGGACTAATATTCCAGATATAAACTGTCTTTCCTACAATCTATAAGTTCCAAAGCTATCTATAAACTTAAAGTCTATAGAAGTTGCTAAAGTGTTTAAGCCTAAGGCCTAAACACGTAGTATTTATATTCTCTTTGGCCTAAACCTCAAGAAAATTAACAAGACTAGGAATAACTAGAAATAAAAGGCAAGTCTAGACAAGTTTAACATTCTTATTTCTGAATTACATTATTTTTGATCAGAGCGACATAGGTTTTACTTACAATGTTATTCCGTTGTGCGCCGGCACCAAAGTGCGCTCCCGGGCCCGGGCTCGAGCGTCCGCGCCGCCACACCACAACAGCTGTCATACATACAGCCATAGCTATGTGTGCGTAGCAGACGCTCGTAGTTCCCATCACATTCCATAGATGGCGTTATAACAAATTATCACACTTTCACATAGATGGCGCTAATATCAACGCAGTAGATTTGATAACTAATTTACAAATCAAAATGATAATTAAGAAGTAATAATAATCTAATAATCACATATTATTTACGAAGGTAAATAATTTATGTCTCGAATTTGCTTAAGAATAAGTTATGTTGGCGAATATCTTGGTTATCTTGAAGCTGCGGCGATATATATTTTATCATCTTTTTCTTATTTATTTTAGCCGACTTCAAAAAAGGAGGAGGTTTCTCAATTCGACTGTATACATGTTATTTTTAATGTTTGTTCGCAGATAACTTCGTAGTTTATGAACCGATTTTGATTATTTTTTTTTTGTTGGAAAGGAGATATCTCAAGTGTGGTACCATGGTAATTTTATCGAGGTCTGATAAGTATCTTCAGAGATATGGAGATAAACTCCTCAACATTGGTACTGAAAATTAATAGCGCGGCATTGAAGTCGGTTCTTTTTAGTTTTTTAAACGATCTTATTTTAATATCGTCGTATTCGGAAATTCCCAAGGCATTAAAATTGCTTTGATTGAAGATACGATCAGATCAAACACCTAGACAGAAGCAGAACTGTAAAGCTACAGAACATCTTAAAAATTACATAATATGAAGATATTTGCTCATTGAAAAGTTGTAGCATATCTTGAACCACCTATTTCATATTCATATCATTCATATACTCTTTGGTATTAAAACGATTTAAGTTTCTTTACGACGAACGTTTTTAAAATTTAAAAACAAATGACGGAAAAATATCGTGAAGTCAGGGAAGTCAGGGAAAAAAAGAAGAGAGGACAGACATGGTCCAGGAATATATATGATTCTTTACATTTATCTTTTCTCTGATTAATTACTGAAAACAGAGCGCAAACATGTTTAATAAATGGGTTCGCAGATTTAGAATAATGAGCCAACACGGTGGCTGTTCAAATCATTACTTAAACCGAGGAAGATGTTCGCAGGACTTTGGAAAAAGTCGATTTTCCAAATAGTGTAATAGACGCCGAAGTATGGACGGAATAATTGAATGATCACCAAAGAAGCTAAACAAGCCCATACTATTAGGACTTCAACGATTTCTGACGTCACTGACAAGATAAAGTCGAGTAGGATAAATGTGCTAAACAAAGCCGGAATAAACAGGATCCTCACTGGGATATAATTACGAAGAGGAAGATGCGCCAGAACAGTTAGTGTAGTGTGTTAAGATAAGTTGTGTTTTGATCCCAATACAAGTATGTTAAAATCTCTTGTAGTTTTCCTTATCTAGGTTCCCTCTATACACGTAGAAAGAGTTAGGCGCTCCGTTACGTTACAAAGTCTGGCCAATTAAGTCAACCTTTAAAATCAAATCTGTGCGGCAAAAATATAAAATATCATAATGTTATCTGCAAACATACATACGCCCCGTATCAGAAGAGCACTGAACATAACTGATTCTAAGACATTTAAAGGTGATAGCGGTGATAGCACATCAATATCTGTGAATGTATGGCGATATTCCTCCCTCATGGAAATCTCTTAGATGTGATCATAAATCGCCTCAGTTGACGTAATAGCGTAAAGGGAGAGGCCTAGATTTATGCATGTTTGATTTAGTATGAGCGCAAAGCGAGGGCGGAAACAGTATCTTGTCTCCAAACCGATTATTTACGAGGTAGGAAAGTGTATTTAGGTTTTAAGGATTATTTCAAAATAAGGCTCAGAATAAATGAAATATAATTCTGCCATTCAAATAGCAGAATTATATTTTATTTATTCTGAGCCTATGATTGATACTCGTTGACGCAAATATTGCCATTTTTATTGTTTTGTATCCAAAAGGTACCCTATTACAGAAAATCCGCTGACCACCCGTCTGTCAGAGAATCGTATCTTCTAAACTGTGTTAGGTAGATACAATTAAAAGATTGAAATGTTTACAAAGGTCATTATTACAATTATTATATATTATTAAATATTTATACAGTGCGCTTTGATTGATCTTCCCGTGAAGAAAGAATATCCTTAAGAAACCCCCAACCCCCGCATCATGGTACACTATCTCGTGTCCGTTTGTCTAGCTACACCATCCTAAAAAACTGGAAAATTCGTCACCAAACATACAATGTATTCTGGCAGCTTTCCTAGAGAGCCAGTTCCCATTCTAGGCCTAGCGTGCTACCATCCACGACCGCATTATCACTAACCAACAGGTGAGACAGTGGTCAAACTATAGCCTATATAGGGTGGTATCATATGATATGCGTATTGTACGTAAGTGCGAGATGTGGAATGACCTTTCTCCCCATGTTTCCCCACAGAAAGTTGATCTGAGATGCTTCAAATGGAGAGTTAACAAATTCCCCTTCCAAAAGAGCAGGCCACGCACCAAAATTGCTCCTGGTACTGCAGGTGTTAATAGGCGGTGGTAACCACTTACCATAAGGTGGGTTTGTTTGCTGCTCTATTTAAAAAAAAAGTTTTTTTTCTTTTTTAACAACTACCCGCTCTAGGAAACCTTGTATCGTGGGGGACTTTACAAACATACAAATCACGGACAGAATTATACCCAGACTCGGAACAATTGTTTGTAGATTACACAAAAAATTACCCCGTGTTGGAATCAACCCACGAGCTTCGGTTTCGTGGACAGGCTCACTAACCACTAGACTAACTGGCTAGATGGAATATATAAAAAAAAAATGTGCCCAATTTTTGTGCGTGATACGTAAACGTGTTTATTAAGGGGATATAATAATGCCTAGTCTAGTCATGGTTTCCGAAAAAGGGATATTTTTTTGTGTAAAGCTTCAGATAAATAAGCCAATGTAAAGCGTGTGTACTGTCTAAAAATATACAAGAAAGTGCGGGTTGTCATTTCACCGCGTTCCGACTAAAAATATGGAGTGCTTACTTTCATGAATATTATTTTAAAAGAATGTACTTCTCGTTTTTATACGCAGGCAGTATAAGCATGTTTATATTAACTACGTTTTTAATTTATCATGATTTAATAAATGCTAATAAATAAACGGCATAAAATTAATTGCAGTACCTACTACTTGGCGGTAAAAGCACGAAACATAACATGTGATGTAAGTTTGTGATTGTGACTGACTCATTTAAGCATATAAAAATTGATTAAAAAAACAATGAAACAAATTACTCACGTCAGATCATTCTGAGTGTAGGTTTCCGCAAAATAAATATACATTTTATTTTTTTCTGGTTCTTAAATTTACTAGCAGTAATTATTATCTTCAGCTATTTGTTTCGAACCGCTACGGGGTCGCGCTGCCTGCTAGCTTGTGTATATCTTTGCTCAATCTAGCTGTAGGGAAACCTACACTACACCTATGTCCAGCAGTGGACGGAAAAATAATACTTTTATTTTGTAATAAGTAGAAGCCAAAATCAGAATCAAGTAAAATTAAAATACAATTTATAGGCAAAATCTATCGAATCTAAAATAAGTAGGTTAATATGTACTTCAAAGTAGTTTGTTACAGCAAGATTGGGTGACCCGAACGAAACAGTCGACAGATGTCAAACAAATTGGAAGGTCGAGTTGATGTTGGTATAAGTTTGAACATCGGTGTGTTCCATCAAACTTCTGGTAAATTAACATAATATTTCAGTCATTTCAATAATATCCGGGGTTTCTGGGAAGATATCCTTAAACTTTGAACATACCCACTACTGCTCAATTAACATTTGAACCCCGTTTTCTGTAACATTCTGGACCGACTGTCTATTGTTTTTCATTGGAATGATTTTCTTTGCCGTAGAACCCGTAGAAAATCAAATTTTGGATGACAATATTTTTGGTCGATTCTTGATTCCCATTGCCACACTGCCTAAGGAACAGAATAATGAATAGTACAAGTACCTGAGGATATATTTACCAAAGGTCGACCCGCTGAGCTGTGGCTAATTTAACAAGTAAACTTGGATACTACGATATTAGAAGTTATCTCGTCTTGTTCTATCTTAAACTACATAAGTACACCCTTATTACAATTAAACGTGGTAAGTATTTCCATACCATAAAAACCTATTTTATTTTGTTACACACAAGTTGTAAAAACATTTTTTGCATAGCAACGTAATTGCGAATATGTAATCTGGAAAATAATCCACAAAACAAATCAAACAATTACAATACTTATCTAATACACAATACGGGAATATAAATCTGTGTACTTACAATGAATTTAAGTTATTTCATTGAGAATTTATTCCAATAACTGTAGCGGACGACTGAGTATTTTTATTTGTTGAAGCGAGACTTCGTTTATTGCTTCTCAAATTAGAATTTGTCTGAGTAGATTAACAATATTCGTATTCTCAGAATGGCTTGTGTTCTAGATTCAGGACGCGATTCAAATTATGTGATATAGTTTAGATAAAGCTTCGGCAAAGAGGCTAGCTTTGTCAGATTGGTATTTCAAAGTATTATTCTTATAGTCGTGTTTATCTGGCTCGGATATTAGCATACTATAATGTTGTAATTTTTTTTTAATGCTTATTGGCTAGCATCTATCTAACCTGGTGGAAAGTGATGATGTGATCGAGGGTGTAGCATGCTTGCCTAGAAATTTTGGTCGTTTTTCTTTACTATAAATTGAGTTATGTTAGTAGTTTAGTGTTACTAACACTGTTAGTGGTCACTAAGTTCTGTGCGTAGATCTCACCATTGCATTGGTATAAAAAGCGATATGCGGGCCCAGTGGCGTAGTGGGAGAATGGTCGGCTTTAACGTCAGAGGTAGCGGGTTCAATCACCGCAGTCCACCAATGGATTTTTCTATCGAAAAATGTAGTTGCGCTTTTCTTAGTGGTCTCCGGTGAAGGAAAAACATCGGTAAGAAACCCCCTACCCCCGCATGGTGATATGACACCATTTAATGTTCGCCTGGCCAGCTACCACCGTCAAATTAGAAAATCTGTCGCCCAAACATGTTGCTGAGCTGTCTTTGAGAGCCAATTTCCATTCTAGGCCTAGCGTACTACCATCCTCGACCGCATCATTACTTAGCAACAGCTAAGCTATTCTGTAAGCTATCTCGACATCGGAATCCGCGGTGAAATTTGAATTTCGTATTACTAAATTCAACCGTATTACGAACGTCATACGATCGGAATCGGTCGTGGAAAAAAGTTAACGCTGTCCCGTATATCGCAAAAAAAAAACAGCGGGCTGTCAGCTGAAGTGAAAACTTTAACACGTCATTTTTGAATATTTTGGAATGTCACCTCGCGCAAGCGCCCAGCTCTCCGTTTTACGAATTTTCGACCAGGACACCTGAACTGACGCGAGTTTAACATTTTTTACCCATCCGAAGAAAAGCGCACAACGCCGTTAAATAAGTTTTCACTTTCAAAACACTTCAATAATGTACATAAATAATGGCCTTTGTCATGGAGTTCGAGTAAAATCTAAAAACATTCAGATAGTTATCAATTCTCTACTTAAAAGCATTACCGAATTAGAAATTCACTTATTCAAAAATCGACTTATAGTACAAAAAACGCTTATATCCAATTTCATCCCCTCCTCATATCTCCAAGCAATCCATAAAATGTCTCAAATAGAGAACAAAGGGTGTTTATGAGTTCACGGCGCGTTCATTCTCAAATATGACATCGTACAATAACTATAAAGTATTACGACCTATCCAATGTATAGGAAAAACGTCGACACGTCCCGCTTATAAAGGATGTTGGAAGCTAATGATATTTCACCTTAATAACGAGACTATGTGAAGGCGATGTCTTACCTTAATATTACAGAACGAGCGCTTGTGCCGCATATGAAAAGCTTATTTTTTTCCTTTCAGATTTGACGACCTCTTTTCCGAGATAAACATTATCATACGTTCTATCTTGCTGTATGATAAGGAAAGGGAAGCAACGGCAACGTAAATTTTTTCAACAATACGCTAAGGGCTCATTATTAAAAATACCAATCAGTTTATTAAAGTATAATGACAGAGATAGCAATAAATAGAAAAGTAATGCATACAGCTAATTATAGCTCAGAGTTTCGTTGGCACTTTATTGTAGGATTGATGTAGTATTTATTATCAGTATTTACGAGTTTGAGAGTAGGAAAACTTTAACGTTAGTTGAATTTGTTGTGGAGAAAGTAGCTACTATTATATCTACGTACACTAAAAGAGCAGTCTTTTTGAATGGGTCAAGGTAATTGTGGCGTTTTTTATTGGATTTTTTTTTAAATATCGTATAGGCTAGCGTTTGGCCACTATCTCACCTGTTGGTAAGTTATGATGCGTCCGAAGATGGTAAGCACGCTAGGACTAGAATGGGAACTGGCTCTCAAGGATAGCTGCCGGAACATATTAGATGTTTTGGCGACAGGTTTCCTAACTTGAGGGTGGTACCTGGCCAGGCGGCCACTAGATAGTGTACTACCACCATACGGGGGTTGTTGGTTTCTTAACGATGTTTTTCCTTTACCGGAGGACCACTGCGAAAAGCGCACATACATTTTTCGATAGTAAAATCCATTGGTGCACGGCGGGGATTGAACTCGGTACCTCTGGCATCAAAGCCGACCGTTCTCCCGATTACGCCACCGGGCCCTCAATTTTAATTCAATTCACATCAACCCTCAACAATAGAAGGTTGTCTAGAGTTTTATATCACTGCTATATTTCTCTTTCATATTTAACGCATGATTCCATCTAAGATTGCACTATGCGAAAAAGAACATGCTCATGAACTGTTATGACCGCTAGCTAATATACTTCTAACCATATGGTATTTTGTGTGTTTTATTCTGCAAATAAATTATATATAGTTATATTCATAGGTTTTATCTCTTCAAGAATAAAGAAAATAATATAGAAAGTAAATAAATATTACAGAAAATAATGTTGTAGTTTGTTGCGAACAGTAGCGTTAAATGACCAAATCAAAAATACAAAAACTCATTACTGATTACTAAAAACACAAAAAGCAACAAACAGTGGCTTAAACAATTATACTTTTATTGATAAAACAGTCGGTAGTCTTATCGTTCTCCAGACAACTTCTGCTAGGACTGGATAAACGATTATAATCTACTACTAAATATATTTACTGACTTAATATTTTTTTTACATATGAATTTTTAATTTTTGTAAAAAATTTTGGTTTCAAATTTCAGTTCCTAATTCTTAAAATGTAGGATAATTAAAAAAATAACATTATTGAAACAAAACCCTCAAATATCAATCATTACAATGTTTTCAATAAATACTATAAAAAAGCCTCGAAGAAAATCCATAACTCTATTGTGTTGATGGCAATAGAAGTTCGACAATCATACCCCTAATGGAGTCACTGAATCATTTAGTCATATTAACTGGTAAAAGCAAGCAATTATCGACAAGTCCCATAAGGTCATGAAAACTGTAAGCGGTGACCCCAGATTGGTTCGGGGCTAGCGGTCGAGCGCAAGCGAGCACAACCGAGTAGAGTGAAGTGAACTTCTTCAGTTGTGTGTCAGCTGCCGCGGCGAACGGACGTGCGCGTCGCGATCCGCAAATCAGTACACTACACACGCTAACGAGCTTCATTGATATGGCAATCGAGACTCCTTGTGATTAAAAAGTGAAACCAAACAGTGCAATATACGTGTCTGATATGTGATGAAACTGTTCCACTGGAAACTGCTGAGGATGTATATCATATTCATTATTTTCAGTTTGCTAATAAAAGGTAAATATCAGAATTTGATATCATAAATCATTAGAGTGATTAAAACTACGGTATCGATTAGTGCATTTCGGTACGGTTTCGGCTGCGGCGGTAATACATGCTTTAAATAAATCCCAAATGTGTACCACGTTGGGCACCAGTTTACTACAATAAAGCTTTCTAAGAACAACGGTTATTTTATTGTTGTTGTATGAACGTATAATAAAGCAGCAATTTCTAACGAAATAAAAATAATAGCAACAAATGTTGGGAAGGTGATAGGGTTTATAGGTGATATGGGTACCTATGATATTTATATGCGTTTTTAGAAATCGTTTCATATTGTGCGATGATGGGACAACCAAATAGTTTTTAGTAATATGCATTTACAAGATTTTTTACGAATCTATCATACCAAACTATCATATATATATATAATGAAGGGAACACTTTCTCTTACCCTTAAAAGGAAACTCATGAACATGTGCATTCTCCCTATCTTAAACCTATGGTGCTCAGACTTGGTCTTTGACAGAACATCGAAAATACTCTCTCGGGGTTTGCCAGCGTACAATGGAGCGTAGTATACTGTTCGTTAAACTTTCGGACCGCGTTAGAAATAGTATACTGCGCTCCAAAACTCAAATTGCCGCCGGTGGTCAAAAAGCTGCCAGTCTGAAGTGGAACTGGGCTGGACGAGCTATAGCCTAAGCTTACCACTGAGTGGACCCCCGCAACGGTAGACGACGTTGTGGCAGGCCTAGGATGAGATGGTGGGATAAGCTAGACTCCTTTAAGAAAGACTGGCAATCCATAGCTGCCGACCGGGATCAATGGAAAGAGGGTAGGGAGACCTTTGCCCAGCAGTGGGACAAGAATGGCTAAAAAATCTATCATATTTTGTTTAATACATTTGAAAAATAAGTAATGAATACTTTGTTATTTATGTTTCGCAAAAGTAGTGGCGAGATAGTCTTGATGAATACAAAGGGAATTAGCATGAGATTACAAAAGACAGAGATAATTGTATGAAAATGGGGAAGACTAGAATTTTGCCCTGTGATGGGACATTACAAGTAAAATTTTTAAATTTTAAAGGGTAAGCCCTTTACTTATTTTTCAAAATTTTACTTGTAATGTCCCATCGCTGGCCAAAATTCTAGTCTTCCCCATTTTCATACAATTATCTCTGTCTTTTGTAATCTCATGCTAATTCCCTTTGTATTTATCAAGACTATCTCGCCACTAACTATGTAAAGTAAAAATTCTCACATTGACCATAACGCCAATTTTAATTTCAATTACATTTTAAATACTATCCTGAATATAAAAATGTCTCCTGATCTACGGAAAAATCCTCTTTTGAAATCATTTTACTGCTGAAATGTAGTAGGTTAATAAAATATTAAAATACAATTGAAATAACTTACATGGTACCACTAGAGTGGTGTACAATTTCTAGTTTACATAATGATGTAAAATAAAAAGAAATGTATTTATATCTATACATATGTATATATATAAATACATTTCTTTTTATTTTATATATATATATATATATATATATCTATTTATAATACTATCTAGTAAAGAGAATTTTACCATCTCAAAAAATTTAAAAAATATCATGATACAATTTATTTCCAACTATAACTTCAATATAAACTACTCTTAAAACTATAATACAGACTATTTAAAGTCTACAAATAAAAAAATGAATTAATGTCGCCGTCTGCTGGTAGGGTACCCAAAAAGCTGGCGACATTACCTCTTTGATTGGCGAAACTAATTCGTTGCCCGAGGTAAGCGCCAGCTCTTTTGGTTGTGGGAGACATCTATCAGACGTCTGGACAACTCGTTTACAAAACCGCGTGCTTGTTGACCCTGCGGGCTCATGGTCTTGACCTATAAAAGATAGTAGAATATTAAGTAGTAAAGATAAATATAAGATATAAATAGAGACAGATTAAGGACAAAATTAACATACCGTTCAACAAATAAAAGATACAACTTTGGATCCCATGGAATCCGACATTAAATAGTATAATATAATATTAAGTTACGTAATGTACTTTCAAATAATTGGATTACTAGGATCCAGTTCCGAATGGGTAATTTAATGCCGTCCAAGTGCTAATTCTTCTGAAGAATAAAACAATAAAAACTCTCTTTCTTTTGTTTCCATAGAGATAATGAAATGCTTTTTAGATAAAGATGAATAAAAGTTCGCCCGTTATTTGAGCCCTCGTTGAAGCTTAATGAAAGAAATGTTGAACATTAATATGCGCTAAGGGGCTGCACTCCCATCAAATTAGGTATTTAAATGTAAGCAGAGATAATTTTACGGAGTTTTCTGCCAATTCCTAAACATTTTTTGAATAATAAATGCTGTTATCGGATAAAAAGGTACGCACAATTTTATCAAAAGATTCGGTGTAAATACTTTCGTTTACAAACGCGTGTAATTTACAACTCGGTGTTTTGAACCTGAAAGTGTTCGGAAATTATAAAAGAATAAAACTGGCCAATTGCGAGTCAGCATCGCGTCTCTTATCGCACACTTAGGGAGGGTTCGGTACAATACGAAACATAACAGAGTTTCAACCTCATATATTTGATTAATTGATATTACCAAGAATATTTGGTTAGGTCGCGATCTAGAAAGACGGGCTCGTTTACTAGCGCCATCTATGAGATTTTGCCGAAACTAATTAGATAGATGGCGTTTAAAACACGTTTTTTGTATGGGGACCCCCTTTAATTTTTAACTTTATTTTGTTTTTAGTATTTGTTGTTCTAGCGGCAACAGAAATACACCATCTGTGAAAATTTCAACTGTCTAACTATCACGGTGAATGAGCTTATAGCCTGGTGACAGACGGACAGACAGACAGACAGACAGCGGAGTCTTAGTAATAGGATCCCGTTTTACCCTTTGGGTACGGAACCCTAAAAACGAGGTATTAATTATAAATTCATATGAGGAACAAATTAGTAATAATTTAAGATCATTTATAAAACGAATAGCCAATAGTATCCAATAGTAGCCAGTAGTTTTAAGCATACAAATTCGCTTACATTGTTTATCTCTATATCTCCGGAGATGATTGTCAAATCTCAATGAAATTTGAATGGAACCAAACGGACGATATTATCACTCAAACAAAAAAAAATTTTTTCAAATCGTTTAAGATTTTTGACGGAGTTGGAGTTCTGAGGTAACAAACATAAAAAAAAATACAGTCGAATTGAGAACCTCCTCCTTTTTTGTGAAGTCGGTGAAAAACGTTTTCCCCTCCTCAGGTGGGTATTTTTTATTGATAGTCGATCAAGAAATTTATTGTGTACATAGATTTTAGCGGGATTAATAAAAACTAGCGTTATTTTAAGTCAAAGTCAAGTTTTTAAATGATATAACCTACCTAAATCGATGAAAAATGGAAGGCATTAACTATATCATTTTGATAGTAAGTTTTAAACTTTAGCGATTTACACACATCATTATATTGTAATACGGGACTTATCGCGAAGACTTCAGTGTTCTCGTGACCACGGTCAATGCAACTTGATCGAAACGTCGAGGTTAATAAAATTATGTTTTTACATAAGTCCCGTATTACAATATAATTATCATTTGAATAGTTACATTTAATAAAAAAAAAAACTCAAAATTGGATTATTTGTTTCAGAGACACACACACAGACAGACTAGCAAAAATACATACAACATGCATTTATTGTTTATATTTCATAATTTAATTATTTCATTACAACATAAACGCATAGATGCGATGGTATCAATCTTTATTCTGTATGCTTTAATCACGAGTCAAGAATTCAGTATAAAGGTTACGTTTTATGGCTATACTACTGAAATCAACTTAGTTACTTCAATGAAGGTATAGATATTGAAGTAAATTCACTTGTTATTTTATTACTTTATGCGATTACGCCACCGGGCCCTCTGATATCTATATATATATATCTATACTAGCTGACCCGGCAAACGTTGTTTTGCCATATAAATAATTTCGTAGTAATTTCTAGTGTAGACAAAAAATAGCTTACTTATTGTAAGTATGTATGGAGGAAAAATGATTAAATTACTAAAATGGTGGCTATTAAAAAATAAGGGTTGATCGTAGAAGGGTGAAAATTGAGGATTGTATGTATTTTTGTATGTTGTATCATAAAAAAATAGAAATTAAAAATTTTGTTGTTAAAAAAAAAAAATTTAGGGGTGGACTACCCCTAACATTTAGGGGGATGAAAAATAGATGTTGGCCGATTCTCATAGATACCGGATAAGCACAAAAAATTTCATCAAAATCGGTCAAGCCGTTTCGGAGGAGTATGGCAACAAAAACTGTGACACGAGAATTTTAAATATTAGATATTTGATTTGTTAAAGTACGGCCACACTGCGGCGTCATGCGATCTGCAGGCGCGATCTCAATACTTTTCAATTGCTTTCTGATCGCGTTTGGTGTGAACCAGTCGGTACAAATACTACTGCGCTATCTGATCGCCGCCTAGATCGCGCACGCAGTACGCTGCGGTGTGTCCGTACCTGTATCATCAGAATCAAAACACTATTTTTTTAATTCTTACTGGCGTTTGAAAATTATATCACCTGATGGTAAGCGATAATTTGGTGGAAGATGGTGAACAGCTGAACACGCTAGGTTATTTGCCAAATTGACTCTACGTCTATCTATATGTATAAAAGAAAGTCATGTTAGTTACTACAATTATAAATCCAGAACGTCTGGACCAATTTTTATTATTATTCTAGTTTTGGAATTGTCTTTGTCAGGAATAGGATAATATGTATTAAAAACAATGAATAATTGACATAAAAAATGTATAAGACAAATTATTTTGCCAAAATGTTCCTGGTTTAAAAAACTGCCAATCATTTGATATTCAATTGTTTATCCCGTCGCTACGGTAAACCGCAAATGAATAAGGGTCATCGCCCTCCATACATTGATATTTGCTATTCGTGATTGCTTATTGCCAATATTTATAAATATTGTTTGTCTTCTTTTATGTGCCTTAAAACCGACAGACGTGCAGTAACGCATGTTCGTTATTTGCTTTATATGCCAAATACGCAAATAGGCGAAATAGCCATGTGCGGGTAGTATTACAATATTTGGATTACCACGTTTTTTTTGTATAATTATGGCTCCACACGATTAGTGTATTTAGCCAGTGTCAAGTATAAAAATTCTTTTCATGTGTGGATAGCATTACAATATTCGGATTATCGCGTATCTTTTTTGGTATAATTATGGCACCACACGATTAGTGTATTTAGCCAGTGTCAAGTAGTAAGTCAAGTTAAAATTAAGACACATTTAATGATTGTCAAATATGCGTGCGTTCAGAAATGTATGCTTACAAGCACGGAGGATAGATAGCTTTTTTTTCTTTCAGACCGTGCTCACAAGCAATTAATAATAATCAATACCTAATCATAGGATATGCAATAATGTCAAAGCCAATTTATGAGTGCCGTATACATTCTTATCCATAAGGCAAAAAAAAAAATGTTGACAGAGATTATCTATAAAGTCAGTAAACTTATTCAGAATTAAAATTAAATTCAATCGAAGTAATTTCAAGTTAAAAACTTATCCATAACAATAATAACATAGTTTAATTCAATCATGTTTTGTTGACACGCGGTTTTAAGTACGATTATTGTATTTAGATTCAATATCTGTATTGCCATGATACATTACTAAACTTAATATAATATCTTTTTTGCCATAGACACTCAAAAAGATCACTTTATTCATCGTTAGCAGTGAATAAAACGCTCTTTTACTCAATCGGAGAATAAAAACATTTTGAATTTGGAACAGGCACGAAATACGAATTATGTACAAAAAATAAATAAAACTTGCTGAAAGTGCCTACTAGCCGGCTAAATGGAAGTATACCATAGAAGCTGTATAATTAAATAGAAATAAAAATCCCGCCATTTTGGTATTTTTTTTTATTTCCATTTCTCCACCAGTCCAGCCAGAATAAAGTATAAAAATAATTCAAGTTTTTGTAAATTCAAGTCATAAAGATGAGTCAAAATCACATTTCTGATCAAGTTGAAGTCACAGTCTAATCCAAGTCGCCTACTTTTAGTAAAAATGTGAACCTTACTGACGATTTCAGTGCAATTTTCATGAGAACGCAAATATCATATTTTTCAAGATTGTGCTGTTTCCCTACACACCGTAGCTACACACACATTCACCGGCACTAATGGTTAATAATCCACATTTATTACACATTGATAGACATCTATATATATATAAAAGAAAGTCGTGTTAGTTACTACACTTATAACTCAAGAACGGCTGAACTATTTTTTTATGATTTTTGTATTTTGGAATTGTCTTTGTCAGGAATAGGATAATAAGTATTAAAAACAATAAATAATTGACATAAAAAAATTATAAAAGAGAAAATATTTTGCCAAAATGTTCCTGGGTTTCAAAAGTGCCAATCATTTGATGTTCAATTGTTTATCCTGTCGATACGTTAAACCTCAAATTAATAAGGGTCATCGTTCCACACGATTAGTGTATTGAGCCAGTGTCAAGTACAAACATTCTTCAAGTTTTTGTGATTTCAAGTCATGTACATTTTAAAATGTTAATACATTTTAAATACTGTCAGTAATGACAGTTGTATGACATATTTATTGATTGTCAAATATGCGTGCGTTCAGAAATGTATGCTTTCGAGTTTTTGGCGGGAACGTGGAAAAGTGTGTGTGATCTCATTGTATTTTTTCCTAAAACTGGTGTTCTTCCGCGTGTTAATGTGTAATAAATGTGGATTATTAACCATTAAGTGCCGGTGAATGTGTGCGAGTATAGGGAAACAGCACAGTGTTGAAAAACATGCTATTTGCGTTCTCACCAAAATTGCACTGAAAGTCTTCAGTAAACGCCACATCTTTACTGAAGGTATGACTAAGACTATTTTATTATTTATAATTAGTCAGAATGTAGGTTAATACCATCGAATTATAATAATTCCATGGTTAATACAGATACAGAGATATGCAAGAATGTGATAGCCAATTTATTAGTGCCGTATGTATACAGTTTTATCCATAAGGCAAATAAATATTACACAGTTATTCATGAAGTAACTATACTTATTCAGAATACTGGTGATTATATTTATACAATTAATATTAAACTCAATCGAACTAATTTCAAGTTAATAACTTATCTATAACAATAATAATAGTTTCATTGCATCATGTCTTGCTGACACGCGGTTGAAGTTCTTGATTGTTTTATTTTTATTCTATTTCTGTGTTGCCATAACTTTGATTATTTACTTGATAATCAAAGTGCCATAAATACATTACTAAACTTAATATATTTTCTTGTATTCAATGTATTACGTTCATACAAGCCTAAATTAAGGTCATCTAAAAGGTAACACGACATTCATTGTCTGTTAGGTGGTACGAAGTTCACCGGGCCAGCTAGTATGATAAATATAAATAGGTACTATAAGTAGGTACTACTATTTATTTTTTCGCAGTCAATGGTAAAAAGAAGATTACACGACTCGTGAATAAAAAATTTAATCTCGGTCCTAGTATCCCTTGCTCCGCTCAGGATTCTAATCTAGAATCCCTCGCTACGCTCGGGATTCTACTTTACAATCATTCGCTACTCTCGGGATCTAACTTAGCCCCTCGAATTAAATTGCCTTTTTATTTACTTGTTGTATAATCTACTATTGTATTCATTGTATTACTTTGATAAAAGCCTTAATTAAGTTTATCTAAAAGGTAACACGACATTCATTGTTTGTCTGTTAGGTGGTACGAAGTTCGCCGGGCCAGCTAGTTTAATGTAAACAAACACCAACGAAAAGCCTCAATTAAAAATAAAAGCTACACAAACCTCAACCGCAATGTCTGTAACTCTATCTTAATGAGGTTACTACTACGACATTAACTAGAAGTTTAAATATACGTCGTAGCAGAAAGTTACTGTTACACAATATACGGTAAAGTTATCCTGAAGAAACTTACGTCCATATACCTAACGGTAACTGTTATTCAGAATCGGCATTAATATAAAAGCGAACTCTAAAACTTACCTCGACCAATTAAGCTTGCCTCGCGGTTTTGCCCTCTCTAAATCTCTCTCTTTCTCTCATTCTCTCTGTGTGTGCCTGTCTCTCTCTCTTTCTCTATATATTCTATTCCACAAACAAGCACTTGACTGCTATTTTACCTGGTGTTTAAACACCACGTGATCTCTGGAATTTTGTTTGTCAATATTTGAAATGATTTGAAATATATATTTCACAAAAGTAGAGTACAATTTGATGGATTCATTTAACAAAGTTCTTTCTATTTCGCTCGTGGGTGAGCATGTGAAATCAGTGATATAGCATTATAATAATTATACAAAATTAAAATATATTCAGAGATTATAAGTCAGATTATTATACGTCAAGTCATACAACCACACATTTACAGCACCAGAAATATTACATAATTATTATAAACAGTCTTGTAAGCAAGCAAAGTCATTAATTAAGCATTTCTCTTACTGTATAATACATTTTTTGAGCAGCCATACCTTTAATTGCTTCTTAAACTTAAAATTTGAAAGCTTTTTCAAATCATTAGGCAATTTATTGTATATTTTAACACACATTGCAAAACAACTATCACTAAATAGTGGCTGTTCTTGGTGCTAAACCTAGAACCAGTCGTTCACCATTCCGAGTGTTGCGAGGGTATATGTCTTTAGCCCGTTGAAATAGCTCAAAATTGTTTCTGACGAAAACACAAATTCCGAAAATGTATATGCAAGGTTGGGGTCAAATTTCAAGGTTTTTGGAAGACAGAGTGATACAAAGCGCAGAACAATAACCGAACTTAATCCAATTCACACAGCGCAAGTATCCTAACCCTTTCAAACTGACTAACTCGAACACCATACCGGAATTCGGTTAGGTGTGTGGTTTCAGCCAATGCTGAAACCTACTACCAATGTGTCAAACTAAGCCTAACTAACTAAGCCTACAAACTCAGGAAGGATTATGATATAGCTATCACAATCCTTCCATGACGTCAGCGCTTATATTATAAAAGCTAAAGTTCGTTTGTTTCCGCCTTAGGGTTAAGCGGCTTGTCCGATATAACTGAATTTCAGTTAGGTTATAGTTTTTTTTTGCCGTGGGAGGGGGAAATCCTTCATGAGATACCGCAGTGCTCGGGTTCTGCAATTATGTCAAACTCCTACTTACTAAAACCCCCTCCCTTTCATTACCATACATACGAGGTCCATGTTTTTTTTTAAATATTTTACCCATCTTAATTACTCCACACACACATTCACTAACACTTAAACACTTAAATGTCTATAATTTGTTTAAGTGGTAGTCGATCCCATATGTTGTATTTTTTTTTTTTTTTTTTTTTTATTTATTTACTTTTTTTTATATTAATATACAATACATATTACACATACTTATTATGTAATTATTATTATTTGCCATTATTATTATTATTCTTTCTTATTTTATTAATTATTCTTAACTAGTTACATGTCTATATTTTTTGTAATTATTAAAGGATTATCCAAAACCGACCAGTTTCCACCGGCGGCCGTCCGTTTCCACCCGTTCACGAGTTGACGCATGTACCAGCGTCGCTTTCCTCAACCATATGTTAGGGAAGAGAGTGGCCTACTACACAACGCCACCTCAGGCAGTCACCTTGACGTGAGCATGTCAGGTTTAGATAATCCAATAAGAATTTTCTTAGCTTATTTATTTCCCTTTTCATCTGCCTTATTTCTGGAGCATAGCCCCAACGACGTCCATATGTCGCGGTTCTTCATGGCCATCTTGAGATTATGCTCCTTGACTTCTTTCGTCGACCCTTGCATTGCCTTCCTGATGAATATACTAATAGCGTCGTCGGTAGTGTCGATGTAGTACACGCAGTTTTCTGTGTGTCGCGATATCGCCCACCACTGCGTGCAGGACGCTATTGTGTATCTTCGCCTTCCGCCCCTTCTAGGTTATAGTTTACATCTGAAACACAATTGGCAGTTGTACCCAGAGTACTCTGACTCTCAAGGGCTGTGTGCTTCCGGAATACCGTTAGGTTATGGCGGCAGATTTGTTTGCTTGATTTGATTGATGCCGGTAAGCTAGTTTTTAGTAGCAAGTGAGGCGAAACTTCAACATAATGTATGATCCTCATAACTGTGGACTAACACCCGTGCTAGGATTTGAACCGTAGATTTCTCTCTAAGAACTAAAGTTAGGATGACTTTACTTTTAAGCAAGAAGGTCGCCGGGGATAAATTAACTTTAAAAATTTTGCATTATGTTCGGATATATACATTAATTACAAAAAAAGATCATAAATTTACTAAAAATAAAGATTTAGTTTACAAACACACAGTTTACTTTTTAAGTTAAAAATGCACGCCATAACGTTTTAGTGTTATGGCGTTGCCGTTGACGTCACTATCGAGTAAAATAGGCATATGGTATGTCTAGTGTTTTACAACACTAGATATACTGATGATTATTTGTTTGTTTGTTTTTATTCTAAAGTGACGTCATTATTTCTGCTTGCCTTTCAAAATAAAATTAATGGCGGATTGCATTATTGTAACGTTAGGGATCGACCCGTCCGGCTAGCTCTTACCTAATTGGTCTATCCGCACGTACACACCTACAGAACTCTACAAAGAAACCAAAACTAGAAGGAAAACATTGGATTAGTACCTATTACAAAATATAATATTAAGCAATTTTATTTAAAGTTATCATGCCTATTCTGAAGTTAAGTCATAAACTCACCAAAGGATATACGTTACTTATATAAATAACACTGTATATTTAACCAGTGAACATCGATAATCGAATCCCAGCTTGGTATCCTAAAGTTTCTTAAGCAAACAAGAACTTTGACTGACTTCTATTTCAAAATATCCCTTCAAAATATGGGTTAACTTTACTGTTCAGCTTAAACTTGAAGATAATATTTAGCCTACTTATGCCTATAATGTAACCTACAGGAAATTCTAAAAGTCATGAATAAGTAACGTGTGGTAAATGCACGGTCAATTCCTTATTTTACCTTATTACCTACTTAACTAGCTTCCAAAAAGGACGAGGTTATCAAATCGTATGTATAATTCATATGTATCAGTTTGTAACGGAATTTCTGCGTCAGCGCTACATTCAATTTAATGTAACATCACGTAGTATATAACCAGCCATTCGCTAAATCATGATAAGAAGTTAAGAAATTATGAGGGAACAGATGAACATACATTCAATATTGCGTACCGGTCAACCTAATAACCCTCCCGTAGTCAGGTTAAATAACATCAGATTTAAAAGTTGCTGACTGTTTATTAACCAATTCGACAATGTAATAAGAAAAAATATCAATCAAAAGTGCGAAAGAGTATCGACCCATAAAACTTTTTATCTTTAAATGCTACGCACATCGCGAATCACGCTGTTCCAAGCATCAAATGAATATAAATTGTTTCTAAATGAGAATTGGGAAAGTTTCAGGTGGCCCTAGAGTAAACCCCCTTAGCTTACCGTTCCCACTCCAGCCACGAACAGCGCGTTAACTAAGTAGACGGAACCCTATAAAAGGTAGATTACAAAGCGACTACGTTTTAACAAGCGAACACGTACAATGGAACGTAGAATACATTCATTGCATGCTATTGTGTGAGTGTGGACAGGCCATTCAACGAAGTAATTTTGACTCGTATAGAGTATGTTCTCCAACTCAGTCAGGTAATGGATTTTATGGCAACCCACGCAACAGAAACGGAGAATAATTAACCTACGCATTTAATTGTATTCCATATATGTATGTATACAGATAAATGGAATTGCCTCAACCAATATTAAGACGGATAAAGATCTTGAATAAAACAAAGTTCCGATACGGGTTTAAACAATTGTATTTTGTGGATTGAACATTTTATTTTCTTATACGCCTCGTAGCCTTCGTGTCACTGCCATCTTTCATTTCCAGATAAGCACGATACTACATCTTTACTCACATCAAAGAAACGGTAGTCAAGATGTCTGCTCGCAATAAAAAAAACTATAAGAGAATCTATCAGACAGACTCAGTTTCAACTCCTGACGCAAAAAGAAGGGATGTTATAAGTTTGACGTGGGCATCTATGTGTATGTGTGTATGCTGTCTGTGGCATCGTAGGACCCAAACGGATGAACCGAGTTAAATATTTTTATGGTTCCGTACCTCAAAAGATAAAAAAGGAACCTTATAAAATCACTTTCTTGTCCGTCTATCCGTCTGTCTGTTTGTCTGTCTGTCTGTCTATCTGTCAGTCTGTCTGTCCGTCTATCTGTCTGTCTGTCCGTGTGTCACCACCGATTTTCTCAGGAACGGGTGGACGGACCTAGCAAAGTGAAATTCATACCAAACTGCAGTCTATAGTCCCTATTAAGTGTATAAAAATCAAGGTCCTGAGATAACACGATAACAAGATATGGGCAAATTTTGATTTTCGCAAATACTTATAAGTACCAAAATTTACCTTAGTCTTGAACTTTTTCTATTTTTCGAAATTTTGCCTTTACTTGTGCTGTAAGACCTTGCTTTTTACCAAAATTGACAATTCACAATTCTCAGGTCAACCGGAAGTACCCTATAGGTTTTGGGTCAAAATCCTATAGGTTACTTCCTGTTGACGTAGAATCATAAAATTTGACAAGAAGCAAGGTTTTACAGCACAAATAAAGGAAAAGTTCCAAAAAATAATAAAATAGAAGTTTAAAATTAAAGGGTGTCCCCATACATACATAGTTAAGCCAATTAAGATAGGCCTCTGAGTTATATGAGCGCTCATACAATTTAGAGATCTAGCTTAATTAAGAACTAAAATGAAGAAGAATATCATTTAATACAATTCACAATTTAAAACTATCCTCGACTGATCTAGTAGACTGCGATAGTATAATCTATTAATTGATCGATCGATTGAAAACCCATATCTCTGCTGTAAATTGCTGAGGAGTTGATGATTCTGCAGATTCCAGGAAATATTACAGCACCAAGTCAATGCTAACATGTACTTATAATATCGTTGAAGTAAGATGATACTAAATTTCGAATTGATCAGACCTATGAAAGTTTAGTTCAAAGCGCTATCAACTAGAAAAAAGGTGATATTCTTTAAAAGAATAAACCGATTTTCATAAATAAAAGCTAAGAACACTTTTGATCATGACAACTATCAAACAATAAAAAAAAACATACATACGAATTGAGAACCTCCTTTTTCGATCCTCGTTTTTGTGATGTCGGTTAAAAATAAACTGGCCTAGTGCAATTCGGACTCGCACTCATATGGTTCCGTAACACAGTAGGGTAATTTATAACTATAATTTTTGTAGTTCGCGTTATCGATTTGGTTCGTATACTTCCGTTTAAACTTATGGCTACCGGTTCAAAAGCAAATTGCCAATTAGTAGTTTCAAACTGCTAACCTCTGTCTTATAACTAAAAGCTGGAATTTTGTAAGTTAAATACTATCTCAAAGTTTTCCTTGATAATATGCAGCTTATTGCTTCTATGCCTATTAAATGCTTATTATTAACTTCTCCCGTAAGGCTCAAATGTATATTTTTTTCCAGTTAATATGCTATTACGTGCTACAGTTTTATTACGGCTCTAACGATTTAGATGAAATTTTACATTATCTAGATAGGGGTTTTGCTTATTATACAGTATATTTTGCACTCTGTCAGTCATTACTTACATATTGTATAACAGCGTGGGGTGGTGCACCAATAACATTTTAATTGTGCTCGAAAGGGCTCAAAGAGCGCTGCTGAAAGTTATGTTCTTTCGTCCGTTCCGATTTTCTACTTTTGAACTTTACAAGAGTACAGAGTTACTCTCTGTTCGTAAACTATTTATCCTGAGAACTATATTACACATGCACTCCATAAAACCGACAAACTATACATCAACAAAAAGACGAAAAGATAGAGTGCACACTCTTAAATCCTTTTCCACGACTTTCGCCCAAAGGTTCCTCTGTTTCCTGGGGGAATTTATATATAACCAGGTTAACCGAATACTATCTATTCATAGTATTAACACATATGAATGTAAGAGAAAAGTCACCCACTGGCTCCTTAAATTGACTTTTGATGAGGCAGAAAACCTCATTTTGACTATAAAATGATAAATCCTGTATTTTTAACAAAACACATATATTTACACAAGCACACCCACACACATACACACGCTCGCACACACACAAATACACTCACACAAAGACACACACAAATGTGCGAGCGCGCACACACGCACACTTACACACATCATCTTATTAAGTTTTACTTATTTTATATTATTATTAAGGTAACCTATATCGATAGTTATTGAAGTGAAAACTTCTTAAGCGGCATTGTGAACTTTTTGGGATGGGTAAAAAATGTTAAACTTGCGTCAGGACCTCGCGTCAGGACACGTGACCTGATCGAAAATTCGCAAGATGCAGGGAGAGTAGAACCTTTTTTTGGGATGAGTAAAAATATTAAAATCGCGTCAGTACACGTGACCTGATCAAAAATTCGTAAGACGGAGGGAGAGTAGACCAAATGCACAACGTTAATGTTTAATTTTTCACTTCTGCTGGCACTCCCGGAGTGTAATCCGTTGTTTTTTTTTAAACGCAATTTTGCACATAAAAATTGAGCTTAGCTCGGTCGCCTAGGTACCTACTGTCTTCTTAAATCTTGGAAATTATGACGTCAAACAATAGAATGTAGGGTAGGTTTGAAGATTGATGCGTAGGTGGTACTTGTACAGGATTGGGCGTCTATAAATACGATATTGTAAGTAAAAATAATCTATTGTATTAACTGTAATAAGGTCACCTCAATTGACATCTACAGTCTTTTTGAACACCCACATTATTCTATGCCGCTTTATAGCCAAATTTTATAATGAAATACTGCGTACTGATACCCTCATACATATTTTTCTGCCCTGTTTATAAAGAAGAGTTGTGTGTTGTATTGTGTTTGTTGTGTGTGACTGCATGTCACGTGTTGCGATATGTTAGTATATAGTGCATTCCTTTCATTTATTTCAACTGTACTTATAATTTTTGGAAAGGACAACTAAATAGTTAAGATAGTTTAAAAACTAAAATAACCGACTTCCATGCCCCGCGTTAATTTCAAGTCAATTTTAGCAAGTTTGAGACGTTTATCGTCATATCTCTGGATATTAGATCTCGATTAAATTAAAATGGGACTATTTCGGAAACGTACCCTACCGATTAATAAAAGAATCATTCAAATCGGTTTACAATTGACAGAGTAATCGCGTAACATACACACACAAAAAAAAGAAAAAAAAACATACCAACGAATTGAGAACCTCTTTCTTTTTGGAAGCCGGTTGAAAAGTACAACAAAAACAATGATAAGCTATATTATACACACACATATCAATTATATCCTACTAACTACGCATCATGTACGTCTCAATGTACGAAATTCTCAGTAATATAATAGATTTTAAAATAAATTAAACTATTTTTACTGGTATATGGAGATACATTTATTACATAGTATAAAACCAAGTCGCTCCCGTAGTCAGTACGTTTAGATCTTTAAAACAACGCAACGCATTTTAATTCAGTTTCCAGCAATAGATATAGCGGTTCATGAGAAAGGTATATAATTATATAAAAAGGATTAAACGCGGGCATAGCCGCGGGGCACAGCTGGTATATACATAATGTAGTTAACAATATGTTCAAATGTTTACTTGATAAAGTATTTTGTATTTATTTAGTAAAACAGTCACTATGTGAGAAATTAATTAACCTACAAAATACGTAAAGACAAGATAAACAACGTTATATTTTAATTGTAACCATTTAATATAGTATACTACTGTACTACTATAGTACAGTAGTATACGATTTAATAGTACATGCAAAGGTAATATAAATAGGTCTCACTAAACTTTATGGCTGCTATAAACTGAGCTTCCTTGTTCGTGGCGGTCCCAAAGTTTTGCTGATCTTAGACTTACGTGATAGGTACATATATTTATGAATCTCACAAACGAATTTAAATGAATAACCACGTTATATTTATACTGTATGCTTCAATCACTTTTCTTTAGTGTTTAATTCGACTCTAGTTCTATAGTTGGGTCTTGTGACTTGTTCGTTACTTTTCTCAGAAGTGCAGAGCAATTTCGCAAAATATGGCTTAGTTGCAGCACAATGTTTAACATGGTTTTGAGATTGTAAACTCTCAAAAGATTGTTGTAAGACTTGTAAGTCCAACGGAAATCGCTAGGGAAATAAAGAGATGGAAATGTTCGCAAGGACTTTGCTTTCGTTTGCTAAAATTACAATAATTTTGCAGCCCTTGGGGTGTTTGCTTTCGAAAATTCATTTTGTGCCTTTTGAATACTTTCTGTTGTAGATTTTTAGTTACAGTTTAAATGATTACATTCAACATGCTGCTAAATTTGTATCAAGCACAAGTCCGATCTTGTTTGGAGTACTGCTGTCATCTCTGGGATGGGCCCACAAAATATCAGCTGGAGACGTTGGAAGTTATTTAGAGGAGAGCCAAGAGACTCATAAACGACAACAATCTAGTAGGCATAAGGCTTCAGAGCCTTGAGCATCGCCGCAAAGTCGCCAGTTTATCGGTCTTTTATCGGATACATTTCGGAGAGTGTGCCTACCAATCAAATTGCACCGTATTGCACGAATTAATTCCACTGTCTCTGATTATTCTATTTCAGAATTTTTTCTTATAGCGGTCATAGCTATTCTCTATATCTCGAGATGTATTATAAATACATGTATAAATAGTATTTTCCAATTTAAAAACAACTGTATTTGTGTTTATTTTATTAAAAAATGTACATATCTATGTATTGCATCATAATAAAAAGTCTTTATCTATACTAATATTATAAAGAGAGAACATATGTATTTTTGTATTTTGTATGTTTGTAATGATTTGGCTCAAAAACTACTAGACCGAATTAAAAAAATCTTTCAATAATCTAATACGAGTACTATAAGAATCTTTGTCCTGACATACTGACTGACTGACTGACTGACTGACTCACTGACAGACAACGCACAGCCTAAACCGCTGGTCGTAGAGACTTAAAATTTGGAGGGTATATTTGTCTTAGTACGTACGGGTGTACTAAGAAAGGATTTTTCAAAATTCACCCCTTAAGGGGATGAAATGGGGGTTCAAAGTTTGTATGGAGAAACAAGATTAGATAGTCTTTTCTATCCGAAACTTCACACAAGTGCTTCAGTACAAAAATAAGTAAATACGTGTTTCAATTTTTTTTTAATTCCACCCCCAAGAGGGTGAAATGGGGTAACAATGTGTAAAAATCAATATTTTTTCGGATTGCGCGTAAATTTGGCATGCAGATAGTTATTACGAAGTTAGTTCCGTCTGAGAAAGTATTTTCTAAAATTCACCCCTGAAGGGGATGAAAGTGGGGTTCAAAGTTTGTATGAGAAACAACAGTAGATAGTATTTTCTATTCTAAATTTCAAACAAGTGCTCCAGTAAAAAAATAAGTGAATACGTGTTTCAGGTTTTTTTTACATCCCTAAAAGGGTGAAATGGGGTAACAAAGTGTGAAAATCAATATTGTTTTGGATTGCGCTGAAATTTGGCATGCAGACAATTATTACAACGTTAGTTACCTCTGAAAAAGGATTTTTCAAAACTCACCCCTGAAAGGGATGACACGGGGGTTCAAAGTTTGTATGGAGAAACAAGATTAGATAGTCTTTTCTATTCGAAACTTTATAAAAGTGCTCGAATAAAAAAAATAGTAAATACTTGTTTCAGTTTTTTTTTAAATCCACCCCTAAGAGGGTGCAATGAGGTTAACAAAGTGTGAAAATCAATATTGTTTCAGATTGCGCTAAAATTTAGCATGCAGATAGTTATTACAACGTTAGAGCCCTCTGAGAAAGCATTTTTCAAAATTCACCCCTGAAAGGGACGAAACGGGGGTTCAAAGTTTGTATGAGAAACAAGATTAGATAGTATTTTCTATTCGAAACTTCATACAAGTGCTCCAGTAAAAAAATAAGTAAATACGTGTTTCAGATTTTTTTAAATTATACCCCTAAGAGGGTGAAATGGGGTAACAAAGTGTAAAAATCAATATTATTTCGGATTGCGCTGAAATTTGGTATGCAGACAGTTATTACGAAGTTAGTTCGCTCTGAGAAAGTATTTTTCAAAATTCACCCCTGAAGGGGATGAAACGGGGATTCAAAGTTTGTATGGAGAAACAAGATTAGATAGTCTTTTATATTAGAAACTTAACACAAGTACTTAAGTAAGTAAATACGTGTTTCATGCTCTTTCGAAATTCCTCCCCTAAAAGGGTGAAGAGGGGTAACAAAGTCTGAAATCAATATTGTTTCGGATTGCGCTGAAATTTGGCATGCAGATAGTAATTTTGACATAGGTTAAGAAAGAATTTTTCAAAATTCACTCTTCAAGGGGATGAAGCGGGGGTTCAAAGTTTGGATAGTCATTTTATTCGACATTTCACACAAGTACTTCTGTAAATAAATAAGTAAATACGAGTTTCAGACTTTTTCAAAATGCCACCCTAACAGGATAAACTGGGGTAACAAAGTCTAAAAATCAATATTGTTTCGGATTGCACTGAAATTTAGAATGCAGATAGTTGTTATGACGTAGGTATCCGCTCAGAAAAGATTTTCTAAATATTCCTCCCGGATACGGAACGGGGAATCATAGTTTGTATGGCTAAACAAGATGAGATAAAGTACGTTTTGTAGGATTTTTCGAAACGGGGTAGGCAACAAAGTCTGTAACTTTGGGTTTTTCGTGTTTTATAAATATGAGTCCCGAATTGCCTTAGTCACGCGATAGCATGAAAACGGGTGAACCGATTCGGCTAATTCTTTTTTGATGTCTTTATTGATAGAATCGTTTTTACAAAAGAAAAGTTTTAAGTAAATAAAAGAAGTTTATAACGCGGGCGAAGCCGCGGGACACTTCTAGTATATATTAGTGAAAGACCGAAAGTCCATTCTATATAGAATGGACTTTTGGAATGAAAATAGGCTATATATTATCCCGTTTAAATAAAAGGTACATTCGTGGAGACCTAATTTGCAACCTAAGTCGACTAAAGAACGGTCGAAAAAACACGTTTCTTACGAACGCTGCTCAATTAAAAATAGATGGAAGAATATATTTTTTTTGAAGAGTTGTACAACTTAATAAGACCTACAAAAAAGTCCGCGACAGCATATGTCTATCTCTTAAGGATGACTCACAGTAACCATTTTAATCTTTAATTTTTGTTAAAAAATATTACATAACTTCCAAGGCTATTTAGAAGTATATAGTATTAATCCTTATCCAAATAATTATTAGCTTTGCCACATATTATACATTAAAATTGTCCTTTACAGTATATAATTCAAATGAAAACTCTAGAAGATATCACGGATTTCACATACACGCATCACAAAATTATTAAAATATCTGCAGTGAAACCACAGATTAGGTCATAGTTACTAAGAAAATATTGTTATAAGCTAAGCTATGCTGTAGATCTCCACCGATCACATTTTTTTTTTAATTTGAAGTCAATATAGTCTAATAATATTTTTTTACTGTATAAAATTTTATTGTATAATATAGTTATGATCTATATATAAACCACCCCGACTATCTATGTATAATCTTTTTAATAAAAGCATTCCATAAACACGACATTTGAAATCTGAGCTGTAAGTTGGTGTGGATTTGAGTATTCTGTAGAGTACAGGAGATGTCCCAGCATCAGGTCAATGCTTCCATGTTCTTACAATATCGTTGAAGAAGAAGATGAAGACATGAATCAAACAAAAAAAATATCAATAATAAAATCAAAATCGGTTCATCCGGTTGGGTGCTAAGATGCTACAGACAGACACACATACACAAGTTAAACATATAATATTCCCCCCTAATTTACCCCTTCTTTGATTGATTTTGATTCAATGATCCCACTACCTCTGTACGAAAACCCATGATTCATGAATGCACATAAAACTTTCATTGGTAGGTATATAGCTAGGATTAGAACCAACGACCGTCGGGTCAGAATCAGGGTTACTATCCTTTACGCCAAAGGGCCGTCCAATATCACTACGTAAGTATTATAAAACAAAGTCCATCACTGCGTCTGTCTGTCTGTTCGCAATAATCTCAATAGCTACGGAACGGATTATCATGCGGTTTTCACCAACAGACAGAGTGTTTATGAGGAAAGTTTAGGTGTATAATTCGTTAAGGTTTTGTGTAAATTGGTTGAAATATGACAATGATTGTTATATATGTAAATATTTTATATTTGATGCAACAAACTGATACAAATTTTGTAGGCATATATGTTCTACCCGTGCGAAGCCGGGGTGGGCTGCTAGTGTAAAAATAATTCGGTTGGTACAAGCGTAAGGTTGCAAGACTAGCGTTGAACTTTGTAACGTAACGCCTACCTCTCGCTACGTGTATTGAGGGAACCTAGATAATAAAATATGAACACGGGATAATACATTTAACATACTTGTATTAGGTAAACAGACTTAACATAAAGCACTAGGTATAAATATTCCGGCGCATCCTCTGCTTCACTAAGAGTTCTCCCAGTGGGGCTCCACTAAATACCGGCCTGGTTTAGCACATTTATCATGCTCGACTTCATCTTATCAGTGACGTCGGAAATCATTGAAGTCATATAATTGGCCGAATTGGCTTCTTCAGTGCTCATATTAAATTTTTCCGCCTATGCTTCGGCGTTTATTTCGCTATTTGGAAAATTATCTTCTTCCCATGGCCTGCGAATATCTTCCTCTGTACAAAGGCGTCTTTCATCACCTCTGTTAAGTTAACTGTTGAAAACATCTTTCAACATTTTTCCATTATCATTTTAAAGAAATATCATGTTTTCAATTTAATATAATCATCAAAACCACATTATTTTAATTTTTAACTTCTCCATCTTTTCGATGCCGGCTTTAGGCTGCCATCCTCTTACTTTCCCGTCCAAAGAGAATATAAATACTTCTGTTCCCGTCCTTCATTTTTCCCGTCATTCATTTTCAAAGTTGACATCGTTCCGTCATAAAGAAACATAAATCGTTTTAATACAAAAGAGTATGTATGATATGAAAATAAAATAGGTGGTGTACGAAATGCCACAACTTTCGTAAAAACATTATCCATAACATAAACAGCATTCATAACCTACCAGGTAAATTTTTTGAAATTGCAAAACGCCGTTTCCAATGCGTGATGGTTATTATATAGTCTACAACACATATCTTAATATATATGTATTAAGAAGAATTTAAGATAATTTTGAAAATTGTTATCATTGCAAATTACTACTAGAGATTAAGTTCAACGAACAGCGGTCGTAAATCTATGATGTCGCTGTCAAAGTAGTAGAGCTTGCTAGGGCTCACAAAAGTAAAGAACCCGATTTTATCGTTTGCCTAGTACAAGGGAGCCCTTCTTGTCAAAGTCAGGCATAAAATAAATAAAAGGGTTTTATTTACTACTTTAGACGAGCCTTCTTGCCTCTCTCTCTATCACATCTCTAATTGTTAGTTGGAGGGGTTAACAAGAATACTAGTAATGTGCAACCCACATTGCGAGTAATCTTTTATTTAAAAAAAAAAAAGTGTGTGTACACGCGAAGTTATACTGTGGCGTATGGGAAAAAAAATAACTAAAATGCAGTAGTAATTAACGATAAATATTAAAATTAATCAAAAAGATTTTATTTCAGTAAAAAAGGTTTTATTAACGTAAAAATATGACGTTAAATATGACGTTCTTACGAAATAACATAAACAACTAACTAACTAACTTCACGGTGTAGAATTTAGGTGTCGGTGTGCGCGCGCATCGTACCACCTAGTAGAACTAACTTCACGGTGTTAAATTTAGGTGTCGGTGTGCGCACGCATCGTTAAAATCACTCACATCATTTTTCTCTATCGCGCCAAAAGAAGTATAACTTCAAAAAAATATCGTTTCAATTCTTTGTTACAGAGTCACTTCTACTGAAAATCATTCGTGTCTCGGTGCCCACGTATCGAGTGAGAGGACAACCGGCACAACTCGAGTGCGACTACGAGTTAGGAGCCGACACACTCTACTCGGTGAAATGGTACCGAGACAACGAGGAGTTCTACAGATACATGCCCAAGTACGAGCCTCCGAAGCACGCTTACAAGCTCGAGGGGATCAAAGTTGATGTAAGTACTCTCTGCGAAGCTACTAAAATAGATGCAACCCTCTTTCTTGCATCAGGCATGTTTTTTACAGACAATACTGTTTCAGGCTATATTCTATCGTAGAATATACTCTTACTATATATATATATACTACTAAAGCTTTTAAGGGATTTTCGTTTCAAACGTAATTCACTGTCAAAATATCAAAAAAATATGTTGATGAAACATCATCATACTCTTTTTTTAGGTTCTGTTCCCAAAGGGCACCAAAGTTATCCTATTACTGAGACTTTGCTGTTCGTCCGTCCGTCCGTCCGACTGTCCGCATTTTACAGGGCTTTTAACGGGTAGATACTTGAAATTTTCACGAAGTATGTATTATTACTATGAAGGGTTTAACAATGAATACTAAAAACAAAATTAAATAGAATATTAAAGGGGGTCTCCCGATACAAGAAACGTGTCTTTCAACGTTTTTTGCTTGAACTTATGAACCATTCAAGATTTCAAGTCTCTGATTATTCTGTTTTAGTATTTTTGCTTATAGCGGTCATATTTATATATATGTTTTGTGAAAATGTCAAGTGTTTACCTATTACGGTTTAGAAGATAAAGAAGGTTAAGAGAGCCCTTTGGCTGACGGACTTACAGACGGACGGACAGCGAAGTTTCAGCTATAGGGTGCCACTGGTACCCTTTGGTACGAAACCCTAAAAATTAAACAAATGCCATATTTATCAATTTTAAATATAGTTATAGCAGTTTAAGGTTTCAAAGTTATTATTTAGAAAAAAAATTAAGTTTGTAGTTGAGTCTTGGTAAAATATTTTTAACATTGGTAAAATTAGTAAGTCATGGAAGGATAATTTTATTTGTCTGGAACATTATTATCCAATCGTGTCCTTTTAGATTGTGCAATAATTAAATTTCTACGCCCAGATGTGAAGTGGGCATGTCTAAAATCAGCTTAGCCTTATTGGCAGTCTACTCTATCCTACACTTGGCATTTTCAGCTGAACTCGGGTTATTTCAGATTTGGATCTCTCATGAACTATTTGCGAGCGTGTTCACTCTATCGATAACGATCAAACGAGGTATTTGTGGGTGAACTAGAATGCTTAGAAAGTTTTTATATGAGGCTCTTTAGTTCATCATGCAGGAGAACTTTTAATAGCGTGTTGATACACTAATACTGTTTGGTTGTGATTAGTTAGCGGGCAATAGGTACAAGATAGTTATTTGTCATTTTTAAATTACCATATTAAAATGAGGTTAGACCTAACATATGCAAGACATTGTTTCCAATTATTCTTATAATTACATTTACTTAGCTCATTAAAATGATATTGGATGTAAGATATCATAAAATAATAATCATTACCTTCAAAATCCAACATCCACTAGCAGAATACTGAAAAACGTTACTGAGTATGCGCTAACCACAGACATATTAATAATAATAATAAGGTAGTTATTAATATTTCTGTGTTACTAACTAATCTATAACCGTTGTACAAACTAACGTAGTGCTTGCTTTACATGCAATTTCGGTGTTTCTTAAAGTGTTCAAACGATTCTAGGTCTTTTAAAATATTCTTGAAAGTGTATCTAATAAATCCTGACTTTTATTATGCTTTGAGTAAACTACGACAGACGACACTCAGTAATTCGGATGTTATTTCAAGCCAGTATCTTCGAAACACCCCAGCATCACTGTAATTTTACTATAATGCGGTGAACCCTACATTCGCAAGCCAAGTAATCAGACAGTCACAAATACGAGACACCACCGCTATACAGTCCTATAAGCGGATATAAAACACTCATCGAGTGAGCTACTCGTAGCTCGAATAGCTCTTGTGTTCCGCTCATGTAGATTGCGGGATTTCGGCTCATTTCTATTGAGGGCCCATTGTTAGTACGCTTCTGTGAGCCGCAATGTGCTTCAGCGTAGATTACTACCGTATAACATATGGTTAGAACTGCGGAAGTAAACCATGAACTGGTTATAAGTTTTTTATAGAAGCATTTGTTATGTTTATGGGTGTTCATAAAGCTTCATGTTTTGCTTGGGAGCTGTAAAAATGGTTTTGTGATGGAATATTATGTTCGTGTATATAGGACGAAATAACAGCGTTTTGCGATTTTACTCGTAACCGGTAGGTAATAATATGTTTGTTTTATTACTTACAGACAAGCACATGATCATTATCTTAACTGATGTTAATTGACTCTTTAGTCTAAAAAGAAATCGTGCTTGTCTGGAAATGGCAGTAAGACGAGACGCAGGAGAAACTGACTTTATAATAGTCTAATCCACTTATATTAGCGCAAGTATTCAAACCCATCTTCCATACTGGGTGGCACCAAACATTATGTCAGAACTCGAACTTTTTTGGCATACGGTGGATGCTCCAAGCCTCGACCTTCTAGCACCTAACATTCTGCACTCTCCTAAGCAATAAAAACAGAAAGATAAAAAAGCAAAAAAGCATCAAGGCACATTAATCTAGTCTAGAGACATTACTAAGTATAACTTTTAAATAGATTTAACCTTTTTAATATAATGTACAAAATGTAACTATGAATTGTATAAAATACGTTTAAGCTAAGCAAATCCGAGAAGTTTCGACAAAAGTTACCTCAGCAATCTGCATGTGCACATTACACGCTAAACGTGCAGATTTCGCTACCTCAAGTAGCTTGTTAAACTGAAATTGTACAGAGGTATATTATTGGAAACTACAATTCACTATTGCTTGTTATTGCACTTATTGACTGTTACTACTAACGTTTGGCTCTATTTTCAAAATGTACGTATTTATTTCTATTTTAATAAATATTTTTTCGATAAAAATCGACCACGTAGATATAACATATATAAGATAGATATAAGATATAAGATTAGACTGAGTAGTTTGAATTGGAATAGTCATATATATAGCAGTGAATTGAAGCAGGCTCTGATGATGACAATAATGGTTTTTCTTGATTTTTACTGACTGTGTCTTTTAAAATTTATTGAAATTATTGATATTAAAATTGACTGTTCGTATTATGTATAAGTTAGTGTTTTCTTCAAAACAAAACGTATACAAAAATTAAGCATTGGTCATCAATGTTGTAACACGAAATATTTTTCATATTATCATCATTATTTCATCTCAACAGACACTCTTAGTTAATTATTTGAAGATTTTTCACATCTGCCCTCATTGTTGTTTTCTACATCACTTATCTTTTAGTAGTAATCTTGTCAGGTTAGTAAAAATATATAAATAGACGCGATTAGATTTAATTACTGAATAATAATTTAAAACCGTTTACAATACAAACAATGTTCAGTATCAGATCTTGATAAAATAACAGTATAAAAAAAAACATGATATCAGTTTGATTTGCTATATACTAAGCTGTAAGTGCTAAGAAAAACTCGAATGTTAAACAAAACAAGAAGAAAAAACTAAAAACCTAGTTTTTCTTCTACTAACTCTTCTAACCTAAAAATCTTATCTTATAATAATATAATAATATATAAATAAATCTTTAGGTTTAGACCTTAAAAATTAAGATTTTTAGTTTTAAGTTTTTTATTATAATTCGCCATTGTTTTCGAAATGTTAGGAGCACTTAACACGTTCATTAAGTTAGGAGATTTATTCGGTCTCTTGCAAGACTTTCGTATTGTGCGGCGACTAAAATCATGTTGTTACATTCAGTGCGAGAGGCCCTAAAGTCTAAAGTTCTTTGTGTATAAGTAAGACAAATATATCTTATCATTGGTTTTGAGGAAGTTGTAAATTATTTCCGAAACGGTTGTTTTAGGAGACTAATTAGGTCTCATACTCACCACAGGATAATTTAGTTTCGAGATCTTTTACATCTCCATCGCACCAGCTGAAAGTTCTTGGAAAATGATGCCGCAGTGACCGTGTTAATATCATGTTTTTGTCACACAGTTACAAAAATCAGATGACCGCAAAGTCATCTTACACCAGGTGACACTGAAGTCCACCGGTCTTTATCGGTGCGAAGTGTCCGCGGAAGCGCCGAGCTTCGCATCAGCAGCCGGTGAAGGAAGAATGGAGGTTATATGTAAGTATTATACATATTATGCTCAAAGATGATGTGGTTGACTGGTGAGGGGAGACCGTGAATCGGCAAACGTAGGGTAGGATACTGTGAGTATGAGAAAACAGAACATCGGTAGATAGTGACTGCATAGACCCGATACGATATTAGGCGATTCTCACACTGCACTGGATCACGCAGCGTAGCGCGGGAGTGCGTGGTCTTACATTGTTTGCAAGTATCTGTGTTTGTATAGAAAACACGCGTAGTGCAACATACTGAAAACGCATTAGGCGCTGTGTTGCAGATCACGCGCCTACGTGCGGAGAAACACGCACCCCGCGCGTTATTTTATTCGCGTTTTTGCGGAATAATCTACATGATGATGCAGATCTGCACTCGCGCAGCCGCACGTGTGGCTCCGTCGCCACGCACCCCGCAGCGTGGCGCGGGCAGTGTGTGTATCGCCTTAGGCTCAGTGGTGTGACTTGCAAGAATTCTGTGTCTAGCAGACTGTTGCTGACTGCTTGTAGTAAAGATTATTTTTTACTGGAATATAATAAACTAAGTGCGCCCTACGACTTTGCCCGCGTAATGTATATTTTTATATTCTATAAAGTCTGTCAGTAGCAAACATACACATTCTCACATTTAAATGTATTATGAAATACTTTTTTTTAAATTTTAAGTGTAACAGAACATTTTCTATTACATCAAACTTCCTTGTAAAAATTTCATTCATAATTTATTAATTGAGTTCTTCGAAACATAAAACCGTTTTCATGAAAAAGAAACTCCTAATAACATTAACAACCTTCTTTACCCAATTAAATTGTTTTTAATTTTAGTTCAAAGTTAAGTTAATTAAGGACTCGGTTACTTAATTAAGTGTTTAATATAAAGAGAACCAGAAAAAAAAAACAATTCCCTTAAGTTATCATTTATTTATAATTAAATTAAAGTACAGAATAATGTATTTTTTGTTTTGCTTTTAGGAAAGAGATTTCTTATTTTGTAATGTAAATTGTCGTATTTTGTGTGGTTAAATACATCAATATCGTCAGCCTGTTTGTACAATACTGAACAGCCTCTTAAATGACACGCCAGTGGATTTGATTTTTTTTGATCTTCAACTTTTTTTATTATCGCTGCTAGGTTTTGCACTTTAGGGTCAGTTCACACTGCGACGCGGCGTAACAATGCTTGTGGTTGTGCGCCACGCAGCCGCGCGTGCAGTGTGGTGCAGCTAGGCTATTCTGTAAGCTATCTCGACAGCGGAATCCGCGGTGAGATTCGAATTTCGTACTTTTAAATTCAATCGTATCACGTTCGCAATACGGTTGAATTTCGTTATACGAAATTCAAATCTCACCGCGGATTCCGTTGTCGAGATAGCTTACAGAATAGCCTAGCAGCTCGAAGCCGCGCGACGCGGCGAGTTGCGCGGTGCGGCCGAAGTATCTCAATGAAATGTGTATCTTTTTGTGTAGTCAATAATGTTCTATATATTTTATATAATTTGGCGGCACGCCACGCGGTGCAGCCTGAAGCCGCCAAATTAACTCAATAAAATGTGTATCTTTTTGTGTTTTAAATTAAGTTCATTTTTGTATCACTCTATTTTAAAGTGCGCGCCGCGTCTCGTCGTGTCGCATCGCGTCGCGTTCTGAGCTGACCCTTACGGATTTCTTTACTGTCCATTCACAAGTTATACCGACTATAGAAGATATCACCTTTGACTTAGACAATAAGAATAACTATAAAGTCTGACTGTAAAATTTATCTACAGATTTACCAAGAGAAGGACCTAGAATAACAGGCAACGAGCAAGAAAACCGACGAGGGGATTCCTTGTTTCTAAACTGTACATCAGGCCGGTCGTATCCCGCTGCTATTCTTACATGGTTTATAGACGAAGAAAAGGTATTATATAGAATTATTCACGGGCTATATATATATAGTGTTTTACGTTATTTGTGTTGTTGAGCCGAGAGCCGTGTTTACGGATGAGCGGTATCATAAACATTTCTTTTTATCTCACTCTTAATTCTAATATTGCGGACCACGGACAAATATTTATTACTAACAGCCCGCCCCGGCTTCGCACGGGTAGAACATATATGCCTACAAAATTTGCATCAGTTTGTTGCATCGAATATAAAATATTAACATATTTAACAATCATCGTCATATTTCAACCAATTTACACAAAACCTTAACGAATTATGCACCTAAGACCTAAACCTTCCTCATAAACACACTGGCTATTGGTGAAAACCGCATGATAATCCGTTCAGAAGCTATTGAGATTATTGCGAACAGACAGACAGACGCAGTGATGGACATTTTTTTATAATACTTACGTAGTCATATTGGACGGCCCTTTGGCGTAAAGGATAGTTACCCTGATTCTGACCCGAGGGTATCAATGAAAGTTTTATGTGTATTCATGAATCACGAATTTCGTGGGAATCTTTCGTGGAAATCTACCAATAATTAAGATAGTTTAAAAACTAAAACAACTGACTTCAATGCCCCGCGAGTCAATTTCAGTAGCAAGTTTGAGATATCTCTGATGATACTTATAACATCTCAATGAAATTACAATAGGAATACCTCGGAAACGTAACCTACCGGATACAAAAATAATCATGTGAATCGGTTCACAACTGACGGAGTAATCGCGTAACATACACACACAAAAAAAGTAAGAAAAAAGAAACATAGACGAATTGAGAACTTCCTTCTTTTTGGTAGTCGGTTGAAAAGTAGGTTACCACCAAGGAGAACAACAAAGAGAAAAAATATTATTATACTATATTGACTTCAAATTGATTGTGATCGGTGGGGATCTACAGCATAGCTAAGCTTATAATAATATTTTCGTAGTAACTATAATTAACTAATATTTTATTAATTTTGCGATGCGTGTACGTGAAATTCGTGATATTTTCTAGAGTTTTCATTTGAATTATATACTGTAAAGGACAATTTTAATCTATAATATGTGGCCAAGCTAATAAACGTAATTATTTGGATAAGGATTAATACTATATACTTGAAAATAGCCTTGGAAGTTATGTAATATTTTTTAACAAAAATGTTAAGATTAAAATGGTTACTGTGAGTCAACCTTAAGAGATAGACATATGCTGTCCCGGACTTTTTTGTAGGTCTTATTAAGTTGTATAACTTTTGCATAGAAAATATTCTTCTATCTATTTTCAATTAAGCAGCGTTCGTAAGAAATGTTTTTTTTCGACCGTTTTTTTGCCGACTTCGGTTACAAATTAGGTCTCCACGAATGTACCTTTGATTTAAATATATATGTATGTATATGAATATATGTTTAGATATGTTATGTTTATATTGTTAGGGTGGAGGCTCTGGCTCTGGGGTGACAACTGACATGGGTGGTGTTCACACACCACCCATGTCAATGATAATGAAACTAATTTCTAAAAAAAAAATGAAAAATTAGATAGTAATGTTGTCTGCTTCCTAACTTAAGGTAGCTTAATCACTTAAGCTAGGTACGCCTAAAAAAATGATAAAATTTCAAAAATGAAAATAAAATGTAATATACATAATCGCACTCGGTACGCTCACATAATGCTTTCTGCTACAGTATTTTCAGCTTTAGACACAAATGAGTCCTTTTACTGTTTTTATTTATTTTTATTATTATATGTTTTACAAAAAAAATATTATATACAGTAAAACCATCGTTTATTGCCGGCACTATCGGCACGTCCACGCTAGTTACGCCATTGACAATATAAACAACGTAACTTTAACTATTTCGGCATTGAATGTTCTAACCAACATCCTTTAATTTACCAATTCCCGACTATCCTTCTTTTGTTTTTGATCGATTATCCACTTGTGATGTTAAGAAGAGCGTACTGTCCATTACTTCTAATGCTGTAGGTGGTGATTGCTTAAGTCGCAACATGCTAGTACCAATCCTTGATACCATTCTTCCTGTACTATGTTTTATTTTCAATAACTCCTTTAACAATGGTGTGTTTCCCTCTATCTGGAAAGATGCCCAGATCATTCCTTTACCCAAAAAAGCGAACCCTAAATTACTCTCCGAATACCGTCCTATATCCATTCTTCCTTTCTTATCCAAGGTCCTTGAGCGTCTTGTCCATAATCAAATTAGTAAATTCCTTTCCTTTAACAATCTCCTTAATCCTTTTCAATCCGGTTTCCGCCCAGGCCATAGCACAGTTAGCACGTTAGTTAAAATTACAGATGATATCCGCCTGGGTATGGAAAACCGGCACCTTACGGTACTAGCACTGTTGGACTTTAGCAATGCTTTCAACACTGTCGACTTTGATATCCTACTAGCAATACTACGTTCTATTAACATATCTCCAATGGTGGTCGACTGGTTTCACAGTTATCTGTTCGGGCGCCGGCAGCGTGTTCGCCTTGATGAAACATGTTCATTGTGGTGTGACACATCAGCTGGCGTTCCTCAAGGCGGCGTGCTTTCTCCTCTTCTCTTTGCTGTTTTTATAAATTCTATCACTCAAAATCTTTCTTCTTCCTACCACCTGTATGCAGACGACCTTCAGATATATTGTCAAGCCCCTCTTGATAATCTACCCAATGCTATTGCCTCCATAACACAGACCTACAGCGCATTAGACTGGACGAAAGCTTTTGGACTCAAAGTCAATCCAACAAAAACGCAGGTCATGGTTACCGGAAGTTCTAGACTTGTTGTCAAAGTTGATTGGCAAATGCTTCCAAATGTTAGTTTCGGTGGAATAGATATTCCTTTTAGCAGGTCTGTGAAAAATCTTGGTCTCATAATAGATCAATGCTTGACATGGGATTTACAAATACAAAACACCAGTCGCAAGCTCTATGCAGCTGTGGCGTCACTAAAAAGGCTACGCAATTTTCTTCCTACAACCACTAAAATTGCACTCGCTCAATCTCTCCTACTTCCTATTCTTGACTATTCTGACGTCTGCTATCTAGATCTTAGGGAAGATCAGCTAGATAAACTTGAGCGGCTACAAAATGTATGTATTAGATTCATATTTGGTTTGCGTAAATATGATCACGTATCTCAGTTTCGCACAAAGCTCAAGTGGCTCCCTATTCGCCTTCGCCGGAATACTCATATTCTTTCTCTTCTCTATAACATTCTATTCAATCCTTCTACTCCGCGATATCTTAAAGGACGCTTTAACTTCCTCCACAATTCTAACTCTCTTTCTCTAAGGTCATCAGAAAACTTAACCCTGAACTTTCCCGCACATGGTTCCAGTTTTTATGATAAGGCATTTACTGTCCAGGCTGTTAGGCTCTGGAACTCTCTTCCCGAACCTGTGAAATCTTCACAATCCCTTCATATTTTCAAGAGCCGTTTAAAAGCTTATCTTTCATTATAAATAGTGTTAAGCTGCTTCTGTCTGTTCTGTCAATCTGTTTAAAATTTATAGAATGCGTGTTTAGGAATTTATGTAAGTAATCTGTGTTTATTGTTGTAGGTAAGTAGGTATAATATATTATTGTTATTCTTTTCATTTTAATTTAAATTAGGCGCACCCTGCATTAGGCTACTATTTCGATCCTATCCATACAAAGGTTTGTCTGGAAGAGATCGCTGTTAGCGATAAGACCGCCCATTGTTACACGTTAAATTTAAGCTGTAAAAGTTATATGTGTCTGTATCTTTGGTGTCGCAATAAAGAGTTCATCTATCTATCTATCTATCCTTTATAACTTTTAACACTTTCATAATGGATATAATAATGGATGTAACCGGGTAGCGGTCACAGTGCAGTTTCTTGTATTTCAAAGTTTAGCAGTCCACAGTACATGTTTTAGGTGGACAACAACGCCATTAGGCGGCCATCTTTGTTTGATTTATTTGATTTATTTGATAATGAATGATATATAGACATTTATTATTACAGAAAAATATGTATTATAATAAATACCAGTCTAACAAGTTCTCATTGCCTTTATTATTAAAGCAAAAAAAAAGGGGAACAAAGAAAAATGAACAACATTAAAAAATATAAGTTTGATGAATGTTCTAATAAAACGAACATCTCGTATAATATACCGACTGTGTACCTATTATTTGAATATGCTAAGATAAATGGAGTTACCGTGAGCTTAATAGAACCAAAGAGAATAATAAATGAGATTAATAAATGTATGAATTCGTATCGAGGTATTTAAAACTTCATTCTTTTATTTTTATTACAAATTTGCTAAATGAAAATGTATACAATAGCTTGCAACGGCTCAAAAGGAGATTATGAGATGATATTAATAATTTTTACTGCGCGCGGTTGTATTAAAACGTGTTAACATATATCATTTTAATTACCTGCATTTCATTTATCTTCTTAATTAAACTATCGTGTGTTCTTAATTCAAAATAAAATATTCTTACAATTCGTAGAAGATCATTTTTAACCGACCTTAAAAAAAGGAGGAGGTTTCTCAATTTGACCGTATATTTTTTTTTTTTTGTTTATCTTTGTTCGCGGATAACTTCGTCGTTTATGAACCAATTTTGATTATTATTTTTTTGTTCGAAATGAGATATCCTAAGTGTGGTAAGTGTGGCCAGAGATATTGAGATAAACATCTCAAAATTAGTACTGAAAATGAATAGCGCGGCATTGAAGTCGGTTCTTTTTTAGTTTTTAAACGATATTATTAGGGTTCCGAACCCAAAGGGTACCAACGAAACCCTATTATTGAGACTCCGCTGTCCGTCAGTCTGTCTGTCCGTCTGTCACCAGGCTGTATCTCATGAACCGTGATAGTAAGACGGTTGAAATGTTCACAGATGATTTATTTCTGTTGCCGCTATAACAACAAATACTAAGAACAGAACAAAGTTAAAATTTAAAGGGTATACAAAAAACGTGTTTTTTACTATAGCGCCATCTATGACCGATTGCTTACCTTATTAATAATAATTATTACCTTTGTGTTAACGTTTACTTAGTTGGTGTTAGAAGTTCGTTAGATATTCGTTAGATGGTGTTCGGGACCCTTCGTGTGCGGGACAAAAATCTGACTCGCACTTGGCCAGTTTTATTACATTTATTATGAGGTAGAACGTTGATTACTACTTTGAATATCTGCAATCCAATAAACGATTGACATACTTTAATGTGTCAGACTAGTTTAAAATGCGGCGTTTCATAAATATAATTTAAAAAAAATCATCAGATAGCGGCGTCTGCGAAATCACAAATGCGTACTATAGAGAAAAAGAAAGAATGTAATATAATGATTCATGATTGCACACCAAATTAAAGATAACAGATATTAATTTACATGAAAACAATGGTAATACAATGGACGGTCTTATCGCTTGGAGCTCTATCAGACAACACAGGACAGCATTTCAAATATAAATAAAGATTTTGGTAATATATAGAAAATGAGGATATCTTCTATAATATTAAAAAAAATCCTTATAATCAAAAGAGTAAATTGACAAAATTGTCGGCGACGGGTAAAACCGTTTAAAATATTAAGACTTCTATGGGCCAGTTATAAACAAACATAAAAAGTTGCTGACTTGCCTGCAATATAACAGTTCATTTTCTTATATAATTAGGGCTTAGGCTAATTCTTATATAATTATTATATAATTAAGGAAAATGCCAGGGCAAATGATTATGATAACGATTTATGATAAAGTGACAAGTAGTTATCTGACAGATGACGCCATATAAAAGTGTCTATAATGTGTCACATTGTGCCTGATAGAGCTATCAGGAACCGGTAAAACTGGCCCTAAGTCTTCTAAGTCTATTTTTACTTTTAAAATAATTTTGCCCTAGCCTTTTGCTTAATTATATAAGAATTATAATAATTATATAAGAATTAGCCTAATCCCTAATCATATAAGAAATTAAACCGTTATAAAGCAGGCAAGTCAGCAACTTTTATTGTTTATTTTTTTCCGTTGGAGAGGGAAATTCTCATGGATACAGGATACTGCGCGTACTCTGGTTGTCTGGTCGCGGTTATCGCCGCTGTTTAATATGCAGCGCTTGATTATCTGCTTAGTCCTATGTTTTTTTTTTTAAACGTTTGAGATTTACATCTGCAAAAAACTGACTCAAACCTTGGATCGACACAGTCAAAGTAAAACATAAAAACGTTTTCTACCACTTGATTGTTATAATAAATATAAATTGCTGACATCTCATCGACTGGGCTTTACAAAAATCGTTTCACCACATCATGGCCCAAATTTCAGCGTGAACAATTTTATGAAGGTTTGACGTGGGCACACGCGAATGTCATTACAAAATGTCCAGAATACGAGTATATTCTGCGTTTATATGTAAATTGTATTCACGTATGAGCGGGACCTGTTCTTGACATTTTAAAATTCACCTCTTAAAAGTAAAATTCGTTTTATTAGCTGTTAGAGTTGACCTTTGAACTATATATAAATTCACAAGGTGTTTGAAACACCAATTAAGGTAATTAAAACCAGTAAAGCAACGTACTAAATTCTAGTAATCCATAGAGCGTCTTCCTTATGTTGTTCCTAAATAATATTAAACATTACTTTTCGTAAAATGAAACTCTCATCACTCCTGACATATTATGATTACATCAGCAGAAATTGCCTTATGACGTTACATTGTTTTCATACGCGTATTTATCGTATTTTTTAAGGATATTATTATTTACGGTTTGTATAAAATAACTCTGGCAAACATGGCATAATGTAGTATCCATACATACAGACATACAATCACGCTTTTTTCCCGTTGGGGTAGGCAGAGACTACTTCTTTCCACATGCTACGATCCTGACATACATCCTTCGCTTCTTCCACTTTCATGAGCGCCTTCATACATGCTCGCCGGTTATTTGACTTGGCATTTCTTTAAATCCGATCTGGTCGTGATACGTTCGCCTAGGTCGGCCTCTACCAATTGGCCCATTCACACTCATCTCATAAATCTGTTTCGTCAATCTTTCTTCATCCATCCTTTTTAGATGTCCAAACCATCTAAGCATCCCTTTCTCTATCTTTGTCACTACATCTTCTACCACACCACAACATTCCCTTATCACGCTGTTCTCCAACTTATCTATCAGAGTCACTCCGATCATACTTCTCAAACTTCTCATTTCTACAGCATTAATTTTACTTTAATATTTCATGTATCTTCTGCCATACCCAGCATTCACTACCATACATGAGTGTGGGAACCAACACTCCCCTATGTACAGCCAGTCGTGCTTTTTAGACACGTTCTGACTTCTCATAAAGTTATTATATATAGTATCCATAATTATTGAAAATATAAGTTCTTGAAATATGACATAATATTATGATGCAACTAGGTCTATCAAAAGTCTCCTTCACATCACAGTTAAGTTATGAAGTAATGAAGTAATGCTTTAAAAGCTTATACAAGCGAATCATTGTTACTTGAACGTTGTGTGTGTATGTATGATCCTCTGTAAGCGACTTTAATTTCTTGAAACCAGCGTAAAGACGAGCGTCACATAACAGGCAAGCTGACTGCTTACTGTGTAAATAAAGTATGTTAAATTAAAATACATTTTTAAACATTTATGCACGTAATACGCCCCAAGCGCAATGACAGCGCTCGGCTTTTACCGCAACGCTCCACTCAATATTTTTTTTAAAGAATTCAATGTTTGTTGATTCAATGTCCGATTTATATATTATTATTTGCGATTGTCGTGGATTTTAATATCATAAAAGAGGTATAATTTTGACTAATTTTGTTATCTGAATTGTCGATGGGTACCTTATAATATAAGTAAATGTTTCGCATAATCCAACGCAGCTCGCAGTTTTGGTGTGATGCTCGGTATTGGTTGTCTTCGTGTCAATATAAATATTTAAATTCAATATTTGAAACCACTCTCAACTGATGTATGTATAAACAGTTCATTAACACCATTTAATTTATGGGCCCAAGCACGCCATCTCTGCTGTAAGATTGTGAGGAGTCAAGTATTTTGTTGATTCAAAATTAATATCTACGATTTACTTACAAAATCGTTAAATGAAAAGGATACTCAATTTCGAATTTCGAATTGATCAAACTTATGAAACTTGATTTCTTAGAGCTATTAGCTAGAAAAGCTCATATTTTTAAAACGGCTGAACAGATTTTCATAAACAAAAGTTAAGAACACTCGATTAAGACACCTGCCAAATAAAAAACAACTTAATCATCTGCTTCACCCGCTTGGGCGCTACGATGCCACAGACAGACACACACGCATACACCGAAACACACGTCAAACTTATAACAACCCTTCTTTTTGCTTCGGGGGTTTTAACCCTCGACGCACTTTTTGCTTCGGGAGTTAAAAATAAGAAACTAACATGACCATGTTTTCTCTTAGGTGACAGACCCGATGCTTCTCGTAGACTATCCGCCGACGCAACATGCTCATGGCCTGCTGTCAGCAGCGCTAGGCCTTCGGGTGCCGTTCGGGAAGACCATGCAAGTCCGCTGTGTAGCAAGAGTAGCTCCAGCGTGGCGGGAAGGAAGTGAAGCTGTAGTCGGAAACAGCCATCTCGCTGACAGCAAGGAAGCTATGCTACTCGGTAAGTTATACGAGGTTATACGTGACTATTGACACAATACATGTTGCCAAACCACGCTCTGCAAATACTGTAATAGCTGATAGTGTGTTTATAAAGAAGATGCCAAGTAGCCGTATTCGATGCAATCGCTACATAAAGAAAATCGCTACGCGTGTTGCGAACGTGACAAGAAATCGCTTGTCACATCTAACAAGCGTCGAAAACCTATAGGGTACTTCCCGTTGACCTAGAATCATGAAATTTGGCAAGAAGCAAGGTACAGGTACTAACAGCACAAATAAAATAAACATTCAAAAAAATGAAATAGTTGAAAATTAAAGGCTGTCCCCATACATACATAGTAATCGCCAATTAAGGTAGGCTTCTGAGTTATATGAGTGCTCATACAATTTAAAGGTCTAGCTTGATTGGTACGAAGCAACGTTGGTACGAAAGCCTTGGTGGGCGAGTCCAACTCGACTTGGCCGGTTTTTTTTCAACTAAGTATAATTATGAAATGCGTAACTGTTCAGCCCAACTATTTTGTTTTAAATTAATACACATAAAGCGCGGCTCGTTATCGTAGCACATAAGTATGTAAATTATTGTTTTCCAACTTCAACATGCAATTAAATTTTAGTGATAAGATTACTTCCATAAATTTAAATATTACTTCCATAGCCAATGAGTTGAGAATAATATTAAATTTTAATCATTTCACAGCATTTGCTTAAAAGTCATCTGATTCTATAGAAAATAACAAACTAAAAGTTGCATCAGATTATTCGTTAAAAGAAACTCATTACTTAGTCCAGATAATAAGCTCTAATCATACTCAATGCTTGCAAAAAATGAAAATTATTGACATTGCATTTAGAGTACCCTATTTTGTCGTTGTGTAATCTAACTTGGATGGATGCCAAGTCGTAAATACATTGGCACGTCGTAAAACTTGTATTCGAAGCATATTCTCGAGGCTCACCTTGCAAATGGCTTTATTGTATTATAATTTGAATAACATTGCTTCGGATTTACGTAAAGGCATTGTTCAGAATTCTACAGCAATATCTTGGAATAATATTGATTTATTACGGAATAACTGTTGGATCTGGAGCCCTTACTTACGGCTATAAAATTCAGTAACACTTTTTAAAATCTACACGAATATAACGAAATAATACTTTGATAAAATAAAAAGTGCAATTGTATAATATATTGTATATATACACAGAATTTCAATTTTATTCATCTGCCATGCATTTTATAAGGACTAAAAACAGATAATAGCGATCCATAGTATAGAAAACAAAACAGTTATGATGCTAAATTCTTGCTAGTTAAATAAGAGGACACCCAATCATCACAAAACATCGGATTATCTAATGAAAATACAATTAACAACCAGTTGCAGTCGTCAAATGTCGGGTAAAAATATTATCGAGAACATTTTTTTAAATTTATGAACTTAATAATTTAACAGTTTTGTTTTAAATCAAATTTTAAAAACAAATTGGTTCCCACTCATCCTTCCCGCTGCATTTTGTCATTTGCTGAATATGTTGACAGCATAACAATACATCAAATTTTCTTATATATTTTGTATGGAAAATAAAACCAACAAGCCTTATTTTCACATAAGTTCCTATAATATGTTCAATCTGTAACATATAGCTCATAATAGACATCCAATATTCCCAAAAGTCAGTGTTATAATAGTTTGTTTATAGGAAGCTCAAACAATTAATAAGATTATCTACTACTACTCTATTAATAGTTATTACTGTTCTAATTACCTTATATCCAAGCTATTTAAGCACCTTACGTCATCAAGCCGCGCCATTTCCGTAGAATTTGCGGCGTCAATAGTTAATCAGTCTATTAGATATTGCTAGTATTAGGATGCGTTTACGCTAGATCACATATTATGCGAGGAAACTGACTGATAAGAGAAGGCAAAGCGAATTTGTTAACGTATTACCAATTATTCTTAGCTAAACGTTTGAATAAAGTTTGAAATGTTGCCCTCATACCATCCGTTAAAATGTTGCTTAAGCTTAGTTTTCCGAAATTTAGAAAAAAGAAAAAAAGAATATAGAAACGCGTCGAGAAAATTGTGTTATTTGGATTAGAACCAAATTGATGGTAGGTACAGCAGCAGCTTACTTCCATCTTTCACTTCTAGAAAAGCACGATACAATCTAATGCATCGTCACTTTATATCAGTTGATAGAGCGGTCAAGTCGAGCTATCCGCATGTTATAAAAAAAAAACAAAAAATACGGGTTTTAGGGCTACTTTCTCTTAGCTCATGAATAGGATTAATCCCACCTAGATTAATAGAATCATTGGATTTTTTTTGCTCCGCTGAAGCGAGGATACGTAGGAGACTTGCTCAATGAGTTGCAGTGTATGAAACGTCGAGGCTCGATTATCTATTCGACCTCGCGCTCGTTCTTTGCCCGCCATCCCCTTGTTCGACAAGTTATTTCGGTCGATTTCCTTGTTTTGTATTTTTGGTAACTTCTGGTTATTCTTTTTTACAAGATCTGTTGCAAGCCTAATTAAATTAAATTAAAGAGTTTATTTACCTCGCACATCGCTCTAAGTTTCTTCGTGTAGCTCTAGTACAATCGCACCCTTATACCACGCACTTTTATCATAGTTTGCATAGACATAAAAGCTCTTACTATCGTGATCTACACTAATACTTGTATTTACTTACCTTTTTCCTTTCTGCCTAACTATGTGATTAAATAACAAAGATAATTGTTTTAATTAAAACGGAACTTTATGAATAAACTACGACTTCAATTAGTTTTTTATTGCTTTTCAAACTTGGAAGAGTAATGAAAGGTGATTTTTCGTCCATAAACTTGAAAACTTTTGTTAATGAAGACACGTATTTTCATAACATAGATTACATAATATTAATAATGATGTATGCGTCAAATATCGATTTACTGAGAGCTAGATGTTTTTAGAGGTGGTGGTTGGTGGTAAACACCGGTGGGTCAATTTTCCTTTTTCCATAGGTTCAGCCTTAACCTTGTCTAGTGTTTGATTCTCTAAAATACAAATCTGCCTCCGCACTAAGCCAGATTTCGTCATTGTAAGCTGTTAACTCTATTCCTATCTAACAAAGCTTATTTGTTTCAGTGAGGAGTTCAGCAGAGGCGTCTACGTTAAGTGTAACGCTATTAACACTTTCCCTCGCAGTGTTCCTTCGCTCCCTAAAGCAAACTGAGACGTGATAAATTATATACTTACTTTTATTAGCGAAACTTGATTTAGACGCTGGCACGAACACAGTTCAGTTTGACTCGGAGAATTCTGTAAAACAATTTATTAAATTAGCCAAGTTTTCTTTTGTAAACATAAATAATGGTAGGTACGTCTTGAAAAGGGATTATCGTTAAAAGTTACGCCTCGTCGATATTGTGATCAAAAATTGGTTCATTTTAAATATTCGCGCTAATTTTAAAAACATTATTTTGATTTGATAATAGATATTAATATGAATAAATGGATATTAACATGTACTTACACAACGAAGTCTATAGTAAAAGGTCTCACAAGACATCGGTGAGTGCGCCGCATTCAAAATCCTGAAGCAGGCTTTGGAACGATGCCGAAACAATCTTCGATCACATATGAATATCAACCTAGTTCACGTCAAATCCCGTTTATTTATAATTATTATTGTAAACTGCTTCTCGAAAGGGACGAACATGAAATTGTCCATTTCACTATGCCTAGGATTTGTATTAACAAATCCTCAAATGAGCATCAAAACTTAAGTAACTAACTTAACGATAAGTCCCGTATTTTCATATTTATAACTATGAGCATCATAACGTTTATAGTAGTTTAATATTGTAAAAATTGTCTGTGTTGGAAGAGCGAGTAATATTCTAAATACAAAATTAATAAAAATACAGAAGATGAGCAACAGTATTTATGATACAGTACTAGTTATGATGTGATGATGATACGAGTATAAAAAAAATTAAGATTATAATATTTTGTTTGTACTAATTACTTGAAGTCATTATTTTGTGACATATATAATTAATATTACTTCTTTAATTTTCAGTACGCGGATGTTTTTTTAGCTTCTGCTTATTTACACAAGTAAACATATGAGTTTGAGTAGCCAAAAATACATTCTGTTGTGTTATTAAGTTAACTTTATTTTCTGGCAGTTATGTTAATCAAATGAGAGTTATTATATAAATTGCATGTTCTTAAAATTATTAACATTGTCAAATTAGAGTGTGCTGAATAAAATCAATTTTAAAAACTAGAGAGTACATATTTTTACATTAATATTAAAATGATGTATCATTCTACGAGTCGCGGCCGATGTTACTGACGCATGCTATTACCTTGGTTGATGCAACAGAATCCTTTTATACTGTCAGCGTGCGAGAAAGTCGTAAGCGGTTTGCAAGTTGTAATAAATTTACAGGATATAGTTTTGTCGCATCGACAGCAATGCAACATTCACGCGTCAAATTTATCGTTCGCGATTAATGCAAACTTACCGCTAGTATAAAATAATTTTAAATTAGATAGTTAAAGTCATATCATTAGCATGAAAACTGTAAATAAATCAATCGTTTAGGAATGCCTTCTTAGATATTTTACTACTGTACATATGACAGGTAATAAGGTTTTTTGTAATTATAATGTAATATAACTGATCTTTAATAAATTGAAAATGTTAAAATTGTGTACAATCTGTATTAAGTCTCTTAGTAGATTTTCATTACCTATTGAAAAGAACTGACTTAGAATTTACTTTAATTTTCACTACATAGTATATCACTTGTGATATTATTATCACCTACAGCTTGAGTATGGGATTTTCTCTTTAAGGCACAGTTTAGTTATTTTCATTATACAGTGCTCATTTCTGAATAACTTCTGTTGAGACTTGACATCTGAATATTTATTTATGAACAAATTATATAAACTCTTACTAATTATCGTTTTGCAGAATGTAATAATATAATACTTGGTATTAAAGTTGTATTCCGATTTAAAAACGTCTAACGAACCTACGATGGAACCAAGGGTTCTCATAACGCTAGAGAGAAAAGCACATAAAAAATTACGTATGTAATGATGAATAATTTTATTAACCAATAAAAAAATCGTATCGTTTAACGTTTTTGTACGAAAAACACTCGTATACGACTATCGTATACGATTTAATCGCCCGATATCGAGATTTTTTCCCAGTCAAAATCAGTCTTTACTGAAAGATTTGTTCAACACATACTAGTTAATTAAACTCAAGCTATCTACAATGTTTTAATATTATGTTGTACAATAAAAATAAACTTTTAATGGTAAAATTAAATGTAAAGACTTCGTTGGTATACTTACCACATATCTTGAATTGCTTAACACGGTTATCATTGTACATATCAATTTAGATACACGTTCGCTTTTGTTGTTAATAAAAATGTAATGTAATTAATATTTTAACGGCAAAACTTGGTTTAAAATAAAACATGAATTTGTTACAAATTGTTTTTTTTCATTTTTAAATCCAGCCCGATATCGTTACACCCACACTTGGGATTCTATAAATACCTATTTATAATTCATTACTCGCCTGCTAAATTCTATACTTTTTAAAAATCTCATATTTTGCATTGATTAAGAGTTTCAGTAACGATTTCTATAAATAATGAACTTACCAAGCACCAACATTTTATAGAAACCAAAGCCTGGATTGTGCCCGTTGGAACGCAGATCTCAAGGTTTCTGTGGTTATGGCTAAAAACATTATATTATAATCCGTGGTAATTATGGCAGCAAATATCATCATCATCATCATCAGCCTGTGTCAGTCCACTGCTGGACGTAGGCCTCTCCCAAGATGCGCCACTGAGCTCAATCTTCGGCTATTATTTTTCATACACTGCCCACCGCTTTGCGTATGTCGTCGCTCCACGTCACAGGACGTCCTACGCTACGTTTGCTGCAGCAAATTTACACTCTTGTATGTCCGAATCTATCATACCTACCTTTGTATATTAAAACCGGGGAAGCAGTCTAGGATCTCAACGCACAACGTTTCGGTATGCGGTGTGAACGTCTAGAATGTTCTTTTGTGTTTCGTGCTAACATACTAACACGTCAGCACACCGCATAGCTTATACCGCAGTGTTGTGAGTTCCGATCAAGACAGCTTTCGATAGACCAAGTCGTGGCCTCAAACTGTCATAAAAAGAGACAGATTCGTGCCGAACACCCGAGTGTTCAGTAATACTATAAATATTACGCTTCTGCGCTCAGTTTGCTAGTGCTACCAAGCGGCAGCAGGGTCGGACTTCTCCGGACTTCGTCGGACGGCTTCCGTGCAGTATTACTTCGCAGCGTTGCTTACGTAGTAATCATGCCGTATTGACTATGCCGGACTGAGCGCGAAAACGTATTATTCAAAAATTTAGTATTACTGAACTTGGGGTCACTCGGGTGTTCGGCACGAATCTGTCTGCCTTTTTTATGATAGTCTGAGGTTCTCGTGGCTATGAGTCGGTCTGATTATTGTCGACCTAGTTTTCACTGCGGTTTTTCTTGAAGTCACCAAATTAGGACTATTAAAAAGTAATAATTGTAGGCCTCAGTTGTATGTAATAGTACAGTGAAACGCTAGTTATCAAATAGTGTGTTATCTACAAATTTCTCAAAGACTTATTTTAATGTCTACGTAAACAACGTTGAAAAGTGGTAATCACGGAAAATGAATCCAAAAAATAATTATTTACTAAAGTTCAAGCTTTAATCATTCAAATAATATTAAACATTAATAAATATATGAAACCTGTGAATTATTAAGGCATGTTCAGCCTTCGAAGAGACTTCAAAAATTCTTCATTTGCCTTCATAAAGCCTTAAAATAGATATTTGTATTGGGTTTCGTATCTCGACTTGGTAAACTTCATTAATAAACTTCTATTAGATTCAACTTTTTACGTATTTTAGTCCAAATGCACAAGGTTTGCCCATTCTTGTCATACCATGTCTCCAAATCATAAAGACAGAGTAGGAATACAGAAAAATCAACAAAACTTACAATCAATTACGAAATGAGTGAATATCGTGCGTCCGGCCACGCTTCCGCTACTGAAACCGTTTCAGTTTCGTTTGCAACCGTAAGGCTTTTTTTATATATAGGCACATCAACTTGACCATTTTTGACCTCGGTGACTTAATTTTGCTTATTATGAGCCTGGATGTTTGGTTCGTAGGTTCTCAGGTCCATAAGTGGCTCGCGTACTCAACCTTTGCTTTCAAATGTAGGAAGCAAAATGTATTCACGCGAGTGTTCACTGTGAGTCTTCGCAACATTTTGTTACTGATTGTTGTCCGCTGACATCCCCACGATAAATGCTGTTCAAATATAAAAATATTTTGTTATTTTATTTTACTATAAGGAATAGTTACCCCCGTTAAGGCAACATAATGTAGCGTAACCCAGTCGATTTTGGTAATAGTTCTAGAACTACCAATAATAACAACGTGTGTTATAGCAGGGTATAATACTCTGAGACCGCATGATTGATTCCATTGAGACACAGCTACATACATAAAAATTTACAATTTACTCTAGAACGATTGAACCACATTTACTGCTCAAAAATCGACAAACGCGGCGGTAAATTGAAGGCTGATGTAAATATAGCCTAAAAACTGTTTGTGTTCCGTTTGCAGCCGTAAAAGAAACGTTACGTAATCAGGCCCTGTATTATATCCGTTACAATTCTTTGTTTTAGATGGTAATTGATTAAGGTTGCGTTTCCTTAAAACTTAATGCTTTTATTTGACAGGTATAATGAATTAACAGAATTGCTTATCATTTTATTTTGTTATTTGATATTTTGTAGTCGTTTTGTTTTTACGCATAATAGGGCATTTACATAGTAGAGTTTTCTTCCGCCACATAACAATATAAAATACATTTTTAGCTTATGATTAATGAAACATTTTAAACAACATGTTAATAAATTAAAACGTAACTAATATCAAAGTGAACAAAGTGATGACATGAAAATTAACTTCAACGCAACATTTTCAGCGAGCACAAATAACATACTAAATTAACTCGCCCAGAGCTGGCAAGCAAACGAGCTTCGTCAAATGACTTGAAAGTCTGTACATTTCACATGTTACAAGCGTTTCTCTTTTAACTTCAATTTTCGCTGGTAAATGGGAAAACCAAATTTCAACTGTAATAAGTATGTACAACAAGTTCGAGAACTCGTTGACTTAAAAGAGTAAATCCTTCTTGGAGATTTGTAAGCGCATCTTTATCCTGGCCATCTCGACAAATCGCTCTACCCACATCTCTTTGGCTCTTTTGTCAGCTATCCACTCTCTCCCTTTATATTTTGTTCTGAAATTGAACCTTTCAAACAATGTCAATATATCAGAGAGGGGCAGGATTACTATAAGAGATATAATAGCGCGTAGAGCATTGTTTGCACCGTGAATAGTCTTCTGAAATATTTGCTGACTATATTTTATTTTATGTATTAGGATTAGAAATATTGCTGGTTTTTCTTATCGCAGTCAATAATTTATAGGATAAAGATAATGTGATGAAATAGGCTAGGCATATGGTAAGTTTACTTATAGAATTGGTATGAATACTAAAAACCAACCTTACTCTTATCTCTCTCACTTATCATCTCACTTATAGAGACATAAATGTAAATGGTGTGAAAAGCTCTTTGCTAAGAATTACAAAGAAATGATTTCTTATGGATAAGTTTTTATATATTCTGAGATTTAAACGGAAGGTGTAATTAACCTTTAGAATACTGAAGTCTTATATAATGAAACTGATTTCCACGGTGGTTATAAGTACTTGAATTGCAATCAAAGCTTCATGGCGGAACTGTTACAAACTGTCTTCAAAATTGAACCCGAAAGAGAAAAATATTCTGATTTCAGTGACAAGAATTTATATTTCAGTAATGACAATTCGTATTGCAAGAAAATTCTCGATTATTTTCGTCTCGAAACCTTCAATCACATAAATGTCGAAGAAATTTAGTCCTTAGACGTTAATTTATATCGAGTTACTACATTTTTTATGTTCAATACAATAGAATATCGTCAAAAAAATAAAAATCCTAATGAAGCTTAAGTTACTTATTTTCTTCCATAGTACATTTAGTATAGAAATCGTGCATAACAAAAACAAGTAAGGTGAAATGAACGCGATTGCGTAATACATTATTAAAATTGGTCATTCGATGATTTTTCATTAAGCTAGCATGTAACCACTATCTCACTTTCTGATAAGTGACTATGCGATATGAGGATGGTAACTCGCTAGGCCATGATTGGGAACTGGCTCTCAAGGACAGGTGCCCAAAAAGATTAGATGATCGGTGAAACATTTTTGAACTTGACAATGGTAGAATGGTAAGCCTACGTCCAGCTGTGGACTGACACCGGCTGATAATGATGATGATGATAAATGGTAGATAGCGTAGCCAGGCGGATACTAGTCAGACATTTTCTACAAGTGGCAGGAGCTTATTAGATCGATTTTACGCCTGACAAAAAAGTAGCTTAACACCATCATGAAATTAATCTGCCGCCATAATCTTTTGGTGTTCCTGCAGCACACAGCCCTTGAGAGTATGAGTATTATTGGCCTAACGTGTTGATCATCTTCAACCATATCATCGCTTACCAACAGGAGAGATAGTGGTCAAACGCTAGCCTACTAGATAAACAAAAATCTTACCGCCATGCAAAATCCTAACTCATCGTATAATGTCTCAGGAAGGCTTTTGTTAAAGCTTAAACATTCAGTTATGGTAAAAATATGTTTTATAGTTTAGATAAATTACAATAGAAATTTATTCAAACTGGTTTTAACTAATTACCTATAATAAATTTAGCTAAAACAACATCGAACTTAACATCGGGTCTTAAACTATGCAAGCATCGCCTGTATATTATTTTGTAACCCTTTAGTTGCATTTATCGGCATATTATAAGTTACACATATAACACAGTTAGGCCACATGAGTTAAGATAAATTATAAGTAAAAAATATTTTTATAAACAAGTTTTTATCTGGGACAATGAACTAAAATGTTAAAAATAAATTCCACTAAGTATTTGGCGTGTAGGTACATACCTATATTCTTAAAAGCTTGAAGCACTACCCGTTTTTCAGGCTAGATAATTACCATACTTCAGTGCCTCAAGCTTTTAAAAATATAGGTAAGTACCTACGCCAAATACTAACTAGAATTTATTTTTAACATTTTAGTTCATTGTCCCAGATAAAAGCTTGTTTATAAAAATATTTTTTACTTATAATTTATTTTTAACTTTTTAGTAGGTAGGTATAGATACCTACCTACTACCTAAGTTTTTAAGAGAAGGCATGATGTTTTAAAATATTCCACGGATATTTGATGTGATTATGGGTAAAGTGCTCTTCGCGGAAAATAAATCTACTCGGTGGGGCTATGTTGCTTTATAACAGAAATGCCACGGCCACTTTACAGCTTCAAAATTAGATCCTGGCTATCATTTAAGTGTAAGTGCTCCTCAAGACGAATCATTTGAGCCCAAATTCACTGGGGTTACCTTTTTCTATCACAGAGATGCCGTGGCCAGCTTCCAGCTTCATCACCAGTCGCTAAATATCATCTAGGTGTAAAGTTCTCTTCAAGACGAATCAATTGAGACCAAACTCGGTAGAGTTACGTTGATTTATCACAGAGATGCCGTGGCCACCTTTCAGCTTCATCATCAGACCCTGGATATCATCTAGGTGTAAAGTTCTCTTCAAGACGAATCAATTGAGCCCAAACTCGGTAAAGTTACGTTGATTTATCACAGAAATGTCGTGGCCACCTTCTAGCTTCATCATCAGACCTTAGATATCATCTAGGTGAAAAGTTCTCTTCAAGACGAATTAATTGAGCCCAAACTCGGTAGGGCTATGTTGATTTATCACAGAGATGCCGTGGCGACCTTCCAGCTTCATCATCAGACCCTGGATATCATCTAGGTGAAAAGTTCTCTTCAACACGAATCAATCGAGCCCAAACTCGGTAGGGTTATGTTGATTTATCAGAGAGATGCCGTAGTCACCCTCCTGCTTCATCATCAGACCCTGGATATCATCTAGGCGTTAACTTCTCTTCAAGATAAATCAATCGAGCTCAAACTCGGTGGGGTCATGTTGTTTTATCACAGAGATGCCGTTTCCACCTTCCGTCTCCATCATCAGACCAGCTCCATGGTACCATATCATTATATTGTCACCAAAGATACATAAGTACACCAAATTTGAATCCAATCGGACATCGGGAAGTGGGTCTAATTTAGCTTCCAAGATTCCACCCGAACATACATAGTTACATACATACATTGCAAGTTAAATAAAAGCTTGTAAAAAGGAAAGGCTGGGCGTTTTAGTACTAGATATATATGTTTTCTTTAGCCTAATTTATTAGGTTTATTTTTTTATTATTATTCTTACTTGTTGTATAATTTGTAAGTTTGGTATCTTATCAATAGTACTAATAATAATATACATATATTTTCTCTCACAAAGGTGTAAAATGAGATAATAAGTAAGGTATATTTATACAATATTTAAATAACTTTGGAAGTAAAATAAAGCATACTTTGTGAGAGACTGGTACCTGCTGTAGGTTTTGCAAAACCTCTATTGCAGGTCACCAGTGCACTCACGCGGTATACGAGAAAATACTATAATCGAAGTCCAGATTTGTAACGATTCTAGTTAATTCACAAAATGGTGAAAGCAATGAATGACTTTATAAATAACTAGCAGCCCGCCCCGGCTTTGAACAGGTGGAACATTTATGCATACAACATTTGCATCAGTTTGTTGCATCGAATATAAAATATTAACATATTTAACAATCATCGTTAAATTTCAACCAATTTACACAAAAACCTTAACGAATTATGCACCTAAACCTTCCACATAAACACTGGCTATTGGTGAAAACCGCAAGATAATCCGTTCAGTAGCTATTGAGATTATTGCGAACAGACAGACAGAGGCAGTGATGGCCTTTGTTTTATAATACTTACGTAGTGATATTGGTCGGCCCTTTGGAGTAAAGGATAGTTACCCTGATTCTGACGCGATGGTCGCGTCGGTTCTAATCCTAGCTATATACCTACCAATTAAAGTTATGTGCATTCATGAATCATGGGTTTTCGTACACAGGTAGTGGGATCATTAAATCTACCAAAACTGGCCAAGTGCAAGTCGGACTCGCACTCTTAGGGTTTATAATTTTAATTTTTCGCCACCAAAAAATTAACTTTGTGTTTCATAATTTGTTTTAAGTTTTTATTGAGATCTACAGAATATATTTTTTTTAGATTTTTCACTCCGTTACTTCAAACGTTAACGTTAGAGGGGGGAGGGGGGGGCACACATTTTACCACTGTAGATGCGCCTATCTTTTAAATGATTGACTTTGAGAAAAAAATGATTTTGGGAACCTCAATGTCATTTTTAAAGACCAATTGATAGACACCCCACATGTCTAGGTTTGAATAATTTTTTTTATTTGTTTCAGTTCTATGTATGGGATGCCCCCCATAAACTTTTATATTTTTTATTTTTGTATAAAAATCGGAAAGCGGTTCACAGAATATATCTACCTACCAAGTTTCAATTCTGTAGTATTTATAGTTTCGGAATAAAATGGCTGTGACCTACGGACGGACAGACAGACAGACAGACATGACAAATCTATAAGGGTTCCGTTTTTTGCCATTCGGCTACGGAACCCTAAAAAGTAGCTTACCACCAAGGAGAACATCTGCCGCCGTAACCTTACGGCATTCCCCGACACAAAAAGTAGGGGTATTATACGTTTAACGTGTGTATCTGTCTGTCTGTCTGTAGCATCTTAGCACCCAACCGGATGAATCGATTTTGATTTTAATATTGATCGTTTTTTTTTTGTTTGATAGATTAGATGTCTTCATCGAGAGTGTTCTTAGCTTTGATTCATGAAAATTCGTTTAATCGTTATATAACTATGAGCTTTTTTCTAGTTAATTGCGCTATGAAATCAACTTTCATAGGTCTGATCAATGCGAAAATCTTCTTCTTCAACGATATTGTATGAACATGGAAGCATTGACCTGATGCTGGGACATCTCCTGGACTCTACAAAATACTCAAATCCTCACCAACTTACAGCTCAGATTTTAAAATGTCGTGTTTAGAGTCATTGGAATGCTTTAAATAAAAGATTATTCATAGATCAGTTGGGGTGGTTTAAAATATTATATTATTATATCTATAGATCAATATTATTTTATACAATAGATCATATTAATACTATATTGACTTCAAATTGATTGTGATCGGTGGGGATCTACAGAATAGCTAAGCTTATAATAATATTTTCGTAGTAACTATGACCTAATCTGTGGTTTTACTGCAAATATTTTATTAATTTTGCGATGCGTTTATGTGAAATCCGTGATCTTCTGGAGTTTTCATTTGAATTATATACTGTAAAAGACAATTTTAATCTATAATATGTGGCCAAGCTAATTAACGTAATTATTTGGATAAGGATTAACACTATATACTTGAAAATAGCCTTGGAATTTATGTAATAATTTTTAACATTAAATTAAAGATTAAAATGGTTACTGTGAGTCAACCTTAAGAGATAGACATATGCTGTCCCGGGCTTTTTTGTAGGTCTTATTAAGTTGTGCAACTCTTCCATAGAAAATATTCTTCTATCTGTTTTCAATTGAGCAGCGTTCGTAAGAAACGTGTTTTTTCGACCGTTTTTTTGTCGACTTAGGTTGCAAATTAGGTCTCCACGAATGTACCTTTGATTTAAACGGGATAATATATAACCTATTATCATTTCGAAAGTCCATTCTATATATTAGTGAAAGATTTTTTTAAATCGGTTCAGTAGTTTTTGAGCCAAATCATTACAAACATACAAAAATACAAAAATACAAATGTTCTCTCTTTATAATATTAGTATAGATTAATCTATTATGTGCAGTGTGTACCTACATAGGTAGGTAGGTATAAGTGAATGTACGAGTGTGAGGGTTAACTTGTAAATAAGTGTTCTATGTAGTGTGAAGTAAAAGTGTCGTAGTGTGTGAACTTCATGTGATGGACTGTATAAGGCGTAAGTGTTGTGATGTGATGGATGTGAGCAAAGTTTGTGATAGTATGAATAGCCAGAAAATCTAAAAAAAATATAATCATCAATCTAAATATTACTTTCAACAACTTTTACGAAATCAAAGTCTCCTTGGGCAAACATTATTTCTTGAATAAAATGTACAGAAAGTCCCACCATATTTTCACAATTAGCAAAGCATTATCCGGCGAACAATAACCGTTCTATATCAAAGGGTTTTGAAGACTGACTGACGATTTAGCGTCAAAGAAAGGCTTTCAGCATCGTCAAGACGGTCTGAATGGTATTAAACAACAATAGCTCATGATTTCCCGTCAGCCGAATGAAAGACAACACTTTAATGAAAACGTCACAGTCAGTGAGACGTCGCCGACAGAATCACATATTAGCAGTAGGAACCGACTTGGCCTTTACTTTTCAAATTTTACATCTCATGGTTAGGTAAAGATAAAAAAATTAAAGAGCCTAAGAAAATATACAAGAAACTTTAAGAAAAATAGATACAAGTAAAAACTTGTCTTTTTTTCGTTTGCCGCAGCATAGACGTAAATATATCTAGTTGTTGAACATCCTAGTCTAAGCTGATATTATTTATTACAGTACATTAAGTAAATCTATGGGGTAAGGCGCAGAACAGATGAAGTAGTTGGCGCTGTGTGTTTTTTGCATGTTCGAATTCATCCGATAAATATCGTTATCTACACTTTGTAAAATACTTTGGTAACGCCAACGCCTTACTTGGGACGCCTTAGCCATTGGGCCGTTGCCGCTTGATAATTGGTTATAATATTATAAAATCCAGAAGTTTTGTCGTTTCAGTGGGAGTCGCCATACTGACCTTAGCGACTAGGTCTGCGACAGTCACTCATCAAAGAAAGTATCCGGCGACGCCGACGCGGCGATCCATTTACACGGAAAATGAATAAAAACTTTGTTGGTAAACGTTCACAACACCGACACTGTCATCAACAGATTGTCACTCAAGTTGTTTTTGAATAAATTTGTGAGAGTTTGTTTGACAAGATTTTGATTTACAACTGTTTTAATAGGCTAGGTTTTTCGTAGCGGTTTCAGATTGTATACTTAATCATCATTGGCTGGACATTTATTTTCCAATAAGTAAATTATTAACCTACGTCCGACCCATTTACTTATACCCGCAGAAAATAACATATATTTTATAAAATTTGCTTCGTTTTCGTCTAGAAAAAAAAATGGTTTATTTGTATTATTAAGGTAGTTAGATGTTACATAATACTATTGAGCTCAAAAAGCTCTATAGAAACAATTTTACGTAACTTGTAACAAAATAACTCGAACAAACTTCCAGCCATGTGTTCAATATTTCTAACGGGCCGACCCGTGTTATTTTCTTCACAATTTTATTCAAACTTGGCTCCTCTTCCGGTCTGTTGATGCGTAAAAAGTGCCTACACGCTTGGCACGGACTCTTGATAAAATCGGGAACCGATTAGGGTGTCCTTACACTAAACTTTTTTATTCGTACTTTATTCAAATTGACACGAGGGAACCGACAGGGTGTAAAGGCTGATAGCAGAGTAGTTTAGTACCGCAGTATAGTATAACTGCTGCCGTGTTGTATTTATTGTCAACAGTAAGGTTTTCTTTTCTTAATAGGTTTATAACAATAAAATTCACCGGTTCCCGATAATGTTTCAAATAAGTAATTATCTGACAGAAAAAGTCAAAAATCTGTCACATTAAGTTCCTAAAGGCTTCTCTCAGGAAACAGTGAAACTGTGACTATAGTACTATCGTAGTTAAATTCTTAAAACTTTGTAATATGCAATAGACGCTATAATATATACTTCTAACTAGCGACCCGCCCAGGCTTCGCTCGGGCATAGCATTATATGCCTACATTTTTGATTTAAGCATAGTATACAAAATCTTAACTATATTATACATCTTCACTTTATAGTTTTGTACTTAATACAATCCTCATTGTGACCTTCCTCATGAATCATTCTGTCTATTGGTGAAAACAACATAAAAATCAGTTCAGTAGTTTTTGAGCGTATGGCGAACAGGCAGAGACGCGGCTAGGACTTTCTTCTATAATATGTAGTGATTACATAATTTGTGTTACATTTTAAATACACATACATTAAGGCGATTCAGGCTTCGAGTGACTTAATTAATACGTAAATTTTACCTATATGCACTATATTGCACTCAGACAAGGTAGAGTGATAACCTTCACAAGGCGGCTGTAAAAAGCTAGAGCAACTGAGGGTCGATCTTAGTGGCGTGCAAATAATTATAGACGCTAATTAATCCCCCGCAGTATTTTCTTAGCAAATGAATCAAAATGTGTGACTGTACTTGTATATCCCAAACATGTGCTACTGTTTATACATTGTCCACATAGTTCACAAAAGATAGCAGGCGGTCGAACGGTCAGATAATCTGATCAAAGGAGTCGTGTTTTGTCACGCAATGGTGACTGTAGATAAGTTTTAACGAGATACTTCGTATAACCAGATATATTTTCTTGAACATATTCTGACATTATTGGACAGACTAGCAATAAGTAACAAAATTAAAATATCGAATAAACATCCACGACAATGTCCTTTAGAAAATTAACTTCATAACGTCTATCTATCTATCTAAGAATCACCACTGATTAATAACGTACCGTTTAAAGACAAAATCGAACTAGTTTTTGAGAAAAATGGCAACATGGATTTGCACAAACAAATGTTTACATCAGCGCCACCTGGTAAGTTGACGCCGTAACACCTATTTAAGAATATGCACCAATCAAAAAAGAACCCATTACTGAAAATTGCATTAAAATTGGACGAGTCGTTTTGAAAAATAAACTGGCCAAGTGCAAGCCGGACTCGCACTAGTAGGGTTCCGTAACACACTACAGTATTTTATAAGATCGAGCAAAAAATACCACTATCATTTTTCGCCAGCAAAAAATAATAACTAATAAACATTTTATTTCTTATAACGCCATCTAACATCTTACAAAGGTGTTAGGGATCGACATTTCAATATAACGCCATCTATGGGACGTTTACCTAACTAAGCGTTCATAGATGGCGTGAAATGCCGAAAAAAACACCTTGTATGGGGACCCTCTATTATTTTTAACTTCATTCTGTTTTTAGTATTTGTTGTTTTGGCGGCAACAAAAATACATAATCTGTGAAAATTTGTCTAAAGTGTCTAACTATCACGGTTCATGAGATACAGCCTGGTGACAGACGGACAGACAGACAGACAGACAGACGGACAGCGGAGTCTTAGTAATAGGGTCCCGTTATACCCTTTGGGTACGGAACCCTAAAAATGGAAACATCAATTTGCACCAATAAATGATTACTGCAGCGCCCCCTGGTGAGTTGTCACCGTAACACCTATCTAAAAACATGCACCAATTACACTTGAGCCCATAACTGAAAACTGCATTAAAATCGGGCTATCTCCTTAGAGAAAAATGGCAACATGGATTTGCAGTAATTTGCACACACAAACAAACAAATATCCTCTCACCCCAAACGCATATATAGTCTCCGTTCCGTCGTGGGTAAAAAACTAAATGTTTATTTCAGAATATTTGACCATGCAAAAATTCAGACAAATTGAATAAAGAGTTAAGCGATGCAGAGAGATTAAATAACTTACGCTCGCATTCTTAATGTTGTTGGTAATTTAATATTAGAGAATATATGTACGAATATATTTTCTACATTATTTTCGTAGATTAGAATCCATCATCTGCACCAGTATGTATGTCTTTAATTTTAGTGATTGGTTTTAGAAAATTAGAAGTCTGCCTCTGTCTGCCTACCAAAATATATGGGGTGACAAAAACTAGGAAGAGTAGGTACACAAAACAAGTGATAAACAAACTTGGTGGGATAGTGCACGCTTGAAATAAAAGAAACAATCATGTACAGTCAGCAAAAAGGTAAATCAAAGGAGTAAGTCCATTTTATTAAAGGGGAAAATGTATGTAATACTCAAGCTATCATTCATATCTCACTTAGCGTTATTGACACCTCTAACTGAAGATCTGTTATATCATATTCTACGTCGGATTGTGTCTGTCAATTTCTGATCGATGGATAACTAACATTGAGTTTAGTAACATTTAACTCTAGGTTTAAAAAAAAAACAAATAAGACATTGTAAGGTGACTGGCAAGAGCTGGATGAGATTAGTTGAGGATCGTGCTCAGTGCCATGCTATTGGAAAGGCCTATGTATAGGCTGATGATGATGATGATGATGAAAACATTATAAATCCCTCAGCACACAAATTAAACAGCACGCGATAAACATGCGACAAACGCGCTAATAGGTTACTACGGTTTACACAATTAAGATTTTTTAGAATATAAATATTCATGAACTGTCTGACCTCTTCTTAAGGCAAACACAACGTGCTTACATTACTTCTTTAGATTCTACTTACAGTAGGTATTTTCGTATGCAAGTAGCGAATACAAAATGTGTATGCTGGTATGCAAATCTAACATTGGTGGGCGGCAAGTTTAAGCCTACAAAGTGACTTAAAACTTAGCATAAAATCGTGCATAATTCGGTACACATCGAGCAATATCGTGTAAAAAAATGTCCTTCGTGTTGTATTTCTTAAGGCTAGTGATCAATGGGCGTCGGTCACGAAGGGTTGGCACGCAACGCCCGTGCCTTACCTAGCCCCCGACACCTCCATTTAGATTACAAACGTAAAAATGCCAGCCCTGGCTCTGTTACTGACCACTTCATTTATTAGGTAGCTTGAAATTAACCTAATTGGTAAACAATCATAGTGATTATTAAGGAAATGGAACGACTTGAACAAGTCAATGTGTTCGTTATGAAAAGCCGTATGCATATAATAACGTTTTGATAGTATATCAAAACGTGCACTTTTTAAGAGAGTGATACAAAAAAGAATTATATTTACTACACAAAAAGGTACACATTTAATTGAGTTAGTTCGGCGGCTTCAAGCGCGGCTTCTGGCTGCGCCGCGCGGCGTCGGGCTGCGCCGCGCGAAACCAAAAGCATCGTCATGTCGCGTCGCGTCGCGTATGGTGTGAACTTATCAAACTTACGACCTCGCGATCGCCAGGCCACTATGCCAATTAGTTCAGTCTTGAAATAAGAAGGTTTTTCGGTTTGAATGACAAAGTGTTTAGTGAAATTACAGGCCATGCAAGACTTAACATTATCTTTATGTCTCGAGGTTACAGGCGCAGTGCAGTTACATGCAAAATTCTGGCTATCAAGAATTTTGCATGCTGCTGTTTCTGAAAGAGGTAGACGTCATCGTTTACCCTCAGGCAAGCGTTGCGTTTGTCTTACTATCTCATATCATTAAAAAAAAACAACGGGTTGCACTCCGGGAGTGCCGGCAGAAGTGAAAACTTGAACACGTCATTTTTGAATATTTTGGAATGACACCTCGCGCAAGTGCCCTGCGCTCCGTTTAACGAATTTTCGTTCGTTACGTGTTTAACATTTTTTACCCATCCCAAGAAAAGTGCACAACGCCGCTAAAGAAGTTTTTACTTCAAAAATACATTAAATGTAAATTCGAATACTGTATTTAGACGTTACATATCTCTTCTGAAAATATATTTGTTCAAACAAATATTTCCGTAACACGTCGGCGTTTTCGTTTGAACATCATTTAGGATGCGTGATTGTATAATAGTTTTTGAAACTTTTAAATTTCTGGTGAGTCTACCGTCTGTATTTTTGGAATCAATAAATGACAGATTAAACTCACTGTTGTTTTATTTTAGCATCTAAAATTGTGGTTCTTGCCGTGGGTCTCTACCTCATAATCTAGTAGTATTTACTTTTACTGAAAAGTCTCACGGTCTCAACCAAATCGCCCATTAATAAGTTAATAAGTTAATCAACCTAACATATTACCTGGAATATCCAAATACGTTAAGAGGGTGACTGCTCGGTGATTATAACTTCAGCCAAGGCATGCACTACCCACCGGATAAAGAAAGACATGTCACCGATCGGTTCACCAAGTTCCGGTATATTAAAACCTGTATTCGAACATAATTACATGAATACTGACAAATCATAATGTAAAAAAATACTTAATTATGATCACAAAATCGAAATCAGTGTGCGCAGTCATGATGCATCATCATGATCATGAACACATGAGTAAAGAAACCGTTGTGGTGCTCTCATGTGGTGCAGTGGCAGTGCACTAGAGTATTTTTTTTTATTTTAGGCTTATTTACTGTATATACATTTTATATATTTTGATCAGAAGAATTAAGTTTTCATTACTTACGCCCACCCTGTATAGACATTATCTGTTGTTTGTCATCAGATAAGCGTAGGTATATTCTTTTTGTTGATACATTAAATCTTTTAAAGAAATATCAAAAGAATTCCACAAATTGGAACGCTTATTCCTTTTTTTTTTGGAAATATTTTGGAAAAAATTTGGAAATAAATAAATAAATGTTCAATTTGTTGAAAAATAATGCTATTATCAGCATGAATTCTGAGCGTAAACAATCTTATTGTGTCTACAGTGTAAACACCTCCAAAAGGCAAGCGTAACTTTATACATTTCAGTATTTTTCTTTTTTATAATATTTTATACCTTGGTTAACTGCAGTTGTTTTGGCGGAAAAGTAAAAAGGTACTAAGTAATATAAAATTGAATATATTTAATATATTATTTATGATGAATAACAGACAAAGCGATGGTACTGTACCGCCAAATGTAGACTAACAGAATCCCTACCCCTAATAAAATTGAGGACGGCCGAAAGTCAAAAGGATGAAAAATTAGTTATTATGGTCAAATACGCCTAGATACGCCGGATTTCTCAGTTATCAAGACCTCATTTGTACCTACTCGTAAAATATAATATTTAATCCGTATTAGCATGAATGGTACCTAACTTAAAATTACTGTTAGCAAATAACGGATTTATAACTGGCAAGACAAAGAGGCACATAAATAAAGTTCTTAAGCGATAAGGCTCGCTTTAAGGAAGCGAATGGAAGGAGCAATTATGTGAAATGAACTCACCTCTAGTTATTTATAAGTCTGTTTTCTATTTAAGGGATTACACTATTGAAATAGAACCAGACGGAATTAACGAAGAGAGAGAGAGATATTTATATTTCAGATAGAAAAATATATAGCGTGATATCGCGTCGCGTTTCAACTAAGATTATTGATAGCACACAACTGTTATTATTCGAAATAAAAAAGTACCGTTATACTATCTGCGTGTTATGATTATAAAACAATCTAAGACAAAAATAAAATCTTAGTATCAAATTGCTTCTTGAATCGTAGATTTCTCTAAATATATAAACAACATAATTATATGTATATATGGGGGGGTCATATCACCCACAAGACACAGATTATATAATAGTTACTCGTTAACACAATAGGTGTATTGTTGTCATTCTGCGTTCTGAGGCTAATTATGACAATCTAGAATTATGCTCTCGCCACTTGTTGTACCGAGCGTCGTGCTTGTGTCCTTAATAAAAGATTACTTAAATTCAATTTAATTTTAAAACAACCCCCGACTGATCTATGTATAATATAATCTATTATTTGAGACCATTCTCATGAGCCCAAACTCGATATTATATCTGCTGTAAGTTTGTGAGAATTTAAGTATTCTGCCAATTCTAGAAGACGCATCAGGTCAGTGCTTGCATGTTCTTCGAAATCGTTGAAGCAAGAGGATACCGAACAATTTACCTACAATTTTGAATTGATTGGACCAACGAAAGTTGATTTCATAGCGCCATCAACTAGAAAAAAGCTTATGGATTTAAAACGGCTAAACATTTTTTTTTTATTCAAAGCTAAGAACACTCTCGATTAGGGCAACTGTCAAACAAAAACAAACTGAAAAATAATCAAATTTTGTTTATCCGTTTGGGTGCTACGATGCCTCAGACAGACACACAGATACACACGTCAAACTTATAACACCCCTACTTTTTGCGTCTAAAAGATTTTAACGTCATAAGTTAAAATCTTTTAAACACAAGCTTTTTGTTAAGACGTTATCATTTTGAATGAAAACAATATATACTATCCCAAACTCGACAGTCCTACCATTTGCTATAACGGTGTTCCAGTTCTTACAGCTTACGGCTCTATTATCAGGACAATGCACTTACATTGTCACCGAAGATACGAAAGTATATTAAAGAGTCTAATCATAAACGTCAAGAAGTGGTTGTGATTTAGGTCTCAAGATTTGACCCACACAAAAATACACACATACGAGTACATAATAAGACGACAAGTTAATTAAAAGCTTGTAAAAAGAAGCACTTTTTATTGTAATTCCTTTATTATGGAGGCGTCTAGCATATGCTTAAACTTTAACCCGAATAATAAGTCCATATAATTTTATGTCAAGTAAATGTTATAATGTTTAATATAAATAAAGCAAACATACCTAATATAAAACTGAAACATAAATGTGAAAGGAGAGAAGCCAAGTAAAAGCAATAAACTTGCTTTGTGCAATTAAAACGTTAGTAAAACCAACCAAGTGCAAACAGACGTTTGAGAAGAAAGTTCTCAAAATTAAATGAATTAATGAATGTGCACCTAAATATTTTGTTAAAATGTATAAGCTCTTTTTTATCGTCGCGTATAATAATATAAGTATAATAATATAATCTACATAAATGATGGAAACAATTTAATATTTTCTTCTCTCTTCTTATTCTCAGTGTAATAGTAATAGTAAATTTTTGGGTACAGTTGAGTAGTAAGTTTGGAAACACTACATTTATGAGGGCTGCATCTATAAAAAGTTTGAGGTCGACAAATAGATAGGAATTAAATGACAAACTACTAATATTTATTACGAATAGTGATAAATTAGAGTTTTGAGTTCATATATTAGCTAAAACAAATAAACACGTAATAATAGCTTAGAATTTGGAATTGGAATTTAGATAATGACTGTCTGCAATTCAACAATAATAATGGTGACAAAAGGCTGTAAGTTGTCTGCCACCCCGTCAGACAGACGATAATTATTATCCTGGCTGGTGTTATGTCAATAGCTAATCATCAATAATAATAATAGGCTGTATCGATCCACTGTTAGACCTAGGTCTCTCTCATAGCATGTCATTGAGCAGTATCATTGGCTTATTACATTTTTTTACTAACTTTTATTGAACTTACGACCATGATGATTATGAAAGTTGTCTATCAAAATGTGAAACTATTTATAAAAAAACTTTCTCGTATTCGATTGATCTGAAATTTGGTTAATTCAGTGACAATTATCACAAAATTTTTAATTAATTTATTCAATTGCAAAAATTATAAATTTTAATTTATCCTAAGAGTTAGTTCACACCGCGACAATTCGCTTACATATTGATAGATGGACAGACAGACAGACGGAGAACAAAATTATCTTATAACTGCTTACACTAAATCATTTTTTTCTTGAGTATTATTATCACTCACACACACACACACACACACACACACACACACACACCAGATATACACAACACACACACACACACACACACACACACACACACACACACACACACACACACACTCACTCACTCACTCACACACTCACTCACTCACACAACCACACAAACCACACACATACACAATAACCAACAAAACATAACGTAACAAAATTTCAAGCAAAACAATTTTGGCAGACGCAAAGTTATAATTAACTGTGCGTCTGCTAAAATATAATATGTCTGTATAAAGGATGTCACTAGGTCCTGCGACACAGGTTACCCCAGTGCAGGATCTAGGGGTCAGATTATTAGATAAGGCAATTATTATTGTGTCCTTTCATTTACCAATTAAGACTACACAAATCACATGCCTTGTACATTATTACATCTGTTCTGAAATAAATAAATAAATAAAATAAGGGTTCCTTTATTCCTTTTAAGGTACGGAACCCTAAAAAGGCAAATAGTAGGAGAGTTGAATTGTATGTATTGTTCTCATCAGTATTTTTCATAACACTTGATAACATCTGTACAAAATCTTGTGTTTATGAGCGAACGCGGTTTGCACTTTTCCATACAAATGTATTCCCCCGTTTTCTTTCTGGAAAATGCTTCTAGAGCAAAATTTGTTACTACAAAATATAAAGGTCTGCTTTTTTTTGACCAACCAATAAAAAAATATATAAGCCTTTTAATCTCTTCTCTAAGATTTTTGAAGGGTCATATTTCTATTTGCAATTGGTTGGTCAAAAAAAGAAAATTATAGGGGCAGCAGATCTTGTTTTTGTAGAAACAAAATTTGCTCTAGAAGCATTTTCCAGGAAGGAAACGGGGGAATACATTTTTATGGAAAAGTGCACCCCGCGTACGCTCTTTAAAAATATTTTGACTTATTATTTATATTACGAAGCAAGTTTTATATAAAAATAACATGACACGTCCTTCTATTAGTAACACAAGGATCTGTATTATTCTTGTAAAAGTACCTACATCGACAACAAATAGGTAGTTAAAGTATCGGCTATCGGCTGTCGGTCCCTTTGTCCGAGACACCTTATTATCCCTTCTCTAAACAACCTTATATTGAAGACAACTTGGGTAAGACTATAATATTTCACTCTGTTACGTTCCATAATTTAACTTTCATTTATGTTTGTGAACCTCATTCCATTTATATATTTATAGTTAGATTTTTTTTACTTTCCAGATAAGTAAGCGTTTGACCACTAGTGATGATGCGATCGACAATATAGCACGCTTACCTAGAACAATATTAATTAGCAAGTTGAAGGGCCAGATTTACAGGTTCCTGATAGCCCTATTAGGAATAAATCTGATAGATTTTTGACAACTTTTACATGGCTTCGTCTGTCAGATAATTATCTGAACTTTTATCAGCCACCGGTGAAATTGGCTCTAAGACACAAGAATATTTAGCTTAGTTGGAGGGGTAACAAGACGCATAGTAAGAAGTAAATATAAGCTTTAAAAAAAATATTTAAAAAAATGCATTTTGTACTTTGACCATAGCTGAAAGCTGCGGAATACTTTCAGATTTATATTGTGCTTTGCAACTTCGCCCGCATTATACCTATTTTTGTCATCCTTATACTAAATCTCAACCATATCAGTCAAGCCGTTTAACCGTGACATAATCACAAACGAACAATCTCACTCAAATTTATAATACTCAGTTACGAAAATATGCTATTTCCTATTCCGCCATACTATAGCTATGCAAATTTTCAGCTAATTTGTTTAGCCGTTAAGTGAAAACAAATAAACAAACTGACGTTTGCATTCATAATTTTGGTGCGATAGGTATTAATATTGTTAAATGCCTATTTTTGAAACTATTCAATTCAATTTGTTAAACGTTGATCGATAGTTATCTAGCCGTTTAACTTCTCTCATCTCTAATTCCTTAACTGATTCTTAGCAAATACCACGTGGCAATGCGACACATATGATCCACACTACAACGACATAGCAACGTTTACTTGTCCAAGTCGAGAGCAACGGGACCCGACCACGTGACAGGATAATGAGCGACACGCGAGCTGTCTGCCCCAGCCGAGCCTTGCGAGCCAACAATTTCCGCAGCCGGCTGATGAACGCGTTTCCAATTTCAAACATCGGTAAGCACTTTCCATCTCTTGTTTTTTTCGATTCCTTGCGTCGAAATCCCATCAAAATTGCACGTACGCAGTAATGATGCGATCAAGTCGTGACGAGTTTTCGATTGAAGTTTGCTTGTCTTTTTAAGTAGCTCATGCGGATCAAGTGTCTCATCGCCATTCTCATCTTTCTTTTAGGGTTTTGAAATCTCTAGTTACACACAGGTAGGTAGGTAGATTAATACTAACCTACAGACTACGCTAAAGTAGCCTTTGCTTTGATAGAATGCAAATGCAAGATATTTTTGACAAGAGCAATACCTGCAGCAGTAATTTAATCAAGACATGGATTATCATTGTAATAAAAAAATGTGTAGAAAAACACTTCAAGAGTATCTAAGATACGCGAAACTTTACCAAAATACTTCAAATAAATTACAAGAAAGATCTTTATGTGAAAACACTAGATACTAATGTTGTAACTTCTAATAATTGTCTTCTAATTGCCTTGAAAGTCATGATTTCTCGGGCTCCGCCTCGGTCTCACAAACTTGCTAACTTCGACCATTTAGCGACGAACCGATCGCTCCGATATGGACTAGTAACTGAGCACATTTCAATGGACTCCCAAAGATATTGCTACTTGAACGAGGCTTCGCTTTTAGTTGGTACTTAACTATTTTATTATATAATGTCAATGAGCCGTTTTCATAAAAAAATAATTTAAATATATAGGTGTCACTGTCAAAAGCGTCAACACGAATCTATGTTAATTACTTTTAGCTAAAATATGATATACCCGCGACTTCGTTCATGTACTCCAAGAATTTTATCACTGTAAAGCTCTGCTGTCTGATTGTCTGAACAACAAACAGAGTTATAAACGTTCATAATCATACATTCAACATCATAATGTATTGAGTCTGGATTATAGCAAAAGTCGTAAAAAATTTAAGATCACTTTTCGTGTTCTCTTTCTCTCTCTGGCGTGATAAAAATGTTTCGAAAAATAATAGTAAAATGCTAAAAATAACTAATTAATGAAATTAAAACCTTACCTACCCATAAAATCCAACATGCTCATCTTAACTAACTCAACACAGCCTGTTTGCGTGACCTTCAAACGTCAGACTTACATAAAACTCTAATTAATTTCCACAAGGAAAACTTGTGATGAAGACAAATTACTCTGTTTGCCAAGAAACACGCCACAGAATGATTCACATAACATGTAATTTGAGGTAAAAGCATTTACGTTTCGCAAAAGTTTTAGGAGAAACTTTGGATAGCAACACTTCAAAGCACCATTTAGTGCTAAGCAAGGAAGCCAAGCGTATTACAGTACGACCAACTTTTTGCATTTGATACTTTGTTAACGTTTAATATTACTGTTACATAACTTTATTCAATGTATTAGCACTAACAAGATGGACGTAGGATTTTGGATTGTAAATCGACAAAAAAATAACACATTTCGTGCAAGTACATAATGATACACTTTATATTGCACGAAGCATTTTCTTCTTGATAGTGGTAAGTTCCTTTTTGGTAACAGGTCGTACAGCTGTATAATGCTCATACCACCCGTGTAATATAAGTGAAAGTATCCAAAACTAAATAAATATGCTATTAGGTTGAATCAGTTTTATTTTACTTATACTCGCTTTATGTAACACAAGATAAATAGGTAGATGAAATATTGATTTAAAATGGTTTTTTTTTTTTTTTTTACCACTTCTTATGCGCTAAACTATATATATCTTCTCGTTCAATTTGTTTGATTACCTAGGGAGTTCGTTCTCAAAGGTTGTAACGTAATGTACCGTAACGGAGCCCTGGAGGAGGCCTACCGCACGCTACATCCCTAAAGTAACCAGGAACCTAGACAATAAAATATGAACACGGATTATAACATTTAACATACTTGTATTATGATCAAAACACAACTTATCTTAAAAACACTAGGTACAAATATTACGGCGCATCCTCTGCTTCACTAAGAGATCTCGTCTGGTTTAACACATTTATCATGCTCGACTTCATCTTATCAGTGACGTCGGAAATCATTGAAGTCCTAATAGAATTGGCTTGTTTAGGTTCTTCAATGAACATATTCAATTTTTCCGCCTATGCTTCGGCATTTATTTCGCTATTTCGAAAATCATCTTCTTCCAATGGCCTGCGAATATCTTCCTCTGTACAAAGGCATCTTTCATCACCTCTATTAAGTTATTTGTTGAAAACATCTTTCAACAGTTTTCCAATATCATTTTAAAGAAATATCATGTTTTCAATTTAATATAATTATCATAACCACATTATTATAATTTTAAACTTCTCCATCTTTTTTCTTTTCTCGTACATTTTTCCGTCCAGCTCAAAATCGAATCCCGTCAAAAATGATTTTTCTATACTTCAATCTTTTTTTTAATTTTAAAAACGTTCCACCCCTAAATCGTTTTAATACAAAAGAGTATATGTATGATATATGAAAATGTATGAGGTCGTTAAAGATATGCCACAAGGTACCTTTTTAATTATTTTAAAGGCAAAGTTTGTGAGTCTGATTTGTTCATAATATATACGCAATTAGCTAATAGAATTAATTCTAGCACCTCTGACACCTTACCTTTGACCTCTAGACGCTGTAAGCTAACTGCGTGTATTCGGAACATTCTGAATAATATAAACATAAAACTGATTTATTTTTATAATGACTTTGTAGTGTATATTCGTATCAGATATTTTATATTAAGGTAGCTAAAAAAGGAAGAAATGCTTTCAAGAGCCAGCATGAACATTTTTAGGCGTAGTAGGTAACCTCATAATAATATACATAATCATTATCGCTGGTATAATTTTGTAGACGAAAAAACTTGCGTAAATATTGTTGTTTACAAGAGAAGTCATTTTACAAAATATAATATCTACTATACGGAAGAGAACGGAGACTAACACAAACAAATGTTGTAATTAAAAGGCGGCAATAGCCCTATGGATAAGGTGTCGGACTGGCGATCGAGAGGTCGTCACAAGCATATTTAGTTTAGTTGGAGGGGTTAACAAGAATACTAGTAATGTGCAACCCACATTGCGAGTACTATTTAGCAATTTATCTAAAAAAAAAAAAAAAATATGTTCTAATATTTATACAGTATCTGCGGTTGCAGGTCAGACGGAACAGGGATATATAATTATGCTCCTACCACCTGTAGAGGTACTCTAGCGTGGGCTACAGACCCATCTCGTATCATTGATACTTACAGCGAATTGTTACTTGATTCTTGTAAGACAATAGGGAATATGCATGCAAAATACATTACTTGAAATCATTTATTTTCGAATCATTATTGTTCTGGTGTTGTTTGTAATACATTTTTTTATAAATAGAATACTCTTCAATGTGTTAAAATATTATATGAAAAATGCAAAAAAACGTGGGAAATTTTAATTTGCAAAACACATCACCACTTGTCAATTAGAAAGTGACGTCACAGGGCACCACACGGTCTCCACAGATTAAATCTTTTTCATAGAAATACTATGCACTGTTGTACGAATACGTACTATTTCTAATATAAAGATTTAATCTGTGGAGACCGTGTGGTGCACTGTGACATCACAAAGGCGCGCGAAAATTTGGCAGCGTTTTAGATACTTCATATTTTTTCATTGCTAAAACTATTTTTTTACAAGCTTTTATTTTTTAGCTATATTTGAACATTTTCAGTATTATTTCATTTTTTTCTTGTGTTAAATGGATGTAATCAGTGAATTTAACATATTTAAAAAAATCATGCATATTCCCTATTTATGTAGACATGACATAACAGCTACATAATTATCTAGTAACTACATATCATCTTAATAAGCACATAATGCCCATTAATCTTAATACATAATCGTATTATCTATAGGCGATACAGATTACATACGTACGACATTTAACGCATGTATTGCTTCATTACGGGATGACGAATTAATGCAAGCGAAATGTGATTTGTGGTTACATACTCGTAGTAGTGAACAATGGTAAAACGATTCATTGGAAACTGTTGAATAAACCGTCGGGCAGAAGTGGTGAGGTCGAGAAGTTGCGATATCCGGGTAGGTATATTTACATTACCAAGAATATTAACTCGTTCGCTGCTGATAACACACACGGTGCGTTTTTTTATTTTTGGTATCGGAAGTAAAATTTAAAAAAATATATAATACATTTTTTTTTTTCAATTAATTTTTTCACAAGGGGTGCGTGTGACCTTCTGCTGTTAGTTTTGATTTGATTGAAATTTTGATTTGATGCCACAGCTACGAAAAAAAATTATTTTTCGTAGCTGTGGCATCAAATCAAAATTTCAATCAAATCAAAACTAATAAATAATTAATTAATAAAATTAAAGTGCCTCGACTCATACTACAGTGTATATTACATAGAATATTTATATATATTACTACAAAATCCATTGTTATGAACCCCCGACGTAAATAGAAGGGAGGTTATAAGTTTGACGTGTGTATATGTGTGTATATCATAGCGCCCAAACGTATGAACCGATTTTGATTTAGTTTTTTATTGGTGTATTTTGTCTTAATTGAGAGTGTAATTTCTTAATCGAGAGTGTTGATTCATGAATGAAAATCCGTTGAGCAGTTTATAGACTATGAGCTATTTTCTAATTGATGACGCTTTGAAATCAACATTCATAGGTCTCATCAATTTGAATTCGGTATGGTACACACCGCAGCGTCCTGCGTGCGCGATCTAGGCGGCGATCAGATAGCGAAGTTTTAAGTATTTGTACCGATTGGTTCACACCAAACGCGATCAGAAAACAATTGAAAAGTGAGATCGCGCCCGCAGATCGCAGGACGCCGTGGTGTGGCCGTACCTTTACTTCAACAATATTGTAGTAAGAACATGGTAATTTGACCTGATGCTCGAACAATTCCTGGAATCTGCAGTCTCTATGAACAGATTATAGATAGATCAGTCTGAATCTGAATTTAAAACCACCCCGGTTTTAAATTCAAGTATTATTTTAGATAGTAATAATGTAGCCAGTATTTTGACCACTGATCTTTGATTTTATTTTTTTGTATTTTGTACTACCTCTTTTGTAGTCGACTACCACGAAAGAGGTGGCGTGACGATATAGTGGCCCGATCTGGTTAGACAGACATTTCCCTGAATAGAGAATCATAGAAGGCTATGAAGAAGACCTTTGCCAAAAAAGTGGGACACAACAGGTAAAGAAAAAAAATGATGTCATATAGTTTTTAAATTAAATTTGAATTAAAAAAAAATTGTATCTGGAGTTTGAGTGAAGTAGAACTCTAAATCAGAATTATTTAGTTACAAGATATCATCAGACTAATATTATAAAAACGTCTGTAACGCTGTCTTTCTGTCTATTTGTTAACTAATCACGCCTAAACGGACGATCCGATCTAACTGAAAAACAAGGAGATACTTAGCATAAGGATGACCATAGGCTACAAAATTCTTGGTGTACGTGAACGAAGTCGCGGGTATCAGCTAAAATACAAAATGTTTTAAGTATAATTTTCAGATTTGTTGAATTGCCTTTAAATTTACTGAGTTTTATTAATAAAAGAGGGATAGGAGTTTTGAGTTATATTTCATACTTTGTTATGAAACCTGCCCTTTGATTCTCAATTGGTCGAAAATCTATTCGGGTTCGGAAACTTGATTTTAAAATTTGAATATTAATAGAACCGTGAGCTTTTTTTTCTCGGAAACTTTTCAAATTAGAATCATTGATTTTAGATAGGATCATTGTGAATTGCAAAGATCCAAGTCGAAGTAAAGGCAGTTTCCAAATCTGAATTTGCTTTCGAATTATTGAGCCTTGCTGTACAACCCACTTATATTATATTAATTGTTTTTACAAAGATAATTTTATATTAAACCCGTTTTTCTTTGCAACTGATAAAGGACATTATACAATAAAAATATATAAAATAATAAAGATATAAGTTCTTGTCCAAAAATTAAACTAGTAAATTGTAATAATTACGTAAAATATGTATTGAGAATTGTCAGGGCCAGTTTCAGCAGTTTCCGACAAAGTCCCCCATGAGAAAAATTGACAAAAATCTTTCAAATAAGTTCCTTATAAAACTGGCCCGATGTGTATCAAACATAATGTAAGTCTCACATTTAAAATATAACGCATAACTGCAATACATTCAAACATCGTTCAAATGTAAATATTTAAAATGTAAAATAATCTTCATTTGACGATTCATCCCGATGCCTGACTCTGAGAGCGGTACACTGTTCGGATTTCAAGAGTCATTTTTCAAGCGTTATGACTTAATCGCTTATGAGCTCTTACGGTTTTATTTGAAAAGTGTAGAAATTTTCATATTCAACGTTTTATAAGCTTATCCGGTTTGTTCGGGGATCGCATACATTATAATATATGTATGCCGTACCGTATAGCCGTACCGCTGCGAAAGTTCAAAAATGTGTTTATTTTCTTTTCAACTTTACATGAATTACAGAGTGTATTTAAAACACACATAGATTCAATTAGACACTGTAAGTATTTTTTTTATAAAATTGTAGAGCAGCTAAATAAGCTAGCGACTGAGGTGATAGTATGATAATTGATTATGATTTATTTTATGATTTTGACGTGTATATACGAGTATGTGCGTATAATAATACTGCCTACATACTGAATAAATGCTTTGATTTGTTTTGATTTATGGTACTGTTGCATATTGACACCTGCAGTAGCTGGAGGAGCTGGCAGTGCGTTGCCCACACTTTTAGAGAACTGTCTGTCTATCAATCAGAATGAAGATTTCATCTAGGCCTTGGCAAAGATGGTATTTAACGTCGTGTTTTTGTTTTTTTTTTTAACGCAAAAATACCTATTGTTATAATATATAAATATTATAACAATAGGTATTTTTGCGTTAACGGAATTAACTTCCCAATTTCCTATTTATAAAAATAGGAAATTTGAAAGTTAATTTCGTTATGTAGACATAACTGAAACGATTAAAATGGATAAAAAACAACATAAAAACTTTACAATTTTATTGTTACCAGTAAAATTGAAAACATTTTTGTTAAAAGTTTATAGTTTGCTTACCTAAACCACTGTTTGAATTTTAATTATATTGAATCATACCCAACACCAATTCTATCGATTTCAGTTCAAATTCGTCTATAAATGTTCGTTTGGTTGACTTCAGTTGATAATAGCGTCCATTTTTAATACGCTTTTATTAGCTTCAGACGTATGTATGTTTGTATGTTAGTATGTAACGGAATCTTTGAAGATGATTTTAACCCCCTTCAAAACGTCGGATTAACTCGAAATTTGGCATACTTATTAAGGACCGATGACAATTCAATATTTTAAACATTTTGACCCGTTATCCTTACTAGGATAATCAGGATTAGCAATTTTTTGTTTTCCTGAGACCCGGAGATCTGCGTCAAGACCAATAAAGGAAACTACCAGCCGCGCCGATCACCTATTTCTCGGATAAGTTACCGAATGTTTTTTTTACAATAAAATCATTTTTTTTACACCATTTTTAATTCAAATTTATTAAAATTTATTTTCTATTTTTTAGTTGGATTTTCTATAAAAGCGTATTTTTTAAGTTTTTTTAAACTATTATTTATTAAATACAGTCATCGACAAATAATTGGTGTCATTCGTAAGAAAAACTGATTCTCTTTTGGCAGAAAACTGTACATTTTCGAATAATTAATGTTTTCAATACTTTCTACCATAATGGATACAAATTGGTATACATAATGGATTTGAGCGTAACTAACTGCAAAGTAGAAAAGTAACATTCTAAATAAGTTTGTGTAATAGGTAGCAAACAAGCAGATAAATCATCATCATCATTGTAGACACTTGTAACCAAAACTCCTGGTATTGACGCAATTTTGAATTATGCATTCATTTTAATGTCCCTCTTACTCCATGCTAGAAATCTGCGGAAAACGGCGGATGAAAGCTTATTCTACATTTTACATAAGAGTCAGACCGTTCTTGGCCTAGCGTATTCCCTATCCTCGACTACATCATTGCTTACCATCAGGAGAGATAGTGAGATTTTATTGATAACTAGCTGCACCCCGCGGTTTTGTTCGCGTTTAATCTAGTTATAAATATATTTTTATTGAAAGACTTAATCTATTGATAAAAATTACATTTAAATCCATTGCGTATTTTAAAAGATCTAAGCTTGAAGCGTACAGACACGAGAAGCGACTTTATTTTCTACTGTGTAAAGAAACTGCAAGAAAACTGTCGCAGCAGTGACTTTAAAATGGTTTGCAAAAGCAGAGTTAGGCCAGATTAATTTTAATTATTGTATGTAGTATGTGGCTAAAATTCTAGATAGTATATGTAAAAGATCATGGGCGAAGACAACATGAGTCAAGTGGCCGGCCCGTAAAACAATTGGTGGATAACATAACGTGGATACCAATGGATGATTTAATAATTAAGATAGTTTAAAAACAAAAACAACTGACTTCAATGCCCCGCGAGTCAATTTCAGTAGCAACGTTTATCGTCATATCTCTGGAGATACTTACCAGATCTCAATGAAATTACAATAGGACTACCTCGGAAACGTACCCTACCGATTTCAAAAATAATCATTCAAATCGGTTTTTCATTGACGGAGTAATCGCGTAACATACACACAAAAAAAAGAAAAAGGAAAAAAAAACATACAGATGAATTGAGAACTTCCTTCTTTTTGGTACTTGATTGAAAAAGGAATACAAGAGAAGATGACTCAAACGATTTTTTTAATGAGTATTTTCATCGAATCATTAGTAATTTGTTTATATATACGAGTATATATATATTTACTAGATGTGCCCGCGACTTCGTCCGCGTAGAATGGTGTCTTTGGGTAGCATTTTTAAATATTTAGGATAATTATTTTACAAATAAGACACATGCGTATCCCTTTCTCTCAGGCTTTTCCATTTAAATCGGTTCAGTAGAATATTAACATAAACCTTACATATTTTCATACAAACTTTCATTCCCTATTGTTATTTTACACCCTTGAGGGTAAAACTTTCAGAAACTTTGAATATCATATTTATTTATATCAAATGAACAGCCTACAAAATAAGTTTCAAGCTACTAGCTTCTAAAATGACGATACTTCCATACAACTTTTCATCCCCCCTTTCAACCCCTTACAACCCTCTTTTCGCATTAAAAAGTAGCCTATGTCCGTTCTCTCAGACTATCTGTGTACAAAATTTCATTTAAATCGGTTCAGTGGTTTTGGCGTGAAAGTGACACAGACAGACAGACAGACAGACAGAGTTACTTTCGCAGTTATAATATTAGTTAGGAAGTTTGATAATTGAAGGATTGATAATACATATTACTACGTTTTGGAATCTCATCCTGGACCCTCTGTTGAGTGATCTAGATCAAATAGGGGTATATAACCAAGCTTATGCTGACGATATAATGTTGATTTTTTCTGATGATGGAATAGAGGAAATTACGATCAGGGAAAAAAAAAAGAAGCGTTAAAACTGGTTAGCGCATGGGGCTCAACTAATAAATTACGTTTTGCTCCCCAAAAATCAAAAGCCATGTTGCTAACTAGAAAACGTAATATTATAAAGCCGGATTAGGATAGATGGGCAGAGAATTGGTTTCGTAGATCAAATTAAGATGCTGGGTTTAATCATTGATAAGGAGCTGGGATTTGGTCCCCATGTGGAATCAATTCAAAACAAAACTATTAATTTACAATAATATTTATTAATATACAAATGTATATAATCAACTGGAACGGGCGGCAAAAGTCACATGGGGTCTTAATCCCAGTATCATTAGAACAATATATAAAACGATTATAGAACCAATTGCTCTTTATGCGGCTAGTGCTTGGGCAGACGCCTTGGTACGCAGATCAATTCAGTCCAAGCTCTGTTCTCTTCAAAGAAGCTTCGCAATCAAAGTCTGCAAGGGATACAGAACTCTTTCACTGGAGGCAGCACTTGTTATATCGGGTTTTATTCCATTGGATCTCCGAATCAGAGAGGCAGCTACGCTGTTTAAAGTCAAAAGAGGAGAAAACTTTAGCGCACAGTACGAGGCGGAAGCAGAACGTCGTGTATGTTTCCGTTACATGCCACACCCAGCTATATGGACTCCAATCCAATATGTTGGTGTAGAAAATCTCAAATCAGAAATTTTTGTAGGAGCACAAAATTAAAGGACCACATATTTACACTGATGGTAGTAGAATTGATGGTAAGGTGGGTGCTGCATTGACTGTCTGGCGTGATGGTATTGAGGAAAAGTCTCGTAAGTTAAAACTAGCTCCTCATTGCTCTGTTTTCCAGGCTGAGCTTCTAGCGATACTCAAGGCGACAGAGATAGCGGAAGGTCTTAAAGAACCGGAAATCAATAATATTCAGTGATAGCAAATCGTCCATACAAGTAATACAAGATTACACCTCATCGCATCCTGTCACTTTCAGTATTCGTCAGAACATTAACGAACTCAAAATGAAGAATATCGTGGTGCGGCTTTTTTGGTTGCGGGCACACGTCGGCACTCCAGGCAACGAGAGAGCTGACGAGCTGGCAAAAGCGGCAGCTCTCTTCAAGCGTACTGCGCCTGACTATTCAAATTACCCATTGTCCTATGCGAAGCAAGTCATCAGGGAGGAATCCCTGTTTAAATGGAATAATACGTATACGACAAAAACATCTGGAAAAATAACACAACAGTTCTTCCCCGATGTCTTCTCTGCATTTACGTTTATCAGGACTAGAGAGCCGGACGGGCTGCTGACCCAAGCTCTGACAGGACACGGCGGCTTGGGACAGTACCTGCACCGGTTTAAGTTAAAGGATGACCCTTGGTGTGTGTGCGAGCCAGGAATTGTAGAAGACGTATACCATGTTTTAATTGACTGCCCTAGGTTTGGTACGGAGCGTCTGGAAGCGGAGGTCAAGATGGGGGCAAAGATAACTCAAAGCGTGCTTGGGGAACTACTAAACGCTAAAGGGACACAAGAAGTATTTATAAAATTCATCCGAACCGTCATTAGAAAAGTGTCCAAGGCAAATGGAAGCACGACTAAATGGCCACCATAGATATTTTAGTAATTTAGTTATTGTATTCGGTCGTTATTTTGATTCACGTTTATCAACAATAAGAATTTTATATACGTCTACATAATGATTCAAATTTTAATTATCTATCGTTTAATTTCAATGATTGAGTATTTAATGTCTAAAGAGTTATTATGAATGTGTTTATGGTCTGAAATGTAATCATTAAAACAAAAAAAAACAAAAAAAAAACAACAACAAATTAAAAAAACAGAAAAAAAAGCAAAAAAAAAAATCTTTATAAAATTGTTTATTTGGTACTAATTATTATTCATTTATTATAATGACACAACCACACCACAGTAATAAATAAACTGGCCAAGTGCAAGTCGGACTCGCACTCGTAGGGTTCCGTAACACCGTTAAGTATTCCATAACTATGATTTTTCGCAACAACAAAATTAACTTTGTTTTTCATAGGGTTTGTATGAAAAACAAAGTTATCTTTGCGGTCGCCATATCTCTAAAACTGGTGACTGTATCTCGTTCAAACCAATTTTCGTTGTTAGTTTTTATTGAGATCTACAGCATATATTTTTCTTAGATTTTTCACTCCCATACTTTAAAAGTTGGAGGGGGGGACACACATTTTACCACTTTAGACGCACCTATCTTTCAAATGATTGACTTTGAGAAAAAATTATATTAGAAACTTCAATGTCATTTTTAAAGACCTATCACCCCACACGTATAGGTTTGAAGAAAATCATTTTTTTTTATTTCCATGTATGGGATGCCCCCCCTTAAACTTTTATATTTTTTATTTTTGTATAAAAATCGGAAAGCGGTTTACAGAATACATCTACCTACAAAGTTTCAATTCTGTAGTCCTAACAGTTTCGGAATATAATGGCTGTGACATACGGACGGACAGACAGACAGACAGACAGACAGACAGACATGACGAATCTATAAGGGTTCCGTTTTTTGCCATTTGGCTACAGAACCCTAAAAACACAACCCACATTCATTAAGCATTGCAGCTCATTCGAAGTTAAATGTTTTTAAGCAAATAGATCAAAACCCGCTTTACAAATGTCTCCGGTCTCTATCGGAGGAATAAAAAAACTGGCCAAGTGCAAGTCGGACTCGCACTCGTAGGGTTCCGTAACACAGTAGAGTATTCTATAACTTTGATTTTTCGCAACTACAAAATTAACTTTGTTTTTCATAGTGTTTGTATGAAAATATCTTTGCGGTCGCTATATCTCTAAAACTGCTGACTGTATCTCGTTCAAACTAATTTTCATTGATAGTTTTTATTGAGATCTACAGCATATATTTTTTTTAGATTTTCCACTCCCATACTTTAAAAGTTAGAGGGGGGGGGACACACATTTTACCACTTTAGGCGCGCCTATCTTTCAAAAGATTGACTTTGAGAAAAAATGATTTTAGGAACCTCAATATCATTTTTAAAGACCTATCCATAGACACCCCACCCCACACGTATATGTTTGAAGAAAAAAATTTTTTTTTGTTTCAGTTCTATGTATGGGATGCCCCCCCTTAAACTTTTATATTTTTTATTTTTGTATAAAAATCGGAAAGCGGTTTACAGAATACATCTACCTACAAAGTTTCAATTCTGTAGTCCTAACAGTTTCGGAATATAATGGCTGTGACATACGGACGGACAGACAGACAGACAGACAGACAGACAGACATGACGAATCTATAAGGGTTCCGTTTTTTGCCATTTGGCTACAGAACCCTAAAAACACAACCCACATTCATTAAGCATTGCAGCTCATTCGAAGTTAAATGTTTTTAAGCAAATAGATCAAAACCCGCTTTACAAATGTCTCCGGTCTCTATCGGAGGAATAAAAAAACTGGCCAAGTGCAAGTCGGACTCGCACTCGTAGGGTTCCGTAACACAGTAGAGTATTCTATAACTTTGATTTTTCGCAACTACAAAATTAACTTTGTTTTTCATAGTGTTTGTATGAAAATATCTTTGCGGTCGCTATATCTCTAAAACTGCTGACTGTATCTCGTTCAAACTAATTTTCATTGATAGTTTTTATTGAGATCTACAGCATATATTTTTTTTAGATTTTCCACTCCCATACTTTAAAAGTTAGAGGGGGACACACGTTTTACCACTTTAGGCGCGCCTATCTTTCAAAAGAATGACTTTGAGAAAAAATGATTTTAGGAACCTCAATATCATTTTTAAAGACCTATCCATAGACACCCCACCCCACACGTATATGTTTGAAGAAAAAAATTTTTTTTTGTTTCAGTTCTATGTATGGGATGCCCCCCCTTAAACTTTTATATTTTTTATTTTTGTATAAAAATCGGAAAGCGGTTCACAGAATACATCTACCTAAAAAGTTTCAATTCTGTAGTCTTAACAGTTTCGGAATAAAATGGCTGTGACATACGGACGGACAGACAGACAGACAGACAGACATAACGAATCTATAAGGGTTCGGTTTTTTGCCATTCGGCTACGGAACCCTAAAAAAGCGGAACAAAAAAAAAATATATATATACATATTACTAATTCTAGCCTTTTTAATAGACTAAACTTGAAGTTCTAAAATGAAACTAAACTAAAATAAACAACTGTTACTAAAAACATAACAAATATAACATGACATTGTATGCAAGCGACGACGGGCGCGTTATTGCCAGCTGTGCCCGAGGCAGCCTGATTTGCTACTCTATGCAATAGATTCAATGCTCATGACATTGAGCTGCTAAACATCTGGAAGCGATATTGCTACAGCGTCTTAACTTTACACCGTGTAACCGATTATTTAACTTTTGACAGCTCTAATGCTTATCAATTAGTGATGACCTAATACGTTACCGATTCGATGTTTTATCATAATCGACTTAATTTATGTCAATCGAATCAACCCATCGCTATGCTTTCGCTTTCCTGTTGTTTCATTTACAGAAATAAAAAGTCGGTTAAATACAATTCCATCATATTTAAAATTGAAATTATAAATGGCATTGTAATGTTTTAGTTGTGTAAAAAATATGGCAGTTCACATGTGGGAAATGCTTCGTTTGTATGCTTCTGATTAAATAAGGTTAAGCCGATTAATAAATATAAGTACAATGTACCCATTCAAAAAAAAAGGACGTATGGCACTCGGGGACTGCGCGGTAAAGCTATTGCATAGCATTTTTTTATTTATGCAGAATTTTTTTTCTTTGATATTAATTCAAGTTACACTTTTTGAGCGTGGTGACCGATAAAAAACTTTTTTTTTGAGAAGTGAGCTACTTTTAATATCGCTCATTTTAATATCAGAAATGTTGGTTATTTTTATAGCAGTATTATATATAAATGAAGAAAACAAAAAATAATACTACATTTGTGATAATAATAAAAAAATGTTTGTATATACAGTACTCACTTATTTTCTTTCACTATTTTTTTCGTGACTTTCTTCATTAATAAATGCACTTTGTTTATTCATATTTCAAAACACAAATTATTTTTATTATTTGTCCACAAATTATACGAGTACAGATATTCACTGTTGTACATAGATGATAAATACGTATATACCTATCTGTGTCACGGCTACATGTATGAAGGCAGTGAGTATTTAACAAGGAGGAATTATGTAAAGTTCCGAGGACTTTTTCACCCTTGACATAATTTGAAAATAGAATTCAGAATTTATATTTGGAAAAGGAACGAGAAGACAATATCTGTGCAACTGCAAAAACCAACTGTCAGAGTCAATTACAGTTCGATCTAACGAACCTCATTTTTTAAGAATTAGCGTAGTATAGATCAGGTGATTTTTGGTTTCATCAATAGTAGTGAAATGTTGCTGGATAATGGTATTTAATTATTTGGGGTGTTAGATTATTTTCGTTACAGAATTAATGGATTCGGTCTCCACGCTCAAGGCCCGCGATAGAAGATATGCAATAGCTTGAAACATTGTAGGTATCTGTAGTTATTTTTGCTACAATATTGTTGAATAAACTAATTGTCTAGGACTTCCACAAATTAGTTTTAGACGCTCCTAAAAACTGAGTATCTAAACATACGCCATTCTTCCATAGGAAGTGTGAAATCATGCAATGTACAAGACACGGTGAAATTTTTTGTTCTATTTGTCGTACTGTTGATTCTATTGTGGATCTATACTTGTCTTGGCAGATCTGGGTAGATCAGAAGGGAAGACAGATAGCACTAGTAGACAGGTAGGTATAGATAACCACTACCTTCAGAGTACCTAAACAGTTTTAACTGTTTTATTCAGTATGTAGCCATTATTGATATACTTATAGACGTCTAAAATCATAAAGTAAATTATAATCCATTATCATGTCAACATAGCAAAAGTATCATGTAACGCTTTAAACAAAAAGAAATTGAGCTTAGTCTACGAGACTAAATGCTTAAGATCTACCATAGACATAAACATAAAGTAAGATTAAATTATACCGTTGGTATTTTATTTGGTATTTTATTTTATTTTAGTTGGTAGTTTATTTTATTTTATTCGCGTATATTGCGCTAGCACCTTCAATACAACAGTCAATTACATTATACTAACCGATATTTTTCGCGCATCAAAATTACATTACCATTATTTTTCATTAGCCCATACAGAGTCAATTACCTATCCAGTAGTTTAATTCAGTGGCTAATGATATGTATGTACGAGACAGGCGGACATGTTGGATGTGTATTTGAAATTATTAGCACAAACGGCCGGACGTACGTCATCAAAGTACGGCGTCAATTACATACACAGATGACATAATACGTCCATATTGTGGATGTCCACTGACAATGACACTGCTTTTCAGCGGTCGGTAGAGTTAATGCATGCTTTCATAGAGAGGCCATTCATTCATCAATATGGAATTTGCCTTGTATTTAATTAGGTGTTCTGTAATATAGATATTAGTTTTGGTTAAATCAATGTAGACCAGCTTGTCAGCTAACTTTTATAATAAAGTAATCGCCAGATCCAAAAAGCTTGATTTTAATTTATTAAGTACAAGATATTGTGTTAACAAGCTTTCACCTCTGCCTATAACGGATACCATAGCAAGCAAAACTCTGAACTGATAACTTGAAACGGTTGGCACATACACACTTAAAAAAATATTAAGCGTCTACCTTTTACATCTTATTAATCTATGGTATTTTGGTTCAGAAGATAGAGCCCTGTGCTAGAATGAGGGATAGGAGGACGGGCAGTGGAATCTTAGTAATAGGGCTACAGTAAAATTGACCAAGGCTGGCTCATACCTAGAGTAAAATATTTTAATAACCAGTCTCAAAATTACTTTCGCGCCTCAAAACTGGACATGGTAATAATACTTCCTACTAATATTATAAATGCAATATTCCTTGGTCCGATTTACTACAAAAACTCGGTACAAAAAAACCTTAAAACAAATATTGATACAAGTATTTTTTCATTAAAAAATTAGGTACTTCTATCATTATTTGTACAAACCTACCCCTAGGGAGTGTGTAAAACGATTTTTATTGAAAAATCATTAAAAAATCAGTAATTTTTGTTTCCATGCATTGTATTTCCTTGTTTATTGTATTTCCTTGGTCCGATTGACTCAAAACTCTGTACAAACAAACCTTAAATAAAACATAAAATGAAAAACGTGTTTTACTTTTTGTTTTAATCTACCCTAATCCTATTTGTTGTAAAAAAAAAAATATTTGGAGAAATCATAAAAAGTCCTGATTTTTTTTTCTGCGCATCTCTATAACTACTAAATTGATTTTAATGAAATTGGAAATGTAGATAGTGTATGTTCTGGAATAAATGCATACGCTAATTTTATTTTTGAAAATCATTACACAGCGTAATAAAATTCCAATGGAACATTTTATTACTTAAATTTTATTTTTGTGCTAAAAGTGCCCCGCGGCTTCGCCGGCGTTAAAAACTTCTTTTACTTACTTAAATCTTTTCTTTTGTAAAGACGATTCTATCATTAAAGACATCGAATAAGAATTAGCCACACCGGTTCACCCATTTTCATGTTATCGCGTGACTAACGCAATTCGGAATTCATATTTATAAAACCCGAAAAACGCAAATTTTCAGACTTTTTTACCTACCCCATTTCGAAAAATTCTACAACACAAACAACGCAATCCGAAACAATATTGATTTTTAGACTTTGTTACCCCAGTTTATCCTCTTAGGGTGGCATTTTGAAAAAGTCTGAAACACCTATTAAATTTTTTATTTACAGAAGTACTTGTGTGAAATGTCAAATAAAATGACTATCCAAACTTTGAAACCCCGCTTCATCTCCTTGAAGAGTGAATTTTAAAAATTCTTTTTTGTGGATACCTCAATCAAAATAACTATCTGCATGCCAAATTTCAGCGCAATCCGAAACAATATTGATTTCAGACTTTGTTACCCCACCCCTTTCAGGGGTTGAATTTCGAAAGAGCCTGAAACACGTATTTACTAACTTAAGTACTTGTGTTAAGTTTCGAATAAAAAATACTATGTAATCTTGTTTCTCCATACAAAATTTGAACCCCCGTTTCATTTCCTTCAGGGGTGAATTTTGAAAAATTCTTTCTCATAGGTAACTAACGTCGTAATAACTATCTGCAAGCCAAATTTGAGCGCAATCCGAAACAATATTGATTTTCACACTTTGTTACCCCGTTTCACCCTCTTAGGGGTGGAATTTCAAAAAATCTGAAACACGCATTTACTATTTTTTTTACTGGAGCTTTTGTATGAAGTTACGATTAGAAAATACTATCTAATCTTGTTTCTCCATACAAACTTTGAACCCCCGATTCATCCCCTTTAGGAGTGAATTTTGGAAAATCCTTTCTTAGTACACCCTTACGGCAAATATACCCTCCAAATTTCAAGTCTCTGCGACCAGCGGTTTAGGCTGTGCGTTGTCTGTCAGTCAGTCAGTATGTCAGGACAAAGATTCTTATAGTATTAGAAGATTGATTCACTCAAAACTCGGTACAAATAAACATGTATGTGTGAATCTGATATTGTTCTTCACTTGCCACACATCAATTTCTACGCAGGCGAAGCCTCGAGGCTCAGCTAGTAAATTCATAATTCAAAACCACCCTCGACTGATCTATGTATAATTTGTTCATTGAGACCATTCCAATGAGCCTAAACTCGACATGATTCTCTGCTGTAAGTTGGTGAGGGATTGATTATTCTGTAGATTCCAAGATATGTCTCAGCATCAGCAATACGTATTGTTTTTTTATTTTAAATTTAACACAACATTGTCATAATAAAAACAAACGAATACCTAACACATAGAAAGCCTACCTAGAAAATGACGTATTGCTCACAAACATCAATGTCGAAATCGATCATCGTTATTGAACTCGACTTTATTGGTAAAATATTTTTTATAATAATTTTATCACATGAGTTTGATTGAGATTCATCGTTGCCAATTAATATGTTGCGATACCTTAATATTATCATAACCCTTAATAAATTTGAATATTTTACATATTTTTTTCTTATTGTTTGTATTCTTTCTCTACTCTATATAATTAAGAACTGTCTGAAGTCTTAATACTTATGTAGATATACACTATTATAATAGAGATATTTAATCTAATCGTATTATAACTTTCTATATCACAGATAGTCTTACATCCTTTTTCGATGTAAATAAGCTACACGTCAGTATCCACGAAATCATTATAAAGAGCTACGTCTAAATACAGCCTGGTAACCATAATCAAACACAGTAGTTCGTCAAAGAAAATGAAAATATAGGTAGACTGAGTCTTGTAATATTATCTATCATGGGAAACAGGGAAAAAAATCCAAATCAATATTTTATGGCATTATAATAAACTCCTTAAGTGACGCGATTATCTTTGGAAGGTAGTTGGCAGGAGTTAAATGAGAGTAAAGATGGTGCTCAGTGACGTGCAGTAACGGAGAGGCCTGTGCCTAACAGTGGACTTGTAAAAGCTGATGATAATGATGATGATAAACAAACCCTTTGTAGTTTTACTAATATTTTTAGAAAATTTAGAGCCAAAACTGAACAACTAAAGTAGAAAACCGGAATTGCAAGTCCATTTTAAATAAAAATGTTATCAATAAAAATAATAAGTGTCTATGTTTGTACTGCCTTCAATTTCTACGGCTTCATTTAACCTGCACGCAAAGCTCCCACTACCTTTTATACCTTCTCTATGAAATCTATTCACGAAAGGCAATAAGAACCCTACGATAATAAGTAACAAAACCAATAACATAATTCAAGGTATCCTTATCTGAGATAACCCTATCACATCGCAAGTAATAAAGGAATCGCATAATCCTGCCTCGCATTGGAGAAGAAAATGAGAGCCTTCTAAAGATGTTCCGCGTAAATGAAGTCAAATATCCTCGTAACGAGCGGCAACACTCGGTTTCCATCTCCAGGGGCCTATTGAAGACGACTCGAGATTTGCGATCTCGCAAATTATTTGTTTGCCCTTTCTGTACGAATGGGTAATTTTTACGTAGATTTATACGGGTGTGATGGGCTGTCGTGACGATGTCTATTATAGTTTATCATGATTATTTTTTTCCTCTGATGTTTTGTGACGACTTTACTATTGGAAGGTTGTTGTTGCTTTTTATGTCTTATAATTATTACCGGTATCAGTTTTCATATATTAAGAGATTTTTTATTTACTAAGTCGAAAATGAAATGAAACGAATACTGTCACATATGAACACACAATTACAAAATTTTAATCTTATCGAAATAGTTGATGCCACCTACATCCCACTACCAAAAAAATCAGACGTGTACTCATGAATTTTTTTTTTTTGGGCGGGTAGTTGAAAAAGTAACATCATCTGTGATAAGCTCCTATTTTAAACGGAATAAAATAATATAAAACAGTGTTATTTATACATGAATTTCATGTATTTATAAAGTAATAAACTCAGTACTTGCTATTGTGTGAGTTGAGTATGTGTAGTGTGTATCTCCTCCAAGCACAACTGTTTCACTATACTTCACTACAAATTAAAAATGGAAGCCCTCAAGGAGTCTGTTGCACAACTGTCACAAGTGTTCAACCAACGAATGGAAAGTTTCGAAAGTGAGTGTCGCAAAAATCCTGCTACCACTGCATCTTCAAATGTGCCTTCAGAATTTGCTGCTTTCAAGACATTTTGTACTTGACAGGGGTATTAACAATATTGAAATGAGAAGTCGTCGGAAGATACTTCTTTTCCATGGTTTGAAAGAAGACAAGCAGGAGAACCCGAGCTTGGTCATGAAGGAAGCCATTAACAACAGACTCAAGATAGCGACTTTCACTGAAGGTGATATATCACGTTGTCATCGGATGGGCCAGCCGAGCGATCTCCACAAGCCGATGCCTTTAATTGTCAAGTTTCGTGACATGACAATAAGCGATAAAGTCTGGGCTTCAAAGACTAGCCTTAAAAGCTCCGGAGTTTCACTATTGGAGTTTTTAACTCGCTCGCGTCATGCGAGTTTTATGGCGGCGCGGGAACGCTTTGGTGTGTCCAAGTGTTGGACCCGGGACGGCTTTGTACATATCGTGGACTCCGAAGGTGTTCGGCATCGCATAAGCTGCACGAATGACCTGAATAACATCCCGAAGCCATCTAAGGCTATTGTGAAGCCGGCGAAAGCACCAGCCACGTCCAAAGAAGGGAGACGAGCTGCCGCAAGCAAGAAATAGGCTGCCTGTGATACTCCTTATAGTGGCTTAACAGTTGCATTGTTTTCGTGATGTATAATCAGTAATCACTTCATGGTTTTTAGGGTTCCGAACCCAAAGGGTACCAACGGAACCCTATTACTGAGACTCCGCTGTCCGTCTGTCTGTCTGTCTGTCTGTCTGTCTGTCTGTCTGTCTGTCTGTCTGTCTGTCTGTCTGTCTGTCCGTCTGTCACCAGGCTGTATCTCATGAACCGTGATAGTTAGACGATTGACATTTTCACAGATGATGTATTTCTGTTGCCGCTATAACAACAAATACTAAAAACAGATCAAAGTTAAGAATTAAAGGGGGTCCCCATACAAAAAACGTGTTTTTACTATAGCGCCATCTATGTACGATTGTTTACCAGTGTTTCTCAATCTTTTTCATGACGCGACGCGACCCCCTTAGTATAAAAAAAAATCGAACTACTTGCACTGTTTATGATTTGTATTTTGTTATATTTCTAGCTTCTACCCGCGGTTTCGTTCGTGTGGCCTACAGGAAACAAATTATATATTTTCTTTTAAACCAAAAATTATAAGGACTCTCAGTCAAAACACTTACTTTACTCACTCTTTAATTAATATTTTCTTTAAAAGTATGTTTTCAAACTTTTTTTTTTCTTTTACTGAGACTTCGCGACTCCCTTATAGAGGCTTTGAGACCCCCCAGGGGTTCGCGAGTGGCGCGACCCACACGTTGAAAAACACTGGTTTTTTGTGTTAACTAGAGATGCGCTGAATATTCGTTTGGTATTCGGTATTCAGCGTATTCGGCATCTCTTCCATTATTTGTATTCTGCCAAATTATTCGGTTTTGTTGCCAAATATATTCGGTTCAAGCATTTTTATTTCTTTGGCTCATGTAGCCAAGGTGTAGAACTGAAAGACAAAATTTCTTATATAAGACTTATGTTATATTATAAGTCAAAGAAATCATATTTACTTCTTAACCTATAGTTAGTAGGTATAGTCAACATTTATTTTAAGCGTTAAATCAACATTTAATTTAAATCTCGCAACAATATTTATTTTAAAACTTAAAATCAACATTTTTATACACCTCAATTAAATCCATCCAAGTTCCTAATCTAACCAGCAGCGGCACGTAGCGCACATACTAGAACTTGTTTACGCGGCAAAACAATGTAATGGTAAACCGAATAATTCAGCCGAATATCTGATTCGGTAAAAGTTAAACCGAATAATATTCCGTATTCGGTAATTCGGTGAAACCACTATACGGCGCATCTCTAGTGTTAACGTTCACTTAGTTGGCGTTAGAAGTTCATTAGACATTCGTTAGATGGCGTTGTAGTAAATAAACATGTTTAGTATTGACACGGTATTTATATTATCGATGTACTTTGTACCTTATTTTTCCGGCAAATTTTGTTTAATCGGAACCCTACTTGTACGGGTCCGACTCGCACTTGTCCAGTTTATTTAAATTTAATATTGTTGTTTTGTTTACAAATTGTAGTAGTGACCACAGATTATTATATATTATTATTAGTGACTTGAGTATGTAGATCGAAATCTTTCTGTCACAGATAATCTATCACTAGTTGTGTTCCATACGTCTTATTAGACTTTCGGCATGAGTTATGTCTCTCTATCTCTTTCGCCCCTGCACAGACTATGCTGAGATCATGGATGTAGCAGTGATACCGCCCCTTGTATTTTATATGGATATACATATATATATATTTTGTCGCAGATTTAAAATGTAGCACTGGATTGTTAGTCTTGCTACATACATTTGCATACATTGCTACATTGCTACATTGCTACATACATTGCTACATACATACTAGTACCACAGTTTATTACAATCCATACTCGTACTTACGAGTTTACTAACTCATTTACGAGTAATTAATGATACAACTCATACTCACATAGGTACTTTTTTGTTTGCTTTTAATAGGCTTTAGGAATTACTTACCTACTCGTTTGTCGTTTTGTGGTTAAAAGCATTTTGAAACTTTGTTATGTAATGTTTTACGTTTTGTAATAGCTAAATTTTGATTTTATTTTTGTAAATGAAGTGACATGTCCTATTTTCTGTACACTCACGCGCTGTAAAAATGGTCGTTACTATTTTTTATATAGTATTCTTTTTTTTTGTTGTTAATGGTTACCTAGGTCTTAAACTTATTTACCTCCTGTTAAATTGACTTAATTTAAATTATGTTATATTAACTTAATTGGTATTGGTGTTTAATTATTGCAGATGTGGATGGTATACCTAGGGTTATTTTATTTTAATTTTTGCTTTTTATATTTATATTTTTTGTGCTTATGTTAATTCTAACTGATAGACTTCACACAATTAGCAGACTGAGTGGTTGTATGAACTTATTTGCTTACTGATACAGTGGGTAAATTTGATACGACCAATTTGTAATTGCATAAAATTTTTTTTTTTTCTTTTTAGTATAAATAGATAGACTATATAGTATATATATATATTTATATATATATATATTTAGATATATATTATTTTGTTTATTGTAATGTTAGATATATTTAATACTAGTACCGATAATGATACCGACACAGATAATGATGACTTTTTCTCACTTCCTTCTTCAACTGTTTCCGATTCTAGTGATGATAGTTTTATTAGTATTCCGTCTCTTTCTGACTCCCTAGTATCACATTTTTCAGATGTTCCCAAAAACCTTAACGTTGTCCATATCAACGCTCAGAGTATTCCAGCCCACTTTTTCGACATGCTGGCATCTTTCGAACTTCAAACTAATATCCATGCTATTTTAGTCTCCGAATCCTGGCTCAAACCCTCACTATCTTCACCTCTCTCATTATCACTCTCTCTCCTATATTCCATACTCTTTATCCCTTCCACTCCTCATTATTTGAAAGAATGTTTTAAATTCCTACATCAGTCACATTCCCTATCCTTACGATCTTCTGACACACTTATTCTGAAAATTCCTTCACATACTTCTGAGTACTATGGCAAGTCTTTTACTGTTCAAGCTGCACGATTATGGAACGTACTCCCCTTAGATATACGAAAAGCTCAATCACTCCCAATCTTCAAAAATATGGTGAAAAATAACTATTTATCACTTAATAGTATGTAACATGTTTACTCTGTACTTTAAGTATATATTTTTTATCTATAGGTATATGTAAATATTTTGTTTGTATAGAATATGTAAACATATATATAATTGATTATTTATATATAATATATTTGTTTATATAAGTATTCTGATATGTAAGTGTATGTATATTTTGTTTTGTATTGGTAAGTAAATACATGTATATGATGCTTATGCATTTCTGATTGTTTGTTTTTATTTTGATTATATTTTCGCACTTTAGTACCATGTTACGCATTGTACCACCGTCAACTTCTTTTAACAATTCTGTCCATCCAAAGGTTGTCTGGCAGAGATCGCTTCAAGCGATAAGACCGTCCATTGTATTGCCTCTAGTAACTTAAGTAGCTTAATTTCGGTTTGTTTCATTTTAAGTTGGTGTACAATAAAGAATTTTTCTATTCTATTCTATCTTCTATATCCTTTCCTTTACCTAGTTTTCACCTCATACGCAATGATCGTACTAGCCGAACTGGTGGTGGTGTAGCCATATACCTGCGTACTCATATTCATTTTTCTATTATAAACACGTCTGCACAACCACCCCCACCAAATGCTGGTGAACACCTATTCATTGAAATCCTTCTTTCCAACACCAAAATCCTTCTCGGACTCTACTATAGCCCTTCACTTCAAATCAACTTCTTTTCTTCTTTCGAAAAATCACTTGAAAACTTACTCCCACTTTATAGTCACTCCATCATTATGGGTGATTTCAACACTTGTCTTCTTAAAAAAGATTTTCGTTCTTCTACTCTTGAATTTACTATAAATTCTTGCAATCTTCATATCCTTCCTCTAAATGCAATTCATCATTTTCCAAATTCTATACCCTCACTTCTAGATCTCATTCTTGTTTCTTCCACTACTCATGTTGCAAAACATGGCCAATGCTCGGCTGATGCTTTTTCGTACCATGACTTGATCTTTCTCTCATATAAAGTCTGTCCTCCTAAGTCTAAGCCTAAAATTATTCTGCAGCGTAGCTTTCGTAATATGGATTTAAATCACCTTTGTAGTGATGCTGAAAATATAGATTGGACACAATTGTTCGAATCAGACTCAATAGATGATAAAATTGACTTATTCAATTTAGCACTGTTGCAACTCTATGGTGCTCATGCCCCGATGCGTCCTATAAAGATTAAGCATTTGCCTGCTCCATGGTTGACACCTGAGATTAGGCATCTAATGCACAAAAAAAATGTCGCTAAAGCTAAGTACAAAATGCGATCTAATGATCATAACAAATCCCTATACTCCCTCTCTCGAAATCACTGCAATCTGGTGTGTAGGGATGCTCAACGTCGCCATATTCACGTATCAGTTGCAAATGAAAATCCAGCAAAAGTCTGGAAATTTCTTCGATCTTTGGGTGTTGGTAAATCTAGAAATGACACTATTCCACACGATTTGGACATCGATTCTCTTAATAAACATTTCTCTTCATGCCCTAGTATTGATGGACTAAATAAACAGGAAACGCTTGCGCGTCTCTCAAGATTACCAGCATTCAACTTTTCTCCTTTCGATTTTTGTCAATTTTCGGATTGTGATGTTAAGAGGAGCGTACTGGCAATTGGGTCCAACGCTGTTGGAGTTGACGGTATTAGTCGCAATATTTATTTATTTATACATCAAATATAACACCATAACAGCACAGAGCCAAGTAGATGCTACAGAGAAAACAAAAAATATAATAATACTACATAAAAACAATAAAACATAATTAAATAACAACAATAATCACAAATAATTATAGATTTACTACACATTTCTGCGCCGCTTCTTTAAATTTCGGCTATAATGTTAAGTAAACGTATGGCTCGTGACAAGGGCGCGAACATAAGTAGATTAGACTTTACCGACGGCACCAACAATGTGTCCACCCGTCGACGCGCCCCTAACACCGGCACTCGCAGCCGCAGCTCGGCCAGCACCTCCGGGTGGTCTATGACGCCGCGCAGCACGCGGAACACGTACGTGCACAGCGCCACGTCCCGCCTCACCGCCAGCCTGTTATACCCGACCATACCCATTACGAATAGGCTCGGGTACATCAATGGATAAAATGGGTAGACCCCGTATTCTTATAAGTACAAAAATCGCGTGAATTTATTTTGAATTTTTTCCAACATCCAATATGATCGTCCCTATTCTACCTGTTACAATTCGCCATACTCCCTTATTATATACTTTTAGAGAAAAAGTGAAAAAAATTACTTATCTCAAATTGGTATTGAAGATAATTAGGCTTTCTTGTGTATCTTATCATATATTTATATTATATATATGGTATTAATATGTATATATATATTTGTATGTATGGTGTTTATTATATATGTATATATATATTAAATATATGGTGTATTAAATATTTTAAGTATGTTTATGTATATAAGTGTCATATGTATAATTTAGTTAGATGTTTTGTTTCATAACTTAAATATTTGTTTAATGTGGTATTTTTAACAAGTTATACTTAGTGTTTTTAAGGAATCAACTCAAATGTACACTCAGCCCCTGACATGTTTGTTCTATCCATTCCATCCAAAGGTTGTCTGGTAGAGATCGCTTTAAGCAATGAGACCTCCCATTGTACTATTTTAAGACTTTTCATATTGTTATTTATATATTGTGTACAATAAAGAGTTATCATTCATTCATTCATTCATGAAAGTAAAAGTAGTAAAGTAACAGAGGAAATAACAAAGCTTATTTCATTTGAACTACATCAGACTTAGAAAAGCAGTTGGGCATGCAAAGCAGTCATCAAATTACCACCCCTTTGTACAAACATCTCAGAGGAAAGTACAGATATTATTATGTTATTCTTTGAGAAAATAGCATTTCTCATTATAGTGTTCTTTCAAGAATATAGAATTACTTCTGTTACAGAAGTGCTATCCCCTTGCAAGCACTCTCGTTAAGTTTTATGTGACGCAGAAAAATTGGTTGCATTCAAAAACATTCGATAGAAATATGGGGAGAATTCAAGAAAATATTTTCACCCACAGAAAAATAGGTTCCATAGAAACTACTCACGTTTACAATAATTTTATAGAATAATGTACTGTATAATTCTATCGTTTGGAAATAATATTAAAATATGGTTTCGAACAAAGACTTTTCTTGGCGGTATTAAAATCTATCTAATACTATAAGAATCTTTGTCCTGACATACTGACTGACAGACAACGCACAGCCTAAGCCGCTGGTCGTAGAGACTTGAAGTTTGGGGGGTATATTTGTCTTAGTATGTAAGGGTGTACTGAGAAAGGATATTCTGAAATTCACCCCTTCATCATCATTATCAGCCAATTTCCGTCCACTGCTGGACATAGGCCTCTCCCATGGTACGCCACTGAGCTCAATCTTCAGCTATTCGTTTCCAACCGCTGCCAGCCAGCTTGCGTATATCATCGCTCCACCTAGCTGGAGGGCGTCCTACACTACGTTTGCCGAGCCGTGGTCTCCACTCTAGAACTCGTCTACCCCAACGGTTATCGGTTCTACGACAGATGTGACCAGCCCACTGCCATTTCAACTTGCTAATCCTTTGATCTATGTCGATAACTTTGGTTCTCTGACGGATGACTTCGTTTCGAATTGGACCCTTCAGAGAAACAGGTAGGACGCACTCGTTAAAGACTTTTGTCAGTGTCAGTCGGTGTTGGCGGCCTACCGTAGCCCGGGGATTCTTAGCACCCCCTGCCCCGCCGTTACCGTAACCGCCGCCTTGGTTAGGAATAGCGGGGTGACCGGGAACTGGGGGCCGTTGTAAGATTGTGCTTGCCATGCAGGTTTTGCCCAAATAATCAACACGCGCTGGGCAGTCGGGTTGGGTGATCGCAGGACGTAGCTTCTCGCACCGGTGACGCTGATGCCCGTCACCGGCCTTTGGTATTTAGCTACGTCGTTCTGAATGGATATATCGCCATTTATCGGTCGCCAGAGTCTCATTCGCTGATCGGCAGGATGCACCACGTGCAGGCGAGGTTGGCTGGGAGCAATTAGGTGGAAGTTTGCTCCCTTACATATATAAGCCTTAAGGGGATGAAATGGGGGTAGAAAATTTGTATGGAGAAACAAGATTAGATAGGTATTTTCTGTTCGAAACTTGTGCACAACAAACACACAAGTGCTTCAGTAAAAAAAATAAGTAAATACGTGTTTCAGGTTTTTTTGAAATTCAACCCCTAAGAGGGTGAAATGGGCTAACAAAGTGTAAACTTCAATATTGTTTCGGATTGCGCTAAAATTTGGCATGTAGATAATTATTACAACGTTAGTTACCTTTAAGAACATAGGAAAGTGCTTCATAGTTAGCTTCACTTGGAAACAACAACCCATCGTTCATAGTTATGCCATAGCTAATCAATTTTTACCGCGTTTATTGGTATTCTTATAGACAGTAATTTCACTTTCAAACGATCTCGATTATCTTGCTAAAAAGCCTCGTCTGCTTTGGGATTTATTATTCGTAACGCTAAAGATATGAACAAAACGAAAACTCTGAAGAGATACTGTACTGCGCCTAAGTTCGAAGTCACCTTGAATGTGCCAGTCAAATATGGAACCCTAATTATGCAGTGCATTCACAGCGATTAGAAGGAATACAACGTAAATTCACGTGATACCTTGGTTACAAATTCAAGATTCGTCGTGTGTAAGTTACGAAGAACGCTGTACCCGATTTTATTTATTCTCACTTGAATCCCGTAGAGCACCTTCATTTGATATTTTTGTGTTAACTGTGGAGGCTTGTAATTAGCTTCTCGCTGCTACTTTCGTTTCTGTTTTGTAATCTTAGCTGTAAGACCCCAAATATAATAAAATAAAATAAAAATAAAATAAAATAAGAAAGGATTTTCCAAAATTCACCCCTAAGGACGATAAAACGGGGGATCAAAGTTTGAATGGAGAAACAAGATTAGATAGTATTTTCTATTCGAAACTTCATACAAGTGCTCCAGTAAAATAATAAGTAAATACGTGTTTCAGTTTTTTTTTAAATACCACCCCTAAGAGGGTGAAATGGGGTAACAAAGCGTGAAAATCAATATTGTTTCGGATTGCGCTGAAATTTGGCATGCAGATAGTTATTACAACGTTAGTTACCTCTAAAAAGAATTTTCCAAAATTCACCCTTAAAGGGGATAAAACGGGGGTTCAAAGTTTGTATGGAGAAAAAAGATTGGATAGTCTTTTATATTCGAAACTTAACACAAGTACTTAAGTAATTAAATACGTGTTTCAGGCTCTTTCGAAATTACACCCCTAAAAGGATGAAGTGGAATAACAAAGTCTGAAATCAATATTATTTCAGATTGCGCTGCAATTTGGCATGCAGATAGTTATTACAACGTTAGTTACCTCTAAGAAAGGATTTTTCAAAATTTACTCTTCAAGGGGATGAAGCGGTGGTTCAAAGTTTGGACAGTCATTTTATTCGACATTTCACACAAGTACTTCTGTAAATAAATAAGTGAATACGAGTTTCAGACTTTTCCACCCTAAGAGGATAAACTGGGGTAACAAAGTCTAAAAATCAATATTGTTTCGGATTGCGTGCAAATTTGGAATGCAGATAGTTATTATGACGTAGGTATACGCTCAGAAAGGATTTTCTAAAAATTCCTCCCGGATACGGAACGGGAATTCAAAGTTTGTATGGCGAAACAAGATGAGATAAAGTACGTATTTTAAGATTTTTCGAAATGAGGTAGGTAACAAAGTCTGAAAATTTGGGTCTTTCAGTTTTTATAAATATGTATCCTGAATTGCCTTAGTCACGCGATAACATGAAAAGGGTGAACCGATTTGGCTTATTCTTAATTGATCTATTTTACAAAAGAAACGTTTTAAGTAAATAAAATAAGTTTTTAATGCGAGCAAAGCCGCGGGGCACTTCTAGTGTTATATAAAAAACTAGCTTCTGCCCGCGGCATTGCTCGTGTGGCCTACAGGACACAAATTACATATTTTTCTTCAGAAACAAACATAAACGCTCTCAGTCCCTCTCAAGAGAATAATAAATATAATAGGGATTACAACGAATACTATACCTAACACAATATTTCTTTCTAATTTTTTTGTTCTTCAAGTTACAGAAGCACCATGCTACTCCGAGAGCTACTCTGGAGCAGGCCACGTATGACAGTGTGAAAAGCAGATTTCCCTTAAGTCTACCTCTGCTAAATCAATTCAATAAACTCTTAAGTTTAGCCTTGAGATTTAATAATGGTCATGGCAAAGCAGACTTTAAGTGGTAACTGCACACTTTTGAACTTGAAGGTATATCGATGATTCGAGGAATCCACTCGGGAACAACCGTTCAGTAATATAATGGCCTTGATAACATTTCGTTTGAAGGTTTTAATTCGCAAACTGATGCCATTGCATAAATTTGGCAGGTTTAAATTATGCAGCAACATAACTGAGGCATTAACTGTCAATTTTTTTGTTGGGAGATTGGCAGGGTGCATATTGTTAAGAAAATATGTATGGCATCAATGCTATTTATCATACTAGTCCATTGTTTTATAATCATTTTCTACTGCCCACCTACTTTTCATGATTGACGTGGGAGTTGTGGAGATATAACTAAAAGAAGAACAATTCTGTTGGGCCCAAATTGTTCCTACATTTTAGTAGTGTTAAGGGTTGTATTTTCAACAATAGTTGTATATATAATATAGAGCTTTATTTCTTTACCTTTTAAACCACCCCTTCTTTGGTATTAACCAAATAAACATTGAAATAAATTAAAAAAATATATTACCATATATTTTTTTATTAATTTAAGTGTTGTTGTAGACTTCATAGATTATGTATGTCGTTCAATAGGAGTTTTGGTGTTCTATATTAGTTTAAAATTCAACGTTTATACATGCATATTAAAATAAATATAATTTTTAAATACGTGCTCAACATCTTTTTCAACATCAACAAAGTTTAATTAACGCAAGGCTTACAAAAGATGGCTTCTCTATTAATTTATTATTTTTCACAAAAGTCACTTAGAAACTAGTTGAAACCAATTAATATTAATGGAAGCCTCAGCGTGTTTTAGTAATATTTTTAAATAACCTCGTTTTATCAACCGAAAGTCTTTTAATTAAAAGTTATTAAATTAATCCTTTAGTTGAGAAATTAGAAAAAGCATTATCGAAAAGTTTTGTCTGACCCCTTAGCTTTGAAAACTTTTGATAGATAACGAAGTGATTGGCCTTTGATTTATTAGATTTATTGGCATTCTAGATGTAAGGCTTTATAAAACAAAAAAAAAAACATAATGAATACTTTTAATGCAAAAATATTTGGCGTTGTGGAACTAACTAAGGACATGCTATTTTCACTTCTAATATGAAATATGAACGAAAATTCAAATTAAACCTTTTTAAAATGAATACCTTTATCACATACGAACCATAAAGGTACGACCACACCGCGGCGTCCTGCGTCCGCGTGCGCGTCGCGATCTGATTTTCAATCGTTTTCTGATCGCTGTAGATCGCGTTTGGTGTGAACCGGTTGGTACAAATACTACTGCGCTTTCTGATCGCCGCCTAAATCGCACACGCAGGACAACGCGGTGTGGTCGTACCTTCGCGAAGATTTCAAGCTTTGATTTTTTAAGGATATTGAATAATTCAGAACTAACTAAGTACTCGAACCTTACTCGCACTTGATCTAATTTATTTCTATAAAGTTACGGACACACCGCGGCGTCCTGCGTGCGCGATCTAGGCGGCGATCAGATAGCGCAGTAGTATTTGTACCGACTGGTTCACACCAAACGCGATCAGAAAACAATTAACAAGTGCTGAGATCGCGCCCGCAGATCGCAGGACGCCGTGGCCAGGTGGCCGTACCTTTTCAAAGAAATAGATCATGCTCAAAACAATGTATACTTTTGATAAAAATAAAACTCTTATTGTAGTTAAGATTATTATCAAGCGATAGAACAATCTTAAATAGGTACTGAAAAGTTTTAGATGAAATGAATCCCGTGATAACATTTACTCAACGGAAGTTTAAAGGTTAAAACAATAAAGTTTGTATTTTTTGTAACGCGATATTGAAGGTACTGTTGTTACCAGGGTAAAATAAATTGTGTAATTAACACTAAGAATCCAAACAATGGCCAAGACAACCGATTGAAGTCTTATTAAAACACTGATCTTAGATTTCACGGCTTTTGTTGATTGAGTTAATTAAGCAATACGGGCTTGTTGTACTTGGCTGTCTATGTAAAATTTATAACTATTTATTATATATAATTGTTATATTTTAGTCTAAATCTGATCTATCCAAAATGTTAGTCACAAATTCGAATAATTAAGATTAAAAAACTAAAACAACCAACTTCGCGCCCTCGAGTCAATTTCAGTAGCAAGTTTGAAACGTTTACCGTCATATCTTTAGAGATACTTATTAGATCTCGATGAAATTACAATGAAACCACCTCGGAAACGTATACTACCGATAACAAAAAGAATCATTCGAATCGGTTCAGAATTGACGGAGTAATCGCGTAACACACACAAAATAAAACTGGCCAAGTGCGAGTCTGACTTTTGTCCAACGGTCCGCACACGGAGGGTTCCGAACTTCCGAACGCCATTTAACGAATATCTTACAAACTTCTAACACCAAACCAACTAAGTAACCGTTAACTCAAAGGTAATAGTTATTATTAAATATCTGGATTCTGGAAGACCCAGTGTTCGTACGACTAACTAACTTTCCACTGATTCTAGCTAAATGAAACTCATTAAATACTAAATTAAAAAGATATATTAATCAATACTGCACTCTACTACATGCAATAATACTCTAATAATTAAACAAATCGACCGAGGCCCACAAATTTAACAAATGAAACGCTTGCGCGTGCTTATTTTTTCCTGTGCTGCCGTCTAGTTGCGTCGAGGTGAATTAATTTCAAAGGCTATCACACAGGTAAGTTATTTGTAGTTAATAAACTCTTTAATATATTACTTTGTTCTGTTCTTAGTATTTGTTGTTATAGCGGCAAAAGAAACACATCATTTGTGAAAATTTCAACCGTCTAACTATCACCGTTCATGAGATACAGCCTGGTGACAGACGGACAGACAGACAGACAGACAGACAGACAGACAGACAGGCAGACGGACAGTGGAGTCTCAGTAGTAGGGTTCCGTTGTTACCCTTTGGGTTTGGAACCCTAAAAAACATACAGACGAATTGAGAACCTCCTTTGTTTTTGGAAGTCGGTTGAAAATGTGCAACAACGAGAAGAATTAGAAAAGTACCTATATATTTTGACAAGTTAGATGCTAAATGACCAAAACAGAATATAACTCCATTGGTTGGTAAATTTCAGTATTCGGAGTGTGATCCGATAGTGAAACAAATGTCACATTAGGTTATCGCGTGGCTTGTGGAAATTTGTGATTAAACAATTCTTTGTTTCTACAGAATGGAGCAAACAACTTGGCACTAAAGGGTTTGAGATTTAATTTACTTAAAATGTTCTCAAAACTCGTTCAAAATCAGCGTCAATACAGCTCAGGTCATCGGTGCCGACACTAAATGCTTTAATAATTAAACTAACAAGAGAGGTTCTTTGACTGGTCCATTAGAGTGACGTCACAATGCCATTAACGGGAGATGAATGACCTGCCATTCAACCACTAATGCACTCTAGAAGGCACTTTTAAAATTTTATACCAGGCGGGAATTGTATCCTGTTATAAGCTTTAACTGTGATTTACGTGTTCATTGCTGTTATTGAGAAGGCTATCTGCTTTATTTCGTTTTCTGTTTATAAATGGATTAGTACGTACTTTTGAAGCTGTTTTTATTAAAAAATAATAAATTTATTCATTGATCACATATTATTACAGCTTATTCGAAAATTAATTAGGATGTTAATTACTCCTACATGGTAAACAGATATATAGCTTATAATATCATAAATAAACATGAAATATTTTTTCCGAAACCAACAATTGCAAGCAACTGGGATTTAAAAACTTTATTGCTGATAAATATATATTTTTTAATTTTAATAACAAAAATTCATGCAAATGAGAGTACAAAAGTTTTGATGTAGTTTTTGATCCACGATAGTTTTTTTTTTATTTTATAATATTTTTTATGTCATATTGTTTAGCGTTTGTTCACTCCTCTCCTGTCGGTAAATGATGATGCAAATGAAAATGGTAGCACGCTAGGCTTAGAATGGGAACTAGTTCTTAAGGATAGCAGCCAGAACACATAATTTTTGTTGTGTTCTATTAATTAATTAGGTAATTGATTCAAGCATATAATTTCTTTTAAAAGTACTCAAATTATATAAGTATTTGTGATTGTGATTTGTGACGGTGAAGTACAATTTTTATATTTCCACGTCTGCGACAGGTAGGATAAAGGAACTCATTTAATTATTTACCACTATATGTACCTACCTTATTTTGGCAAATAAAAAATGATGAATCAGAAGTATATCGAATAATTTTCCAACTATTGGGTAGCAGCTGGCCACATGAACACAAGACAGTGTTCTACCACCATGCAAGGGCCATTATTACGTTTACACCTGTATCTTGCCGGGAGGTTTCTTAAAAATGTTTTCCTTTATAGGAAAGCCACTGTAGCATATCTTGAATCGCCTTCATTCCGGTTTCATGATTCACAACTTTATTGTCGACAATTTATGTTTCTTTTTATGACGAACGTTTTCAAAATAATTAACCGGCCAAGTGCGTGTCAGGCCACGAGCAGTGTAGGGTTCCGTAGTAGCTTGTTATTCAATGCAAGTCTTTACCCGTTATACACAAACAACTAAAAAAATATATTTTTCACAATTTTATTTCAGCACTTTGTCGGCGTAATTTATATACATATCTCCACAAAATTACGGCTTTCTAGTATTAACGGTCTCTTAGCAAAACCTCGAACAGACAGACAGACAGACAGACGCACATGACGAAACTATAAGGGTTCCTTGTCAGGACTACGGAACCCTAAAACATGAATAACGGAAAAATATCGAAGGTCAGTCAGATTCCTGCATTGAAACAGGATGGGAAAATGTGAAAAGTAATAAGTTATTTTTCAAAAAAAATAAAACCGACTTCATAATCACAAACAGGCACTCAAAAGCGAAAAATGAATTACTTAAAATTATTATAAGCGCTACCCACTTATCTATTTGAAGTCGGTGCCAGCCAAGTCTAATAGGTAGTAGATAGATAATACCTACATGTATCTACCTACTTACTAACCTACATGTACCTACCTACTTACTACTACTACATACATAGTATCTATCTACTATCCAATAGACTTGGCTGGCACCGACTTCAAATAGATAAGTGGGTAGCGCTTATAATAGTTTTAAATAATTTATTTTTCGCTTTTGAGTGCCTGTTTGTGATTATGAAGTCGGTTTTATTTTTTTGAAAAATAACTTATTTTACCCTTTTTGGTGCATAACAAGTTTTAATTAAATTACATGCATCTATTACATTTGGTGTCTGGGCCGTTATACACTGACGGATATATACTTTTTGAAAATTTCAAGTATGTATCTATAATGGTTAAGAAGATACAGATCTGTAAAGTGCGCACATATGTATAGACACACGGACGGCGGACGGACAGACGGACGAACGGACAACAAAGTCTCAGAAAGTGTTCATTTGGTACCCTTTGGGTTCGGAACCCTAAAAAAATTGACTTTGAATGCCTTGCTAAAGTGATAATATTCACTAGTAATAATTATGTCATCAAGGTATCAAAGGACAATGTCCAAAATGGCCCTGTGCAATTAAAGCATCTGACACACACGATAATTAATTGTCTATTTTATTACAATAATTCCAAATACTTTTATAACACGGACTAGTTGTATTCCAAAATGAATGTAAAAAAGTATTATTTGCGATTATTAACATTACTTGCCGCCATATGGCCAACAGAGTACTGAATCACTCTACTACGTTATAAGAGGTACTTCCCTATATTGTTGAAACCCGAATTATGAAAGCACTGTGTAGCCAACCTAACAACGGAAAGTATTATTTACGTAGTAACTATTATATAATCTGTGGTATTATGCTTATAAATTTTTTTTGCAGTGTTGGTTTGTACAAAGTACGTTCATAATTCTGAGTTATTTAATAATGTATGCAGTGTCGCGGGACTGAAATGGCCGCCATATTCGGCAAACGTCATGTCATGTCAAAAAATCTTAGGTATGTTTAAAAAAGTTTGCACCCTAACAAGACTTTGCCCGGTAGAACATTCCTGTGAAGACAAATTATTTATATTTATATATAATTATTTATTATAATTATTAATATATAATTATTTATTGAGGGCCCGGTGGCGTAATTGGGAGAACAGTCGGCTTTGATGCCGTGGTACCGAGTTCAAACCGCCGTGCACCAATGAATTTTTCGATCGAAAAATATATGTGCGCTTCTCACAGTTGCCCTCCGGTGAAGGAAAACATCGTTAAGAACCAACAACCCCCGCATGGTGGTAGGACATATCTAGTGTCCGCCTGGCCAGCTACCACCCTCAAGTTAGAAAATCTATCGCCAAACATCTAATGTGTTCCGGCAGCTATCATTGAGTCCCAGTTCCCATTCTAGTCCACTTCTCTATCTTCGACCGCATCATCAGTTAGCAACAGGTGAGATAGTGGTCAAACGCTAGCCTATAAGATGTAAAAAAAAATATAAAATAAAAATTATCCCCACCTTTATTTCTATCTCGCTCACAGTTACCGTAAGAATATCTGTCAAAAACCAAAATCAACGAGAAGAAAGATTTAAAAACATTATTCAAGGTCATATTTTTTAGTCTTCAAAAGTATATGCAATAGCAACCTCTATTGTGTATAATCTTCTTGGGACTTTTCTACTAAAACCAGTACATTCTCCTATGTTTGAGGTATTTATCTCCATATCTCTGGAGATACTTATCAGATCTCGATAAATTTAAAATGGGACCACCCCGGAAACGTATCCTACCTATTAAAAAAAGAATCATTTGGATCTGTTCACTATTGACGGAGAAATCGCGTAACATACACAAAAAAAAAAAAAAAACAAAAAAAAACATACATATGAATTGAGAACCTCCTCCTTTTTTGTGAAGTCGGTTAAAAAATAATAAAGGATTTTAAGTTGAATAATTAAAATGGATAACGTAGTAAATAACACAAAGAGCAAGTTTTCAACAGATAATTTAAGAGACATGATGATGAACGCAATCGTGATTGATGTTAACACAGAGGGAGAAGTTCGCAGGACTTTGGAAGAAGTTGATTTTCCAAAAAGCGTAATAGACGCCGAATTATGGGCAGAAAAATCGAATATGATCACTGAAGAAACAAGCCTATACTAATAGGACTTCAACGATTCCCGACGTCACTGATAAGATGAAATCGAGCTTGGTAAAGGTGCTAAACAAGGCTGGTATTTACGGGAGTCTCACTGGAATATCTTTACGAAGAGATGCGCCAGAACATTTATTATTAGTGTTATAAGTTAAGTGTTTTGAAACCAATACAAGTATGTTAAAGTTTGTTGTGTTTCCCTCGTCTAGGTTTCCTCTATACATGTAGCGAGAGGTAGGCGCTTCGTTACGTTACACCGCTATGAATCTATAATGTGATTGAAGGGAAGGTTCAACTGACACTATTAACCAGGAGATATGAGTCAATAAGCTGTTAAACATTGGTCAGTCAAGTTTAGTGTTTGGTTCTACAATTCTTTATTGCAACGATATGGATATAGCAAGATTATCGATATAATAACAATTTAACATATTTTTTATCGCCACAAATTACTATTTCCATACTTTTTTATTGTAATATACTTACGCGCTCACGCAATTAATCAAATCGTACAATAAAGAGTACCGTAAACAATATCACTGAGCAAATTAATACATAAAATCAAACAATAAAGTGAAAGCAGAATCAATAGAATCTCATAAAGCTATCTCAACGTAAGCTCGATCTTTCTTAACGCGCCCCATCGCAATAAAAGAGAAAAATATTTAAAAAAACAACAAAGCGCGAGCGAACCCTCTCATCGCTCAAGATTTGTAAATATGCTAAGTGTTCGAGCGAAACTAATTTGTTTCCCCGGGATGAAATTAAAAAGTATGACAAGAGATACAAATTGCTTCGCCCTCAATTTGCTTACGTTCCGACTTCTCTATTTTGTTTGTACTATAAGAACTCATTTATTAAGAAAACCGCCGGGTATTACGCTTTATGAATTTCCCTTTTATGATTTGCGTGATTAAACTGATGCGCAATAATCTTGTATTTTCTTTGAGACAGGAGCAATTATATAAAACATTCGACGGTACCTACAACCGCTTATTGCGCGGTTTAATAATTTGTAAGTGACGTCAGATTATTTCTCATCTTTATTACGTTTCTAAACCGCTATCTTTTGGCTTCGGAAATGAGAAAGATTATTAACATATTCCGAGATGTATACAGTAACCTTTCGTAATGAAACCCTAGTGTTTATAAAATAATTACGTTAGTAAAAATAAATAAAAAGTGAAAACGAATTACTATTTATAGGATTCTACAATAAATCTTTCAAGTCGCGTTGAGTAAGCAATATCTAAAGTTATCATCGTAGTACAGTTGTAGCAATCGTAGCAACACCACATGAGTAAACAACACGTAGCACGTAGCAGAGCTGTAGCATACATTGTAGAGCTTTGATAAAACTGACACAATGTGCTGATAATAAATATTCTACGAATTCAAAAATCTATGATACAAATTGGTAAGAGTCAACGTGTGCACGTGGCAGTTTCTAGTATTTATATTAATAATAATTATATGAGTCGTTCGGCGCAATTGAGGTCATATTATATTCTACGTCGTAGCGTCTATATAATTCTTTCTATCACTATTTATAGTCTTACTGTCTTATTCATAATATATTCTCTAAAACAGGTTTACAGCGCTATTTAGTTAAAACGTTCATTAGGTCTAATACACGAATTAGAAAATTCATCATTCATAAACTTTCGATAAACCTACTATAACTATGTTTAGTTAAAAATACACTTAAGCGTTGTTATTTTACAAGCTTTTATTTAACTTGCAATGTATGTATGTATGTATGTCACTATGTATGTTCGGGTGGAATCTTGGAATCTAAATTAGACCCACATCCCGATGTCTGATTGGACTCAAAATTGGTGTACTTATGTATCTTCGGTGACAATACAATGATATGGTACCATAGAGCTGGTGTAACGAAGGAGACGGAAGGTGGCCACGGCATCTCTGTAATAAAACAACATAACCCCACCGAGTTTGGGCTTGATTGATTTGTCTTGAAGAGAACTTTACGCCTAGATGATATCCAGGGTCTGATGATGAAGCTGGAAGGTGGCCACGGCATCTCTGTGATAAATCAACATAACCCTACCGAGTTTGGGCTCGATTGATTCGTCTTGAAGAGAACTTTTCACCTAGATGATATCCAGGGTCTGATGATGAAGCTTGAAAGTGGCCACGGCATCTCTGTGATAAATCAACATAACCCTACCGAGTTTGGGCTCGATTGATTCGTCTTAAAGAGAACTTTACACCTAGATAATATCCAGGGTCTGATGATGAAGCTGGAAGGCAGCCATGGAATATCTGTGATAAAAAAACAAAACACCACCGAGTTTGGGCTCGATTGATTCGTCTTGAAGATAACTTTTCACTTAGATGATATTCAGGATCTGATGATGAAGCTGGAAGGTGGTCACGGCATCTCTGTGATAAAATAACGTAACCCCACAGCAACATAGCCCCACCGAGTCGATTGATTTTCCTTAAAGGGCACTTTACCCATAATTACATCAAATACCCGTGGAATATTTTGAAACATCATGCCTTCTCTTAACTCAGGTAGTAGGTAAGTAGTCAGTATCTATACCTACCGACTTAAAAGTTAAGAATAAATTATAAGTAAAAATCGTCATCGTTAAGAAACCAAAAACCCCCGCATGGTGGTAGGACACTATCTAGTGTCCGCCTGGCTAGCTACCACCCTCAAGTTAGAAAATCTGTCACCAAACATCTAATGTGTTCCGGCAGCTATCCTTGAGAGCCAGTTCCCATTCTAGGCCTAGCGTGCTTACCATCTTCGACCGCATCATCACTTACCAACAGGTGAGATAGCGGTCAAACGTTAGCCTATAAAGTATAAAAAAAAATAAAAAAAAATTTTAAAACAAGCTTTTATCTGGGACAATGAACTAAAATGTTAAAAATAAATTCTAGTAAGTATTTGGCGTGTAGGTACTTACCTATATTTTTAAAAGCTTGAGGCACTGAAGTATAGTAATTACCTAGCCTGAAAAACTGGTAGTGCTTCAAGCTTTTACACACGCCAAATACTTACAAGAATTTATTTTTAACATTTTAGTTCATTGTCCCAGATAAAAGCTTGTTTTTAAAATTATTTTTACTTTGAATTTATTGTTGTTCTGAACAATTCATCAAACATTTGTCAAAAAAAAATAAGAATAGAATACAATCCATCTTCTTACAATATCATCGAAGTAATAGAAAACCAAATTTTGGATCTACCAGACCTGCTCTCGTACCCTCATCAAGTAAATAAATCTGATGATCTTCAACCGGCTGGATAGACTTTCTTGAATAATACCTAAGAACCCTCTTATTCAAGTCACCTATAAAAAAAAAGATAGATACACACGTCAAATGTTTAATACCTGTCTTCTTGCGTTGGGTTAATAATAACGTGTGACCTGGAAACATATTATTGGCAATAACAAAACCGACCAACAGTATACACCAAAGACATTGTTAGACGTACACTCGTCCCCTAACACCCCGTTTCGCCATAAATCTGGTAGTCTTGAATATAGTTTGCATTATTATGCAAACTCAAGTGCCGGAGACTGTGGAGTGTGAATAAGGAACGGTTCTATAGTGTTTTGTTCGCTCTAATGCATACGAGACGGAAAAATAATTTAGTTCAAATAATAGAATATATTGTCTGGCTCAGGAACTTGTAATATATAAGCGTTTTGGTCCAGCCACTGTTAACGCAGAGAATAATTATAATCTCGCAAGCGATGATATCGTTAAAGATGGTAAACACGTTAGGCCTAGAATACCATTTACCCTTACAAAGCGGTTGGTCTCTTCTTTTATCATACGTACTGCCAAGCAATGGAGTTCCTTGCCTGAGTCTGTGTTTCCGATTAGATACAACTTATGGGTATTCAAGTCGAGAGTGAGAAGGTATCTTTTTGGAAGCGCATCAACCGCATCAACACTAAACATCACGTGAGATAGTGGTCAAGGGTCAAGCGCTACCCATTTTCCCTTAAAAAAATGAATTCTCAAGGGCTGGGTGCTGCCGGAACACCATACGGTTATGGCGGAAGATTTTCTCTTTAATGGTTGTAAGCTCCTTTTTAACCGACTTCGCAAAAAAGGAGGAGGTTCTCTTTTCGTCTGTATGTTTTTTTTTTCTTTTTTTTTTTGTGTGTATGTTACGCGATTACTCCGTCAATTATGAACGGATTCAAATGATTGTCTTTTTAGTAGGTAGGGTACGTTTTCGAGGTGGTCCCATTTTTATTTTATCAAGATCTGATTAGTATCTCCAGAGATATGGAGATAAATACCTCAAACATAGGAGAATGTACTGGTTTTAGAATAAGAGTCCCAAGAAGATTATATACACAATGGATGTTGCTATTTTTAAATTTCAAAATTCTTTATTTTCATTCATAAATAACAATTGTACATTTCTAGCTTATTACATGATATTCCTATAATTATTAACATTAAATGCTGTACCTATTTTAAACAAATTTCATCAAATAATAAATTATTATGCATGTTTTAGGTATAAAACATTTGTTAAATTATATATGGATAATAGTAATTTAATGCCGACAACGGTTCTTAAAAATTAAAATAAAGGCGATTACTTCGTAATTAAGTGGCAAGTCTGCAGGTAGAAAGAAGAACATTACAACACAGTGAGTTACTAACATGTTTACAAGCTTACCTGCATCGCTCGCCAAAAACCACTCTTCATACACAGTGTAATAAGGGCGGAAATAGTGCAAGCGCCGGCGAGCGAGGCACGCGATTGTGCGCGGGCGACTGTACCTATTCACAGTTTAGGAACAAGTGATGAGGTACCAGTTTGTATCGATTGTATTTGTCGATGTAACGAATGTTTGTTTTGCGTGTGATACATATATTCTTAATTATTTTATTTTTATGATTTTTATTACTATGTAAGACAAACTTTTTAGATAGTTTGAAAACAAATGATTTAATTGTTGGTAACCCTATAGTAAAATGTAAATTTTGGAGATTCGTGTACCAAGGAGTGTTATATGAGTATCTTAGAGCTTTGTTTTGAATTATTTGGAGATTTTGTATATTTGATTGGCAAGTACTGTTCCATACAGGACAGGCATATGTTATACAGGGGCGGACTAAGGTGCAATAAATATTTAATTTAGTTTTATTACTAAGACACGATTTTCACGATTTAAGGACATGACTAAGGGCACTAAGCGCTTTACTGCCTTTGAGACGTAACTTTGATGTGTTAGCCGACCAGTTAAACTTCTCGTCTAGAACTAAACCTATGTACTTAACAGAGCGACTCCATGGAATTCTGTGACCATCAATTACTAAGGTTCCCATGGGAAGGGAGCGGTGAAAAAAATAGCCTCAGTTTTGGAGGCGTTGATTTTAAGCTTCAACTGCTTAAAAAAAGAGACAAGGAGTTGCACAGATAGCTGCAAGCGATCGATTATCAAATCGACGTCATTTGATGAGGTGAGTGAGGCTGTGTCGTCTGCAAAATAGGCCAAACTTGTTCTCCGTTGTATGGGGATGTCATTTATGAAAACTAAAAACAGATAGGGACCCAAAATAGAAGCTTGCGGTACTCCAGCAGGGACTGGTGTAGTTGTTGATAAGCTGCCATTAATGTGAACTCGAAAAAAGCGATTTATAACGTATGATCTGATTAATTTAATAAGATATATCAGTGTTTTTAATTTTAAAAGTTTGTGTAGAAAGGTATCATTCCACACGGTGTCAAATGCCTTTTCTACGTCAGGAAGGAACATTCCGGTTGAAAAACATAAGTTTAGATTATGTGAAATAATTCAGCGACTCTAGCTAGCTGCTGTACAGTAGAGTGGCCCGCGCGAAACCCAAATTGCTCATTAAGGATCTTGGTGTCAGTAGTGCGCTTAAGTCGGTTGAGAATGATTTTTTTAAATAGCTTACCTATACTTGGCAGTAAACAAATGGGGCGATAGGATGAAGGGTCAAATGCTTCTTTGCCAGGTTTATGAATCGCAATCACTTTTGCTTTTTTCCATGACGAAGGGAATTAATTTAAGAATAGGTAAGCATCAATGCTTTTTTCAATGCTTTTTTGGTTTTCAAAAACCTTGGTTAAGAACACAATAAACTTAAGAGGTAAGTTTTTGATGAGCAAGTTAGATATTTCGCCAGGTCAAGCAGTCTTTCGCATTTTTAACTTCAGAATGCAATTTTTAATCTCTGCTGGGCGAACAGTAGATACATTGCTTTGAACATCGGGTTGTTGATGCATGTCTGTTAATGACAAATCAATTGCAGAAACCTCATCACTATGCCAATTATGTGTCAGTAACATATTGGTGTGAAACGTAGAGGCAAGAATATCACTCTGTTCTTGCAGTTTGGCAGTGTGTGAGCTACTATTGGTTTTTAGTGGAGGAATCGGTGGACTTGAGTTAGTGCGTAAGTTTTTAACAAACTTCCAGATGTCTGCACTGGGATTATCTACTCTTTTTAACATGCCATGCCATAGCTTATCATGGTGCAATTTTAGGGAGATATTTAATTTGCATTGAATGATCCTTATTTTATGGTTAAGCTGCTTACGGACTGATACGGAGGTTGCTATTGCATATAATTTTGAAGACTAAAAAATATGAGCTTGAATAATGTCTTTACATCTTTTTTCACGTTGATTTTGGTTTTTGACAGATATTCTTACGGTAACTGTGAGCGAGATAGAAACAAAAGTGAGGAGAATTAATTTGTCTTCACAGGAATGTTCTACCGGAAAAAGTCTTGTAAGGGTTCTACATTTTTGAGCATACCTAATATTATTTGACATGACATGACGTTTGGCGAAGATGGCGGCCATATGGCGGCGATTAATGTTAATGATCGCAAATAATACATTTCAAAATTAATTTTGGAATACAACTTGTCCGTGTTATAAAAGTATTTGAAATTATTATAATAATCTAGGATGATGGATTATAATGGATGGCGTCAAAACTTTGGCAGCATGTCCATTTTCTGTTTGTGTTAGTGTCTAGAACTGCTAGAGTGTGCGTGAGTAGGGAAGTGATCACTAGTGTAGAACATATCGATAAAAAGGTGAAAAATGTAGAAAACTAAAACCTATGTAAAAAGAAAACAATTTATGTGATAAAATACGTAGTTAATTTACTGAACTTATGGAAATTAGTTATTGTTAAAAAATGCTGCAGTACTTAACTGTAATTAGGCAACCTTAAATCTGGCGGTATAGATTTCTTAGCTTTTCTATAACACAAATCTTAAAAGTTTTTGCGATTTCAATACGTCAATTAAATATTACAATTTTGAGCTACAAAGCATCTATACTAATATTATAAAGAGATAATATGTATGTTTGTATTGAGTTAGCTCAAAAACTACAGGACGATTATTTTTTTCTCTCATATATAAATATATTAATGGTCTTTTAGAATGAACATAGGCTATATATTATCCTGTTTAAAAGATAGGTATATTCGTGAAGACCTATTTTGCAACTTAAGTCGCCAATAAAACGGTCGCGAAAACACGTTTTTTACGAAAGATGATTAATCTGAAATAGATGTAAGAAAGTATGTATCGAAGAGTAGTACAACTTAATAAGACCTACAAAAAAGTCCGCGAATATTCCAATGAGTCTGAACACGACATCTCACCTGTAAGTTGGCGAGGAGTTGAGTATTCAGCAGATTCCAGAAGATGTCCCAGCATCATGTCAATGCTTCAGTGTCCTTTGTCGGTAAAGAAAAGGATACCGAATTTCGAATTAATCACTATGAAAGTTGATTTCATAGCGCCATCAACGAGAAAAATGCTCATAGTTTTACAACGGCTAAACAGATTTTCATGAATCAGAGCTAATAACACTTTCCATTAAAACACTTTCAAAACCGTTTCATCATCCTTCATTGCTCGCAGAGGAAGATTATAGGAAGACTTACAGGAAGATTTTCTATCTTGACTCCACTAGCTTCTATTTTATTGTTTTACAGTGTGGAAATTAAACTCAGGCCCTGGAGGGAAACTACTTTAAATCCTTAAGCTAGCTCATTTTACTTAAAGGAGACATTAAAAAGTAAATGCAGATTTGTTTCTTTTCAAATATAAAGGAATGTCTCCTTTAAGTAAAATGAGCTAGCTTAAGGATTTAAAGTAGTTTCCCTCCAGGGCCTGAGTTTAATTTCCACACTGTATATCGGCTGTAATTCACGTACCATTAGTCGAATTTTCTCGACCTGGGTTTCGAGCGAGTCAGTCGCTCTTCCTCGGGAGTGAGGACACGCGGTGAGATCGCTATGTTCACCAGTAAATTCGACTAAAGGTACGTGAATTACAGCCGGTATATAACAATAATAATGTTACAAATTCACGATAATTTTAAAATCAAAATAGCTTCAATTCTTTTCCGTTTCCTCGGTGTCAGTTCCAGCTTGATTGATAATCTAGTAGGTACAAAATTGATTTATCAAAATGTTTAGAACAAAGTCTGAAGTGTTTCGTTGGATCCTAATTTTCACGCCTTACTGCCTTTATCCACTTGATTGGATTTTCGGACATTTTGGAAACCTACAACAAAATGATATAATATATTAATGTGGTAAACTGTCACACATTCTTCATAAAAATAAAAATAATAGATTTATCATAAGTAATAATAGATTGAATACGAGTAAGTATAAGTGCTGATAATATAATTAGGTACCTAGTTACTACTAATGTTGCGCGACATCACTTTGATCACTTTTTATAATATTTTAAGATCATTCACAAAACGAAAAAACGAACTTCAAATGCCACGCTTTCCTTTTTAGTATAAAGTTAAAGTTGGAGGTGTTTATGTCCATATCTCTGGAGATACTTATCAGATTTCAAAAAATGTACAATGGGACCAAAAGGGCAGAAAAACTCTCGAAAAAAAATTTCCAATCCGGTTAAGAACTTACGGAGTTATGAGATAACAAACATAAAAAAGGCGAACTGAGAACCTCATCTTTTTATTGTGAAGTCGGTTAAAAATATTCAAATTTCGTTCTAAGCAAGGCCATAAGCTAACCGTTCCATCCTTTAAAAAAATCTTCATATTATAAATCAACTAGCGGCTTTGTCCGCGTTTAATGACAGCGGCAACATGCGCGTGGGCTGTGCGCGGTAGACAACACTGCATAATTTGCACATTAACCTTCCCTATTTGTATCAGATATTGTTCCCTATTTCATTTTCTTCAATTTTTATTTCGCGGAACTTTATTTTATTCTAAAATAAAAGTAGCCAAGTTACTTGGTAGTTAATATTTTAACATCAGCATTCTGCTAGTGAAAGTCCCGTTAAATTGGTCCAGTCATTTCAGAGATAAACCGGAACAAGCAGACAGACAGACAAACATTTAAAATTTTGTTTTTTATGTTAGTACCGTATGTTCTTTCATATGCATTTAGTGAAAAGCTGTTAATTTGGAATTACAAACAGACACTTCAATTTTTTATAGGTATAGATTTAGTGTAAAATGTATTTAAACGATTTATATATTTGAAGTTTTAAGTGTAATATTATAATATTACAATTAAAGGAATTTATACATTCTTTTTTATAAGGGTATCGACTATATTTATCGACAAAGTTTTGGAGGGTTCTCGTACATCACTAGCCGGGCGGCGTAAAATAATGTTTGTTATTTACATATACCTTTAGTTGTTCTTGATGGATAAAACACAGCACAACACGACATAATTTAACCATGTAACAGGGTTTCAGTCTTTAAAGCTATGTTTCTATTTAATTTTTAATTTATAAGTAAGATGCGTCGCTATATTATGGCCTGCTAGCCGGTCAAAAATGGACTTGATCACCCATGCGCGAGGTTGTCAATTTGATATTAGCTTTCTCGTTTACTCTTATCTCGCGATCCCTGTAATAGAAAGGGTAGGACAATGTGTTGATTGAATGGAAAGTCGATGTGACAACGTCACATGGCTGACATGGCTCCATCCATTGTAATCCATCATCCTAGGTAATAATATAGACAATAAATTATCGTGTGTGTCAAATGCTTTTATTGCACAGGGCCATTTTGGACATTCTCCTTTGATACCTTGATGACATCATTATGACTAGTGGATAGTGGATATTTTCAATAGCGCGCAATTTTTAACCGACTTCACAAAAAAGGAGGAGGTTCTCAATTCGTCTATATGTTTTTTTTTTATGTTTCCGAACCCAAAGGGTACCAAATGAACACTTTCTAAGACTTTGCTGTCCGTTCGTCCGTCCGTGTGTCTATATGCCGTGTGTCTGTATCTTCTTAACCGTAATAGGTACATACTTAAAAATTTCACAAAGTATATATCCGTCAGTGTATAACGGCCCAGGCACGAAATGTTATAGATGCATGTCATTTAATTAAAACTTGTTTTGCACTAAAAAGGGTAAAATAAATTATTTTTCAAAAAAAATTAAACCGACTTCTTAACCACAAACAGGCACTCACTCAAAAGCGAAAAATAAATTACTTAATACAATTATTATAAGCGCTACCCACATATCTATTTGAAGTCGGTGCCAGCCAAGTCTAATAGGAAGTAGATAGATACTACCAACACGTATCTACCTACTTACTATTACTACATACATGGTATCTATCTACTATCCAATAGACTTGGCTGGCACCGACTTTTAATAGATAAGTGGGTAGCGCTTATAATAATTGTGTTATGTAATTTATTTTTCGCTTAAGAGTGCCTGTTTGTGGTTATCAAGTCGGTTTCATTTTTTTGAAAAATAATTTATTGGTAGTGGGCGGAACAAAGATAAACCTTGCCCTAAGAGTATGTCTCTCAGATTTTTACCTGTGAAGTCACTCTTTATACTGAGTTAGCGAAGTTACAAGTATTTGATTCAAGACTAGTGAGAATCTTCAAACCCTTGATTGTTTAGAGGCAGATATAACTACCACATTGCACTATATTAAAATTTAAGTAGCTACAAAAACCTTTAATCAACAACATTTTCACTATTTTAATTTGGTACACTTTTTTTCTTTATTTATAAGTTAAAATTTAGCTCTTAGCTTAAATAATTTTAGTTAGATCAAAAGTAGTTGTGTATTAATTACTTCTTAAAATGTAGGGCCTTAAAATAAATTATTTTGATGTCAAAAATTAATTATGTTTCCATTGCATCATGTGCATTGAATGGAATTACAAAAAAACTGTTGACGGGGTACATTCTTCAACGATTTGAAGAGTGAACGCGGGGTGAGCTATGCCCCTATGTTTAGCTTTTTTTGACCAACCAATTGCAAATATAAATATGACCCTTCAAATATCTTTAAGGAATGATTAGAAGGCTTATATTTCTTTTTACAATTGGTTGGTCAAAAGAAGCAAATGATAGGGGCATAGCTACCTTGATATTTTGTAAAAACAATTTTTGCTCTAGAAGCATTTTGCAGGGAGTCACCGGGGGAATACATTTATATGGAAAAGTGCACCCCGCGTTCGCTCTTAAGATGAATAAGATAAGATAAGATAATTCTTTATTGACTTTAAATACATGTGCCTTATAAACTTAAGATAGGTGATTATGTACTTAGTGACTATTTATACTCTATAAGTTTGTTGGTGTCCGTAGAAGTTATAAAACTGTGTTACAGACACCATCGCCCTCCGTTAGATAGCTATGACATAATGTACATACACATTATTTAGATAACTACATTTAAAATACACAATTGGTTAAGAAATATATGCAAATGATTAGAAATCTAAAATAAAGAACTTGCGCGCGTGTGTGTGTGTGTGTGTGTGTGTGTGTGTGTGTGTGTGTGTGTGTGTGTGTGTGTGTGTGTGTGTGTGTGTGTGTTTGTCCAAAATCTTTGTAATATGCTAGATGATATGATAATTTAAAATTTTAATTTAAAAACAGAACCTTAATATATTTTCTGTTTCTCCATAATTTAGATCTAATAGATATGTTTTTATAGAGTTTTTAACTTCGTAGTATGTGAGAGGATATATGTGAAGGATAGCGTTTAACTTGTTGTAGCGCCTAGAGCTAAGGACATCAAAGTGTCTTGCAGCCAGCGATGTACGACAGGAGGTAGTTGTACAAACACAATTTCGCCGTCGACTATCAATATCTAATTCAGGATTATAAGGCATTAACTTATGTTTGCGTAGAATCGTGTTCAAAATTGATAGCTGCCTTACAGTTAGGACCCTAGTGTCTTGATACAATAAGTTAGTAGGATACCTGATAGGTTTGTTAATCATTACTTTAAAGATAGCGCGTTGAGCACGCTCCACTTGGAGGAAGTGGGTTGTACACGCATTACCCCAGGTTGTGGAACAATAAGAAATAATTGATTGCACTAATGAATAATAGACCATCTTTAGGGTTTCAAAGTCTGCAACGTGTCTTGGCTTTTTAAAAATGTAAATCATTTTCCTAGTACGTGTAGTTAGTGAATCTATGTGCGATTTCCATGAGAGCATTTTATCTATATGAACACCAAGATATTTGATACTATCCGTTCTCATGATAGTGTTACATTCACAAATTGTGTTTTCTGGGTATTTGCATCTGTGTACTATTATAGACATTGTGTTATCAGGTTGGGATTGAGAATTTGAAGAAAATGTGATATATTTTGTTTTGTCTAGATTAAGAGTTAGCAGGTTTGCATCTAACCATTTTGTTACAATAGATAAGGCGTTCTCAGAATAGCGTTTTGCATCAGGCCATGTCCTGCCATTTACTATAAGTGCAGTATCATCTGCATAACTGAAAATTTCACAGTTAGGTATGTTTAGATTACAGAGATCGTTCACATATAGTAGAAACAACACAGGACCCAATATACTCCCCTGAGGAACCCCGAAACTTAGCGTTTCATCATCACTTACGTGTTTTTCTATTGAAACACACTGTGTTCGGTCAGATAGATAGTCCCGAAAGATATCTAGGGCTAAACCGCGGATTCCAACTCTTTCCATCTTTTAAAGGAGTGTGGGAATGGGAGACGGTGTCGAATGCTTTAGAAAGGTCGGGGAAAATACCTATAGATTTATATTTATTGTCTATGTTACGCACTATTGAACTTGATAGTTCAGTCACAGCATCTTCAGTTGAAATTCTTTTTCTAAATCCGTATTGCTTTTGGGCTAAAGTATTATGTTTATTTAAAAAGTTTATCATTCGGGTGTGAATATTGAGTTTAAAATACATATCTATATAAACATAGATAAGATCGTTTGAAAAACAAACAAAGAAACGATTTTACTTGCCGCACTGGTCATTTTCAGTAGCAATAATAATAATAATATGTTTAACTCCATCTCTTTGGATTAACTTAATTATAAATTATTGTATATGGATGGGAGGATATGATAAACTATGGAAAGATGGTACAAAATATAGGCTATTGTTATGAATTCTTAATGGTCAGTGATCTGGACTATGGGATGAGGTACGGCACCCGCCAATTATGCCTCATTACAAAATATTTAGGCGGTTAGTGATTTGCCATACACTGAATGGGCCCCCCATAAAGGCGGACCGTTATATTGGCGCCTAGGGGCCACATTGGCGTGGATAGCTAAGGGTGTTGAGAGGTGTGCTGCACTTTCACTAAACGCTACTAGCGGCTTTATGCCTTTAACAACCTGGAGCTTAGGTCTTAGCTCTTGCTATTCCCACTACCAGCCGGCCGCTCAAGGCAAGCCGGGGGTTAGATGGCTCATTTAGCCCTCACGGGATTAGGGGTACGCGGTGTCGCCACTCACCGTCGGCTCGCCACAAAGCCGCCCCTGTGGGATTATTATTATTATTATAAAAAAAACGAATAGTCCTCATTTTTGAAGGCAGCTAAAACATACAAGCATTGCGTCTTATCCCACCAAAAAATAATTCTCAAAACAATTTCAATAATTTAATCAAATTTAAGCTTCAATTAAATGTCAGATCGGTAGAACGAGTATGCTGTATTTCTTAGGATATTTTATATATAATCAAAATAGAAAAAAAGATAGAATATAAATAATTTACGTATGTCACATAAAAAACTAGCTCTTTTATTTTTAACCGACTTCACAAAAAAGGAGGAGGTTCTCAATTCGTCTGTATGTTTTTTTTTTATCTTATAGGCAAGCGTTTGACCACTATCTCGCCTGGCGGTAAGCGATGATGTGGTCGAATGTTGTGAATACGCTAGGCCTAGAATACTCTGACTCTCAAGGGCTGTGTGCTGCCGGAAAACTGTAAAGTTATGGCGGCAGTTTTACTCCTCGATGGTGGTAAGCTACTTTTTGGCAGCAAATCAGGCGGAACATCAATATAATATGCTCCTGACTCCTGTGCACGAACACCCGTGCTAGGACTGATAAATAGATGAATTTGAACCTGTGACATCTCGTCAAACAATCTATCCTTTACGCCAACTGTATTTTCTTGTACGTTTTGACAGCGCTCGAGCTCGATTTTTTTTTCCAATTTGATCTCGATTTTCTATCACAAGTACAAATATCCTAGTGTAGAATACACCTTTATATTAGTTGACTAGAAAAAATATATCACAAGACAAACGAGACTCCTGTGTTTTGCTAATCGGTAACGTGTATCCATGACATTTAATGCCATTAGGTGCCCGAGTATCAGTCGCTCAATTGGATTGATAAAACTTTGCCGGATTTCACCTGTTACCCTGAGAATCTTAGATGTTGAATCTTACAGAACATATAATTTTGCTGGCTACTTTGAAGTTTCACTAAGAGTCACAAGTTTTAAAAAGAGTCATACTCACTGTGTCAACTGTAGATATAGGTCTCTCAAGGTGAATAGCAGGTAACTTATCCACAATATTATAGTAATTAAGAGTTGAAACATTATCTGATAAATCCAAACGTGATCTCTTACTATCAGGCAAGGCTTTGCTTGTATCTTAATGTAACAGTATAAACGTTAATTTTGATTTTAAAATTATCGTGAATTTGTAACATTATTATTGTTATATAGCGGCTGTAATTCACGTACATTTACTCGAATTTTCTCGACCTAGGTTTCGAGCGAGTCAGTCGCTCTTCCTCGGGAGTGAGGTCACGCGGTGAGATCGCGATGTTCACTGAACAGTGAACGTCATGTCGTGATTCTTTAATGCACTGGCATGTAAGGGTATCAAGTAGTTTGTTTAAGCTCACACGAGGTAATTATTTGTTGCTCATTAAATGCATGCTTGAGCTCCATTGAATATATAGTCGATCAATAGGCTGTGATTTATGTCCTACGTCATTGGACAAAGAAAACTAGTGCAGGAGTTTTTGCTATTTATAATTACTTATTGTGTGAAATTTGTCTCCAAGTCAACGATATATTAATATTACGACCAATATTATAATAATTATCAGTGTTGAAAATCTTTAAAGGTGCAATTGAATAGAATACTTAACAGATTAAAAAAGAACACCACTTTATGATTATTCACAATCAGACACACGCACACGCACGCGCGTCGAAATTACGCTTCTATCTTCTATGATGTTACGCATGGAGATATTACGCTAACATAATTAAGTACGAAATTATCTGTGGTACATTTTATAGATGAAAAAATACGATATTTCATAGGCGTGAACACGGATCATCCTAAATAAACACAGAGAATAGATAGATCCTAAATTTAACAATTTATAGCTTATACCAAGAAGTTTTGACCTCAAACATATTGGTTTAAGTACAATACAACGTTTTTAGTTTATAAATACGCTTTTATTAGCTTCAGACGTATGTATGTTTGTATGTTAGTATGTAACGGAATCTTTGAACATGATTTTAACCTTCAAAACGTCGGATTAACTCGAAATATGGTCGAAATATATTATATCGAATATACTTATTAAGGACCGATGACAATTCAATATTTTAAACATTTTGACCCGTTATATTGTTAAAGTAAGTTTGTATACATTCCAGCACTGATGTAAACGTCTCACCTTTAAATGCGCTTAAGGTCTGTTTGTCAGGGTAGAGGGGCGCGTGTGTTCTAGCAGGGTTGTGATTGTTCCGTAAGTGAGAGATTGCTTCTCACGCTCTCATCACATGACCGAACCGATGCGCAACAATTGTTTTGCCTCGAGCTTTTATATCCGTCCGAGGTGTATACTTGAGTACCCTCCAAAATAGTTCAAAAAGTGTTTCTCATAAAAGAAAGTTCATTTTTAATTATACTATTTCGATGGTTTGTTCAGACATATTTTAATGTTGCTGTTGTAACTATAAAAATAATGCAATTGATTTGTGAATAAGCAGTTTCTTTATACGCACCTCCGCACACTAGCATAGAATAAATATAATAGTATAAGACACTAGTGATCTCTGTGTTGCGGATTTTGGGAAACGAGCTTACGAATATTTAATAATAAACTTAATCTAATACTATAAGAATCTTTGTCCTGACATACTGACTGACTGACTGACTGACAGACAACGCACAGCCTAAACTGCTGGTCGTAGAGACTTGAAATTTGGAGGGTATATTTGTCTTAGTACGTGAGGGTGGGTGTACTAAGAAAGGATTTTCCAAAATTCACCCTTTAAAGGGATGAAATGGGGGTTCAAAGTTTGTATGGAGAAACAATATTCGATAGTCTTTTCTATCCGAAACTTAACAAAGTGCTTCAGTAAAAAAATAAATAAAAACGTGTTTCAGGTTTTTTTGAAATTCCACCCTTAAGAGGGTGAAATGGGGTAACAAAGTGTGAAAATCAATATTGTTTCGGATTGCGCTGAAATTTGGCATGCAGATAGTTCTTACGACGTTAGTTACCTCTGAGAAAGGATTTTTTTAAATTCACCCCTAAAGGGGATGAAACGGTGGTTCAAAGTTTATATGCAGAAACAATATTTAGATAGTATTTTCCTTTCGAAACTTCATTCAAGTGCCCCCGTAAAAAAATAAGTAAATCCGTGTTTCAGATAAGTAAATCCTCTAGAATCAGGCCATCTTATGAATTACAGAGAAGGTGACCAGCCATCCCAAGGCAGCGTCGGGTTTCTGGTCAACAAGGCAACGTTGTAGAAATCTCCAGTGTGTCGACCAGGGTTGCGTACCTTATAATAAGGTTAACCAAGAGGTACAGCCTCAAGGTTATCCAGGTCTACGCACCGACCTCGGCACACTTGGATGAAGAGGTGGAAAGTATGTACGAAGACATCTCCAGAGCCTTACATACCACCGCTAAGGCTCACTACAACGTTGTCATGGGAGATATTAACGCCAAAGTGGGAGTACAGACCTGCAGTGAATCGACTCTAGGACCACACGGATTTGAGAGTAGAACTCGTTCTTCAAGAAAAAGCCCCAAAGGAAGTGGACGTGGCAAAGCCCCGCCACTGTGACTAAAAACGAGATTGACTTCATCATAACGGACAAACGGCGCATATTCAGAGACGTCTCTGTGATCACTAGGTTCATTACTGGAAGTGATCACCGACTTGTGCGAGGCTCTCTGGATATCGACTTCAAAGCCGAGAGATTCCGATTGATGAAGTCCACGCTCCGACCAAACCTACTCCAAACCGTTGTTGGGTATGAAACATTCCAATTAAAATTGGAAAATTGATTCGCTGCCTTGGAAACCACAGATGACGTAGACCAGAAACTTGAAGAAGTGGTGGAAATCCTCAGGGAAGAAGGGACGAAGTTTTGCGAGAGCAAGCGTACGGTCAAAAAGTCCAAGCTTTCGGCAGAAACACTTCAACAAATGGAAGAAAGACGAACAGACCCATTGTCAGCTTTGTCAATTAACCAGGTGCGCAACAAAACTATTAAGAAGCTGGTACGACGCGACCTCCGATCCTCTAACACGCTCTTGATTACAGAATCAATTGAGCAGAATCATTGGTCGAAAGTGTTCGTCCAGCCTCTAGGTAGAAGCCACCACACAAAACTGACAACATCAACGGGGAACGTCGTCGCATCCAAGCCGGAGATTCTGTCGGAAGTTGAAGACTTCTACAGCAAGCTCTACGCATCGCATGCTTCAAGGCCCGAACCCGATACTGAGGATTACAGAGCCACCTTAACCCGCCACTTAACAGAAGAGCTGCCCGAAGTCAGCCGAGATGAGATCGTGATGGCCCTTAGACAGCTCAAAAATGGAAAAGCCCCAGGTGAGGACGGAATCACAACGGAGCTTCTAAAAGCTGTTTTCAAGGGTCATCACGAACCGTCTTGCGCGAAGACTCGACGAGTTTCAACCTCCGGAACAGGCCGGGTTTCGAAGCGGTTACGGCACCATAGACCAAATCCACACGGTGCGGCAGATTGTACAGAAGACCGAAGAGTACAATCGGCCCCTGTGCTTAGCATTTGTGGACTATGAGGAGGCCTTCGACTCAATCGAAACCTGGTCGGTTCTTGAGTCCCTGCAGCGTTGCCAAGTCGACTGGCGATATATCGAAGTGATGAAATGTCTATATAATGCCGCAACAATGTCAGTACAAGTACAGAACCAGCGTACTAAACATATTCACCTGCGTCGAGGAGTGAGACAGGGGGACGTCATATCCCCGAAACTGTTCACTAATGCCTTAGAGGATATGTTTAAGACGCTGGACTGGAAAGATTGTGGCATTAACATCAACGGCATGTACATCTCTCACTTACGATTCGCAGATGACATCGTCATTATGGCAGAGACGCTGCAGGACCTACAAAGGATGTTGAATGACCTAGCTGATTCTTATCGTCGCATCGGTCTCCGGATGAATTTGGATAAAACCAAAGTCATGTACAACGAGCACGTTGTTCCGGAACCGATTGCCGTAGATGGAATCCCACTCGAAGTTGTCACGCAGTATGTTTACTTAGGGCAAACGCTTCAACTAGGCAAACACAACTTCGAGAAGGAAATCCAGAGAAGAATTCAGCTGGGCTGGGCAGCATTTGGGAAACTCCGTCGAGTCTTCTCGTCGCCTATACCACAGTGCCTAAAGACAAATAAAGTCTTTAATCAGTGCGTCCTACCTGTCATGACATACGGAGCCGAGACGTGGACACTCACGGTTCGACTAGTCCACCAGTTTAAAGTTGCTCAGCGAGCTATGGAGAGAGCTATGCTCGGTGTTTCTCTGCGGGATCGAATCCGGAACGAAGTAATTCGCCAGAGAACTAAAGTGATCGACATAGCTCAGCGGATTAGCAAACTGAAGTGGCAGTGGGCTGGTCATATCTGCCGTAGGACCGATAACCGTTGGGGCAGACTGGTTCTAGAGTGGAGACCGCGAATCGGCAAACGTAGAGTAGGACGCCCTGTGACTAGGTGGAGCGACGACATTCGCAAAGCGGTGGGTAGTGACTGGAAACAAAGAGCCGAAGACCGGGCTCAGTGGCGTGTCTTGGGGAAGGCCTACGTCCAGCAGTGGACTGATACCGGCTGATAATGATGATGATGATGATGTGTTTCAGGTTTTTTTTTTAAATTCCACCCCTTAGAAGGTGATATGGGGGGGGGGGTAACGAAGTGTAAAAATCAATAATGTTTCGAATTGCGCTGAAATTTGGCATGCAAGATAGTTATTACGACGTTAGTTCTCTCTGAAAAAGGATTTTCCAAAATTCAGCCCTGAAGGGGATGAAACGGGGGTTCAAAGTTTGTATGGAGAAACAAGATTGGATAGTCTTTTATATTCGAAACTTAACACAAGTAAGTAAATACGTTTTTCAGGTTCTTTCGAAATTCCACCCCTAAAAGGGTGAAGTGGTGTAACAAAGTCTGAAATTAATATTGTTTCGGATTGCGCTGAAATTTGGCATGCAGATAGTTATTTTGACTTAGGTATCCGCTAAGAAAGAATTTTTCAAAATTCCCTCTTCAAGGGGATGAAGCGGGTGTTTAAAGTTTGGATAGACATTTTATTCGACATTTCACACAAGTACTTCTGTAAATAAATTATTAAATACGTGTTTTAAACTTTTTCAAAATGCATATCCCAGTTTATCCTCTTAGGGTGCTAAGAGGATAAACTGGGATAACAAAGTCTAAAAATCAATATTGTTTCGGATTGCGCTGAAATTTAGTATGCAGGTAGTTATTATGACGTAGGTATCCGCTCAGAAAGGATTTTCTAAAAATTCCTCCCGGATACGGAACGAGGATTCAAAGTTTGTATGGCGAAACAAGATGAAATGAAGTACGTGTTGTAGGATTTTTCCAAATGGGGTAGGTAACAAATTCTGAAAATTTGGGTTTTTCGGGTTTTATAAATATAAATCCCGAATTGCCTTAGTCACGCAATAACATGAAAACGGGTGAACCGATTTGGCTAATTCTTAACTGATGTCTTAAATGATAGAATCGTATTTAGAAAAGAAAAGTTTTAAGTAAATAAAAGAAGTTATTAACGCGGGCAAAGCCGCACTTCTAGTATATTATATTATTAGATTATAATAAATGAAAACAAAAGAAAGTAAAGATTTGATAACATATTTCATAAAACAATATAGAGATTGCTAGCTGGTTTGCAGCATTTTGCTCGTGATTTTGCTAATGACATGATTTCTCAATAGAGTATCTTCTTATAATATATTGTGAACTTATGAAGCTATTAATCACGTTAATGTAAGTACAAACGCTACGTCAATAAAGTCTGGTACAAATTCTGTCAATAAATAAGGTAAATTTTTCTGTCTCAATAATAAACAACCTATCATCTCGTCAAGATTCCGTACAGAGAATAAAGTGAACATTTATTCGTGTTTATTTGGAATAGTTTGTTTCAGAGCTTATTTATGTCGCGTCGACGGTTGATTGATTAGACGGAATCGTGAATTTGTGTGCAAAGCGAGCAATATCTCATTCGGTTGCCGGCCTAAAATTGGATGTGTACAAAGGGCAGGAAATACGAACGATAATGAATGTTTCGGAAACAATAAAAGGTAGGGATGATATAATTCGGGGCGTCATATCTGAGTGAGATTATCTTATTTGATGTAGCAGTCTGTAATGTAAGACGTTGAATGTTAGCTATATTTCAAACGGGGCGCTAGATCGAGAGCGAGTTGTTGCAATAATTAAATCTTGCAGAAATTAAATATAATAAATAATAAATAAAATATTAAATTAAATCTTATCGTATCTTATTATAAGATCAAAATGAGAAAAGGTATAAGAGGATATCACATAATATTTTTAATCAAATTAATCAATGATGGTTGATCAGCTTGACAGTTCTAGTGCAACATTTTAGCATACCGTATTTGCTAATCTGAATAAATCGAAACTTTGCTGAGGTAAAACATATTTTCACTTGCTATATCTACATATACTACACACAAACATACATAGTAAGCAAAGAATATGAATATAATTAAATTAAAACCTTTCACAAGAAATCCTATTCGAACCAGAAAAGTGTAATGGAACATATACGCCAATATAATAATACCTCCTATCAGAAGCCACAAGAAAATACGTTGTAAAAAAATAAAATGTGCCTAAAAGGTAACATAAAAATTAAACATAATATTGAAGAAAGAAATTACCTCGCCCTTACAGAGGTATTCTTATATTCTATTTGATATCACAACAGGAAAATTCAAACGTGACATTGTGTGCGTATGAATTAGTGCAAAAATGTATTTAGACGGTCTATAAAACGCAGAAAAAACTTTCCTTCTGTAGACGGGAAGAGTAAGAACAATAAAAGTAAATTGAAGTTGGATAGAATTTTCGCTTCGCGAGTTTTAGTGGCCGATTTGGCGTAACGAGTTTTTACCGCCTTTACAACTTTTCAGAGGTTCACGGAGTTCACTCCGTACAATTTGCTTCACCGACTTGGGACGGTGCAAACCTGACCAAGTTTTATGCCATAACCTACCGTATACTATCACAAAATTTTACATGTAAACCCTATTTATGCGTATGTATGCGTATATTTACCCTAATAATAATAAAAATAATATGCGAAAAAGTGCCGCGGTCAAAGTGTTATATCAAACTTTATTGAATTAAAGCGAGTTTGGTGTCGCTTTATATAGTTGTGGAAGATTACTGTTAGATATGCTCATGATCAGATGAATAGACCTCATATTTATATAAGAAAAAGTAAGTGACGAAATACGTAGTATGCGAGAAGTTTTAATGCTTGCCTTACAAGTTCTAATAAGTCACGAGGGGGCGTCGGTATCTATGTAAAAAATTCTATAAATGTCAAAACTCTTGATTGGATTGCAAAAATGTCAATTGAAGAACATTTTGAGTGCTGTGGTATAGCACTATCTGAATTAAACTATGTAATTGTATGTATGTATAGAACCCCAAAAAGTAATATCAATTTATTTATACAATATTTAGAGTCTCTATTACATAAACTAACTATTAGAATCAGAACTACAAACAACAAGGTACTTATACTAGGAGATTTTAATATAAATTTACTACAAAAAAATAGGAAGAGTGAATTGTTTATTAATACTCTAAAAGCATTTAATTTTAACCCAACGATTTCCGATGCAACCAGATGTACTGAACGCTCTCAAACCTGTATAGATAATATATTGACTAATTTCAAGCAATTTAAAACTGCAATATTACATTTGGGTATTTCGGACCATACAGCTCAAGTAATTAGATTAACAACAAATCTCAGCTTTCACGAAAAATTCTGGTACAAACTGTCAAGAAATGTAGATAAATATTTAGATATTTTTGTCAAATACATTCAACAAGTACACTTTAATGACGTATACGAATGTAACGATGCAAATATTGCATATAAAACCTTTATTGAAATGTATGCTTGCATATTCAACTTATGCATCCCTATTGAAAGACGTAAAATTACTTACAAAAAAAAGCAAAACTGGAAGAGTAAAGGTATTAAAATTTCAAGTTCAAACAAAAGAAAGTACTACTTAAAATATCTTAAACGTGTAACTAGTGAAAGCAATGATAAATATAAACTATATTGTAAAATTCTAAAAAAAGCTGTACGAGTTTCTAAAAAAATGTCTAATATAAAATACATAAACCAGAGTACCAATAGAACAAAAGCCACCTGGGGACTCATCAAACAAAATACATCACCGACGAATACTATAAAATCTACTATTGAACGTTTACAAGTTGGAAGTAAAGAAATTTGCGAACCACAAGGCATTGCCCAATCATTAAACGATTATTTTATCAATATGCCCAAAATAAATTCTAAAATCAATGCACAAACACCTAAATTATGTATGCGAAACTGTAGTTCAATTTTTCTTAGCCCAGTAACTTTAAAAGAAATAGTAAATATTGTAAAAGAATTGAAAAACAAAAAAAGTGCAGGCTATGACGATATATCTACCCAAGTCATAAAACATACTATCAGTTACATTGCTAAGCCACTAGTTTATATTATAAATTTGTCAATTGAAACTGGATCATTTCCAGATGACTTGAAAATAACCCATATTAAACCCATTTACAAAAAAAAAGGAACAAAAAGCGACATGGTTAATTATCGTCCAATCGCTTTATTGCCAAGTTTCTCTAAGATATTCGAAAAAGTAATCTGCGACAGATTAACCTCGTTTCTTGCCCAAAATAAGGTTTTAAACGAAAATCAGTTTGGATTTCAAAAAGGTAAAAGCACTTCGTTAGCAGTATTCAAATTACTAAAACAGGTATACGATAACTTTAATCAAAAGAGAACTGGCATCACTCTTATGCTTGATTTGACAAAAGCTTTTGATTGTGTAGTTCCTGATATACTGCTTCACAAGCTAGAATTTATTGGTATTAGGGGAAATGCTTTGAACTTACTCAACTCATACCTAAATAATAGAACCCAAGCAGTAATTACTGAAACCTACAACAAAAGTTCCAAAACGATTGAAAAAAACATATCTCAATACAAAAATATAAACCTAGGCGTTCCACAAGGCAGTGTACTAGGGCCCCTACTATTTTTAATATATGTAAACGAACTGCCGCTTGTAGCGAAACATCCGTGCGTGATGTTTGCAGACGATGCTACAATTTATATTCCACAAAATAACTTCAATCGCATTCAATTCGAAGAGGAGATAAATAAAACCCTAGAATCGGTGATAAATTGGTTGGAAATGCTTAATCTAAAAGTCAACATAACAAAAACTAATACATTACAATTTCGAAATTACAAAATGGTTCCACTGAATCTAAATAATATTAATAATAAAGGAAACTCAATAAACGAAGTAAATGAAACCAAATTTCTAGGACTAAACATAGATTCTAATTTAAACTGGAAAAGCCACATCAGTTACATAAATAATAAGATATCAACATTTCTCTATGCACTTTCAGTATTATCAAACATATCTAACAAGGCAACTGCACTTAATGCATACTATGGTTATATTTATCCTCATCTAAGCTATGGAATAATATTTTGGGGCAACTCTGTTGATGTACCATTAACTTTTTTACTACAAAAAAAATGTTTACGGTGTATTTTCAATTTACATTACACTCAGACTCTTCGCGATACTTTTAAAAATTATAATTTGCTAACAGTTACTGGTCTCTATATTTTAGAAATATGTGTGTTTGTGAAAAATAATAAGGAATATTTTTTCAATGTGGAGTCTGTTTGTGCAGGTAGTCAACGTAGCAGGTATAAACATAATATATGTATCCCACAAAGTAATAATTCAATGTATCACAAAAGCCCATACATAAGCGGCATAAATACTTACAATCACCTTCCCTTACATCTAAAATTATTAGACGGAAAGCAGTTTAAAAAAGAACTAAAGGACTGGATTATACCTAAAGCATTTTATAGTCTTAAGGAATATTATGATCTCAAAACATATTAAATACCTGTAATTATATAAATAGTTAAAGTATAATAAATAGTAAGTTATCTAAGAAATGTAAAAAGTAGTTATATATATACATAAGATTATTAGAACAAGTAGAACATATTTTGTACCTACCTAGTTATTAAGAATAAACTCATTTATTTGTATTACTTACCATAAACATTGCACGCCCGAAATGGGAAAAACTGTTGAAACGCATCTAACATAAGACCTTGTTTGTACCCATGTACTTACTTTACACAGTTACTGCAATAAAGAACATTCTATTCTATTCTATTCTATTCTATTCTATTCTATTCTATTCTATTCTATTCTATTCTATTCTATTCTATTCTATTCTATTCTATTCTATTCTATTTTCACTACTCTAGCACTGAACCACTAACTCACCTGATTTTATGTGACGATGCATTTGCGGAATTGTGCTCGTCTGGAATTAAAATACGACATAATATGAGCATAATAAATAATGACTATCAGGTGAGGAGGTCAACTTAATTCCTTGAGTCACTACAAAAAATATTATGAAAATAAAACTATATACATTACATTATATATATTAATTTTTTAAAGAATATTTGCAATGTGGGTCGCACATTACTAGTATTCTTGTTAACCCCTCCAAATAAGCTAAATATGCTTGTGTCTAGAGTGGGTTCACGTCAATAGTGCAATGGGTGGGGTGGGGACCGAACTCACGACCTCTCGATCGCCAGTCCGACACCTTACCCATTGGGCTGGCTATTGCCGCCAATATAATTATATATACGATATTTGTTTCATATTTATATTTACTAATAAATATATGAGTAAAATTTAAATTCGTATTTTCTAAGTATATAAATAAGTACCTAGATAGGTTTAGCATCAAAAAGCAATATCCGCAAAGCTCGACTCCCAATTATCGGAGTTTGCGGTCCTGAGTGTTCAGTCACTATCGTTATCTGTGCTGTAGAATCCAGAAAACAGGGTTTCACAGGACAGTAGTTATATTATTATTTTTTAGTTAATGTATTAACCCTTTGCATAAAGTAGACTTTTACAACGAGATTTTTTTTTATTAGAACGAAACTCCTTATCTCACGTAACATTTCAGACGCTTGACGCATGGGAGCGAGACGGAAAAAACCGCAACGAAAAATACTGACCGCTGTATAGTGAATGTCTTTATTTCTGTGTCTTTCTCTCTCTTTATGGTGTCCATTACACGGTAGGTAATTCGTCATTCAAAACCAAAAGTCATGACTGATGGTTGCTTATGCAGCAAATCAAAGTATGTAAATATCGGTCACTCACCGTCAGTCACCCCATTACACGATCAGTTATCCATCAGTCACAGCCGTGACTGTGAACAAACTGACAGCAAAACCTATCGTGTAATGGACGCCTTAGGAACTTGCATCAAGGGATTTAAAAGAAGACAATAATGATGACAGTGTCAAATTCTCAAGTGAAATAATCGTAGATGGTAATTTTCCCTCCACGGAAATAATCATTGCGTAGAGAGAGAAGGCAACCCATCTACGAATCATTGCCAATCCCCACCATTGCACTATTCACGAGTATATTTTAGCTTTGGAGGGGTTAGCAAGAATACTAGTAATGTACGACCCACATTGTGTGTAAGGTTTTTTTTTAAATAGATATATAAGTTATACAATTTAAGTTGTTGTTAAGTTTAAGTTAAAGCAGTACCTGATGGTTGAGCAGCGGAAAAATGCTGATGTAAATAAAGATATGTCAATCATATAAGTCATATACATGTGTACAATATCTTAAAAAGTAATTTTTCTTACTCATCTTATTAATTTATTTATTTAGTTCTGCCTTCAAAATGACCCAGCTGTTCTTTTCTAAATTATAAACCTCCAAATGTTGCTCCTTACCTAATTTATTTCAAAATATATTTATAAGTTTTATTTTATTTTGTTGCTCCATCATATAATGTTTATACATACATATATTTAGTATCTATCCGAATACATATCTAAAATTGTCTATGTATCAACTTATAATTTGTCGTCAGTATTTTATTTTAAATATATCGCATTTTTTTCATCACCCGCAGGCTTGTCTGATAATCAGCGTCCAGATATAAATCTAGACTTATGTGCTGAGACAAGCCTTTTTACACCTCACTTTGTTTCTTGTTATTTCTTGTTTCATTGTTTTAGTTAGTATATTGAATGTGTGATGTCTAATAAATTATTTTTCTTTCTTTCTTTCTTTCTTTCAAGTAACATATTAAAACCTAAAAAATAATTAATATTAATATAAAACTAAATAAAACCGGCTAAGTCGAGTTGAACTCGCCCACCGAGGCTTCCGTAAAACCAATTAAGCTAGACCTCTAAATTGTATTAGAACTCATACAATTAAGAGGTCTACCTTAATTGGTGCAAACTATGTATGTATGGGGGCACCCTTTAATTTTATACTTTTTTTCTTTTTAGAATTGTTCCTTAATTTGTGCTGTAAGACCTTGCTTCTTGCCAAATTTCGTGATTCTAGGTCAACGGGAAGTACCCTATAGGTTTTCGACCCAAAGCCTATAGGGTACTTCCGGTTTCCTAGAGTTGTCAATTTTGGTTGTAAGCAAGGTCTTAGAGCACAAGTAAAGGAAAAATTCCGAAAAATAAAAAAAGTTTAAATGTAAGGCACATTTTGGTACAAAGAAGTTTTCGCGAAAATCTAAATTTGTCCATATCTTTTTATTGTGTTGACCTTGATTTTTATACACCCAATAGGGACTAAAGACCTATATATATATATATATATATAAATTATATATATTATTATTATATTATATATATATATATATTATATATATAAATTTCAACTTGCTAGGTCCACCCGTTCCTGAGAAAATCAGTGGTGGCACACGGACAGACAGACGGACAGACAGACGGACAGACAGACATACAGACAGACGGACAGACAGACGGACAGACAGACAGACAGACAGACGGACAAGAAAGTGATCTTATAAGGGTTCCTTTTTTTACCTTTTGAAGTACGGAACCCTAAAAACCGACCGATTGACATGCCACGCGAGACAATTCCAGTAGCATGTTTGACGGGTTTATCTCCATATCTCTAGAGATAATCATCAGATATCAATACATTGTATAATGAAACCTCCGTGTTGATGTATAATAGGTTCACAATTGGCAGAAAAATCACGTTAGAAACAACAAAACACAGACGACTTATGAACCAGCTCTTTTTTCGGAAGTTGGTTAAAAATTTTGAAGTTTGAAAGCTTTATGGATTTAAAAAGATGGACGGACGGCCATGATGAACTTATCAAGGTTTATTATAGTATAACAGAACCCTAAAAATGTCCATAGAAATAAGAACCATTTCGGTGAAAAAGTGAAAGTGAAAGCAGTGTTCTGTGGAAAGCAGAATGCCTAAATTCTCCCTTCGGTTTTTTATGTAGCAACATGTTTTTATCTATTTTGTACATTATCTATGTTATAATGATGAATGATATCACTTACGTTTCATCACCAGTAGTAGCCAATAGAATTTAACTACTGGAATGGCTTTCCATTAAATGGTTGTTAATTTTCGTCCACAGAAAACGCCTGTCGTGGTGACGTTAGTTGGAAAACACGATCAAAGTTGTTAGTTCATTATTCATGTAATAATAATAATAATCGAATATCATAACATCAAACGAATCAGAGCACAATACTTGAATTAATATAAGTTCATTTCCAAATCTATTTCCACCTAAACCTGAAGACAATGGAAATCTTTCAACACGGCGAAGACACTAAAATTCAGTAAATTACTTTTCTTTGAGCTATTTCCGTTTAAAGGTAGAAAGAGCAAGCGGATCTTGTTTCACTCGATATCAGGCTGACCCTTCTTTTCTTCCTAATGTAATCTAAGCCAATGAGCTAAATTCAATATTAACTCTTATTTATTTCTTGACAAATACAAATAAGCTGTTTAACATTCATTTTCTTTGTAGTCTTTGTACTGAAGATTACGAAATTACAAAGATATGCTTTGTATTGTTTCCTTAAAATGTATCTGTTGGTATAAACAAAATGAGTTTAAGAAAAGCAGGATATAAAGGTAAAAATAATAAACGAATGTCTGACTTTTTAGAATTCCGTAGCCGAATGGCAAAAAACGGAACCCTTATAAATTCGTCATGTCTGTCTGTCTGTCTGTCCGTATGACACAGTGGTAAAATTTCCCCCTCCCCCCCCCCTAAAGTAAGGGAGTGAAAAATCTAGAAAAATTATATTGCATGATGATGCACAGGCATCTCAATAAGAACGTTCAACGAAAATTGGTTCGAACGAGATACAGTCAGTAGTTTTTGAGATAAAGCGACTGCAAATATAACTTTATTTTTCATGCCAACACTATGAAAAACAAAGTTAATTCTTTGGTTGCAAAAATTCATAGTCATAGAATACTCTACTGTATTACGGAACCCTACGAGTGCGAGTCCGACTTGCACTTGGACAGTTTATTTAATGTATATATAAGTCTGATAAACTAGCAATTTTAATTATGTCGTCGGGGGTATTGGGTCGAAAACCTATAGGGTACTTCCCGTTGACCTAGAATCATGAAATTTGGCAAGAAGCAAGGTCTTACAGCACAAATAAAGGAAAAAATTCAAAAAATTAAAATAAGTGAAAATTAAAGGGTGTTCCCATACATACACAGTTTTTCCTATCATACATAGTTTTTAATTAAGATAGGCCTCTGAGTTTTATGAGCGCTCATACAATTTAATTTTAATTGGTATCAACCAACGATGGTACAGAAGCCTCGGTGGGTCAGTCCAACTCGACTTGGCCGGCTTTATTTTGCTAGATATATAGTTAACATCCTGTTTCGTATCGATAGAATCCAAAAGGTATAAACAAGACATGTGATGTCGATACGAAAAAGAAAAATAAAGCTAAACATTGGAATTCTGCTCGGTTCCATGCACAAATCGTATATTTCACTTCTCTCTGCCGGCAACGATAAAATGTTTAAAAGCGTACCTTGCTATTTGGACATCCTTAATCGATAGTGAAATTGGATAAAATCGGGTTTACTGAGTAAAGAGATACTTTCATTTTAAGCTCGGCGGGAATGTATTTGAAGACGATTTATCGTGTGTTGGTTGAGGTTTATCTAGAGAACATATTAACATGCGTTGTTTACACTTTACATGATACAATTAAAATCTCGGTTAGTGGAGTAGTTTCGCTGTTCTCTCTTGTCTTACAAACCTCGATGTAAGCGGATATGTTTAGTCTGCTCATTTTGTACATGGACGGTCTTAGTCGCGGCATCATACAGACCTTGAACTATCGCCAGTCAATTTGGTACCGTTGCAGGGACTCCAAAAAAGACTAGATTTCAATGGAGTCAAATGCTAGTCTTCTGTATAACCTGCCGCACTGTGTGAATGTAGTCTATAGTGCCTCCTTGAAACCCAGCTTGCTCGGGGGGGCTTCAATTCGTCGAGCCTGCACGCGAGACAATTTGTGATTGTTGTGCTACCACCCTCAAGTTAGAAAATCTGTCGCCAAAAACATCTAATGTGTTCCGGCAGCTATCCTTGAGAGCCAGTTTCCATTCTATGCCTAGCGTGCTTACCATCTTCGACCGCATCATCGCTTACAAACGTGTGAGATTGTGGTCAAACGCTGGCCTAGGAGTATAATATATATATATATATAGTATACTCCTAGGCTAGTTTATATATATATATATATATATATATATATATAAAACTCTCGAAAACAGCTTATAGACATGGCTTAAGAGCGAGATAGGTCGATAGTTCTTCAAAAGGGTTTTGTCTCTCATTTGAAGAACATAACAACCACACTCTTAGGCCACACACACACTGCCCTGCATCACGCTGCGGGGTTTGTGGCGGCGGAGCCACGCGTACCCGTGCATGAGTGCAGATCTGTCGCATGCAGATTTTTTGTATTGATATCTTGGCATCACGCGCGTGGGTGCGTGTTTCTCCGCATGTAGGGGCGTGATCTGCAACCCCGCTCCAAAATGTGAGTTCAGTGTGTTGGACTACGCGTATTTTCTATACAAACACAGATACTTGCAAACAATGTAAGACCACGCACTCCCGCGCTACGCTGTGTGATGCGGTGCAGTGTGAGAAACGCTTTACTCTATGTCTTCGGAGTTCTCCCCAAAAAGAGGACGGAATCAAAAATACGCTGAAGCTGTAGTAGCGTAGGAGTTCTACCGGGTTTTTAGAGCTCCATTGTGATTCCTTCCTCCCCGGGGGCTTTTCCGTTTTAAGTTGTTTGAGAGCCATCACAATTTCGTCTTGGCTAATTTCTGGTAGTTCTTCGGTATAGTGGCGGGTTAGTGGCTCTAGGCTCCTCAATACCGGGTTGTGGAAGGGGAAGTGTATAATTATTGGCTGTATAAGTCTTTTACTTCCCTAAGAATCTCCGGTTTAGATTCGACGACACTACTGGAAGTCGTCAGATAGCAATTTTTTTTGGCATAGCTATTTCTTTATCGCTTCTTTAATTAAGCGTGTGTTGGAGCTCCGGAGGTCATGTCGTAGCAATTTAAAAATATTTTTCGAGGGTCCGTTGATCTGCCGAAGTTTTTATTTCTAAAATGATATCCCAATAATATAATGGCATATCATTAATATTACAATCTAGTCTTAAGAATAGTAAGTAATTTAAATTTGAGCTAATTTATTTTAATTTTTGTTAAATTAAAAATGGGTCCATTGGCACTTTTCTTATTGTCTCTATTAAGGTGAAGACACTATCTTATTGTGTTCTTTAAAAGCAGGGTTCACTAATTTACTGTCACTTCACTACACTAACTCAAAAGGTTTTATCCTTTTTAGTCTTCTGACTATGTCCGTGTTGTCGAGGAGCTGGATAGTCTCGACGTTCACATGGTGATGAAGTCTACGATCGTGAGCTTTGGCATCTGACGAAGTAGATGCAGGGTTTTCACGTCGCTTCTGCATTAGTTGCAGATATTCCTCTGAAAGCTACTTCTTGCCAGCACCTCGCGTTTCACAGAATTTTGTCCCGTCCTCCCTGAGGATACCCACCACATGTTAGAGATCCTGGTCAACGTCAACGTCAATTGTGGTTTCCGATGCAGTAAATCGGTATCATTTTCAGCTGAAACGTTTCGGACCCGACCACGGATACGCATATTGGGTCGGAGCGTGGACTTCATTACAAAAACACGTGCAAGCTTGCAGTCGATAGCTAGAGAGACTTGGACTAGTAGATTATCACTGCCGGTGGCTTTTAAACCTAATGATCACTAAGACATTTCTAAATATGCGCTTTTTGTCCGTCATTGAAGTCGATCTCGTTTTTGGTCATGGTGTCGGGGTTTTGCCACGTCCACTTTCCAAGTCTATGTATATGTATTATATTTATGTACTAGCTGTGCCCGCGACTTCGTCCGCGTGGAATAGCAATCTTTGGGTAGCATTAACAAATATGACACATACGTATCCCAACTACACCGCGCCGTACCACGCCACGCTAATCCCCCCTTCCCTCCTCCCCTCACATACCTTCCCCTCATTTCAAACTCGCCCCCTCCCCTTCCCCTTCTTTTTCTCCTCACTTCCACATCCCCTCCACTCCAGCTTTCCTGCCCTCCCCACCCACCCCCTGAACTGAAGGGAGAGGGTAGAGGGCTACCCTCTCCCTCAACTCTCCCTACCCTACCCATCCCCCTTTCCACTCCCCCTCCCCCCTCAAACACTTTGAATGTCATATTTATTTATATCGAAACCATAGCCAAAAAAATAAGTTTCAAGCTTCTAGCTTTAAAAGTGACGATAATTCCATACAACTTTTCATCTCCCCATATATATATATTTACGATAGCGCCATCTATGAATCTTAATAGATGGCGCTATCGTAAAAAAACACGTTTTTTGTTTTAAACCCTTTAATTTTTAACTTTGTTCTGTTCTTAGTATTTGTTGTTATAGAGGGAACAGAAATACATCATCTGTGAAAATTTCTACCGACTAACTATCACGGTTCATGGGATACAACCTGGTGACAGACAGACAGACAGACAGACAGACAGACAGACAGACAGACAGACAGACAGACGGACAGCGGTGTCTCAGTAATAGGGTTCCGTTGGTACCCTTTGGGTTCGGAACCCTAAAAATCGTTTCATGAACAATAATGTAATTTTTAAAGACCTATATATAAACACCCCGCACGTATTTAAGGTTTGTTGATTTTTGAACCCTTATAGATTCGTCATGTCTGCCTGTCTGTCTGTCTGTCTGTCTGTCCGTCCGTATGTCACAGCCATTTTATTCCGAAACTGTTAGGACTACAGAATCGAAACTTAGTAGGTAGATGTATTCTGTGAACCGCTTTCCGATTTTTATATAAAAGTAAAAATAATAAAAGTTTAAGGGGGGGGCATCCCATACATGGAACTGAATCAAAAAAAAAATTTTTCTTAAAACCTATACATGTGGGGTGTCTATGGATAGGTCTTCAAAAATGACATTGAGGTTTCTAAAATCATTTTTTCTCAAAGTCAATCATTTGAAAGATAGGCGCGTCTAAAGTGGTAAAATGTGTGTCCCCTCCCCTCTAACTTTTAAAGTATGGGAGTAAAAAATCTAAAAAAAATATATGCTGTAGATCTCAATAAAAACTAACAAAGAAAATTAGTTTGAACGAGATACAGCCAGCAGTTTTTGAGATATGGCGACCGCAAAGATAACTTTGTTTTTCATACAAACACTATGAAAAACAAAGTTAATTTTGAAGTTGCGAAAAAATCATAGTTATGGAATATTTAACTGTGTTACGGAACCCTACGAGTGCGAGTCCGACTTGCACTTGGCCAGTTTTTTTTTACTTTAAAATTGGAAATGCGGTTCATAAAATACTTCTACCTAAAACTGTGTTGTCCTTGCAGTAGTTTCAGAATAAAAGAGGCTGTGACATACGGATGAACAGACAGACAGACAGATATGACGACTCTATTATGGGTTCAGTTTTTTGCCATTCAGCTACGAAACCCTACAAAGGAAACTCTTGAGAACCGCTTTCAGATATACACACGGTAATTTTTTTTTTTAAATATCTTATAGGCTAGCGTTTGACCACTATCTTACCTGTTGTTAGGTGATGTTCCGGGCGAAGATGGTAAGCACGCTTTAGATATGGATTAAAAAATAAGGACGGTGTACAGCTGCCAGATATATTGACAAATTAAATTTAATCTGTATACTGTAACATAAGGTTGTAATTGTTATGTACATCAATACGGCCCCAACGAAATGAACCTACGTGGGAGTGTATCCTTGTCTAATAACCTGCAAGTACTTTATATGTAGTATACTATATGTATAGTATATATATGTGGTCCATACAAAAGAAAAGGATCTCTTATGAGAAGGGCTGGTTTTTCGGTTTAGTTCGCAGTTAAGTTTAATATAGTAAAACGTCGTTAGTTTTAGTGACAGATTTTCCAAATCGAGTGTGAAAGCTAGCCAGGTGGATACTAGACAGTGATCTACCATACAGGGTGTCTCCTTAATAATGCATCTGGTGTAATTGTAAAAACTGCACTACTGCGTTGCCTGCTTGTCACTTAACGGTACGTGCCACTACAATAATGTACTACTTAATAATTCGTTACCAAGTATAGTATAATTATTACAAACATAATTAAAAAACTAAACCGACCGACCGACCAAAACCGACTTCAAATGCCAGGCTATTCATTTTCAGTCCCAAGTTTGAGGTGTTTATCTCCATATTTCTGAAGTTACTGAACATATCTCGATGAAATTTAAATGGAACCATCTGTGAACCCTATAAAACAAAACAAAAAAGAATTTTTCAAATCTGTCCACGCGTCTTCGAGTAATCAGTGAACATACATTTAAAAAAAAATCGTCGGATTAAGAACCTCCTCCTTTTGTGAAGTTGGTTAAAAATGCATACTGTAAAGAGAAAACATCCAATCGTATTTAATAAAATGTAGATAATAATTTCTAAAAGTCAAAAGATATCGTTATTCAACGGTTATGAGCATGTGGTAGGTAATAAAAGCTCTATTAGTTAGAGTGCAGTATATGTATAGCAATTATCTTCTAATTTACAACGCTTATATAAATAACGGTGTCATGCTACTATTATAATCTATTCATATAATAAAAGGCTGAAAGTTATAGCTGAACCTCTTGAATAATATAACGTAACGGATATTTTTTTATTGACCCCGTAAATCAACCCTTCATTGTAATAGTAATAACAAAGGATATGAATTTCACGTGTTGTAAATTTAACATGTATTTATTTGGCTTCGAAACAAGGATTGGATTTTTAACTGATCTTAAATGTCTTCCACTTTATATACCTACTAGCAGGCCGCCCCGGCTTCGCACGGGTAGAACATATATGCCTACAAAATTTGCATCAGTTTGTTGCATCGAATATAAAATATTAACATATTTAACAATCATCGTCATATTTTAATCAATTTACACAAAACCTTAACGAATTATGCACCTAAGACCTAAACCTTCCTCATAAACACTCTGGTTATTGGTGAAAACCGCATGATAATCCATTCAGAAGCTATTGAGATTATTGCGAACAGACAGATAGACGAAGTCATGGACATTGTTTTATAATACTTACGTAGTGATATTGGACGGCTCTTTGGCGTAAAGGATAGTGACCCTGATTCTGACCCGAGGGTCGTTGGTTCTAATCCTAGCTATATACCTACCAATGAAATTTTTATGTGCATTCATAAATTATGGATTTCGTGGGAATCTTTCGTGGAAATCTACCAATAATTAAGATAGTTTAAAAACTAAAACAACTGACTTCAATGCCCCGCGAGTCAATTTCAGTAGCAAGTTTGAGACGTTTATCGTCATATCTCTGAAGATACTTATCACATCTCAATGAAATTACAATGGGACTACCTCAAAAACGTACCCTACCGATTACAAAAATAATCATTCGAATCGGTTAACAACTGACGGAGTAATCGCGTAACATACACACACAAAAAAAGAATGAAAAAAGAAACATACAGACGAATTGAGAACTTCCTTCTTTTTGGTAATCGGTTGAAAAGTAGCTTACCACCAAGGAGAACATCTGCCGCCGTAACCTTACGGCGTTTCCCGACGCAAAAAGTAGGGGTATTATTAGGGGTTTAACGTTTGTATCTTTGTGTCTGTCTGTAGCATCTTAGCACCCAGCCGGATGAACCGATTTTGATTTAAAGTAGGGGTATTATACGTTTAACGTGTGTATCTTTGTGTCTGTCTGTAGCATCTTAGCACCCAACCAGATGAACCGATTTTGATTTTATTGTTGATAGTTTTTTTTTGATAGAGGTTTTCGTCGAGAGTGTTCTTAGCTTTGATTCATGAAAATTCGTTCAATCGTTATAAAACTATGAGCTTTAATCAACTTTTATAGGTCTGATCAATTCGAAAATCTTCTTCTTCAACGATATTGTAAGAACATGGAAGCATTGACCTGATCTCCTGGACTCTATAGAATACTCAAATCCTCACCAACTTACAGCTCAGATTTTAAATGTCGTGTTTAGAGTGATTGGAATGCTTTTAATGAAAAGATTATACATAGATCAGTCGGGGTGGTTTAAAATATTATATTGTATATATAGATCATTATTATTTTATACAATAGATCATATTATCATACTATATTGACTTCAAATTGATTGTGATCGGTGGGGATCTACAGAATAGCTAAGCGTATAATAATATTTTCTTAGTAACTATGACCTATTCTGTGGTTTCACTAAAAATATTTTATTAATTTTGCGATGCGTGTATGTGAAATCCGTGATATCTTCTAGAGTTTTCATTTGAATTATAAACTGTAAAGGACAATTTTAATCTATAATATGTGGCCAAGCTAATTAACGTATTTCTTTGGATAAGGATTAATACTATATACTTGAAAATAGCCCTGGAAGTTATGTAATATTTTTTAACAAAAAATTAAAGATTAAAATGGTTACTGTGAGTCAACCTTAAGAGATAGACATATGCTGTCGCGGATTTTTTTGTAGGTCTTATTAACTTGTACAACTCTTCCATAGAACATATTCTTCCATCTGTTTTCAATTGAGCAGCGTTCGTAAGCAACGTGTTTTTTAGACCATTTTTTTGTCGACTTAGGTTGCAAATTAGGTCTCCACGAATGTACCTTTGATTTAAACGGGATAATATATAGCCTATTTTCATTTCGAAAGTCCATTTTATTTATTAGTGAAAAAAATTTTTAATTTGCTCCAGTAGTTTTTGAGCCAAATCATTACAAACATACAAAAATACAAATGTTCTCTCTTTATAATATTAGTATAGATTGTACTTCATATCTTCAGAGTACGATCTGATAAAAACAATTTTATTTACAGTGTCTGTAACACGATCTGGTCAAATATATTTTAGGATATAGATCAGATCTGTGTAATATAACAACGTGTAGAATTTCATTGTAATAAGTTCTTTAATGGTCTATTATCAGCATTATCAACTATTATCACAAAAATCGTCTATTATCAGCATTGAATATGATAATTATGCTTTTCGAGTATCCCGAAGACGAAGCCGAGTATGTTTTCTTTGTATTATACTTCCAATAGTAATTTTTTAGGTGTAATATTAGTGTTTCACCGAATATCGAACAAATGAAGAAGATAAATCAGTTAGAGTTTTTACGGTAAACGGACCAAATTTTATATCAATACTGTTAGATATTGCGCGTATTTATTTTATATCTAAGCACGAACATATGCGTGATATAATTAATATCACGCATCTGCTTATATTGTAGAACTTGGAAATGCGAAAATGATGCGCAATTTCTAACTTTATACACATAGTTTTGATTTAAAAAAACTTTGATAGCATTAACTGCACCAGTGCCAAAATTTAGCCTTTGCATCCTAAAAATATAAATGTGAAAGTTTGTTTAACAATCAAAGCAACTCACTTTAACATTTGTTCATTTGATTTGCGTGATTGATTATCAGCTCCATCACGCAAAACAAATAAACACGGTCAGTTTATGACCTATATTAACACACAGAACATTTTTTACAGATATCTAATTTTTTCATCATCATCATAATCAGCCGGTGTAAATCCACTGCTGGACGTAGGCCTCTCCCATGATGCGCCACTGAGCCCGATCTGCTGCTCTTCTTTTCTAGTCACTGCTTTGGGGCCTTGGATTTGTGTGTGACTTTCCATCTTCGGGAGGGATATGCCTAATCGCCACGCTGGGCAGGCGGGTTGGCGATCGCAGGACGTAGTTTCTTGCACCGGTGACGCTGCTGTTCGTCACCGGCTTGTAATACTATTTAGCTATGTTATAATTTTGAAATGGTTATACAACCATTTGTCGGTCGCCAATGCCTCGTTTGTTGGTCAGCAGGATGTACCACGGGCAGATGGGATTGGCTGGGAGCACTGAGGTGGTATTTGTGCTCCCTTACATACCCCTAATTTTTAACACGGTTAAACTCTCCAACATTTCAATTTAAAAAATCTTATATTTTAATGTCTATGTCTGGCCTATTACATTATATATTTGACCCTATGGTCAAATTACATTATGATTAATTAATTAAATTACATTAGCTTTAAATTTATCTTAGAGAATCTGCATACCTGTCAATGTTATAGTCTTATGCTAAAATTAGTGATGCAAATGATGACGTTGAAACCCGGCACTGCCACACCGCAGTGTCCTGCGAGCGCCACCTAGGCGGCAATCAGATAGCGCAGTAGTATTTGTAGGTACTGACTGGTTCGCAATCTACGGCGATCAGAAAACGATTGAAAATAGGATCGAGACCTCGCACGTGGACGCAGGACGCCGCCGTGTAGTCGTACCTTCAAACGTCGCCCACTGCATTAATCTCACATCAATAAATGTATATTTGCTCCGATTGATACCAATAAATCATTAATTCGGTGGCGAATCAACTGATCAAACGGCTGATCCCTTTGAATGCAGATTTGCAGTCAGCTTTCCAATTTACGTATTAGCAAGAGCTATGAAGGCACAGCGTTTTTAATTTGAGTATATCTACGATGTTATGAAAGTCAATTTGCTTTTTAGGGTTCCGTAGTCCTGACAAGGAACCCTTATAGTTTCGTCATGTCCGTCTGTCTGTCTGTCTGTCTGTCTGTCTGTCTGTCTGTCTGTCTGTCTATGAGTAGTGAAATAAAATTTTGAAAAAAAATTTTTATTTGGGTAGCACCCCTCACATGACACATGAAAAGTGGGGATGAATTTTTTTTTCGTCGTCTACCCCATCGTGTGGGGTATCGTTGAATAGGTCATTTGAAAATACTTCAGGGTTACTGATACCATTTTTTGATTGAATGCCCCATTTACGAAATATTAAACTTTAAAGTACAAATTTTTGTTCCAGTAGGACATCCCCCCCCACCCTCTAAAAGCTAAACTGCTGGCTTGAAAAATCTAGAAAAATTCGTGATAATAGTGCATTTCATGAACTTTAAAGCGGTTAAGATAACTTTATTACTATAGCAGTAATAGTCGTTGAACTTGGGTGTTGGATAATTTTGTACCAAGTACAAAATCCTTAGAATAAATCCTTTAAAGTGACAAAGACGAAGTACCGAGCTTGTTTTTAACGGGTAAAGACTTGTATTGAATAACGGGCTACTACGGAACCCTACACTGCGCGTGGCCCGACACGCACTTGGCCGGTTATTGTGTCTTCAAGCAAAGAGCTTACATAGTCTATTTGATTTTTTTTTTATTGTGAATCATTTCTAAAATCTATGAGTATCTACCATGCTATGAATGTCAAATTGCTTTTTTTATCTTAGAATATAAAGTGCTTAGTCTGCTTGAAACACTTAAAAATCTTGAATAATTGTGAATATGTGGAGTCAATTGCACTATGCAGATATATATGTAATAATTAATTAATTTAGTTGTACTATGTAGTAGTAGTGTAGTAATTCATTTGTTTAGGGACGTTGTTATTATTTAGGCTTAGTTACTGAAATAAAATAAAATGTGTATTGTAATGTCGGTTGTAATGCGCCACATTTCACTAATTTCATCCACGTTAAAACAAACACAATATTATTTTCGAACGCAATGTTATGAGAATCCTTAAATATTAAGATGTATTCAAGGCACCGTCCAATCGTTATTAAGCTAGTTGGCTTTATAGCCAACTAGCTTAATAACGAGAACAACTTATACGGTTTTTCTGCATTTCATTTAAAGTAATGCTCCTGTTAAAGAGCTTTACGAAAATTCTAATTAAAATTGTATCGACCATATTCGTCATGGCATAATTTTCCATTTATCTACCTTTGATGGAACAGCGACCAAAACAGTTTATTGAAGGGCCTCCACCGGGTTTCCTGCTGGCTTACCAATCAATTAGTGGAGGCCCGAGCTGCATTCCAATCGAAATTGATATGAATAGCCTTCACACCGCACAGTTCAATGCGAATCTAATCCGCTTTAGTTTGCAAAAGCCTTTTATTTATAGCACGGTTACACGATTGGCCATAGCGATAATGTCCTAATGTGCACGGTTAGACAAGTTAATGCGAATCTAGCGGATGTATGGATAGTAGGTTGGTTGGCTTTAATTTTATAGTGAGTGTTGTTTGTTTGTTTTAGTTGTAATATTATTATTAGCTTAAATTATAAATAATCGTACCTGTGAATACTCTTTTACGGATGTTTAATTTCAAGAACGATTGATTGTGTAAGACAAAAAAAAATCACGCGTATTCATGAACACGATATAAAAGATATTTCACTATAGGGCCATCGCATTGCCACGTCTAATTCTTGAGAATATAACAAAAAAACATGTATGACAACACGTAAAATATATATGTATAGGTTTCTACATTTAAACAAATAATAATGTAACAAACGAAATAATAATTTAAATCGTTAAAAAAACTAAAAGAACCGACTTTAAACGTGAAGGCCCGGTGGCGTAATCGGGAGAAAGGTCGGCTTTGATGCCGTGGTACCGAATTCAAACCGCCGTGCACCAATGAATTTTTCTATAGAAAAATTTATGTGCGCTTCTCACAATGGCCCTCCGGTGAAGGAAAACATTGTTAAGAAACCAACAACCCCTCGCATGGTGGTAGGTCTATCATCTAGTGTCCGCCTGGCCAGCTACCACCCTCAAGTTAGAAAAATCTGTAGCCAAAAATCATCTAATGTGTTCCGGCAGCTATCCTTGAGAGCCAGTTCCCATTCTAGGCCTAGCGTGCTTACCATCTCCGACCGCATCATCACTTACCAACAGGTGAGATAGTGGTCAAACGCTAGCCTATAAGATATAAAAAAAAAAAACAAAAAAAACGTCGCACTAGTCAAAGTAGCCAGCAGTAAGCAGCATGTCATCGAGGTAAATAAATGCATAATAATACAAATATATTAAAAACTGGCCAAGTGCACGTCGGACTCGCACTCGTAGGATTCCTAACACAGTAGAGTATTCTATAACTTCGATTTTCCGCAACCAAAAAATTAACTATATCGACATCGCGTAAGTCACCTTAAATTCCCGTTTTTAAATGTATAAGCAAAAAATTAACTTTGTTTTTCATAGTGTTTATATGAAAAACAAAGTTATATTTGCGGTCGCTATATCTCAAAAACTGCTGACTGTATCTCGTTTGAACTAATTTACTTACTACCGTTACTTTAAAAGTTAGAGGGCCCCCCCTCTAACTTTTAACCACTTAACCACTTTTAACCACTTTAAATGGGCCTATCTTTGAAATGATTGACTTTGGAAAAAAATGATTTTTGAAATTTATTTCTTAAGACAATTCATTTTTAAAGACCTATCCATAGACACGTATAGGTTTAAAGATTTTTTTTTTGTTTCAGTTCCATGTATGAGATGCCCCCCCCCCCCCTTAAATTTTTATATTTTTTATTTTTGTATAAAAATCGGAAAGTGGTTTACAGAATACATCTACCTACTAAGTTTCAATTCTGTAGTCCTAATAGTTTCGGAATAAAATGGCTGTGACATACGGACGGACAGACAGACAGACATGACGAATCTATATGGGTTCCCATATTTGCCATTCGGCTACGGAACCCTAAAAACGGCTCGACCAATTTCGTCATATTAAAATGGGACTACCTAAAAAGGGTATCCTTTGAAACAAAAAAAGAATTTTCCAAATCAGGCATCTTCGAGTAATCGGTGTACATATATTTAAAAAAAAGATTCCGACAAATTGAGAACCTCCTCCTTTTTTGTGAAGTCGGTTACAAAAGATAAATATGAATGAAGGTTGATAACGACGCAAGATAAAATAAAGAAGCTTATAAACTTACCTCAAACTTGCGAAAAGATCCCATTGTGGCATAGAACAGAACGCACCGTTTCACTTTCATCCCAAAAAATCGATAGAGACAGGAAAGAGATTCTTATCAGCGGATTGCCTCGTAGTTTTCCAGCGCGAGCACAATGAAACGCGGGAATCTTGCAATAATACGGTTCTTACAAGCCTTTATTTAACTTCACGGATGTTTATGGGCTGAATCTACAACTCCTACTAAAGAGGGAATTTACTTTTTGCGTCAAGAAAAAAAAAGGAGATCGCACTTTGTTTTGTTATATATAGGCAAGTGTGTGTATATAAATGAGTAATCAGTATTTTTAATTTATAAGAGATTTTCCGTGATTTGTTCCTAAATCATAAGTCGCAATAGTCCAATGGCTAAGGCGTCGGCCTGGCGATCGAAAGTTCGTGTGTTCGATCCCCACCCATTTCACTATTGAAACGTGAACCCACTCCAGACACAAGCATATTTACCTTCAGGGGTTAACAAAAGTACTAATAATGTGCAACCTTAATTGCTTAAACTTAAAAAAAAAAACAAACAAAAAGATGTTATCATCTATTTATTTTATAGAAAAGACATAGTACAATTAGTACCAGTACATAATTAACCAATGCTTAATTACTAACAAAGCATACTTAATTTTTTTTTTTTTAAATAAAAGATTACTCACAATGTGGGTTTACTAGTATTCTTGTTAACCTCTCCAACTAAGCTAAATATGCTTGTGTCTGGAGTGGGTTCACGTCAATAGTGCAATGGGTGGAGTGGGTACCAAACTCACGACCTCTCGATCGTCAGTCCGACACCTTATCCATTGGGCTATTACCGCCTAGAATAAATGTTTATTGTCACTTAGTAATAAAAATACATTCTATTAATTAACCTGTTCCAAATACAAAATCAGTAGCCATCGTCGTATAATATATTAGACACAAGATGTAATTCAATGCAACGTTAACTAAACAAAGCATTTAAAGTATAGAATACAAAGAAAACAATAACATAAACTTCTAGGTCAGCGTCTTAATCTAATGAGCAAGTAAGTAACTTACGAAGTACCGTTAAACATGCGATCCGAAAAGTAGCCACTACGTAAAGATGTCATGTCATCGGTCATAAGTATCTTAACATGAGGCAACCAACCAGCTTAAAACGTCACTAATAGGATAAAAACGAAAAGCATCGCCCGTGTCTTCAAAGCCACTAATGAAGCATGTTTATATACAGCTTGGTACATAAACTCGCTTATATGTCATTCGCAAAAGTATTACCAGGAAACGCTTTCAACTTCAAAAACATGGAGCAAGAGAAAAGGTTAATTTATAGACGTAACCCCAAACGTTAATAGGGCAGTTTATTCGAATGAAAACAGCCATTTAAGGCTTAAAACTGGTTTTATATCTATTAAAGGCTCTTCTAATAGTTATCTTTAAACCTTATCTATAACTTTATTTAAGTCATTCTAATAAATTCTCATTGCTTTTTCTTCACAATCATTTAAAAGACAGATTAATTCATTACAAAGAATCAATATTTGGTTCACTCACTTATGTTATTTGTATTTAGTTATTCTTGAAAATATTTTATTTAGTAATAAATTTATTAGATGCATATTTTTCAGACTCTATTAATACATTTTTTGCCATAAATATTAAAATATTACAATACAATACAAAGTAATGCAATGCAATGCAATGCAATGCAATGCAATGCAATGCAATGCAATGCAATGCAATGCAATGCAAGGCAATGCAATGCAATGCACTGCAATACAATGCTATGCAATACAATACAATACCATACAACACAACACAATATTTTTTTATATATAAAAATAGCTGACTTTATGTTCCTAGATATATTTTTTATCTCTTTTGCGCCTCTCAATTAATGTATTAAATTGAGCGATAGTTCTTCAAGTAGGTCGGACAAATCTTTATGTATCGCCATTTAGATTATTATTAGGAACAAAATAAGGCCCCATCAAGTTTTTTTTTTACTAATGATATTCCATATCATTAAAATTACAATCTAGTCTTATGACTAATAAATAATTTAAATTTGACCTAAACTGCTAACTATTGTTAATCTAAGAATGTGTCCAATGGCACTTTTCTTAAAAGTTTTCTTATTGTCTCTATTAAGGCGAAGCCACTATTTTATTGCGTTCTTTGTAGGCACTGTTCACTATTTTACTGTCAATTCATTACACTAACTCAAAAGGTTTTATCGTTTTTAGTCTTCTCACTATGTCCGTGTTGTCGAGGAGCTGATTTGGCGGGAACGTGGAAAAGTGAGTGCGCTCTCCTTGTATTTTTTCCTATATTGTGTTTTTCCGCGAGTTAATGTGTAATAAATATCGATTATTAACCATTAAGTGCCGGTGAATGTGTTTGAGTGTAGGAAAACCGCACAATGTTAAAAAACATGCTATTCGCGTTCTTACCAAAATTTCACTAAAAATCTTCAGTAAAGTCCACATCTTTACTGAGGATATAACTTGGAATAAATAGATTTTGACTTGAAACTTGACCAGAAATGTGACTTTGACCCATCTTTAAGACTTGCATGCACAAAAACTTGAAGAATTTTAATACTTGACACTGGCAAAATACACTTATCGTGTGAAACCATGATAAAACTAAAAAAATAAAATTATACGGTCGTGAGCTTCGGCATATTTTGTAATGACACCGCCAGAGTTTTGGCGGGAACGTGGAAAAGTGTGTGTGATCTCATTGTATTTTTTCCTAAAACTTGTGTTCTTCCGCGTGTTAATATGTTATAAATGTGGATTATTAACCATTAAGTGCCGGTGAATGTGTGCGAGTGTAGGGAAACAGCACAATGTTGAAAAACATGCTATTTACGTTCTCACCAAAATTCCACTGAAAATCTTCAGTAAACACCACATCTTTACTGAACGTATGACTTAGACTAGACTTTTACTTGACAACTGACCTGAAATGTGACTTTGACCAATCTCTACGACTATAATTCATAAAAACTTGAAAAATTTCAATACTTGACACTGGCTAAATACACTAATCGTGTGGAGCCATAAAAAAAGTAAAAAAAAAAACATGACACCGCCCGATCAAGTGATCTATATTCCCATAAACACATCCAAACTGAAACGCCTTTGCGACCCCTTCACTCGCTTCTTATTGGGATTTTTTTGTTGCTTTCGGTGCCTAATAATGAGCGTGATAACAAACGCGTTTTTTTGTCTGAAGTTGTTTGTTTTATTTTTATGGAAACGCATCTGCCACGCATGACAGCTAGACGAAACAGAAACACCGGAATCAGTGGCGGTGGACAAACCTCGGAACAATGACTAAAACATGGAAGCCGGGCTAAAATAAAAATCGAGTAAGCTATATTTTATTCATTTATGTCAATTAGGTGTGAAAGAAACAAAACATGGCTGTTTGTTTCTATTATTTTTAAACTTGTCACAAAGCTTAAAATGGGAAATGTCAAATGGTCACCTTTGGTCGTCTTATAATGCTAATAAATACAAGAGTTCTATCCAAGACGTCAAAATACTATATGTCAGCTATCAATTTAGTTTTGCAGTTTTATGTTTTGTCGGTACGTGTCGGGAGTTTGACGAATTCCCTGAGTGAAATAAGCGATATAATTATTAATTTCTATCTGAGAACATGACCAGAAAGTAAAAGTATATACTTACGTGAGGTGTACAGTGCTTTGGACAAGATGGCTTGTGTTGTTGAAGGGTGTAACGCGTCACGATGATGTCACGAAAAGAAAATGAGGGTTTTCAATATTGGATATGTAAAAGTGGTAGACGGTAAGATAAAATAGTACTGTATGTCTGCCTACTCAAAATAATACACGCATCTGCTTTATTTTATGACTATTCTGAGAAATAAAATTGTGGTAAGTATAGGTTTCTAGTGATGTGAAAAATGGTTGTCGATAATAATTTCAATACTGTTGCAGATTTCCTAACGACGATGAAATGAAAATTAAATGGAGTCAGTGCATCAATTGGTCCAATCGGACTCCAAAAAAGCACAGTAGAATTTATTCTAAACATTTTACCGAAGACTCATTTGTGCCAAATGACAATGAAAAATGGAGACTTAAGGAGAAGAGAAGAGAATTAAGACTGGAAAATGTCGAAACGAAATACATTAACATGTTTGAGCATTAACAGCATATCATGGCTTTGTAGCATCGACCCTAAGGTATGGTGTTATATTTTGGGGCTATTCTAGTGATAAATTAAAAATTTTCAGAGCGCAGAAAAGATGCATTAGATCTATGTGTAATCTTAAACAAACAGACTCCTGTAAAGATTATTTTATCAGCTTAAAAATATTAACTTTCCCATGTGTGTACAAAAGCGAAGTAGCACTTTTTGTCAACAAAAATCCTGGGCTTTTCATAAAATTTGATGCTGGTTGTGGACGAGAAAATAAAATTAGAAATCATGCCTATAAAACCCAACTATTGAAAAAAAGTGTATTCTGTATGGCACCATTAATCTATAACGCTATTCCTCACTCAATTGGAGACATCATTAATGTTCATATCTTTAAAATAAAGCTAAATGAATTTCTTATCATCAAGGCGTACTATTCTGTTGACGATTGATTTTAAAGATAACAATGTGATACTAAATTTTTAATTTTTGACATATCGATGTTATTTTTATTTAATGTTGCAATTAATATCTATGATTTTGTAAAAAGGATTTATATTATTATAGTACTTAACACTTTAATGCTTGTATACTGATAAAGTAGGACCTAGTGACACTAAATTTGTAATGTTAACACTAACAACTCTGTAACCTAGGGACACAAGCTGAATAAATTCATTCATTCATTTATTCATTCATTCATTCATTGAATAATATAAATAAAAATTATACTATAAAAAGGTTTCTTCACAAGCAATATGATGATGTGCATACTAGGGAGTACAGCCTGGTAATAAAAAAATCGCAGTCACATTGCATTATTTATCCCCAATAGCATACTTATTCGTCAGGGAACAATGTGAAAACGTATTGACAAAAACGAAAAAAAATAATTCTTCAAACCTATATGTGTGGGGTGGGTGTCTATGGATAGGTCTTTCAAAATGACATTGAGGTTCCCAAAATAATTTTTTCTCAAAGTCAATCATTTAAAAGATAGGCGCGTCTAAAGTGGTAATATGTCCCCCCTCCCCTTTCTAACTTCTAAAGTAAGGGAGTGAAAAATCTAGAAAAAATATATTCTGTAGATCTCAATAAAAACTTTCAACAAAAATTGGTTTGAATGAGATACAGTCAGCAGTTGTTGAGATATAGCGACCGCAAGTATAACTTTGTTTTTCATAGAAACACTATGAAAAACAAAGTTATCTTTGTAGTTGCGAAAAATCAAAGTTAGAGAATACTCTACTGTGTTACGGAACCCTACGAATGCCAGTCCGACTTGCACTTGGACAGTTTTTTTATAATTATACTGAGTGAAGAAGAAAAGATTTTAAAGGAAAATGTCATGAACTGAATTTTCGCTAAATAACTGGGTTTTTTAAAATCTAAAAACCTAATCGGAACTAACTTTTGTCATTAAGATTGATTAATTGATATCATATCATTATATATATCATGCCATTGTCTAATTTTTCGTGTCCAAAATCCTACTATTTTTTGCAAAAAAAGTTTTATCAATAATACCTACGACATACACAACTCATATAATGAACAGTCTTGTATTTGTATTAAAAAAAAAATTAAATACATTTTTGCTTTGATGACTGACATCGACACGATAATGTCGATAATAAGCCCATCACTAGCCAAAAATTAACTTGTGACAACCTGCATGATAACGAAACAGAACGGCACTATACGTCTCTTTCCTACGCACTATTAACATCGTAAGTAAAAAAAAGTAAACATACGTATTTCATTTCTTATTTTAGCCCGGCTTCCATGTTTTAGTCATTGTTCCGAGTTCCATGCTTTAGTCATTGTTCCGAGGGACAAACGATCGCTACCACATCATTTTCAAATCGGCCCGAAAAAATCTCGTAGCCGGTGACGTCCCGGTGCCGTTTCTGTGGACAAACGCTCTTAAGGAACGGCCACACCGCGGCGTCCTGCGATCTGCGGGTGCGATTTCAGTACTTGTCAATTGTTTTCTGATAGCGTTTGGTGTGAACCAGTCGGTACAAATACTACTGCGCTATCTGATCGCCGCCTAGATCGCGCACAATTATTTAGCATTTTATGCATTTTAAATTAATTTTTCAAAAACAGTCCTCTACTCCGACCTATTTTATTCTGTTACAAAGGTTTTAAAGGATGATTATTATAAAATAACTCATCTTCTATGCAAAATCTATTAAAAAAAGTATATTATAATTATTATATTTGTCATTTAGTTGAAGTAAATTTTTTATAAATAAATATATAACATTTTATCGTAAATTTACTATCGATCTTAATTAACAAAGTCAAATATAATTTTAAATAAATTATAAGTAAAACATATTTTTAAAAACAAGCTTTTATCTGGGACAATGAACTAAAATGTTAAAAATAAATTCTAGTAAGTATTTGGCGTGTAGGTACTTACCTATATTCTTAAAAGCTTGAAGCACTACCCGTTTTTCAGGCTAGGTAATTACTATACTTCAGTGCCTAGGTATAGATACCGACTACCCACCTACTAGGTACCTAAGTATTTAAGAGAAGGCAAGATGTTTTAAAATATTCCTACTCGACTATTCCTATTCGACTCGGTGGGGCTATGTTGCTTTACAACAGAAATCATGGCCACCCTACAGCTTCATCATCAGATCTTGGCTATCATTTGCGTGTAAAGTGCTCCTCAAGACGAATCATTTGAGCCCAAACTCGGTAAAGTTACGTTGATTTTTCACAGAGATGCCGTGGCTAGCTTCCAGCTTCATCATCAGACCCTGGATATCATCTAGGTGAAAAGTTCTCTTCAAGACGAATCAATCGAGTCCAAACTCGGTGGGTTTATGTTGATTTATCACAGAGATGCCGTGGCCACCTTCCGTCTCCATCATCAGACCCTGGATATCATCTAGGTGAAAAGTTATCTTCAAGACGAATCAATCGAGCCCAAACTCGGTAGGGTTATGTTGATTTATCACAGAGATGCCGTGGCCACCTTCCAGCTTCATCATCAGACCCTGGATATCATCTAGGTGAAAAGTTCTCTTCAAGACGAATCAATCGAGTACAAACTTGGTGGGTTTATGTTGATTTATCACAGAGATGCCGTGGCCACCTTCCGTCTCCATCATCAGACCAGCTTAATGGTACCATATTATTGTATTGTCACCAAAGATACATAAGCACACCAAATTTGAGTCTAATTGGACATTGGGAAGTGGGTCTAATTTAGCTTCCAAGATTCCACTCGAACAAACATAGTGACATACATACATACATACATACATTGCAAGTTAAATAAAAGCTTGTAATTAAATATAAAACCACTATTAAGTTAAAGTATTGTTATTGCCAAATTATATAATATAATATAAAATATAACATGACGCTTACGTCCCTTCCGTTGAATCGGTCCGTGACGCTTCCTTCGTCACGTCAAGTTGTACCCCAGTGCGCCTGAAGAATTTTCTCTTCAAAAAACCATCTAGGAACATAGAAACGATTTTTTAAAATAAAAATACCTTAACATATAACCCGCTGTATATGTTATGCATTACGGCAAAAACGGATTGGTAACCATTTCAACTTTTTTCTGAATTCTGTAACGAGGTCATATTTTCTCTAACCGGAAATGAACCGTATACATAAGTTTTATAAGTTATTTATACAATAAGTTATATGAAGGTACATAAGTTTTCTATTGGAATGGTAAAAATCTTTGATGAAAAATTCGATAATTCTAAGCCTAGCGTGCTACCATCTTCAACTACATCATCGCTTACCACGGGGCAAAATAGTGGTGATATGCTAGCCTGTCTGTATATAAAAAAAAGATTATGAAGAGCTATTTGTTTATATGACGCCTACATGTATGATGCCTGAGGCCCTTTGGAAAATTCTTTCCGTACCTGAACCCTAAATAAACAAGCAAATAAATATTTAAAGCAATTTCGTGAAACATTGATCCATAAAATATTCAGTTATCGATCGGGGGGACTAATTGGATGGCTAACGAGATATGCTCTCGAGCAACCGGGAACTTTCCGTCCCTTTCACTCTAATTCTTCTGTCACACCTGTCCCTTTCTATTTATTTTGCTGGAAGCTTTTCAATAATTTGAGTGTATGCGAATGGAAACAAACTAATAAAGTCGATAGGTAGCGGTTATAAAAACGATGAAAAGTTGTTGAAAATAACGAAGGTATCATTTCGTGGTTGACGATTCATTACGAACTGGTGGTATTTGTACCATGTGCTTTATTATTTTTGTACTTTAGCTTATATCGACCCCTCTGGGATGAAACGTCGTAAAAGCCATTTTGACCAAAATCTGTTTTCAGCGGTTTCGTAGTCAGAATCGCGCGCTCTATCGATCTGTATATTTAAAATGTTCAAATTCGCAAAAAAATGTCTTTTACAACACGCTACGAATCCCTCTCTGAACCCGGGTTTCTTGTTTTAAAATGTCGTAACGAACAACTTTAAAAAAAAAAATTCAAATTTCTGAAGTAAGAGACATATTTTTTCGTGTCATGGTTAATACGACATAATATAATACAATGTGAGAAAATAAAACTTTTTAACTTTTTGTAATAAAAGACAAGATTATCAAATATGGCTTTTACGTCAATTTTCGAAGCAAAAAATTAGAAATAAACGATGTCAATTTCCGTCGTAAAATCCACGACTTTTAAAAATATGGCTTGTACGACCATTTTATTACTAAGAGACTATTGAAAAGTAATGCTAGCTTTGGTCTTAAAGAGCATGACGCATTTTTATTTGGCTTATTACGGCTTATACACATTTTTCTCAGGTCATTTATATAAATGTAAAATATTTAATCTGCCTGAAAGTGTAAAAGTCATTATATCGACCCCTTCAGGACTAAACGTAGAAACAATAGGCCATTTTATTTCTTGTATATTTTTTGATTTACTTAATCTATAATGTTTATTATAGATTAACACTATATCTCATTAAGCTAAGGTTTTTGAGTTGTTTACTAAATAGAAACCCAAAATAACCTACATTAATTAGTTCCAGAGATTGCATGGCTTTTACTTCAAAAAAAAAAGTTGTAAATGGCTTCTACGTCTTTTTTCTTCAGCTTGTTAACTGTAACCTTTTTTTTATTAAGTTGCATAAGACTTAATCATTGGTTTTATAACAGGGATTATCGAATTAAAAGACAATTGTAATAAGAGGATAGTGTAATTTAGTGTTGTAAATGAGGAACACATTAATGACCAAAATCATATTATTTTAATATTTTTCATTATGTAAATGTAATATTGTACTTTTTCTGACAAACACTAATAAAATTATCAAAATAAAATCAACACAACCTCTAAACTATGCCAAATAGGCAGTAAATTGAATCTAGTAATGAAAATCTTCTGTTTTATTAAACTACGAGATAAAACTGCGCATTGTGCACACACAAAAATAGGTAAGTATTTAACAATAACATAGCTTAAAACAAATCAATGTCTTAATACAATCATCAGCCTATCTCTGTCTGCTGCTGGACATAGGTCTCACCTATGGTACGCAACTGAGCTTGATCTTTAGTTCTTTGTTTCCAGCCGCTGCCAAGCCTTGCAAGCTGTGGATGAGTTTGTGTGCAGTGGCAGTGCTAAGGCAGATAGCGATGATGATGATAGTAATAGTAATACTGTTTATACTTATCGTTGTGGTTTCCGCATCTGGTATTCTTCATCTGTATCTCGGTCGTATAACTTGGCTGTGGCTCTTATCTCATCCAAGACCGGGCACTGTGAGATCCCATGTGTCACGGGCTCTTTTTCAAGCATGCACCTCGATGCCTTGAACCATAGGACGACTATCTGTGGCGCCAATTATGTAGAGGTGATAATTTAGATTACAATATTCCGTGATGAGAACTACTATGTAGTATACGAATATCACGTCTTTGTAATATTAGCAGTCTGTTTGTAACTTTGCCGTCTAAATTCGGAAAAGCTGCTTTTGTATATTTACAGCTTGTCATGTTCACACTGTCCCACAACTTTTGCTGCTTATTTTCGGTATGACAACGTAATAGGTCTCTGACTTCCATTGCTAGCGGTCTACAAAGGTTCATCACATTGTCGCTTACCTGTTGTGTCATTCTTTCTGTAGCAAGTATGTCAGCGGTAATATTGCTAGCACATGATGCATAGCTTTTCGTCCATCTTACCTTAACGTTATACTCGGTTGCCAGTGTTTGCAGAGTATCGTGGCATTTCGCCACTACTTTTGATCTTGTTGTAGGTCTCCTGAGTATGTATAATGTGGCTGCACTATCAGTGACAAATTCTATACTGACTTTATCTTGATCATTTTCAAATTAAAACTGATTTATGGACACTGCTTGCGCAGACAGTAGCAGTCCGTTTGTTTCAGCTTGTAAGACGGTTATAGTCTTGGTTAGCGCTATCGATGCCGAAAGTCTTATACTCAGTTATTAGTTCATACTTTTTACTATCTAGATGAGTACTGTCTATCCTGTCCATGCCTTAAATGGCTTCCGAAATGATAATTATCGCTTTTTACAGTATTTTGCAGTGGTTAGTGGTCGGAGGATATGTTCAAGACGCTAAATTGGAAAGGATGGGGCATACATATAAACGGCGAGCACCTCTCACACTTGATGTTTACGAACGATATGGTCATCATGGCTGGAACCGCGCAGGACTTGTAATACATGCTGATCACTCTAGCTGATTCTTCTCCACGCATCGGTCTCCGTATGAACTTGGATAAAACCAAGATCATGTTCAACGAACATGTTATTCCGGCCCCGACTGCTTTAAATGGAGTTCTTCTCAAAGTTGTTCACGGATACGTCTATCTACCTAAGCCGAATCTTGCAATTGGGTAGAAATAACTTCGAGAAGGAAGCTCGCAGAATGATACAACTGAGATGGGCAGCATTTGGACAACTTCGTCGAGTCTTTTCGTCGCCCATACCACAAACCCTAAAGACGAAAGTCTTTAACAAGTGCGTTCACCTGTTGTTACTTACGGGGCCGAGACGTGAACTCTTACAGTGCAACTGTTTCACCAATTTCAAGTCGCTCAGCGAGCTATGGAGGAGGCTATGCTCGGAGTCTTGTTGAAGGATCGAATTCAAAATGAAGTCATCCATTAGAGAACCCAAGTAATCGACATAGCTCAATGGATTAGCAAGCTAAAGTGGCAGTGGGCTGGTCACATCTGTCGTAGAACTAATAACCGTTGGGGTCTACCCCAACAGTTATTGGTTTTAGACTGGAGACCGCGTCTCGCCAAATGTAGTGTAGGGCGCCCTCCAGCTAGATGAAGCGATGATATACGCAAGCTGGCTGGCAGCGGCTGGAAACAATAAGCTGAAGATCGAGCTCAGTGGCGTGCCATAAGTGAGACCTATGTCCAGCTGTGGACAGGGATAGGCTGATGATGATGATTACGTTACGATATCAATTTGTTTTAAGCTATGTTTTTGTTGAATACTTACCTGTTTTCGTGTGTGTACAGTGCGCAGTTGTATCTCGTAGTTTAATAAAACAGAAAATTAGAATATTATTATTACTAGGTTCGATTTACTGCCTATTTTGCATAGTTTAGAGGTTATATTGATTTTAGTTTGATAATTTTATTAGTGTTTGTCAGAAAAAGTACAATATTACTTTTATAATAATGCAAAACATTTAAATTATATGATTTTGGTCATAAATGTGTTCTGCATTTACTACATTAAATTACACTTTCTCCTTGTTACAATTGTCTTTTAATTCGATAATCTCTTTGATAAAACATATTGTGACATCTTATACCACTTAATAAAAAAAGGTTACAGTCGCCAATTAGAAGAAAAATGTCGTAGAAGCCATTTACTACTTTTATTATTGTAGTAAAAGCCATGCCATCTCTGGAACTAATGAATGTACGTTATTTTGAGTTTCTATTTAGCAAACAACTTGAAAACCTAAGCTTAATGAGCTATAGTGGTTTATTACAGATGAAATAAATCAAAAGATATACCAGAAATAAACTTTACCATTTTTGTTTTTCGGCCGTACTGAAAAATGGCCATTTGGCTTTTACTACGTTTCATCCCAGAGGGGTCGATATTTTGCATTGGCTTGATTTGGTTTTATAGAAACAATCGGGCTCGACATGAACATCAAAGTTGTGTTATCATTGTCTTTAATAACACCAACAAGTGCAGACTCTGCGCTATGCAGCAAGCCCAAAAAGTAGTAGTAGTGATATGCCAAAGGTAACATTATATTCAAGCTCGCTAACGAATCAGTAAGGTTTTGTTGCAATAAGTAAATATCTTGTAAATAACTGCATGCACGCCGCGCTGACAAGTAAACGTGAAGAAAGTAAAGTATCGTGATACATGAGCAGCCAATTACCAATCAGTATTAGGCTTTTTACTGATTTGCAAATTGCATTGACAATCACGGTCTTCTGATAAACAGTGTCACAGTTTATAGCAATTCAGCAGATGTTACATTAATACCATTACCATGTCCGAAATCTTAAAAATGTTATCCCATTAAGTCGAAAAACATATAAAACACATAAAACTTATAGGTATATTTTCTTGTTCTGTGTATTAAGTATACATCAGCATTACTTTCGCATTTCGTTTAACATTGTAAGGTAAAAGCAAAGTTTATACTGTTATAGCTCGTGCCGACAGAGAGTCCACCTGAGACTTGTTGCAATGCCGTTTGTGTCTCGCTATGTACTAAAATTTACAAAGATAATACCTACATTTTGTTTACCTCGTATACTTAGTAATATATTCAACGTCGTGTAATGTATTTTAGAATATTTCAAGAATGGTTTCTTCTGAGCATCTCGGCACACTGTCGTTTTCTATTTCTACGTGCCATCTGACAGCATCTTCATTTTATCACCACCTGTAAATATTACATGCAAGAGTTGTTTTGTTCTCTTCTTCCGGCTAAGCCAATTTGGTACAACATATTTTTTTATAAACAGTGCCACAGAACATGTCAGACGATTTTTAACATGGGCGCACCTGCGAGAGAAATTTGAGAGATAATGTTTTAAAATTGCTATTGAATAAGTTTTCTTAAAAAGACTATAATTATAATATTCAGAGGCAGCGTAGGCGAATCAAATGCCAGTCTAACTCAATAAAAAATGTTTCTAACTTATTGTCACAACTCACGAGCCTAAATCTACTCAAACATCCCACCCAAGATCTTTCCTAAGGTTTTTCCCATTCATTAATTACGAGGGCGTATTTTTGTCCCTGTCCATTAGATACCAGCCCATTAAGGAGAGATTAATGACGTCTAGATATAACCGCTAAACGCTTCTTTATGAATGTACTGAGTGGTAAGAACTGTCAACTCATCTATGTTTTCAGAGGACTCAGACACTTGACTTCTTATAGGTACCTACTTGAAACATTTCTTCGACCAATATTAGCATTTTAATATTGACAGTATGGTTTCTTAATAGCGTTTACCTGAGACAAGATAAAACAATATTTGTCTTAAAACATCCTATATCAATAGAAACAATTCCATATTTTACACAATGGGAGCTCTGTGGTGTATTTGGAAGATAGGTAATATAATAATAATATATATACCTATAAGAGTTTGACGCCAAAGATCGTTTAGTTCAAACCCATCGTGCAACAGGGAATTTTTACCAATTAAAAAAGCCTACGGTTATAGTACGTTAACAGGATACTCTCGTAGAACGTCGTAGCACAAAGAAGCGTGGCCAATGAAAATAATATACTTTATTGTTTCCATAATATTTTATACATAAGGTTCTTAAAACTAGATACATGAGATCATTATGGAAACTGTTAACTTATATAAATATGCTTATTTAAAAATATTTTTTTATAATATGTGCCTAGCGGGAAAATGTCATGGATTGATTTATTATGATAACCAACACGACGATAGTTTTGATAAAAATATATACTTATGTAGAATCGCTTACCAGTTTATTAATACCGGGACACATACCTACATTTTGGAATACGTTTACCAAACAGAGAAGACATTAATCTCGTAACACGCGATCTGTCAGTACGCTTCATTGTTACCAGCCGGCACCATGATTAATTGCCTAATGAATGCATTGTTCCCGCATTCATTATCAATTAGATTGTAAGGACCGTTAATAACGCATCACTCACTTGTAATATTGGTTAGTTCATAATATAGACTGTTTGGTTAGCCTCTTACTGTTATAGGTCATCATATAGGATTTCGACTTGGCCTATTATTTTGAACTTGTTTATTAGTTTGTTCAACAAACTCACGGTCAATGATTTCGATACTAGGTGGTTGGATTATCAATTGCTCAAAATTTTTTTTCATATCTTATAGGCTAGCGTTTAACCACTATCTTACCTGTTGTTAAGTGACGATGCGGTCAAAGATGGTATGTACGCTAGGCCTAAAATGGGAACTAGCTCTCAGGGATAGCTGCAGGAACACCAAGCGGACACTACATAGTGTCGTACCGCCATGCGGGGGTTTGTTGGGTACGGCCACACCACGGCGTCCTGCGATCTGCGGGCGCGATCTCAGTACTTTTCAATTGTTTTCTCATCGCGTTTGGTGTGAACCAATCGGTACATATTTGTACCGATTGGTTCACACCAAACTATCTACAACAACTACTGCGCTATCTGATCGCCGCATAGATCACGCACGCAAGACGCTGCGGTGTGTCCGTACCTTTAACGATGAACCGGAGGGCCATTGTAAAAAGCGCACATACATTTTTCGATAGAAAAGTCCATTGGTGCACGCGGAATTTGAACTCGGTACGTCTGGCACCAAATCCGACCGTTCTCCCGATTACGCCACCGGGCCCTAGAACTTTAGTGGTAGGTACCTGTGTCGAGTTTAGCTACGAGTGTAGTGCATCTAATGTAGCTACGTAGCTTTATTCCCAGTTAACTCGCAGCTATTCTACATCGCTTCCTACTTTATCCTACTAATTATTTTATATTAAAAAATCTAAAGTTTGTGAGTGTGTATATATATAAGTATATTTGGTACAACTACTCAACCGACAGCTAACATTTAATATTATGTAGATAGCCTAGACCCTAGAATAACACATAGGGTACTAGGTTTTTATCTCGATATTCCCACAGGAATGATGTCTACGCGGGTAAAATTGCGGGGCACAGCTAGTATATTTATATAAACAATATCTTTTTTGTGTGACATTATTATAATACGGTCTTATACCGAAATTACTAACCATAAATTATCAAATTCCTATTTGTTTATCGTGCCTCATTACTAGGAGGTTAAAGATAATTACACGTTAATTAAATGTTATTGAAACAAAGGCATCAAACCGCATTTTGTGCCGAAAATCATTGTTTGAATTATTTCATCATTATTATTATAAGGCGTCCTTTGTTCCTACACGCTCCCTAGATTCTTATTAAAATTGTAATTTATGTATACTGTAAATTGCAGACAATTGTTTTATTATAAAGGGCGGAAACTTAATGTACAGGAACTGCCCTTTTGTGGGGTCTAACTTGCGTAAATATTAGGGAAAATTTGTGATTTTGTTTCAATGACTTGTAAAAGTATTAATTGTGAAACGAGTTATAGATTAATTATAATTATTACTTTAAATTTAATATTCTGGCCGTCTGTTTAACTTCAGTTAATTAATTTTGTATAATTGAACCTGGGCTAGATGTTTGACCCTTACCAGTATCCTTCTTTGGTTAGTGTCAATATTGGATCGATCAGATTTTTTCACAACTTCTTGAGCGCTATAATTAGTTCAATGTTCTATGATTTCAGCGATATTGTTCTGCGATATATCAAATTTTTAGTATTGTAGTATTGTAGAAAGTACAGTTACATGACAGTATAAGAACCAGTTAGGCGGATCGCGTACCTAGCGTTCGTAGTGTGGGCATACTGGCACATGAGTAAAGATACTTCTTTACTCATATGATACTGGGCCAAAGTCACCGGACCAATCGAACGGCAACGAAAGCTGAATAGAGGGAGATGGAGCTAACGCCTGTATGGTTGCGTCTTCTTCCAATCGCCATTCCCGCCATTTCTGGACCCGGCATCACAATACCATTTAAAATGTGGCAGGACATGTTTTAATTAGAAACGGATTGTTTTATTTTTTATTTACGTTTATTTCACAAAATGTCAAAAAATATTTGAAAGTAAGACAAAATTGAAAACAACAAACAATTGAAATTAAATCTAAGCATGTATCTATTCATTACAGATTTGCACTGCAACAACTAAAATTCTAAATGAACTTTAATTACCGTCCATGCAACTTGAAAAAAAATCACAAAAGACAATCAATGTAAAAGCGAGTCGTCTAGAAGCGTCTGTTACAGTTAATCAATCACTGTCCAATTTGTCCAACTGACATTAACTCTGTGTCGTTCTCACATTGCGTGTGTTTTAAATGGACTCGATAAATATTTATATAGGCGTCTGGACTTTTTGATCAACAACTAAGTTCAGTTCTAGAGTTCCGTCACAGGGCTCAATCACCTTAAATTTAATTGGTGTAAATCGTTTCAATTAAATTCAAATTAAAAAATAAATAAAATCAAAATTACCCATAATAGAAAAAAAAACCCACTTGAAATTAAGACAGAATATGTCGCTATGGCCATGACACCATATGAAAGAATAGTAAAAACAAAATAAAGTTTATAATTTCAGGGCTTTGTACAAAAAACGTGTTTTATTGGCGTTTTTTCTAAATCTTATGAATAGTCAGGCACTTAAGATTTTCAAAGACTATATTATTATAACCACTATAATAACAAATAAAAAAAATTACATAAAATAATAAATAAAAGTAGGTTCCCATATTAATAAATGTGTTTTTTCGGCATCTTTTGCTATATCATATAACATATAGTACGGAATAATATGTACGGCCCTTTAGCCGTAATATAAACTAATACGAGAATGAGTACATAATAAAACTGAAATACTTTCTCTAGGCACTTAAAATAACGTATCAATTTACCAATTCGTCAAACCAACAGAGACAGCCAAATATAGAGAGAAAACATTTGATTTTGTTTGCGCTAACAACATTGAAAACCTCTGACATACCTTTCAGATGCCGAGCTAAGCTCTCCGGGGAAACCTATGGCTTCAATAAATACAAAATAGTACGTCCCAGTTCCCGTTGCCTCGTTTTTTGTGCAAAATAATATACGCAGCTATTTCTCATCTTTATAGTCGGGCAGAGATTTTGCTCCATGATAAAAGAGTCCAATATTCGACAATTTATTATGTTTTCTGCAACACTAATTGACAACGATATAGTTTGTTCCCTGTGTATATCATAGTTTTATGGGGGTATAAACATATATCCTACAAAGAGAATAAACCTTTAGGGTAAGGGAAAGGTCGTTTATTTATTTCGGTGTGACAATAAAGACAAGGTTGTTTTCTGTTGCTGGTATCATTTTTCTTTACACTAAATGACTTGACCTACATTAATCAGGGGAATTAAATATGTGTTTTAAGTGTGACGTTCGACGTCGAGATGAAAGCTGAATGGCTCAATACCTTTGTTTTTAGTTCAAAGCAATAAGTTATGTTTCTTTTATATCTATAATATTTTTTATTGAAAATGATCTGTTTAATGTAATTTGACGTATGTAAGTACAATTTTTTAATTTGCCCATATATTGAATAAATGCTTTGACTTTTGACTTGACTTTTGACTTTTGACAAAATGCTTGAAATGTATGAATTCATTTTGTTGAACAAATTTTATTTCACTTAGATTATTTATATGTGTGCCACGTAAGAGCACTAGTTGCAGTTACACACTACTTGATTATGAAGCTATTTTTAGCTGAACTGATTATAACCTAAGGCTGTTTATATCACTTAATATGCTAAGGTATGTTTATACTACTTAAGTAGAACGTGAATGTCGATGCACTTGCGAGTCTAGGGCCAATATATTTACTAGATGTTAGATGATCGACACGTTATGTGATTAAACATAATTTAAGATTATAATGGTAAGTAATAACTAAAAGCCAAACATTCGGCGATTATTCGTTGTTGATAGGTGATCCACGGAGAGACGGCGCGTGGTTAACCAGTGAACGTCATGCGAGATTCACACAGAGCCGAACAAAGGCGAACGAATGACGAATGGAAGAAAATGCTTTAGAGCGAACGCGAAGTGCACTTTTCCATACAAACGTATTCCCCGGTTTTCTCCCTGGAAAATGCTTCTAGACAACATTTGTTTCTACTAAAAATCGAGGTCTACTGTAGCTATGCCCCTATCAATTGCTCTTTTGACCAACCAATTACAAAAAGAAATATGACCCTTCAATAATCTTAAAGATGAGATAAAAAGGATTATATTTCTTTTTGCAATTGGTTGGTCAAAAAAAACAAATGAAAGGGGCGTAGCTACTGCAGACCTGGATAATTTGTAGAAAAAAAATTTGCTCTAGAAGCATTTTCCAGGCAGGAAACAGGGGAATACTATACTATACAGGGGAATATTGTATGGAAAAGTGCATCCCGCGTTCCTTCTTTAGTATAGGCGTATAGGTATTCAGCGTTCATCCCACATCACGTTACGACGAGCTTTCACGCTTGTTGAAGAAGCAAATGAAAGTCGCAACACACGTATTCGCACTCCCTGCCAGCGCGCGGTCAATTCAAGGCAAATACTGCATGGTCCAATCGCCATCCGCGCTTTAACAGCTCCAGTGGCGCTATAGAGTTGATGTAGTGATCGCATGTCTATGACAATCCATAAATAATACCAACCGCACAAGGCGAGGCGGTGCGGGTCAGGTACCGGGTGGCTATAATAAGTGATGACCTTAAACGTGTAATCAATAAAAGTCCATCGATATTATATTTTACTGCATTGATCGTACTACACATTACACAGTTTTTATCATGCAAAATCTATAACGTAAATGCAAAGTTTATAACACACTTTTATTAGCTTCACTTGTAATAATAATTAAGATTGTTTAAAAACTAAAACAACTGACTTTCATGCCACGCGAGTCAGTTTCAGTAGCAAGTTTGAGACGTTTATCGTCATATCTCTGGAGATACTCATCAGATCTCGATGAAATTACAATGGGACCACCTCGAAACTATACTATCGATTAAAAAAAGATCATTCGAATCGGTTCACAATTGACGGAGTAATCGCGTAACATACCTACATAAAGAAAAAAAACATACAGACCAATTGAGAACATCCTCCTTTTCTGAAGTCGGTTGAAAATACAATTTCATTGAAGTTATTGGAGTTATTTTAACCTAACAAATTAACAACAATTTAACAAGTAACTAACCTAATAATGTGGTCGACAAAACAAATAAATAATTTAAAAAATAATAATAAAAAAAAATTACAGACACAGGCATGTTTGACGAAAAAGACGTTTAGGCCCAAGAAGCTAAAAAAATGTAGAAAACTGAAATAAGACGAGGTATTGGACTATGGGTTTTAGAGTTCAGTTCACGAAGTGCAATCCTATCGAGCCCTATTTCAATTCAGCCTGTCATTATCGATTGTCAACATTGTGTTTACAAAATATATATAGCTCTACCAATCTGTATAGGTAATCCAAACTACGACAGAACCGCTGCATTTCAGTAGAACACAATTGTAAAAAGTTAACTATAAATGAAACTCGAATATTGGATAGTCATGTCCAAATTTTAGAAATTATACTCAATTATCAGGTTCATGCAAGAGAAGCTAACTATATTATATATTTTTAAAAGATATATTTAAGCTCTTTCATTTGATAACCGACACGGCTAAATGGTTTTTCTTTTAAATTAGTGCATGACTGTTTGTTCTCTAGAGGTCACCATATTCAATTTAATGCGACATCACATAGCCTATAACAGACAATCACGACGCTTCCGATAACACCTCATTAATTGTCAAATTATGGTAAGAAGTTTAAAAGTTATGACTGGAGAATATGAAGGGAACAGATATACATGTATAGGTACATACATACATACAATACAATACAATACAAAATACTTAATTTTACACCACTTAAAGTAACTTACGAAACAGTTAACTCATAAAAACAATAGTACAATGGGCGGACTTATCGCCAAGAGCGATCTCTTACAGTCAACCTTTGAATGGAGTAAGAGAAATAGTGAGTTGAGCAAGGTCGGTGGTGTTCTATTGCAAAATAATTTAAAAACAAATGAAATAAAATATGTATCAATATATTTATATAAATATACACACATAATTATATATTCTAATAATAAGAAATACACATTAAAAACTAAACAGGAAACATCATGATGATTATATACATCTAATACGTACCTATATACCTACATATAATACATTTAAAACATATACGTATATATTCATATATTATATCAAAATAAAGAAATACATAGTTTATATCAATTGTCGAAAAAAGGGTTAATACGTTTATTATTCAGCAGAATCAGCAAGACATCAAGAATCAGCAAGATACATACATACATACCGGTCAAAATATTAACTATAATCGAGACATATGAGGGAAACACAAGTTTAATAACTGACAGATTATTTTAATTTCTCTGTTGACAAAAAGGCAAAGTTGTGGAACCACCTAGGAAACTAGCACAATTCCCACCACTACTACAACTCCCGAAACAGCCAGTCACTACCTAAATATACGCACTGCAATCTCTCTAGTGCGAGTGTACTGAATACAAACCACGAGGGGGACCGTACTGTGGATTGATGGATGTCACGTGCCTGTAAATTTAATGGCTCTTGGCTACAACATTTTCCTGATCGGTGTTTACCTTGAAAACTACGGAATGTGTCAAAGGAATATGTCAAACTTGTTTGCAACCTTGTTTGTTGACATAACGCGTTAATTTTGTGTGGTGACTGGCGATCGTGGGGCTTCGGTCTTATTTCAACATTAACTTTACTTGGAAGCTTCAAAAAACAAGTCGATGGGTGCGCTTTTAGACAATAATGGGAGAGCTAGATTAACTGTTTGTTTTTCTTTATCTATTTTATATTATAATATACCGACCAGACCGACTAGATACTAGACCGACCAGATCGGAAACGTTTTAAAGAAAGGCCATGTCAAAAGTACCTATAACCGGCAAACATGTATGAAAGCACTCATGAAAGTGGAAGAAGCGAAAGAGGTATGTCAGGATCGAAGCATGTGGAAAGAAGTAGTCTCTACCTACCCCAACGGCAAAAAGGCGTGATTTTATTGTACGTATGTAGATTATAATTTAGTCACTAAGTATATTATAAATAATATCGTTAATAATCACAATAATTTAAAATCGTTTACAAAATAAAACAAAGAACCGACTGGAAATGCTGTGCTAGTCATATATACATAGCGCGAACCACCTTCAATCGAAGGGTTACAGTGTTTCATTTATCTGAATGTTAGATGCTCTTATGCTTACTTTGCTCTTATGTGAAAAGAAATTGTTTATTCCTGTCTACCTCCGAACACTGCTCCCAGTCGGGGGCAGACGGGCATAATTAGGCTCAGATAATAAGTAATGGCAAACGTCTGAAGCAACCCATCATGATAAAATGTGATACTAACTTGCAGTTTCATCTTATATATTGAATTGAATATAATATATATATAAATATATAATATATATATATATAAATATTGAATTGAAGCCTTAGTTGTAACATACATAGAAAAAAACAATGAGGTGCTAAATTATAACCGCATTTTACTAAAAAGGTACCTCCTTTCGTGAAGTCAATCAAAAATAAAACAAGTCCACGGTAAATGGCATAACAAGGTGGCTTCGCGTACGCGAGTTGTATTCCTAAGTAGCTTAGCGACTCGCCAGTTAAAGTTGAATACAGAGAGATTTACCTCAATTCTCACGTTGAGTAAACTTTGAGACATTTCTTACTTAATAGTGTCCCTGGTGGTAAGCTTTATGTAAATAGCGTAACTGGTAACAAGTACTACCAACAGAACACAGATCTTTCGAGTGCCTCGTCGTAGAAATGATAAAATATTTTGAAAAATTGAATTATCATCCTTCGACAGACTCGTTTCCCAATACAACTTAGTAATATTTCGATTAAGAGTATTAGGTTATTACCAATCAAACGTACTAATTCATCGCCTAAATCGTCATTTACTAGGGTAATTGTCGTCAAATGGTTGTTTTTCTGCTTCAGCTATTATTGTTAAATTATAGAAGAAAGACTTGTCCAAACAATAGTACCCAGAGATTTTACACATAATAGGTCAGTCAGTACCTATCATACATAGTACTATCACATCATTGTTGAAATTTAGTTCGTATGTGATTTTTAATCACAACTAAATAGCTCAAAGTTACAAATACTTCGATATTAGTGTTCATAAAGGATCGATTTACTGGTCGGGTAAAATCTAAAATGTTAACCAAATTTTTATGAATGTTTAGATTTACCACATGATTTGTAACACTGATAAACATACATCTACGCATAGCGTGTTGACCATACGAGGTACATTATGATTGATAGGACCATTACCTGTGTTCTGTATTTATACTGTAAGCGTTAGTAATAAATATCAATTCTGGAGTGGAACGACATTATTGACTATTTTAGCCGTTTTCATATCTTAGCCAACAGTAAACGAACTAACGATGCCATTGAGGATAAAGCGAATTTTTAGACTTCGTCATACGTATAAAATACGCCTTTACGACGTACGATGCACGAGAAGCAGTTTATATAAACTGTATTTTGAGGGCCCGATGGCGTAATCGGGAGAACGGTCGGCTTTGATGCCGTGGTACCGAGTTCAAACCGCCGTGCACCAATGGATTTTTCTATAGAAAAATTTATGTGCGCTTCTCACAGTGGCCCTCCGGTGAAGGAAAACATCGTTAAGAAACCAAAAACCCCCAAATGGTGGTAGGACACTATCTAGTGTCCGCCTGGCCAGCTACCACCCTCAAGTTTGAAAATCTGTCGCCAATCATATTTAATGTGTTCCGGCAGCTATCCTTGAGAACCATTTCCCATTCTAGGCCTAGCGTGCTTACCATCTTCGATCACATCATCACTTACCAACCGGTGAGATAGTGGTCAAACGCAAAACTATAAGATATAAAAAATAAAATAAGTTGGCTTTGCTTAATTGGCAAAGCACCGGAACATGTTATTCCGGAGGTTGCGGGTTCAAGTCCCGTCGGTACGATGAAATTTTGGATTGTGTTTAACAATTTACAAAAATATAAAGTGTGAAACACTTCAAAGAAACATAATATTTGATTTACGCAGTGCAACATCTCTCGTCGGATTAGAAAACTGCAATGATTTCTTCCGAATGATTAACTTACGTAATAAGTAGTCATAGATGGCGCCACCAATGCATAATGGGGTTAACAAAATGCAATCCACTAATTTCGTCGTAACGATACTTCGCACCGTGGCTTAATTGGCAAAGCACCGGAACATGTTATTCCGGAGGTTGCGGGTTCAAGTCCCGTTGGTACGATGAAATTTTGGATTGTGTTTAACAATTTACAAAAATATAAAAAGTGAAACACTTCAAAGAAACAAAATAAGTTATTTTTCAAAAAAAATAAAACCGACTTCATAACCACAAAAAGGCACTCAAAAGCAAAAAATAATTTACTTAAAATTATTATAAGCGCTACCCACTTCTCTATTTGAAGTCGGTGCCAGCCAAGTCTAATAGGTAGTAGATAGATAATACCTACATGTATCTACCTACTTACATACCTACATGTACCTACTTACTACTACTACATGCATAGTATCTATCTAATAACCAATAGACTTGGCTGGCACCGACTTCAAATAGAGAAGTGGGTAGCGCTTATAATAATTTTAAGTAAATTAAATTTTGGTTTTGAGTGCCTTTTTGTGGTTATGAAGTCGGTTTTATTTTTTTTGAAAAATAACTTATTTTACCCTTTTTAGTGCAAAACAAGTTTTAATGAAATTACATGCATCTATTAAATTTCGTGTCTGAGCCGTTATACACTGACGGATATATACTTTTTGAAAATTTCATGTATGTACCTATGACGGTTAAGAAGATACAGATCTGTAAACTGCGCACATATAGATACACGGACGGACGGACGCGGACGAACAGACAACAAAGTCTCAGAAAGTGTTCATTTGGTAGCCTTTGGGTTCGGAACCCTAAAAAAATTGACTTTAAATGCCGCGCTAAAGTGAAAATATTCACTAGTAATTATGATGTCATCAAGATATCAAAGGACAATGTCCAAAATGGCCCTGTGCAATTAAAGCATCTGACACACACGATAATTAATTGTCTATTTTATTACAATAATTCCAAATACTTTTATAACACGGACTAGTTGTATTCCAAAATGAATGTTAAAAAGTATTATTTGCGATTATTAACATTACTTGCCGCCATATGGCCAACAGAGTACTGAATCACTCTACTACGTTATAAGAGGCACTTCCCTATATTGTGGATACCCGAATTATGAAAGCACTGTGTAGCCAACCTAACAACGGAAAGTATTATTTACGCAGTAACTATTATATAATCTGTGGTTTTATGCTTATAATTTTTTTTGCAGTGTTGATTGGTACAAAGTACGTTCATAATTCTGAGTTATTTAATTATGTATGCAGTGTCGCGGGACTAAAACGGCCGTCATCTTCGCCAAATGTCATGTCATGTCAAAAAATATTAGGTATGTTTAAAAAAGTTTGCACCCTAACAAGACTTTGCCCGGTAGAACATTCCTGGGAAGACAAATTATTTATATTTATATATAATTATTTATAGACGCTGCAGGACTTACAGAGGATGTTGAATGGCCTAGCTGATTCTTCTCGTCGCATCGGTCTCCGGATGAATTTGGATAAAACCAAAGTCATGTACAACGAGCACGTTGTTCCGGAACCGATTGCCGTAGATGGAATTCCACTCGAAGTTGTCGCTAAGTATGTTTACCTAGGGCAGACGCTCCAACTAGGCAAACATAACTTCGAAAAGGAAATCCAGAGAAGAATTCAGCTGGGCTGGGCAGCATTTGGAAAACTCCGTCGAGTCTTCTCGTCGCATATACCACAGTGCCTAAAGACAAAAGTCTTTAATCAGTGCGTCCTACCCGTCTTGACATACGGAGCCGAGACGTGGACACTCACGGTTCGACTGGTCCACCAATTTAAAGTCGCTCAGCGAGCTATGGAAAGAGCTATGCTCGGTGTTTCTCTGCGGGATCGAATCCGGAACGAAGTAATTCGCCAGAGAACTAAAGTGATCGACATAGCTCATCGGATTAGCAAGCTGAAGTGGCAGTGGGCTGGTCATATCTGCCGTAGGACCGATAACCGTTGGGGTAGACTGGTTCTAGAGTGGAGACCGCGAATCGGTAAACGTAGCGTAGGACGCCCTGTTACCAGGTGGAGCGACGACATTCGTAAAGCGGTGGGCAGTGACTGGAAACAAAAAGCCGAAGATCGGGCTCAGTGGCATGACTTGGGAGAGGCCTATGTCCAGCAGTGGACTGATACCGGCTGATTATGATGATGATGATGATAATTATTATTTATTATAATTATTAATATATAATTATTTATTGAGGGCCCGGTGGCGTAATTGGGAGAACGGTCGGCTTTGATGCCGCGGTACCGAGTTCAAACTGCAGTGTACCAATGAATTTTTCTATCGAAAAATATATGTGCGCTTCTCACAGTGGCCCTCCGGTGAAGGAAAACATCGTTAAGAAACCAACAACCCCCGCATGGTGGTAGAACATATCTAGTGTCCGCCTGGCCAGCTACCACCCTCAAGTCAGAAAATCTGTCGCCAAACATCTAATGTGTTCCGGCAGCTATCCTTGAGAGCCAGTTACCATTCTAGTCCACTTCTCTATCTTCGACCGCATCATCACTTAGTAACAGGTGAGATAGTGGTCAAACGCTTGCCTATAAAATATAAAAAAAAATTATCCCCACCTTTATTTCTATCTCGCTCACAGTTACCGTAAGAATATCTTGTATGCAATAGCAACCTCCATTGTGTATAATCTTCTTGGGACTCTTCTACTAAAACTAGTACATTCTCCTATGTTTGAGGTATTTATCTCCATATCTCTGGTGATACTAATCAGATCTCGATAAAATTAAAATGGGACCACCTCGGAAACGTATCCTACCTAATAAAAAAAGGATCATTTGAATCCGTTCACAATTGACGGAGAAATCGCGTAACATACACAAAAAAAAAAAAAAAAAAACATACAGACGAATTGAGAACCTCCTCCTTTTTTGTGAAGTCGGTTAAAAAAGTATTTAATCTGAAATTACAAAATATTATTTATTATTAAAGAATTCATTTATAATATAAAAGCATCTCATAATCATTTAAATAATATTATCTTTAGTTTTTTTTTTGTTTTTTTTTTTACCTGAATATTTGTGAATCTATTCGGACTAATGTACCTATTAGTTATTACTATATTTTTAAATTATTTTGACTATGGTTGGAACAAAAGATTTTTATATTTTGGGTAAAGGAAAGGTACGGCCACACCGCGGCGTCCTGCGATCTGCGGGCGCGTTCTCAGTACTTTTCAATTGTTTTCTGATCGCGTTTGATGTGAACCAGTCGGTACAAATACTACTGCGCTATCTGAATGCCGCCTAGATCGCGAACGTACCTTTAGTTCTGACCATACATATTTTGGTTTTCCTTCCAAAGGGAGAAGGTTCTCAATTTGTCTCTATGTTTGTTATGCGATTACTCCGCCAAGATTAATTTTCCAATGCTACGGTAAATCTCCAATACGGTCTAATTTAAATTTTATCTAGATCTGATAAGTTACTAAAAAGATATAATAATAATATCATAGTAATCCTGTTTATTGACACAATCAAGCAAAGTATTATAATATTGAAGAAACATTGTAGCTTGTTTGGTTATGGCAATAAACATATCAAACTTGCCACTGATAGATATTGACTAGGGCTGCACGTGAAGTCGATTTTATTAGATTTTAAACTATTTTTAACCGACGAAAAAAAAACGGAGGAGGTTATAAAGTCAACGTGTATATTTTTATTTTTTTATATGTGACCACGCATAACTTTTTACAGAGTAGTCTGATTTTGATAATTATTTTTTTATTGGAAAGGTACCCCCCAAGGTGGTCCCATTTAAATTTTAACGAAATCGGGCGAGCGGTTTTTAATAAATCAACTAAAATAATGGATAAAAGTATTATTATATTGATGATTTCATCGTAACATCAATGTATATCGACGAACATACTGGAAAAAACAAAAATAGCCGAAAATCGGGCTCACTTACTTGTACTATTCATTATTCTGTGGCTCAGTGGCTAGTCTTGGGAGAGGCCTATATTCAGCAGTGGACTGATACCGACTGATTACGATGATAATGATATTATTTCACAGGTGGTACCATTTGAGTTTCATCGAGATGTTGATGATGTTCAGTATTTTCAGAGATATGAAGATAAACACCTCAAACTTAGTATTGAAATTGATGAGCGTAATGTTGGAAGTCTATTTTTTTAGTTTTTTAAATGATCTGAAATTATTTTTACAAGCTTTATCTCTACTTCACGACTAATTTATTTGTCCGTCACAAATCTTACAAAATAAATTTGATCCACTTCCCGGTTACCGATTGAGCTGAAACTTTGCATACATGTGTAAATCGCGTGACCGTGCAATATTATGATGACATGGTGCTGATCGGATGATGGAGCTGGAAGGTGGCTAAAGGAACTCCTAAACTAGACATGTTATACCCGACGTGTTACGGCTCGTTGGAGTTGTCTTGACTTACTGGTCCTAGGTTAAGTTTGTAAAAGCTTGTGTTTAAAAAGGTTTTTTAAAATATTACTTGTTATTACTATAAAGCATAAATGACCTATAAAATGTTTGTCTAGGCCAGGGGTACGCAATGACGCCTGCTTCTAACATGTGGCACAGAAAACTTGCTGCTAAGTGAAGATGTGATTACACCTTTGATGTAGATTCTCATCCTCTATAGTCTTACCTCGTGCTGATCTAAACTCTCCTGTGAACGTGTTAATCTAAATATTATATTCTTCCAAATTATCTTTTTAAGCTATTGCATAGCTTCTATCGCGGGCCTTGAGCGTGGAGACGGGAGACCGAATCCAGAAATTCCGTAACGAAAGTATAACCTAACACACCAACGAACCTCATTTTTTAAGCTTTAGCGTAGTAGAGATAAGGTCGTCTTTGGTTTCACACATCATTCAATTTAATGGTAAAACTTTATAGAATGAAACACTTGCGTGTGTTAACGGTGTACAATGCCATCTATAGGATTTTCAATTATATTGCTGTATGTCATGTCTAACTACTAAAACTTGACATAGGTAAAAATGAAAAATGAAACACTTGCGTGTGTTAATGGTGTACAACGCCATCTATCGGATTTCATCCCCACTTCACATGTAGGGGAGCTATCCTAACCGCTTATATACCCCTCGGACCGGCTAATTTTGATTTTGTGTTCTCGTACCTTATTCAAATATAAATTCCGAATTCTATTTTCAAATTATGTCAATGGTGAACAAGTCCTCGGAACTTTACATAATTCCTCCTTGTTAAACACTCACTGCCTTCATACATGTAGCCGTGACACAGATAGGTGTACAGGTATTTAACATCTTTGTACAACAGTGAATATTTGTACTCTGTCTCCATCTGTAAATATGAATAAACAAAGTGCATTTTTTAATGAAGAAAGTCACGAAAAAAATAGTGAAAGAAAATGAGTGAGTACTCTATATACATACATTTTATTATTATTATCACAAATGCAGTATTATTTTTTGTTTTGTTATTTTATATATATTACTGCTATAAAGATGACCAAATTTTTTGATATTAAAATGAGCGATATTATAAGTAGCTTACTTCTCATTTATTTAATAAAATAAAAAAAATGTTTTCTTATAAAAAAAAGTGTACCTTGAATTAATATCAAAGAAAAAAAATACTGCATAAATAAAAAAATGCTATCAGATGCAATAGCTTTACCGCGGCAGTCCCCGAGTGCCACACGTCTTATTTTTTTCATTCAAGCGGCATTTTTGTAGGCCTACCCATGTTGGTATATAGAGCCTGTTTTTTTTTAAATTATTCACGATTTTTTTTAAACAAATTATAGATAAAGTAGGATTATATAACAGTTAATAGCTAAAGTAAGGTAGGTGGCTATTTTAAAAGTAATAAAAAATTAAGAATGTAGTAATAAGTAGATTATGGCCACAAAAAAATATAAAATAAAACTTTAACAAAAAAATTAAACCGCCGAAAAAACTGAAAAATTTAAAAAATAATAAACCTTTGTTATTTAACCTTGATAACGAAGTTCTTAGACTACTTTTAATATACCTCAGTATATTTTTTTGTAATGGTTTTGAGTTTTTAACTAAACTTAATAACTAAGTTCCTAAATTAATGTAAATATGTACACCCAAGTAGTTTTGAGTCGGCGACAAACAAGCAAATTAATTAATTACGTACGTATTATATATATATATAATATGCGCGATGCGCGGCGGCGGCGCGTCGCGACACGCCAGTTTGCCGGAAAATGCCGAGTGTTGACGAAGTTGATGTCAGCGATACAGCAACCCGAACGGGTACCACATATAGTAATCTATGACGGCCCGTGATTGGCATACACGTGAGGGCACACTTCGTTGCAAGTGGTCGTGTATCTCTACTTAGTCTTTGGGGCGTGTGAAAGCGCATTTTTTGGAATGTTATTGATCATCGCTGGAGATTTCACGTCGCATTATTAATTTGATTTGGTTATTTATTTAAATATAAGGTTATTTAGTGATCTTTGCTTGATTGTTTAGCGCCGACTCAAAACTACTTATACAAATTTACATTAATTTAGGAACTTAGTTATTAAGTTTAGTTAAAAACTCAAAACCATTACAAAAATATATACTGAGGTATATTAACAGTAGTTTAAGAACTTCGTTATCAAGGTTAAATAACAAAGGTTTATTATTTTTTACTTTTCAGTTTTTTCGGCGGTTTAATTTTTTTGTTAAAAAGTTTTATAATTATTGTTTCTTCACTTCCTCGGATATTTTAAAAGCATGATTTTTTTTGTATCTTATACGCTAGCGTTTGACCACTATCTCACCTGTTGGTAAGTGATGATGCGGTCGAAGATCGTAAGCACGCTAGAATGGAAACTGGCTCTCAAGGATAGCTGCCGGAACACATTCCATGCGGGGGTTGTTGGTTTTTTAACAATAATTTTTCTTCATCGGAGGGCCACTGTGAAAAGAAACTGTTCTGCGCCCAAAACGTCTAACAATAGGTACACTGCCTAAAACTTTGTCAGTATATTGAGATAAGCATTTACTCCGAAGTCAACGACCATTTGATAATGTAGGCTTATGATGACAAATTTCACAATAATTTTGGTTTTGGTCGGAAAAGCAAACAGTAGGCACCTATTAAGCACGCACCGTGACCTTATAGGTGACGTCAGCACGGGTGGTTGCGAGAAATAAAACAAAGTCAATTCTGTATAAGTGGAGCACATCTTTCTCTCCCGAGGGATCTATCGTCGTATTGACAGGGGAATCGACGACGTTCGACGCTCAGTCAAGTTTATTGGCGGAATTTCAGTGCTTTGTCGTCTGCGATGTCATAGCAATTTATAACAGCGAATCGCGCGATTTAACGCGAGTTTTGCGAACGAAGCAATCAACATTTCAATAGCTAATCAACTCGAGTAATGTATCTCAACCTATCTCGACGAATTCTTTTGAATACCGATGCGATTTTCAGAATTATTTATTTATTTCAGTATTCCAATGAAAAAAAATAGTTTCGAAACTGTTTTAAGTAAATTATTTTCAACATATTTTCACAAGTATGCATGTAATTTTGGCGTGTATATGAAAACATTTTACTAGTTGATTGATAAGACTTTATTGATTTACTCTTATCATATTATTTTAAGATGACGTTATGCATTCAGTTAAAATAAAACGTAGGTATAATGCAAGTAAATATATTTTTCTTTTTGTGTACATCGTCTCTCTACCAAAGCGGTGGAGCCAGTTATTGGAAAAGAAGAGCCAAAGATCGGGCTCAGAGGCGTATCTTAGTAGAGGCCTACTACGTCCAGCAGTAGACTAATGCCGGCTTAATAATAATGATGATATTTTTTTCAATAAAGTGATTATTTTACATAATTTCCTCAAGCCTCTAAATGTATTGCATAAAATATTTCACTTTACCTATAAATAGAAGAAGAACACTAAAAATCAATTTTCCTTAAAACGCTTCCGTTATCACATCACAATGTAATCGACATTTCGTGTTCGTCCTATTTCAAACAAGTCATAACGTTATGTCAGTGGGAAGAGAGGAGGGACTTTCGATCTTTAGCCGCAAAGTGAGGTCAATTTATAAATGAGTGAGGCACATCAGTCACTGGCGACGTGGCTGCGGCAGAGACTCCGATCGCTTGATATATTGGGAGAGTTTCACCTCCTTGACGTTTTTTTGAAAACCCTATTTCGGTAATGGATAGTCGCGGATTCAAAGCAATTGGCGGGAGCGCGAGAAAGTTCCTCGATGATTGGCTTTTAACGGTTTTCAATTTAAGTTCCGAGATACGGACGGAAGTTTGCTAAGTTAATTTGAAATGAGTGTAGGCATGAGTAATAAGCTATTAATAGATTTGAAACCTCCTTTCCTTAATTATATTCAATTTAACATTAGCATTAAAACCGACGCAAACTCCGTTAGGTAATTAATGTTGCTTTTGCGACGATTGCTTACAAGTTGCTCTTTAAAGTTGGTTTTCTTAATTAGCTATTTAATTGAATCGTGAGTAAGTTAATTTAAAAAGCAAATGCAAAAGTATTACTAAAGATGGCTGAGATTTTAGAGCAGAACAATAATTATCTTAATGTACGAATAAGATGATTATATCAAGAGCTTCTAGATATCTTCGTCTATCCCATGACGTTAAAAGTGACAGGTAAAATAATAAAAAGATCCTCCAGCAATCGAGACATTCGATACATTCCAATCATATCCATTTCCGGCGAAGTAAGGTACACTTCGAGTGGATTAAAAGCATAATCAACACATAGCCGGTACACCCTATTTTCTTATCGAATAACCACCTTGGTCAAAGAGCACAACTTTGTTGGTAAGTCACGCGATCGGTCGATTTAACCGCTCTTTGTTCTTAAACATGGGTTTTATAATTATTCACCTGCCGCCCTCTGCTTTAGCTTAAGGAAAAAATGCTAAGCGAGGTTCACTCGACGGCAACCAATTACTCATTATTTGTTGAGAAAATATTGAATGCCAAGTCGCGTTACGTATAACATAAAACAGAGATTATGAAAATAATCATAATGTAATACGTACTGTGAATATATTTATATTAAACTTCAGCTTCATAGCTATGTTAGGAATAGTCGATATCTAAATAAACTACTGGTTGACTTATAAAAATATTAAGATGGCTTAGTTGTTGAAATCGACAATAATAGAATAGCATAGAATTCCATGGGTTAAAATACTTGAGTACCTTTAATTATTACATCATAGAAATTTTACCATTGATATTTGTATTACACAATCGTATTTTGAAGGTCCAGTGGTGTAGTGGAAGAATGGTTGGCTTTGATGCCAAAGGTACCGAGTTCAATCCCCGCCGTGCACTAATAGACCTAGTATATAATAGAATAGTGGCCCTCCGGTTAGGAAAAAAATGTTAAGAAACCCCCAACCCTCGCATTACACTATCTCGCAGGACACTATCTAGTGTCCGCCTGGCCCGCTACCAACCTCAAGCTAGAAAATCTGTCGCCAAACATCTAATGTGTTCCGGCAGCTATTTTTGAGAGCCAACAAAACAACCGACTTCAATACCCCGCGAGTCAATTTCAGTAGCAAGTTTGAGAAGTTTATCGTCATATCTCTGGAGATACTTATTAGATCTCTATGAAATTACAATGGTACCACTTCGGAAATATACCCAACCGATGACAAAAACAATCATTCGAATCGGTTCACAATTGACGGAGTAATCGCATAACATACACACAAAAAAAAACATACAGACGAATTGAGAACCTTCTTTTTGGAAGTCAGTTGAAAACGAGTTAACATTGGTCAACCGCGCACGTCAAATGCACCCTGCGCATATAACACTACCCAATACAATGATAAAAAAATCAAACTGATTACTCCTTGGTGGATCCCAAGTTTACTGTAATGGAAAAAAAAAGGTACGTAACGTAAAAAACGTCTGTTATTGTGTACTGGTTTTTAATTCATAATCAGAACTTTGAGATATAAGTGTAGATACGAGTAAATTATGAATACTTTTCCAACAAAAATATTTGTACAGGTTAAAATGTTTTATTAGGCATTCTCTCAACGAACACTCACAATCATCCAACCCCTTACTAATTCAAAGATAAACATCATTATGGACCTCAAATGCCACAAATGTTCTGGTAATTTCGTTATTGAATTAATCATAACAAAATTGTATAATTAAATCTGAATAATATGTTCTCGACCGTAAATTAGACAGAACATCACATTATTTTAACAAAACGCTTGAGATAAATGATATTCCGCAAAGAGATTTAATTGTGTCGTGAATTGTTTTGATTTAATTGTAGCGAGTTCTAAACTGTAGCGAGGGTGTTTAGGAAACAGCAATGTATTTTTTTATTGAAAAATGTATGTCCGCATTTTGCAGTGGCCCTCCGGTAAAGGAAAACATAATTAAGAAACTCCCAACCTTTGCAGGGTGGTAGGATTATCGAGTGTCCACCTGCATAGCTACCACCCTCAAATTGAAAAATCTGTTGCCAAATATCTAACGAGTTCCGGTAGCTGTCCTTAGGAGCCAGTTCCCATTCGATAGTCTCACACGCCCTGTAATTTCCCTGGTATTTACTAAATAGTCAAAAATATGTCTAATCATTACCTTCTTCTATCACCCCGTGACATGAAATCCAAAAGTTTATAAAACCTTTCGTTTGGCAAACACATTTATTACAAGTTGGCCATTCGTAAAGGTTGTTAGGGGGAGGAAATGACTGAATAAATTCGATTGACTCCACTCCAGTACGGCCTATTGGCGGCTGATCGACAATTCGCGTGACGCAGGTCTTGCCATGGGAAAATGAAGGCATATTTTTTTATTAATAACAGCAAATTGGCACACGGCCTACATGAAGTAAATGGAGAAAATAAGAGTGTTCTTGCTTTTATGTTGCTGTTACCTACATTAGTGAAGTTATAAGGTTATAAAATAATTCAAATTTTATCTCTGTATTCTGTTTTGCAATTAGTAGTTTTATGTCATCCATATTCATACTATTATTAGATATACACGCCGTCTGAAAGAGGCGTAACTGAAAATAAATGTTTGTCTTCTACTTAACATCCTAAATCATATACTGTTTCTGGTATCAAGTTGAAACTTATACTAAGTACTTGTGTCTACAGTATCTTTCGGGTGTGAAAAATCTAACTTGTATGTCAACGCGATCAAAAGAAATGACCGTTTATGTAGCATATTTTGCGATTTCACAAGGAAATCAAAACCTATAGAGTATTTCTGGTTGACCTATAATCATGAAATTTGGCAAGAAGCAAGGTCTTGAACCACTTATATTGAAATCTGAAAACCGTAAATTAGTAGTTAAATAACAAAAAAATGAATGTGAATACTATTACAAACTTATTATTTGCGGTTGGTGCAGTAAATTTCCTATAGATCGAACTGCAAAATTAAGTTTGTCCTCTAACCTAGTTTGAGAAGTTGGTACGGAATCCCTAATATTCTTGGTCACGCCATAGCTTGGAAACGGTCGGACTTATTTGGATAATGGTTTTTAAGGTTCCATAGTCCTGACAAGGAACCCTTATAGTTTCGTTATGTCCGTATGTCTGTCTGTTTGTCTGTCAGTCTGTCTGAGGTTTTGCTACGAGACTGTTAGTAATAGAAAGCTGAAATTTTGTAAGAATATGTACATGAATTACGCCGACAAAGTTGGTCCCCTACATGTGAAGTCGGGATGATTTCTTTTTCGTCGTCTACCCCGTCGTGAGAGGTATGTTGAATAGGTCTTTTAAAAATTACTTAAGGGTTGCTAATACTATTTTTCGATTTAATGCTCCATTTACGAAATATTAAACTTTAAAGTGCAAATTTTTGTTCCACTAGGGCGTCTCCCCACCCTCCAAAAGCTAAACTGCTGGCTTGAAAAATCTGGAAAACTTCAAGATGATAGTGTATTTCATGAACTATAATCAACATTATAGCGGTTCAGATAACTTTATTAGTTTAGCAGTAATAGTTGTTTAACTTGGGTGTTTGATAATTTTTACCAAATACAAAATCCGTAGAATTAATCCATTAAGGTAACTAGTTGCTTGTTTATAGTGAGTAAAGACTTGCATTGAATAATGGGCTACTACGGACCCCTACACAGTATGTGGCCCGACACGTCTTGGCCGGTTTTTATTTTAATGTGTTCTTATAAAAAAAGGTTTTAACGAGACAACATTTTTAAATAAATATAATAAGTTTTTAACGCGGGCGAAGCCGCAGGGAACTTCTAGTTATTTTTCTTATTAATAGAGAAGTGAACTTTTAAATTTAGCTATCTACGACAAATAGACCCGTTGAAAAATAACCCTGTTTATTCAATAGCAAAAGCATACAAGAACCCCATTTTAGTTTTATGCAAATAACTTTAATAAACAAACATGGAATGTTGTCTGAAATAGTAAACAATGTAGAACATCAAATGTTTTAGTTTGTTTTTTGTATGTTTTATGTTACCCAAATAATAGCTAATATATATGTTTCAATGTTGTCAGAAAAATACTGGTTGAAATAATCACTGAAAACTCAATGCCTGAAGTGTTAAAATATACTTAAATCAAGCAAATATTACAACTTTCAGCATAACATTTTAATTTACTTACTAAATGTTCTTCGTCACTAACCGCTTCATAAAAGTAAAGGCCCTAATGGGCATTGATCAGAAATCTTATTCTCATAAACGAGAAACCTAATCACCATAAAAAAGTTTAATCCCCGATCCAATTTTCAATTATAACCGTTAAAATGCCAATAAAAAATTGAATGATCCTTTTTAAAATGCAAAAATACCTCATTGTACCTATCCTATAGATGAGATGGTGATGAAGCAATATCCACGTCAAAATATTAAAAGGTATCAGTATGGGCTAAAGTTTCTGGAAGAGATTTTAAACAAAACATTCTCCTCCTCCTCCATCTCCTTCTCGGCCTCGTTATGGGAAAGCACAAGAAAGGTTGTATTAATTGTTAATTTTAAGATTTTAGTACCTACTTCCACCCTCGACCGCATCTTCATCGTCATCGAACCCTAAAAAAAGTGGGTATGGGCTAAGGTAAAAGTTGATATAATAAAACCGGTCAAGTCGAGTTGGACTCGCCCACCGAGGCTTTCGTATCTTAATTGGCGAAACTATGTATGTATAGGGACACCCTTTAATTGTTTGGTCTTACAGAAAAAATAAAGGAAAAATTCCGAAAACTAAAAAAAGTTTAAAATTAAGATAAATTTTGGTACTTACAAGTTTTCGCGAAAATCTAAATTTGCCCATACTTTTTTATTGTGTTGACTCAGAACCTTGATTTTAATACACCTTATAGGGACTATAGACCTCAGTATCTGGTATAAATTTCAACTTGCTAGGTCTACCCGTTCCTGAGAAAATCGGTGGTGACACACGGACAGACAGACAGACAGACAGACGGACAGACAGACGGACAGACGGACAAGAAAGTGATCTTATAAGGGTTCCTTTTTTACCTTTTGAGTTACGGAACCCTAAAAACGATATACCTACGGGACACGGCAGGGGCGGGGCAAACACGAAAGAATTTATTTAATTAATATAGATTTAAAGGCCAACATTTACGTTGAAATGCTAGTAGGGAGACGATTCAAAGCCTAAAGTGCAAGTTATTAACCTATCCTAACATCTTTGATAATTTATTATAAAATTTATTTAAAATCTTCTCTATGTTCTGATTAAACTTTTTTAAATTGTTTTAACCTGATTAATAAACATAGTGTTCGTTTTGTTTGTCTGTTTATTATGTTATTGGCTATTGCGTATTATTTTGTTTTGTAATTTTAGTTTTGTGATTTCTTGTGTCTTCTGTGGACATCACATATGGATGTAATAGTCTGAAATAAATGAACCGAATTTAATTAAGATTAATGCATGTCGCGTTTGAAATTTACTTTGACCCAAAAAGAGCTGAAATATTTATTAAAAACTAAGTTTATAAACATCCAGATCAATTTTATTTTTCGTTCTTCTTTTGTCTACCATATTTTACCTTTTTTAAAATATTCAATGAAAATTCATAATTTATTAGTAAAATTTATCACAGACATTTAAAGAAAATAGGAGCAGGGTTTCTATAAGTACTTTATCTTAGTTAAATTTTTTTTTTAAAGAAAAACGCTACAAAAAGAATATTCATAAAATTGGCAGTTATAAAATTACTACTTGATTTTCTCCAGGCTCTTCCACCCCCTCGAGTGTACTTATTTTTTTATTTTACATTATAAGTTAACCTACTGTCACTCAAAACTGATGCAAACGTTCAGTTAGCCAGTTGATAATTATGTTGAAGAGGGTAGGTCCCATTTCACAGGGAAATTAAATGAAAACACTCCGCAATCCTGCGTCAAAGAAGAACGCTTGAGAGAAAAATAAGAATACATTGAATATGCATAGGTACTCTTCATTATGAAAGAATAGCATAATGGATATCTAAAGATATTATTATCTTGATTTGAATTGCAAGCTTGGTAAGTATGTATAAAAACAAGCATGTAGGTTGTAGATCTATTAGTTTGTAGTTTTAAGATTAGATTTATTAGTTAGTTTGTAGGTTTGGTTGTCGCTGCAAATTTCTGAAACTACTTTATTCAGAACTAGAAGTGCCCCGAAGCTTCGCCCGCGTTAAAAACTTCTATTGTTTACTTAAAATTTTTCTTTTGTAAAAATGATTTTATCATTAAATACATCTAATAAATATTAGCCAAATCGGTTTACCCGTTTTCATGTTATCGCGTGACTAAGGCAATTCGGGATTCATATTTATAAAAACCTAAAACCCTTTGAATTAGAACCCACTTTGAAACCCCTTTCCGTATCCGGGAGGAATTTTTAGAAAATCCTTTCTGAGCGGACACCTACATCATAATAACTATCTGCATTCTAAATATCAGCGCAATCCAAAACAATATTGATTTTAAGACTTTGTTACCCCAGTTTATCCTCTAAAGGGTGGCATTTTGAAAAAGTCTGAAACTCGTATTTAATTATTTATTTACAGAAGTACTTGTGTGAAATGTCGAATAAAATGACTATCCAAACTTTGAAGCCCCGCTTCATCCCCTTGAAGAGTGAATTTTGAAAAATTTTTACTTAGCGGCTACCTAAGTCAAAATAACTGTCTGCATGCCAAATTTCAGCGCAATCCAAAACAATATTGGTTTCAGACTTTGTTACCCCACGTCACCCTTTTAGGGGTGGAATTTGGAAAGAGCCTGAAACACGTATTTACTACTTAAGTACTTGTGTTAAGTTTCAAATATAAAAGACTATCTAATCTTGTTTCACCATACAAACATTAAACCCCCGTTTCATCCCCTTCAGGGGTGAATTTTGAAAAATACTTTCTCAGAGGGATCTAACTTTGTAATAACTATCTGCATGCCAAATTTCAGCGCAATCCAAAAAAATATTTATTTTCACACTTTGTTACCCCATTTCACCCTCTTAGGGGTATAATTGAAAAAACCTGAAACACGTATTTATTTATTTTTTTACTGGCGCACTTGTATGGAGTTTCGAACAGAAAATACTATCTAATCTTGTTTCTCCATACAAATTTTGAACACCCGCTTCATCCCTTTAAGAGGTGAATTTTGGAAAATCCTTTCTTAGTACACCCCTACGTACTAAGACAAATATACCCTCCAAATTTCAAGTCTCTACGACCAGCGGTTTAGGCTGTGCATTGTCTGTTAGTCAGTCAGTCAGTATGTCAGGACAAAGATTCTTATAGTATTAGATGGATTTTCATAATGGACCTAGAGGCAAAGTATATATCTAATACTAGCAGCCCGCCCCGGCTTTGCACGGGTAGAACAAAGCCCACAAAATTTGCATCAGTTTGTTGTATCGAATATAAAATATTAACATATTTAACAATCATCGTCATATTTCAACCAATTTACACAAAACCTTAACGAATTATGTACCTAAACCTTCCTCATAAACACTGGCTATTGGTGAAAACCGCATGATAATCCATTCAGAAGCTATTGAGATTATTGCGAACAGACAGACAGACGCAGTGATGGACTTTGTTTTATAAAACTTACGTAGTGATATTGGACGGCCCTTTGGCGTAAAGGATAGTTGCCCTGATTCTGACCCGACGGTTGTTGGTTCTAATCCTAGCTATATACCTACCAATGAAGTTTATGTGCATTTATGAATCATGGGTTTTCGTACACAGGTAGTGGGATCATTAAATCTACCAATAATTAAGATAGTTTTAAAACTAAAACAACTGACTTCAATGTCCCGCGAGTCAATTTCAGTAGCAAGTTTGAGACGTTTATCGTCATATCTCTGAAGATACTTATCAGATCTCGATGAAATTACAAAGAAACCACATCGGAAACGTACCCTACCGATTACAAAAATAATCATTCGAAACGGTTCACAATTGACGGAGTAATGGCGTAACATACACACACAAAAAAAACAAAAAAAAACATACAGACGAATTGAGAACTTCCTTCTTTTTGGAAGTCGGTTGAAAACTAGCTTACCACCAAGGAGAATATCTGCCGCCGTAACCTTACGGCATTCCCCGACGCAAAAAGTAGGGGTATTATACGTTTAACGTGTGTATCTGTGTGTCTGTCTGTAGCATCTTAGCACCCAACCGGATGAACCGATTTTGATTTAAAGTAGGGGTATTATACGTTTAACATGTGTATCTGTGTGTCTGTCTGTAGCATCTTAGCACCCATCAGGATAAACCGATTTTGATTTTATTATTGCTCGTTTTTTTTTTATAGATGTCTTCATCGAGAGTGTTCTTAGCTTTGATTCATGAAAATTCGTTCAATCGTTATAAAACTATGAGCTTTAATCAACTTTCATAGGTCTAAGCAATTCGAAAATCTTCTTCAACGATATTGTAAGAAAATGGAAGCATTGACCTGATGCTGGGACATCTTCTGGACTCTACAGAATACTAAAATCCTCACCAACTTACAGCTCAGATTGTAAATGTTGTTTTTGAGTCATTGGAATGCTTTTAATGAAAAGACTATACATACGAGTATATCAGTCGGGGTGGTTTAAAATATTGTATTATAAATATAGATCATAATTATTTTAAACAATAGATCATAATTATTATTATACTATATTGACTTCAAATTGATTGTGATCGGTGGAGATCTACAGAAAAGCTAAGCTTATAATAATATTTTCGTAGTAACTATGACCTATTCTGTGGTTTCACTGCAAATATCTTATTAATTTTGCAATGCGTGTTTGTGAAATCCGTGATATCTTCTAGAGTTTTCATTAGAATTATATACTGTAAAGGACAATTTTAATCTTTAATATGTGGCCAAGCTAATTAACGATTATTTATTTATTTGGATAAGGATTAATACTATATACTTGAAAATAGCCCTGGAAGTTATGTAATATTTTTTAACAAAAAAATAAAGATTAAAATGGTTATTGTGAGTCAACCTTAAGAGATAGACATATGCTGTCGCGGACTTTTTTGTAGGTCTTATTAAGTTGTACAACTCTTCCATACAAAATATGCTTCCATCTGTTTTCAATTGAGCAGCGTTCGTTCTTACGAACGCTGCTCAATAGAAACGTGATTTTTCGACCGTTTTTTTGTCGAGTTAGGTTGCAAATTAGGTCTCCACGAATGTACCTTTGATTTAAACGAGATAATATATAGCCTATTTTCATTTCGAAAGTCCATTTTATATAATAGTGAAAGAATTTTTTTAATCGGTCCAGTAGTTTTTGAGCCAAATCATTACAAACATACAAAAATACAAAAAAACAATAATACAAAAATACAAATGTTCTCTCTTTATAATATTAGTATAGATAGTATAGACTATAAGAATCTTTGTCCCGACATACTGACTGACTGACTGACTGACAGACAATGCACAGCCTAAACCGCTGGTCGCAGAGACTTGAAATTTGGAGGGTATATTTTTCTTAAATGTGTACTAAGAAAGGATTTTCCTAAATTCACCCCTTTAAGGGATGAAATGGGGGTTCAAAGTTTATATGGAAAAACAAGATTAGATAGTATTTTCTATTCGAAACTTCACAAAAGTGCTTCAGTAAAAAAAGAAGTAAACACATGTTTCAGGCTTTTTTGAAATTCTACCCCTAAGAGGGTGAAATAGGGTAACAAAGTCTGAAAATCAATATTGTTTTGGATTAGGCTGAAATTTGGTATGCAGATAGTTATAACGATGTTAGTTCCCTCTGAGAAATGATTTTCTGAATATGAAACAGGAGTTCAAAGTTTGTAAGGAGAAACAAGATTAGATGGTATTTTCTTCTCGAAATTTCACACAAGTGCTTCAGTAAAAAATAAGTTAATACGTGTTTCAGACTTTTTCGAAATGCCACACTCATAATAGGGTGAAGTGGGGTACCAAAGTCTGAAATCAATATTGTATCAGATTGCGCTGAAATTTGGCATGCAGATAGTTATTTTGGCGTAAGTATCCGCTAATAAAGAATTTTTCAAAATTCACTCTTTAAGGGGATGAAGCGGGGGTGCAAAGTTTGTATGGAGAAACAATATTAGAGTTTTTTTTCTATTCGGAACTTCATACATGTGCTTCAGTAAATAAATAAGAAAATACGTGTTTAAGATTTTTTCGAAATGCCACCCCTAAAAGGATGAAGTGGGGTAACAAAGTCTGAAATCAATATTGTTTCGGATTGCGCTGAAATTTCGCATGCAGATAATTATTTTGACGTAGGTATCCGCTAAGAAAGGTTTTTTCTAAATTCACTCCTTAAAGGGACGAAACGGGAGTTCAAAGCTTGCACCGATTTGGCTTTTATTTCTCTGATGTCTTTTATGATAGAAAGGTGTTAATAAGGTGTTAACAAAATAAATGTTTTAAGTAAATAAAAGAAGTCTTTAACGCGGGCGAAGCCGCGGGGATCTTCTAGTAACATATATTATATTATTAGATATTTTTTAGGACTTATTGCAACCTAAGTCATTAATAAAACGGTCGTGATAACACGGCAAAAGATATAGAAAAAGTTTCTGTGGAAAAATTGTGAATCAATTGTACTCGTATTTGTAATGAGAACTTTTTCATAGGTAGTGGCCACACCGAGGCATTCTGCGATTTGCAGGCGCGATCTCAGTACTTTTCAATTGTTTTTAGGGTTCCGTACCCTAAGGGTACCAACGGAACCCTATTACTGAGACTCCGCTGTCTGTCTGTCTGTCTGTCTGTCGGTCTGTCTGTCTGTCTGTCTGTCTGTCTGTCTGTCTGACCAGACGGTCCAGACGGTTGGTAACAGACGTTACCAAGCTGTATCTCATGAACCGTGATAGTTAGACAGTTGAAATTTTCACAGATGATGTATTTCTGTTGCCGCTATAACAATAAATACTAAAAACAGAATAAAATTAAAGATAATAGAGGGTCCCCATACAAGAAACGTGTTTTTTTCGGTATTTCACGCCATCTATGCACGCTTAGTTAGGTAAACGTCCCATAGATGGCTTTATATTAAAATGTCGATCCCTAACACCTTTGTTAGACGTTAGATGGCGTTATAAGAAACGAAATGTTTATTAATTATTATTTTTTGCTGGCGAAAAATGATAGTGGTACGTGCATTTGGCCAGTTTATTTGATTTGGTGTGAACCAGTCAGTACAAATAATACTGCGCTATCTGATCGCCGCCTAGATCGGGCACGCAGGACGCTGCGGTGTGTCCGTACCTTAAACTACGTATCAAAAAGTCCGCCACATCATCATCACAATCAGCCAGTATAGTCCAAATATCAGCTAGAGGCGCTAGAAGTAATTGAAAGAAGAGCTAAGAGACCTAAAAGTGACAACAAGCTTGCAGGCTTTAGAGCTGAGAGTATCGCTGCAAAGTCTTTTATTAACCGACTTCAAAAAAAGGAGGAGGTTTCTCAATTCGACCGTATATATATATATATATATATTTTTTATGTTTTTCGCGGATAACTTCGTCGTTTATGAACCGATTTTGATTATTCTTTTTATGTTCGAAAGGAGAGATCCCAAGTGTGGTACCATGGTAATTTTATCGAGGTCTGATAAGTATCTCCAGAGATATTGAGATAAACATCTCAAAATTGGTATTGAAAATGAATAGCGCGGCATTGAAGTCGGTTCTTTTTTAGTTTTTAAACGATATTATATCTTATAGGCTAGCGTTTGACCACTAATTAGAGATATAGTATAGGTTTTCTATCGGATACATTTCGGAGAGTGTGCTATCTAATTGCACGAACTAGTTCCGCCATCATTTTTCTCTTATCGTACGACGACGTCAACGTCCCGATGTGCGCCATTTTTCCCCCGTTGATAACAACCCTTCGGGGGTTCTTTAAATCGTGAGTGAACAAGTATCTTCTAGGTAACCTTGCTGCATCGTCGTTCGCTTCGTCATAGGTAACATAATAGTCAAGCTCAGCTTTCTTTACAGCATAATAAAAAAGTCCACTACTGGACACAGGTCTCAGGGCACGCCAATAAGCCCGATATTTTAGCCTTTTTTTTAAGTCACTGACTACCGCTTTTTAACTGTTATTTTAATTGCGTATGTTACTTACTTTAATAATTTAATTTTGGAAGCTGCAGCAGTTTATCGCTGGTAGGTATTTAAAATGACCAAGGAGCAGCTGCAGACGCGGCAGCAGCTCTCAAACTCTGTCTTTCGGTGACAACTATGCTGTCCAGATGTCTAATAGAAGCACATGAGTAAAGAAAGCATGTGATAAAAGTCCCCCATGACCAAAGAGCTGCCGCTTACCTCGGGCAACGAATTAGTTTCACCATTCAAAGACGTAATGTTGCCAGCTTTTTGAGTACTCTACCAGCAGAAAGCGACCTAAAGATACGGACACACCGCAGCGTCCTGCGTGCGCGATCAAGGCGGCGATCAGATAGCGCAGTAGTATTTGTACCAACTGGTTCACACCAAAAAACAATTGAAAAGTACTGATAGTGATCGCACCCGCAGATCGACGGACGCCGCGGTGTGGCTGCACCATAAATTCTGTTGTTTATTTTTAGTTTGTATTTATTTATTAGTCATAATTAATACTTTATTTTTATTTTAATGTTAATGTGTTCTTATGTTTACTTATTGTATGGAAGACTTTTAAACTAGTACTGGTACAGGTATTTTTGACTTAAATGTAATGAACTTAGAATATGTAATAAATGGCAATAAAAACCCAAATCATTCAGATTTGCGATAGATTCTTCAGTGAGGTTTGGATGAGAAGCGAGGATCTTTCCAATACGCGAAAGAGCTCATGCATATTAGCGAAATGCTCAAACCTCAGTCATTATCATATAAAACCAATAGTTTACCAAGAGAACGCACTAGTAAAGCTTTCTTCTATTATGATCTGATTGTATTTGTGAATGTCTTCTCTAAACTACTAAACTAAAACTGAGCACCGAAAATCCTAAAGTTTTACGATCCAGTTCTCTTCTAAGGCCTCTAAAGCTGCCTTATGTAAGACCATTTTTATCTCCCCAGCCTATCTGCGTCTTAAATCAACAAGTACCTCCTAAACCTTGTAAATCTCAGAATTAAGTGCGCTGCAAATGAGTTTCTAAGGCCACTACTTGCTCCAATTTACAGAACATAAAAACTTAAAGACCGCCTGTGAATAAGAGTTGCGCAAAGCCGTACACCGATCCCGGTTGACGGAATGTTCCTACACTTTAGTACAAGGATTACGTTACTATTTTTGCCGTCCCATATGAATAAATCGTGAGTTTTATTCGATTTTATACGCTCATCCCGGTTAGTAACGATTCGCTGTTTGTACTACTATATTTTTAATGACACTGCATTAACGACCGAATTGTCTGTTAAATTGATTATTTATTTGTTTGATAACTGATGCTCTGAAATTATTTTATAATGTTTATACATTGGATCTATCTGCGGCTTAATTGAATAACAGAGAACTGACCGTGTTATTGTGTATTACTACAAAATGTAGGTTAAACAAAGACTATCTGTATATGTTTTATATAATTAGTTTATTAGTTTGATAATATTATAGGTACGTACCACAGATAGTACTTACTAACATCCATCGGTTCTTTTTTCATGAGTAAAATTAAATAACCGAACTTATCTTACCCCATTTACTGCAGGAATAGTTTCCACGTAATTAAATTTAACTCACCTTTCTATTATTAAAATAGGGGACTTAAAAGGGCGTGAATGAGGTATTTCATTATATCAAGTAAAACGAGACTGCTCAAGAATGAAGCGGGTAGCGATTGTAAGATTTGTTATTTTTTTGTCAATTCTTCTTTGACAAGAAGTGCCCCGCGGCTACGCTCGCGATGTAAACTTCTTTTATTTTCTTAAAACTTTTCTTTCGTAAAAACCTTTCTATCATAAAAACATAATTAGCCAAATCGGTCCACTTGTTTCAAGTTATCGCGTGACTAAGGGAAATAGGGCTTCATTTTCATAAAACCCGAAAACCATATTGATTTTCAGACTGTGTTACCCCATTTCACCCTCTTATGGGTGTAATTTTGGAAAAGCCTGAAAAAGGTATTTTTTTAATTTATGTACTTGCGTGACGTTTCGAATAAAAAAGACTTAATCTTGTTTCTCCATACAAAATTTGAACCCCGTTCATCCCCTGAGGGGTGAAATTTATAAAATCCTTTCTTAGCGGATACTTCACAATATTCAGCTGCATGCCAAATTTTAGCGCAATTTAAATCAATATTGATTTTCAGACTTTTTTACCCAATTGCACCCTGTGGGTGGAATTTGGAAAAAGCCTGAAACACGTATTTACTTATTTATTTACAGAAAGAAGTACTTGTGTAAAGTTTCGAATAAAATTGACTATCTAATCTTGTATCTGCGTACAAATTTTGAACCCCCGTTTCATTCCCTCAAGGGGTGACTTTTGGAAAATCCTTTCTCAGTACACCTTAACGTACCCATACGTTAAATATACCCTCCAAATTTCAATTCTCTGCGACCAGTTGTTTACAACAAGGCTCTGGACAATTCTGACTTAAGTCAAATCTACAGAGAGTTACTATTAAAACTCTTCTTCCAGTACGTTTTGAAGATTTGCGGCAGGCAATGGCATATATTAGGTAGGTACTTAAAATATATATTCGTTCCCATCCGGGGCACCGTTTTGATCCCGTTTCAGTTCCGTTTCAGCGAAGGTCTCATAGAGTTTATCTATAATTTTTTTTGACGACGCGTAATTCCGCTAGGTGATCACGCATCATCGACGAGATGACTTCGACTACATCATCGCTTTTCACCGGGGGAGATAGTTCTCAAACGCTAACCATAAGATATAAAGATATTAAGACATTTGTACAAGGTTTTATTTAACTTTCAATGTTCGTATATAAGTAACAAATCTTTTAAATCTTGCAAACCATTTTTCAATTTCTTCCTGATAGCCGATCGAGCTGTAATTTGACATAGTTACGAGTATGTAAGTTTGGTGACAATGCAATAGGTAATATGATTCCATCTAGCTGACTTGATGATGGAGACGGGTTGTAAGGACTTTGTAATGGCAAATGGTAGGACAGTTAAATTTGGGCTAATATTGTTATAATAAGTACTTTTCATTACACATCATAGTCTTTACAAAAAACTTCTGTTTAAAAAAGTTCAACTTTTTTATTTATTTATCTTTCAGTAATATTAAATCAAAAACCATTGGTACACAAATGTTTCCAATTCTATATACTAGAACATGAATATTCTTATAACCCCACTTATCCGAAGCAAATTTTGAGAGCCACTCTTACTTCGTAAAAACAATCTCACTTTAGAAGAAACTATACAAACTTCTTGCCGTAAAACTTCCAAGTTTGGAACATTTTGCATGTGCATCGTGTCTGCTCACCTTTCGTGGCTTAAGTTTCGTAAAATTTCTCCGACGTTATAAATTAAAAGAAGACCATTGGAAACCCTCCCTCCACTTTATGAAGCCGGGTAGGTTCATTTAAAAACTTCATTATAACTTCACGGACCGGTTGCTGCGGGTGCGGGTACTTCTGGAAATTTTCAGCATTTTTGTTTCCCCCCTTCAAGGGTTTTTTGTTGTTGTAAGCAAAAGGCCGAAATTTATATTTGACTGCTAGGCAAATTCTGTGACGGCTGATTTGGTGTTTTCAATTGGAGTAATTAAGTTATTCGTCTGCTGGTCTAAGATAACTAATCTAAGGTTTCACTTTATTCTGTAATATGCACTTCAACATTTTTTTTTAATATCTTATAATCTAGCGTTTGACCACTATCACACCTGTTGGTAAGTGATGATGCGGTCGAAGATGGTAAGCACGCTAGGCCTAGAATGGGAACTGGCTCTCAAGGATAGCTGCCGGAACACATTAGATGTTTGGCGACAGATTTTCTAACTTGAGGGTTAAAGCTGGCCAGGCGGACACTAGATAGTGTCTTACCACCATGCAAAACATATTAATTATTACAGTTAACATTCTTGAATCTTAAGAGGAAACGCAGGGTGCACTTTCCCATATAAATGTATTCCCCAGTTTCCTCACTGGAAAATGCTTCTAGAAAAAAAAATTGTTTCTATAAAAAATCAAGGTTTGCTCATGACCCTTCAAGATTTAAAGAGGAGATTAGAAGGCTTATATTACATTTATTTATATATTTATATTGCATTTGGTTGGTCAAAAAAAGCAAATGATAAGGGCGTAGCTACAGCAGACCTTTATTTTTTGTAGAAACAAATTTTGCTCTAGAAGCATTTTTCAGGGAGAAAACAGGGGAAAATATTTGAATGGAAAAGTGCACCCCGCGTTCCCTCTTAACTCTAAATTTTCTTTTAACTTGATAGCATTAACTCTTTCGATCTCTTTTCAGATTTTATATCAAAACAATTGATAACTTGGTAAGACAGTATCTCATATACATATTTTATTCCCATTGACATAAATATTCCCATCCCATTTGCTTCGAAGTGGCTTAACATGACTTGTGACAGACATAAAAGCAATACGTTCACAGGAAAATTCTAAGTTGAGTATCAAAAAACCGCTGAATATGAAATTGTTATTATCCATATGAAAGCGATGGTGAAATTCTATATGCGTGGTACGTCTGAGGGTTTCCACTCATCTTTATTTGTTTTAGATTACTTTGGGTTTGAGGAAGTTTTGGAGAGCGGTCCGTGAACACACACGCGGATTTATAAAAGACTCGGATATGGCCACAGATTTCCTTCCAATGCATACCATTGATACGGCATCCAGAATATAAATAATTAAAAATCGTTATCTTGAATCAAACTCTGGCTGATTTAGATCAGTGTGAACTGATGGTCACATAATCTACACATCTTTTTCTTGTTTTTGGTTTAGTTAAAGATCAACCTGAAAAAAAAGTTAACCTGTAAAAAGTAAGTAAAACAAAGTAAAGTGTTAATAAATTTCAATAAAGTTAAGCCATCGCAGCGATTTATACTTAAGCTTTTGCATCGATTTATATTCGCTTACTTTCCTTTACATGTGGTATCTATTGGGTGGCAATCTAAGGTTGTAACAAAGTTACCCGGCGATGCTGAAAAACATAATCGCCAAGTTTTTCAATTCGAATTTGGCAACTTTATCGATGTTCTTTTTGTCTATTTAGGTCAGAGGCGAACTGCGTTTCTTTTATCAGGATTCGATGTAGTTGGTTGGGAACTCTCATCGTATGGAAATAAGTTTGTAAAGGAGTACACGCAGGAGATATAACACTTGTATATTTGAACGTATACGACATAGTATGTGTTACAATATTTTATATATGTTACAGCTTTATAACTATAATGCAATGATCATAATTTGAACTTAAAGAGTTGAATAAAAAAATTTGAAGGGGTCAACGTCAAATGCCGCTGGAGTTATTTTCAGTCACAATTTTTCCTCCACATCTCTGAAGATACATTTAAAATTTTCATAAAATATATATGGCGACACCTACGAGTATTCAAACAAACAAAATCCAAATCCAATAAAATCAAACAAGAGATGCGAATAACCTGGGTGTATGTTAATGCAATGTTCACACAAACTGTACTCACCTTCTGTTTTTGTGAAGCCAGTTAAAAATATTTTTTTTAATGGTCTCCGAATTTATAATCTGTAATTACCTAAAAAGTTCAACCACCGTGAAAGATTATTTCAAAAGTTACCATTACTTCTTACGGCAATTACATTTAAAGCCATATACATACAACCAGTTCAACAAGTGGTATAAACGTCGGACATTCACAAATTCCGGAATGTTCAGCAGCCTGAAAAAAGCACCGAGATTATTTCCGATTGCGTGAGCAAATCTCCCGGTATTTGTTCCCTTCTAACCCGTTGCCGTTTTAGATATACATACGGATAAAATATGTATATTACAACAGGGTTTGCTTTACCCAGCTAAAAACCTGATTTAGGTACTTTATTTACTTAATGCTTAGTAAAAAATACTTTAAAACTTTTAGTACCTGTACATAACTTTTTTCTAAATTATGCCAATTATTTTTTTTACTTTTTTTGAACATTATGTAGAAGTCCCGGACGATTACATATATTTTATCACCGTAATCTGTAACAACGCGGCGTGCCTTTAAATGTGAAACATTTTTTTTTCAGTTTTCAGTGCAATCAATAACCATTAAACAAACGAGCATTTACAGAAATTCGGCGGACACAGTAGATTTTTAACCCCCGACGCAAAACTAGGGGTGTTATAAGTTTGACCTGTGTATCTGTATACGTGTGTCTGTGTATCTGTGTATCTGTGTATCTGTGTCTCTGTGTATCTGTGTATCTGTGCATCTATGCATTTGTGTATCTGTGTATCTGTATATCTGTGTGTCTGTCTGTAGTATCGTAGCGCCCAAACGGATGAACTGACTTTGATCTAGTTTTTTTGTTTGATAGGTGTATCTATCGAGAGTGTTCTTAGCTTTGTTTCATGAAAATCCGTTCAGCCGTTTGCATATTATTAGCTCTTATTTGGTTGAAAAGACTACGATAGCAACTTTTGTAAACTTGTAGTCCTTTGACCGCGGACGTCAAAAAATCAAAATGGCGCTTCTGCGCACTACTTACCTGTCACACTGCTGCCGTCTAAAAACCTGTAAACGTACGTCTGTAAACTACACTAAACAGACCTTTAGCGTAGTTTACATTAGTCAAATCAATTGTAATTCAGTATCCTGTTACTTCAATGATATACAAATCTGTCGGGGTGGTTTTAAATTTTAAATTTAGGTATTATATTTTATATTTTATATTCTAAGATCGATTGTCTAATCTTTGTTAGCCATATAAGGTGCGCAGCACAATGCAGATTTATATTGTCATGCATGTTGTGACATCATGCTGTTAATTATTGTCAATCAAAACCGTAATACATTTCAAATTGGCACTGTAGGTTGCATACTATTAAATGCACTAAAGGTAAGTCAAATAAAATATTCTCTTATAATTTGTCAATAGAATGTAGAATAAACTCGTGAAGACTGAAAATGACCTTGAATGACATCAAATTATATGACGAACCAGTGAGAAGTAACCTAGTAATTAACTATAACTTACAACTATAATTAATCCATATGGACTAACTGGCCAGAAGGCTTTCAGACAAAAAGTTTCAACTTGGTTTTGTTTATATCTTAGTAAACTGCTTTGTCAATTAAAAAGTTAACCTACTTAGTACTTAGCTTCTAACTTTGTCCCGTTAGTCTTGCTGGTTATTCGATTTAATCATCATCGTCTTTCTTATTCCACCAACTGCAGAATACATTTTTTCCATTAGCCTATGCCACTTGCAGAGGTATTGCTGCATCGTGTTATGACACGCAATAATAATTATTGATTTACATAATCGTACTGATTGGCCTTAACAGGACGACCAAGACTGCCATGTCATATTTTAATCAATTATATACATACGCGCTTACATAATGAATTGTGTGGACAGTCTACTTCACCTCGACCTCCAACACAAGCATCCGTATGTATGGTGAATTTATCCGTCCTTTTCGGAGAACTCGTAAAATCCCGGTTCGGATTGTGCTCAAACCGGCCGCAATGAAATATGCACATTCAATCCCCCGGTCAGATATTCTGGGCAACGTAAAAATATTTTAGCTGGGCCTTCGACATGCTTAATGTCAGAAGAACTACTCTAAGAAATTCGTAGCATTCGGTTTTGTTGTAGATCACTCTGCTTTCATCACAAAATAATGAATAGTACAAGTACAGACGATGCACTCCCTGCGAGCAAAAATGCGATATTAAACCTAGTTATCGTTAAAAATACGCTACACGCTTCGGATGCGACCTTGAATTTGCGTCACAGAATAGACTAATAGTAACTTAGAACAGCGTGATATGCACCGTAAGTCCGCACTGCGAGAGTTTGTATCACTCGGTTAGCTCGCGGGCCGTCAGCTCTCTTCCTGTAAGGTTGAGTGTTGTGAGAAAACAGATTGAATGTAAAGTAAAGGCGCGCGTCCGTTCGAGAGCGCACGTGACACTACTTACTAAACTTGTAGCCCGCGGGCTGCCGCGGAGGTACTAGCATTTTCATAGCTACCACGTGGAGTGCGACACGCCTGCTTTCATTTACTTACAACTAGCTGCAACCCACGGATTTGGCCTCGTTTAATCCTGGTTAAACAAATTCCTCTTAAATCACTCTATCTATTACTGCATTAAAATCCGATGCGTAGTTTAAAAGATCTAAGCGTACAGACAGCAGGAACGACTATGTTAAAATTGTAGTAGAAGAAATGACGATTGTTCAGGAAATAACAAAAGATGATAATATGAAGTTTTTTATTGCATATTATAGGCTAGAGTTTAACCATATGGATAAAAATTGTCTGAAGTACTGAAACATGCACTGGGTTGCGGTTGCACGTAATAGTACGGTTGGCAACCCTACATTAATCAAGGGAATTAAATGTGTTTTAAGTGTGACGTTCGACGTCTAGATGAAAGCTGAATGGCTCAATACCTTTGTTTTTTTTTTTTTTTGTAAATTCAAAGCAATAAGTTATGTTTCTGTTATATCTATAATATTTTTTATTGAATATGATCTCTTTAATGTAATTTGATGTGTGTAAGTGCAAATTTTTAATTTGTCCATATACTGAATAAATGCTTTGACTTTTGACTTTTGACCACATTCTTACCTTTTGGTAACTGATGATACGGTCAAGGATGGTGTGGCATGTTAGGCCGAAAATGGGAACTGGCTTTCAAGAATAGCTGTCGGAACACATTAGATGTTTGCCAATTGAATTTCCAACTTAAGGGGGGTAGTTAGCCAGGCGGACACTAAACAGTGTTTCAGCACCGACGCAGGGCGTCACTTTAATGAACATTTATAACCTGCCAACATACTAAGTCGGGGGTTTACTCACAATAATACGCACAAAATGTATACCTAATCCCTCAAACTATCATAACCTAATCCATTATTATTGTTACCTGACTGCGCCAGAAGGAGGGTATGTTTTTGGAGTGTATGTATTATGTACGTATGGATATGTATGTATAGTTATAAAAGTTATTATGGAGTTTTTCTAAAAGATCGAATTTGAAACGAAGTTCTCCGTCAGAGAACCAAAGTTATCGACATAGCTCAGAGGATAAGCAAGCTGAAATGGCAGTGGGCTGGGCCGGTAGTCTCTACATGCATAGCGATGAATTTCAACCGATAATCGTCGATACAAAAAGAGATGCAGATAACAACTGTCTAGCTGCATTTCACTCTAGCAGACGTTTGCAATGACAAGACGCATCGCTATCAATGTAGAGACTTCCACCTCTGGTCACATCTGTCGTAGAACCGATAACCGCTGGGGTAAACCAGTTCTAGAGTGGAGATCACAGCTCGAAAAACGTAGCGTAGGACGCCCTCCAACTAGGTTGAGCGATGATATACTCAATCTGGCTGGCAGTGGTTCAAAACGCATAGCTGAATATCGAGCTTAGTGGCGTGCCATAGGAGAGGCCTATGTTCAGCAGTGGACGGAAATTGGCTGATGATGATGTATTTATGTATGCATATTTCTCAGGCATGCTCGGTAGTCTAAACGGCTTTATGAATTTACTTTGTTGATCATAAGCTGGATATATTTTATATAGATGGACCTGTGGAAACAGCTCTCATACTAGAGTAAAACCCTGGTCTATACTGGTCTGGCACAGATTTACATATGATTGTAAAACTGTGACCCTGGTCTATACTAGTCTACGCCTGATTAAGAAGAAGACAACTGGTTAAGCTCCCAGGAATAAATACATTTTTTATCAACTGAGATGACTATAGTGGTATTTTTACTTTTGTATTTCACATTCTGTGAATTTTATTATAGTGTCTATATATATATATCTATTACGGTTCATAAGATCGAGAATACAATGCCAAATAAAACGTATTTGTTATTCTTCGCATCTCAGAATTAATAATAATAATATAATAGGTTTGTAATAAAATATAAAATTATACTATCTTGACCGATGCTGGCTCCGCGTCGAGCGCCCTGAAAGGCCTCCGGATAAATCTGAAACATAATATTATGTCGATCATTACATCGACATCATATAAATCACGTGAAATCCCCGTTTTCAAACATAATAAAAATACAACATAAAAGAACAGACATAAAATATTTCAAAAATGCACCGTATATTAAAATTTTAAATGAACCAGAAATTCTATTGAAACCTGTGTCAAAAAAGAGCTCACCCAAAACGATAACAGCGTTCTATTTAAAAACTTCGCTATAATGTAAAGCTCTCACTCTTTTTACGCTTGTATTGTAAAAGCACTTTAGCATATTTACACCACTTAAGCTCGTGTAGCGTAGATTGACCGTACGAATTTGCATTTCATATACTTGTAAATATTAGCAGTTCTACATCAAGAGGCAGAAAGGGAATACGCTTATGTAAATAGGAGGCCGGGAATTGGAGCAAGGTGCCTCGCTGCTGTTTAATCTTGCAAATTTATGCAAGTCAACGGCCACACGTCAAACTGTCTTCGCTTCGAGGACGTGATCCAAATCCAATTCAACACGTCATTTTGGTCGTAAAACGCTTTAGCTGTTCTCGTATTTCAACCTCCAGAGAGCTATTTTGTATATGACACCGAGTGGTAGAAGCACGGGGTGGAAGCTAGAATGGTTATTCTATATTTGAAAATGTTTCGCACGGAATGTTTCTCATGTGTTTCTCAATAGATTTAAACTCAGATTAACGATTACTCCGCCTTATGTGAATTGGAACAATATCGAGGCACAATTCTGACGCATAATCAAATCAACAGTTTTTGTAATTAAGCCACACTATCTAGTGTGGCTAACCATGCTAAAATGTTGAAAATTGAAGGTGTCTCAAATGTTTTCTTCGGTGCATAGTTCTAAGCTGAAATCTACCAAAAAATTGAGACAATGAAGTTGAAAAAGTAAAACTACAGATGCGGGTGTCATAATTTGATGCCAGAAACTTACTCGTGACAGTACTTAACATCTCCACAATCTTTAGTACTGAGTTCCATTGTGTCCTCAGAGGCCTATTCCGCATACGACACCTCTTATTATTCAAAGCTGTTACAACTCCGATATGTGCAACCCTTAGCGTGAGAACTCCCCAACTTTCGGAAACGGGAAATCGTTAAGGTGTTGCGAGCTCGTTAACTTGTAATGAGTAAGAACTTTGACATGTGATTCTACCCTTTTGAAGCTATCATCGCAAAGATTTATTGTGGCTTAGTGAAGATGAGTACTTAGTTTTTCATTCCGTTTAGTTATACTCCTTTGGAAATCGACTAGATTTGTCAATAAAAATGTTTGTTTGTCATTTTTGTAAACAATATCACAATTATGCTTAATATATATTTAATCAATCCACTAGATTGTAAATTATAAGCAGAGGGAACTCTGTAGATTATCTTATTCCCTACAAATCCCTAGTAAAATTGTATTTGTGTCCACAAAGGTTAAATAAAAATCATACGAGTTGGTGTAACGTTGATTATTATGATTTATATAAATTTATTGTTGAGATTAAAATAATAATAAATTTGATTCTGTGAATCAAAATACAAAAATTCATGAGGACGACATGACAACATTAAATAAAATTTCACGGCACTTACGTGTTTTGTTCAATGGACGATGGAAAACTGTACCTTTTATAAGCGGTCTAGCGCTGCATGTTTTAATAGTTTGTGCTAACGTTTTGGTGCTTCAGCGAACTATATAATACTATCTATAAGTACTTACTTCAGTATTTGACCAATTAATATTTTTGTAAATTGTTAAACCAAATCCAAAATTTCATCGTACCGACGGGACTTGAACCCGCAACCTCCGGAATAACATGTTTCGGTGTTTTGCCAATTAAGCTTTGTTCAAGTCCCGTCGGTACGATGAAATTTTGGATTGTTATTTTTTATTATTAATTATTTTATTATTATTGTTAGACAATTTACAAAAATATAAAGTGTGAAACACTTCAAAGAAACATAATAATTAATGTTTTGTATGAACGTTCTTGTCTATCGGTAGAATTTAAGTCAATGCTATGAATAAATTTACATTTTGCTTGCGAGGGCACTCTTTCTACGAGTGGGTATGTGTTTGCTTATTTTAGTAGACACTCGTTCACAATATTAACGTATTGCCCAATAAATGATAAAAATTATATCGTTCTTAATATAAAGCAAATAGTATTTGTCTTATAAATATAAATATGATAACAAATACTACAATGAATCATTCACAAACGAGCGAACACTGACTCAGCCGTCGTAAGATTCATCACGTCCGCGTCAAACAAATCCAAAAAAATAATCCGATAATTCCTTTGACGTAGATTTTCATTATTTAATTTCGGAGAGGCAAAATGCTCCTGAATGTGAAATCCATTTCATCCAACTGTGACTGCGAGGGAGACGGCTTTTGATACGTGATCAGACTTCTTGAAAATTAAACAAGCTTAACTTAGAAAATGCTGAAGACTTGGCTTATGGTATCGACGACCGTCTGGTATGAGTTATGCTACTTTCGGAGTCTAGATTTTAATATTAAGTACGCTTTCTAGAGTCACTTTGACTTGCACTCTTTTAATGTTAAAATTTTCACCGCTATCAACATAGTAATTTTTTTGTGAATTCGTGATATTACGTATGTTGCATAAAAGTTCGGCTTAGAATATTAATAGTAAGCAAGTATAAAAGTAAAATTATAAAGTACTTCAATAAATATTAACTGCATATTATAAACTAACAGTTGTGTGCATTCTTTCAATATTTTTCGAATAAAGTGATACTCTGAATAAATAGTTTTGCTAATGTGAATTATAATTGAAAACTCATTCAGCATTAATTATGTTTAATAATATGTTATAAATACTGAATAATCCTTTTTAATATGCCGTTTTTAATATATCACTGATAAATCATAATACCTATTTATAGGTGCAGTGAGACTAGTAATTTTTGGATTCTTTATTTTATCGAGGCAATTATATGTCAAAGGCCTACAAAGGACAATCTCGAGTTGTAATTACTACGTAGACATGATTAATGGTATTGTGTTCTCTCCTAGTAATATCTATTTCAATGCCACGTTTTATGGTTTTGTTTTCTGTCTAGGGTGTTATATTTCTGTGCGTTATATTTAGGAGTATTTGTCGCAATTAGGAGTTTTTATGACTTTTAACCGTAAGGTTAGAGTTAAATCTTAAGTATGGTTTACAGCGAGGATGGACTGGCAAGAAAAGTCGTTATACTTTGCTGCAGTCGCTGGCACCAGTCAGTATGGCATGCCAACACTGACATCGTATAAATCAACGTATACAGAAGAACCAAAATGTAATTTCAATTAAATACATCGTACGTAGGACCGATAACCGATGGGGTAGACGAGTCCTTGAGTGGAGACCACGTATAGGCAAGCGTAGCGTAGGACGCCCCCAGGCCAGGTAGAGTCACGACCTGCGAAAGACAATTGGAAGCGACTGGATGCGGAAAGCTGAATCGAGCCACGTAGCGTTCCTTAGGAGAGGCCTACGTCCAGCAGTGGACTTATATAGGCTGATGATGATGATGATGATGAAAATGTAATTTAATACGATACGATATGATACGGACTAAGCACTAATCAGACTACCCAGAAAAATTGATGGGAATGAATATGGCAGCTCCGTAAACCTGTGTAGTACAGCATAAAAGCATAAAAAATATTTAAATTAAACATATACATACTTCTTTAAAATTATTTCACGTTAAATAAGTAAGTCTACGAAATACTACTGGAAAGTAAATTAGTTAGTATCCCTAGTATAAATATAAAAATGGAGGGTATTTAATACTTAATAAAGAGTAAGAAACAAATCAAAACCAGTTCCAAGTATTAGGAAATACTTTTAACTTTAATTAGTTTCGTCCGAAGTTCACATTCACCTTTCAAATACAGTCAGTACAGGTAACGTTTAAAATCTGTAATTACTTCTACTTTCTTAGAAATTTTCGCATATTTGTAAATAATTTAACGTAACGGTAAAACGGCTCGTAAACAATGATTACGAAAACATGTTGAGCCTACGAGTATATCCGAAAGTCGCATTTGAAGTATTCGCTAAAGTTTATTTATGGAAATGGAAGCACAGCGTTATTTTCATTATTATTTTAATAATTTTACTATTTTCCTTTTAAACAAAAAAAAATATACAAAAATATACATAAAGTGACATAAATCAATAATAATAATTATTTGTAATTATATGTGATAAGATCGACATTAATGTTCCTCCTCTCTCCTAATTATTTAATTACTTAGTTAAGTGACATTGCTGTGCTCTTCCAGGGTCTATAAAGAACTGTACATATCTAATAAAATCTTTGTAATCACTTTTATAGATGGAATAAATACTGAATACTGAATAGATACATATTTCTGGAAGACAGAAATTAATAGATAAAACTCAAGATTTCTCCTATACTTTTTTGACATTATACTATTGTTAGAAGATTTCCATGTACCGTCACGCTGCGACTGGGCTCGATAGTATAAAAGCGGACAGCGAGCGGGTATCAGATTCAGTCTTCGTGTAGCCGTCGTACGGTTCGGCCGTAATGGTTATGTTGTTAGCTTAGACACATTATGTAATTGTTATTATGTTGAGGTTCTGTGGCATTATATAGCTGTGGGTATTGTGATAGTGTTTATTGTTATTATGTTGAGGTTCTGTGGTATTATATAACTGTGGGTATTGTGATAGTGTTTATGTTTTTAGCCTTTTTTCACTTCTGGTTTCTAAGATCAGAAGTGGGATAGGTCCACGTGCACTTTACGCGTATAAGCCGTCTCTGACATTTGCCTTGATCTATTCAAAGTAACAGTTTTGAATAAATTAAGGTGTAACAATGTTTTTGGAACGAAGTGATACTGAGATCTGGTTTTTCGTGAATATTTGTCAGTTAAAGTGTAAATTAGACGTTTGTCTGGGTATTCAGGGTATGTGATATTTCTTAAAAATTAAAAAATACTTCGTAAAAAAAATTTCGTCATTTTTTTTTTGCAATAAAGGGTAGTTTGCCAGGGTTCTTATCTGGTAGTGTTTACCACCACGTCCGAATACGAAACGCCACGTATAATGGCCGTTGATCATAATGATTTGATTTCTCTGTAGTTGTAAGCTGTTTCGGTGTGCTACTACCGTCATAGCTGATAATGCTCGTCGGCAACTAAACGCGGCGGACGGGATTATTCGGGTATGGTTGGTGTGGATACAGGTATGATTACAATGTGACTTTTGTTTCGTTACCCGACTATGCGAAGAGGTTGACTGTGTTAAATGATTGGGCAAGCCCAAGATATTTAGATGCGAGTAATTGTCTACCTAAAAACGCAAAAGCGTAGTCAAATCATTGTGCGACAACTTATAATAGGTCGTGTTAACATTTGTATTTGCTGTTACACCCACAAGGCGACATTGTTATTACTTTGCAGTGATAGGTTTGTTTGCCATGTTTAGTGCGATTAAGAATCGTTTTCAAAGCTGGTTGATCAGTAGCGTAATGGAATTTAGTTAAGTCGAGAGTGTTTACCGACGTCAGGGAAACTGATTAAAATCAAGACCATTTATGTTTGTCAGATCTAACTTATTAGTGTCCTTCCTGGTTAGTCCGACATATCTACCATGTAAGCTTGTTCTTACCGTGAAATTGCGGGTATAACAAAGGTTTTGAGGGCTTAGAATGCTATAACTCTTTGAGTTAGATGTTTTCGTATTACGAAAAATAAAAAGCACAATAAGGTCAATATTAATTTATTTTGAATTCTTATATCTACTTCTTACATAAGATACAAAGTGAAGCCGAATATTAAGTAACTGTACTAGTTTCAGTGTATACTCGACCATAGCTTTGAATTTATTGCCGTAGCATTGAGTAGTTAATGTTTGAGGGTTATATTGAACTATCCGTCTCACTCTTAACCCCTTAGTTATTCACGCGGTGCTCGCGAACGCATTAAGTCAGTCAAATTAAAAAGTTGACAGGCGCAGTGCAGTGATGTTCATAAGTTTTAAGCGCCACAGTATTTGCTATAGGGAGACTATCGTCATGCCGACAAACGAGCGCTGTACATGGGCTGTTATCTACATTCTATTAGTGTTATTTGTCAATACGTAGACAGTTATTATGGTACGATCCGAGTTTAGACTGTGCAGTAGTAGTAGTAATAATAAGTTGAAATACTTAGTAAAAGTTTTGAGTAACATTTATTAGACACAATTTTTATTACAATAAATGTAAGGCGATTTAATTCATCCGCGTGTGTCTGTAACGTACTCGTAGTAGGTTATTGTGAAATATGCTAAGTTGCATAAGTAAGTTAAGTGAGTAAGTGTTCCGTACAATTATTTTATCGTGACGAACGGACCTAGTCTATACCTACATGCTAGATGACAACGTACAGGGTTTGGTGTACGAAGTTAGGTAAAAAAAAAAAATGAAGTTACTTCGAAATCTTGTGATATTGTTAGTTATTGCGGTATTGTTGTGAGTACTTCGTGACACGAGCAGTTTAGTTCTGGCAGTAAACTGATGGCGTTGTTTCGAGAGTCAGGTTGGGCCGAACGTAGGAAACTTGAATCTGGGGAAATATAAGACTTACAGCGGCAAGCTTAAGGTAAGGTGATAGAAACAGTAAGCAAGTTACTTACTACTTATGATGCAAACTGTTATTTTAGTTTGATTTTATTTCTATTACTTACGAAGCTTTGTTCAACACTGGTGAACCATTTTAATAGCCCCAACATTGCGGCTATTCTGTGCACCGACATTGTGGCAACTTGTTACTTTTTTACTAACTTGTTCGTTTATTTTGTATTTTGTATGGTGAACAATTGAGTGTTAATTTTGAGTAGTTATTTTGTACCCCGACATTGTGGTACTTGCAGCCCCGACATTGTGACTATCTCGTGCCTCGACATTTTGGTACTCGTGCCTCGACATTTTGGTACTCGTGCCTCGACATTTTTGTAATCGTGCCTCGACATTTTGGTACTGGTACCACGACATTGTGGTACTCGTACTCCGACTTTCTGGTGTTTGCAGACCTCCGAGCATCGCGGCATCTGTTGGCGATCGCGCCACTGCGCGAGTGCGCGCTATGCTGTGCGTGCTGGTCCTCGCGTGCCGTGCTTCATGCTGAGCTCCACGCAGAGCGGCGCGGTGAAGCGCGATGCTGTCGGCAGTTGTGCTACTGCGCGAGTGCGCGCCATGGTGGTGCGCGCTCCCCGCAGCGCGACTGCGTGCCGTCCGAGGCGTGCTGGTGCGCGCTCCCCGCAGTGCGACTGCGCACCGTCCGAGGCGTGCTGGTGCGCGCTCCCCGCAGCGCGACTGCGCGCCGTCCGAGGCGTGCTGGTGCGCGAACCCCGCAGCGCGGCTGCGCGCCGTCCGAGGCGTGCTGGTGCGCGCTCCCCGCAGCGCGACTGCGCGCCGTCCGAGGCGTGCTGGTGCGTGCTCCCCGCAGCGCGACTGCGCGCCGTCCGAGGCGTGCTGGTGCGCGCTTCCCGCAGCGTGATTGCGCGCCGTCCGAGGCGTGCTGGTTGAGCAAATCAATGCAGGTGCTGGTGCCAGGTGGAAACCAGGTGGCTGACGAAGCGGTCGAGGACGTCCCGCTGTCAGGAGAGGCCGTGTTAGAAGATTTCCATCTACCATCACGCTACGACTGGGCTCTATAGTATAAAAGCGGACAGCGAGCGGGTATCAGATTCAGTCTTCGTGTAGCCGTCGTACGGTTCGGACGTAATGGTTATGTTGTTAGCTTAGACACATTATGTAATTGTTAGTATGTTGAGGTTCGTGGCATTATATAGCTGTGGGTATTGTGATAGTGTTTATTGTTATTATGTTAAGGTTCTGTGGTATTATATAACTGTGGGTATTGCGATAGTGTTTATTTTTTTAGCCTTTTTCTTCTGGTCTCTAAGACTATTATTAACTCCCAGCCTTGTACTATTCATAATTCTGTGTCCCAGCGTAAAAACAAGGGGTGTTATAAGCTTGACGTGTGCATCTGTGTACGTGTGTAGTCTGTTGCATCGGTTTTTAGGGTTCCGTACCCAAAGGGTAAAACGGGACCCTATTACTAAGACTCCGCTGTCTGTCTGTCTGTCTGTCCGTCTGTCACCAGGCTGTATCTCATGAACCGTTATAGTTAGACAGGTGAAATTTTCACAGATGATGTATTTCTGTTGCCGCTATAACAACAAATACTAAAAACAGAATAAAGTTAAAAATAATAGAGGGTTCCCATACAAGAAACGTGTTTTTTTCGGCATTTCACGCCATCTATGAACGCTTAATTAGGTAAACGTCCCATAGATGGCGTTATATTGAATTTTCGATCCCTAACTCCTTTGTTAGACGTTAGATGGCGTTATAAGAAATAAAATGTTTATTAATTATTATTTTTTGCTGGCGAAAAATGATAGTGGTAAGTTTTGCTCGATCTTATAAAATACTGTAGTGTGGTACGGAACCCTACTAGTGAGAGTCCGACTTGCACTTGGCCAGTTTATTCTTTGGTTGATAGGTGCTGTTTTTATCCGACTACGGCGAAGCAAAAAGGAGGGTTATGTTTTTGACCGGTATGTGGGTATGTATGTATGTATGTATGTTTGTATGTATGTTCATCTGTTCCCTCATAACTTCTAAACTACTTATCATAATTTGACAAATGAGGTGTCGTTGGATGCGTCTTCTTTGTCTGCTGGTTATAGGCTATGTAACGTCACAAGAAATTGAATGTGGCGCCCTCTAGAGGGCACGAAGTCAAGAACTAAAAAATGTTTCACCCCCAATTTTGTCAAGCGTAGCGTTTGCGAGATATATCACGTCGAAATCAAGAAAACTAATTTTTACCCCAGAGCGCGGCATCGCAAAGAAGCAATAGGGAGGGTTATGTGGTTGTTGATATTGCTATGTATCTATGTAAGTATATTGACATGTATGCATGTATACATTTATGCAAAAACCCCAAAATACTTGAAATATAAAATAAGTTCAAAAATTAAAACCAGACTTCTGAAATATCACGCTCTAAAAAGTATGAAACAAGAAAATATTCTCATCTGAGATCGCTATGTACAAACTATTCAATATGTATCGTTTATTTTATAAAAAACTTACTTTTAATACATGTTATGTCGTATCTTATACATACTCTTAGTGTTGTTCAGTGGATACCCGTGGTCGTATGCTACTTTTCAGAATGTATTGTTTGGTTTTTGAACTTATTTTTTATAATCAAAAGTTTTCTTAGTTTTGATTCCTGAAAATCCGTTCAGCCGTTTTAAAACAACGAGCCTATTTCTAAATGATGACGCTATGAGATCTACTTCAATAGTCTGAAATTCATTATCCTCTTACTGCAAAGATATTGTAAGTGTATAAGAACATGGCAGAATTGATCTGATGCTGGGGCATCTCCTGGAATATAGAATACTCTACTTCACATTACCTCTTTTAATATATATCTTATAGGCTAGCGTTTGTCCTATATCTCACCTGATGGTAAGCGATGATGTTATTGAACACGGTGAACACGCGTAGCCTAGAATACTTACAGCAGAGATGTTGTGCTAGGGCTCATTTGAATGGTCTCAATGAATAGATTATAAAAAGTTCGCTCCCTCAATAATAGGCATATTCGTAGATTTCGTATTTTTTTCCTTTTAAACGTTTTTTAAATATCTTATATTTAATTACAGATTATTAACTAATTAATGTATTCAAGATTATTTGATTTATAATCATATCTTAAATTTCAACCAGTTTTTAATCTTAACCCGTAAGTATTTGGTTTCACATGTCACATATAAGAATAGTGATTCTAGTCTATCCAATTAGTGTCAGAGCCACTTGTTCTTAATCCGTGGTCGCACAAAAGCCAGAGTAGACAGCACGTACACCGTCTGAAATGCTGTGAGCATTGCAGCTGAAGAAAACCGTGATTCAGGACGTGGTACTAATAAGCTGTCGTGTTTGATTAACATGAGGTACAATGAGATGTTTCATTGATATCTACCATTGAATTTTGCTTTCTACGTCTTTTCGCAATGTTAAAGCGAAGACTAACTTGCAACGTTTGATTGTAATGTATCATTCGAGGCGATCTACGTTACAAAACGGCGATTCGTAATAAAACTAAAAGACTGACTTAATTTGCCCCCCAGTCAGTTTCAGTGGTCAGTCAGTCAAGTTTGAGATGTTTATCGCCATATCTCTGGAGATACTAATAGATCTTGATAAAATTTAACTAAACTTTAAATAGAACTAAATTTTCCATCGAGATAAATCCTACTAATGAAAAAAATAATAAATAAAATCGGTTCAAAATTGGTAAAGTAATCTCGTAACAAATATACAAAATATAAAAAATATAAATAACATACAGGCAAATTGAGAACCTCCTCCTTATTGAAAGTCGGTTGAAAAAGATACGGCGAATACTCGCTCAGAGCGCTCGAGACTTGACTGCCTGCTGAAATACGTTTCAAAGGAATTCACGAATATTATGACAGGTGAGTGTAGTATCTGGTCGTCCTCGCATCAAGCGGCTCGGCTCTTTACACTATTGTAACGTGTTACAAAAACTCGATACGTTACAAACAATGTTTCTACTGAGTGTGCACCTTTGTGTATAGCCGTTTTATAACTTAACTCACCTCACAAACAAAGGTTGCTAGTCAGTCTTCGCCTATAGAAGACAAAGGAATTGAATTCCCGTACAAGTTGTGTAGTATAATAATTCTGTGTTAGATATTGTGCGTTACGGAAGACTCCATGTTGCAAAAAAGCATACAAATTGGTAAATTATTATTTTATCTTTTTTTTTAATTCTGTATAGTAGGTAATGTCATCGTTTATTTCTAGTCATTCTGTAGAATCCATTTTAAAAATGTTCAAAGTAGAATTGCCATCCCTAAATTATCATAAAAAGTTTAATGTTGTCTTTAAACAAACTTTGATTATTGCAGTAATTATAATAGCACAGAGCCGCACTAGCCACAAGTGTGTGAAATGTGCTCGAGTTTACCCAATTAGAGGCGCTTTTATTTGCTCTTATTCTACGACCGCGCTAGACACCAGAGCGGAATAAAGTTGGAAACCAGTATAGAGTATCCATTGCATAATACATACATACATACATAATCACGCCTTTTTCCCGTTGGGGTAGGCAGAGATTACTTCTTTCCACATGCTACGATCCTGACATACCTCCTTCGCTTATTCCACTTTCATGAGCGTCTTCATACATGCTCGCCGGTTATAGGTACTTTTGACTTGGCCTTTTCTTAAAACGTCTCCGATCTGGTCGTGATACGTTTGCCTAGGTCGGCCTCTACCAACTGGCCCATTCACACACGTCTCATAAATCTGTTTCGTCAATCTTTCTTCATCCATCCTCTCTAGATGTCCAAACCATCTAAGCATCCCTTTCTCTATCTTTGTCACTACATCTTCTACCACACCACATCATTCCCTTATCACGCTGTTCTCCAACTTATCAATCAGAGTCACTCCGATCATACTTCTCAAACTTCTCATTTCTACAGCATTAATTTTACTTTCATGTTTCTTCTGCCATACCCAGCATTCACTACCATACATGAGTGTGGGAACCAACACTCCCCTATGTACAGCCAGTCGTGCTTTTTTAGACACATTCTGACTTCTCATAAAGTTATGTAGTGCCCCACTCACTTGGTTTCCAGCCAAAACTCTTCGCTCAATATCACTTTCATACTTACCATCTCTCGTAAACTTAGAACCCAGGTACACAAACTCTTTCACTTGTTCCACTCTTTCTCCTTCAATCGTCACATAACAATCAGTCGTTCTTTCTTCTCTTTCAAAAACCATTACTTTGGTCTTGCTTACATTCACTTTCATTCCTTTGCTTTTTAAGGCGTCATGCATAATATTAACCATTCTTTGCAACTCCTCCTCCGATGATGCTAATACCACCTGATCATCAGCGTATAGGAGGCATTTGATGGTTAAATCATTCATTCTTAATCCGTACACACTTTCTTTCAGATCTGTCAAGCATTTGTCTATGAATAAGTTGAACAGCACTGGCGATGCTACACATCCCTGTCTAACACCTTTTTCGATGTTAAACCAGTCTGTGTACGCTCCGTTTATTCTGACACAAGCACTGGAACCCTCATAGAGTGATTTCAGTGCTCGTATCAAACTGCCGCCCACCCCATACATAGACAATGTTGACCACAATTCATTCCTAGGCCTTTCATAGGCCTTTTCCAAGTCTACGAATACGCAATAGACCTTTTGGTGTTTCGCCAAACATTTTTCGGCTATGCTTCGTAAAGAAAAGACCTGATTCATGCATCCCATTCCTCTCCTGAAACCCGCTTGTACATCCCACATTTTCTTATCAGTTTAATTCGTCACTCTTGTAATCAGTACCTTTGCATACAATTTTCCGACGACGCTGAGTAAGCTAATGCCGCGATAGTTTTTGCAGTCTTGCTGTGATCCCTTTCCTTTGTATAGCGGCACAATGACGGCTTTGCACCAGTCTTCTGGAACATTACATTGCATAAATAGCATTGCATAAATACAACCAAATCCTTTGGTTAACATAAGATGAAACTAGACTGGACAAGGTTGACGTCTACTTTGTAGGTGAGGTAGGTTTAGCACGAAATATGTGACTACTGAACCTGCATAAAAAACTAGTGGATGTAAAACGTGTGATGTTTGATGAATCCTATGTCCGTCTCCTGGCTCTAAGCTACCTCCTCACCAATTTTCAGCCATATCGGTGAAGCCGTTCTTGAGTTATAAATAGTGTAACTAACACGACTTTCTTTTATATAAATAGATGAGCAAATTAAAAATTTCCACTTACACACGTCAAATAACATTAAATAGATCATATTCAATAAAAAATATTATATTTATAACAGAAACATAACTTATTGCTTTGAATTTACAAAAAAAAACAATGGTATTGAGCCATTCAGCTTTCATCTAGACGTCGAACGTCACACTTAAAACACATGTTTAATTCCCCTGATTAATGTAGGGTTGCCAACCGTACTATTACGTGCACCCGCAACCCAGTGCATGTTTCAGTACTTGGTGAGCGATAGGTAATAAAATCGAAGATGGTGAACAAACTAGGCCTAGAATACTCTATAATATTAATTATATCTATACAGATTGCTATTTTGAGTCATCATTTTATCAAATTAAATCTTACTTTCAAATTTTTTTATGATAACTAGCATTAATACTTCAATTTGTATTTTAAAATGAATATGCGTATCACTAGCTTCATGTTATTTAAAGTCGTCAGAATATTGAGTAATGAGTATTCTCGCAAAGATTTGCGAGATCGTGTATCCTAAGTCAACAGAAGCGCTTAAAATCAGTAACAAGCCATGGAGTCAACATATTTTACTTCTTTTGTTTAAACTTTCATACTACTCGTACATAGGATACTGTTTCTATGTTGATCAAGGCAGCCGAGTCGTCGTCGGCACGTGCTGTCGGCCTGAATGTTTATTGCATTGAGATTGCGGCATAACTCGCTTCGGTTATAATAAGTGCGGGTGAGAACGTCTCGAGAGACTTGAGTGGCACAATACCTATTCATAGGATCGATGCTGGGATTCTTTTCAGAGGAAAGATTCTATTATATTATAAGCTAGCTTCTGCTCCACATTATTGAGCTGGTACCAATAAAGTTATCTAGGTTCTGGGTTAACTTATCACCCTTTACTATGCATGATTAGTACCTGTGACACACTGTGCGTTGGTTGTTGTACTTTGGTTTTGGGAATCTAGAAATCTTCTGGAAATCTGATTTTTAACCGACTTCACACAAAAGGAGGATGTTCTCAATTCGCCTGTTTTGTATGTTTATTACCTCAAAACTCCGCCATTTATCAACTGATTCGAAAAAATCTTTTTTGTTTAAGAGAGTGGTGAGACCTATCTATGTTTACCGGTTGGTACCATTGTAATTTTATCGAGATCTAATAAGTATATCCAGAGATGTGAATAGAAACATCTGAAAGTTAGTACTGAAAATTACGCGCCATTTGAAGTCGGTTTTTTTTTCGTTTTGTAACGATCCTAAATTGGAATTTTAATTTTTGATAGGCGGTTGTTACTTAGTTGTGAACGATCTCATGATGTATATACGCTACATCACTGTACTACCTTATCAAAGTAGTACATTAAAATCCATAAAATAATTCTCTCATGTAAGTAAAAAGAGTAAAATATTATCTGTAGATTTTAATAGGATTGATATTCTTTAAGAAAATTACTATTCAAAGAATGACACGTTTTGCTAACTACTAATTTTTTTTGAAGAAATCCTAGGTCCTTCTTTTAATTGTTGGTAAAATATTGAGTAGAACCAAGCGATTACGCTTGGTTTTTTCTTACAATTCACTGCACCGGTTTTCTGTTCCTCGTACAACAAAGGAGCTTTTTGTGAAACTCGCGACACAGGGCTGCTTTAATCCAGGATGTGGGTGCTTACGTGATGTTTGTGTCAATATAGTTTATAAATGTGCGAGGTTTTACTAAGGTTTTGTTTGTCGCATTGCACTGTCTTATAACGATATTTTCACTGTGGTACTTCACTTGTAGTACTTTGATACTTTGGTACTTTAGTACTTTAATACTTTTTTACTTACTTACTTACCTTAGTACTTAAGATTACCCCCACTATCTCACCAACATTCTACTTACAGCCAAATGCACCTACCCGGTTATTGTTTAGAAGGACATACGATACATACGTTTACTTCCTAGGGTTTCGCTAGGTAGAATTACTGTTTGAAGATTATGATCTATCATACAATTTAATCATTTTTTACATGAAATGATAAGTAATTATCTGTTTATAGTATTTTATATCATCCTTTTCAACTACATAACTCGATAATATTCGCAGATAGCAGCTGTTTGAAAATAAGAGCTGAAGAACTAACTCAGTTTTACAAACCATAATATGGAGTGAACTAACCCAGTGATGTACTTAGAGTTATACCTATGTTACTACTAATTATCAATTATAATCTGTATACATGCTGTATATATATGTACATCGACAATATCGTGTTATTTGATTTAAGACTCAAAGTATCTCTTCGTGACTTTGCGGACTAATTCAATATTTTTTTCAAACAAACAAGTACTTGACACAAATTACCTGAGTTTAGATAACGTGCGATTTAGATGGGAACGTGCTTGTTAGGATTTTTTAAGATCGTTTAAAAACGAGAAAACCGACTTCAAATGCCATGGCAGTCATTTTCAGGAGCAAGTTTGAGATATTTATATCTCTAGAGATACTGATCTCAATAAATGTACAATGGCAAGAAATTTGAAATCGGTCGACAATTGACAGAGAAATTGAACAGAAGAGACAGAAACATAAAAATACACACAGACGAACTGAGAACCTTCTCCTTTTTGAAATCGGTAAAAATGATAGATATATGTGAAACGAGACGCAAGATCCACATGGCGAATGATGGCGAATACAGAATCCACATGGCGCAACTTTCCCAAATAATTTTATTCTATGATTGTCTTGGACATATCTTTAAAACTAAAGCTAATAAGAAGATTAAACATACATAGATAAATGGATGACGATTTTTAATCAACAACAACAATAGTTTACTTAGCATCGTTTTAACGAGATGTGTTTCATGAATAGAGCGCAAACAAAGCAGTTCAAAGCACTATTACTGTTTTTGTCAACAGATGAGCAAAAACGTAGTTAACGTGTTACGAGCTTACGTCTAGCTACTAGGGGGTAATAAACGACCTGGTATATTTTTGCATGCGACAGAAAAATGCAGAGCATTAGTGATGAAAGGGGCAAATCTCTCTTTTTATGTGCCCATTCGCTGTTTCCATTGTTGGATCTAGCTGATGTGGCTACCTTTTATCTCATAGGTAAATGCGGATTGCTTTTATATCTTAAGCAGTTTCTCTATAGTTTTTGTTTGGATTTTTCGGAGTCGACTGAAACTGTTGCAGTGTTTGTCGTGAATGAATATGACTTTGAAATTAATTTATATAAAGCTATACTTACAGAAACATAATGATCATGCAAATATATACAGTACAGATATAATAAAGGCTGTACGTACCATTACATCAGTGACTTTTAACTTATATTCTTATTCAGATACACGTGAATACTACCGTTACCTTTTGGTAAATAATAATTAGGTCTAGGATTGCAACATGCTAGGCCTAGAATGAGAACTGGCTCTCAAAGATATCTGTGGGATCACATCGTTGAATATTTGGCGACAGATTTTACAACTTGAAGGTGGTAGCGAGCTAAACTACAGTGCCCTGCAACCAAGCAGATCAATCATATTGCATCAAGAACTTACACCCTTCGATTTGTAGCTTCATCATAATCAGCCAGTGACAGTCCACTGTTGGACGAAGACCTCTCCCAAGATACGCCACTGAGCCTGATCTTCGGCTAATTGGAAGGGATATGCCCTTATCGCCATGGGCAGGCTGGTTGGCGATCGCAGGACGTAGCTCCTCGCACCGGTGACGCTGCTGCCCGTCACCGACCTGTAGTATTTAGCTACGCCATAATTTGAAATGGTTATACCGCCATTTTTCGATTGCCAGAGCCTCATTTGTTGGTCAACAGGATGCACCACGGACAGGTGAGGTTTGCTGGGAGCACTGAGGTGATACTTGTGGGCCCTTACATCCCTTTGTAGCTTGGAGGCCATTTTCGTCGGTTCATGATAAAGTGATAGATGACGCCATATAAAAGTTGTCAAAAATATGTCAGATAAATTCCTAAAAGGGTTATCAGGAATCATCGGTTTCTGATAGATAACTGACCCCAAGTCTCATTACTGTACATCATCAATCAACATCATCAGCCTATACTAGTCCACTGCTGGACATAGTCCTCTTCAATTGCAAGCCACTGAGCACGATTCTCGGCTACTCTCATCCAGTGCTTGCCAGCCACCTTGCGAATTTCATCGCTCCACCTAGTCTGAAGACAGTGATGTCGTCCTACGCTACGTTTGCCAATTTGCGATCTCCACTCAAGAACTCGTTAACCCCAGCATGACTGTGTACTGTATGTACAGTACTGAATATATTCTTGTAACAGTTATTTGTAGTGAATTTAACTTTATTATTTCGTTTCAAATCAGTGCAACAACAAACATACCTTCAATAAACAAATCATTATATATTTTATTTCTCAACTATCGTTTGAATAATAAACAACTACCTAACGGCAGCGATATTTTATATTACATTACTATGACAACACAGCATTACCAGTCTCATATAAAAGCTACCCATAACTGTTACAATTTAAGTCACGTCTGTGGAAACTAATGACAAAGCGAGATCTATATGCACCTAAGAAATATTTACAGCGAGTCTGTTAACTTATTTAGGTGTCGGAAAGGTACATGAGATGTTATGAATTTTGAGGAAAATGTGACTTGAATATTCATTACGGACCTACTCGTACTTTGTGAAATGTAGGCCATCCAGGCGTCTTACCTTTCTGAAGTGTTGTGTGTTTTAATAAATATATAAAACTATGGGCCTATTAATTTTCTTTGGAATATATAAAGATTAATTCAAATACGATTAAGCTAATGCAACGTACATTATGTATTATAATGTATTATATTTGGGGGTCGTGTTGAAGAATCTGTAAATGTTTATATTCGTAACAGACGAGGTATCGAAAATAATAATAAATCTAAATGCCCATTTTTATTCGATATTAGGAACTTACTTGTCAGATTTTTGACATCTTTCATATTATGTGATACGAGCATATTGATGTTCCGCCTGATTTGCTACCAAAAAAGTAGCTTTCCACCATCATGGGGAGAATCTGCCACCATAACCTTACGGTGTTCCGGCAGTACAGTCCTTGAGAGTCCAACCTTTTTAGGCCTATCCTCGATTACACTATCGCTTACCACCAGGCGTCAGATAGTGGTCAAACGCTAGCCTAACAAAAACCAGCTTGGAAGACTACGTTACAATATTATATGCGTTATCTGGGTTCGACCTGTCAGAATCAGTTGTCCTACGCTTCATCTCATTGCCACTGTACATTTTCAGACAAGCTGATATTTTTATCTTCAATCGCATCATCATTTGGTCAGTGGCACAGTGCTTGTCTGTCCCAAAAAATTAACTTGCGTTTCGTGAGTGACGAATCATAGATATAAGATTTACACAAACATATTATTGTTGTCTCAGTCATCAATAATAATTCATAATTTAGAAAATTTGTCCATAATTTTGACGAAGATATCGGTGAACAAACATAAAAACAAAATACATACCTTCACCATTTTTGAAGTTGCTCAAAACTACGAACATAAAAAAAATATTTTCTATACAGTTTACTGAAACATAATTGAAAAGATTCACTTGAAACTTAGGTAAGGGTTTTATACTTATACTTGTCCAAAGTTAATAGCACCCACATCCATCCGATTAATTTCCCTGAATCAATAAAGATTTTCAATTTCCGGAAACAAATACATTTGGCAGACTGAAAGCTCCAAAACTTCGTATTTGCCTAATTAACTACATTCAAGGAACCCTTCCTGATTGGATCACGTATCTAAAGGATCAAGACGGATCAAGTAAATAGAAACTTTCTTTTATTGTTGTTTGACGTCGATAAATTGATGATAGACGGAATGACGGTTGAAAACGGTCTGTATTAGGGTAAGGTCCCTAAATAGCGATGAGAAATAGTATGACTATGACGCAACAGGTTTGTTTCGTGTTCGTGAAAAAGTTTGACTGTTATCGCGACTTGGGTACCTAACATAAAGGCTCTTGTAAAGATGCGAAGAATTACTCTTAACTGTTGATACAATTTTTCATAAACTTAGATAATATGTTTAGTTGGCTTAGCAATCTCGCCAGATATACTTATCCTGGCAAAGAACATTTAAAAAACTGAAAAATGAGTATATTCATAATCATCATCAACATCAGCCGGTATCAGTCCACTGCTGGACATAGGCCTCTCCCAAGTCTTCCATATATTATGAATAATCTAATACTATAAGAATCTTTGTGCTGACATTCTGTCTGACTGACTGACTGACAGACAACGCACAGCCTAAACCGCTGGTCGTAGAGACTTGAAATTTAGAGTGTATATTTCTCTTAGTACTTAAGGGTGTACAAAGAAAGGATTTTCCAAAATTCACCCCTTAAGGGGATGAAATGGGGGTTCAAAGTTTGTATGGAGAAACAAGATTAGATAGTCTTTTCTATCCGAAACTTCACATAAATGCTTGAGTAAAAAAATAAGTAAATACGTGTTTCAGTTTTTTTTTAAATTCCACCCCTAAGAGGGTGCAATGGGGTAACAAAGTGTGAAAATCAATATTGTTTCGGATTTCACTGAAATTTGGCATGCAGATAGTTATTACGACGTTTAACTAACGCCGTAACCTCTGAGTTACCTCTGAGAAAGGATTTTCCAAAATTCACCCCTGAAGGGTATGAAACGGGGGTTCAAAGTTTGTATGGAAAAACAAGATTAGATAGTCTTTTATATTCGAAATTTAACACAAGTACTTAAGTAACTAAATACGTGTTTCAGGCTTTTTCGAAATTCCACCCCTAAAAGGGTGAAGTGGGGTAACAAAGTCTGAAATCAATATTGTTTCGGATTGCGCTGAAATTTGGCATGCAGGTAGTTATTTTGACTTAGGTATCCGCTCAGAATAGATTTTCTAAAAATTCCTCCCGGATACGGAACGGGGATTTAAAGTTTGTATGGCGAAACAAGATGGGACAAAGTACGTGTTGTAGGATTTTTCGAAATGGGGTAACAAAGTCTGTAAATTTAGGTTTTTCGGGTTTTATAAATATGAATCCCAAATTGCCTTAGTCACGCGATAACATGAAAACGGGTGAACCGATTTGGCTAATTCTTATTTGATGTGTTTAATGATAGAATCGTTTTTACAAAAGAAAAGTTTTAAGTAAATAAAAGAAGGTTTTAACGCGGGCGAAGCCGCGGGGCACTTCTAGTTAGTTGTATAAAAATAAACCCCGTTTAATCAAATCAAGTAATGAAACTTTTTAATAACTGTAAAATAAATCCGTGAAGAATATTTTAGGTCTACAGGTTATTTAAGCAAACGTTACAAGATCATTTTATTTACATAATATTAATTTTTTTTTGGTTGAAGTTAAATTCTTATGAATAAATATTAATTCTTAGTCTTTTGAAGACACTGAGTGCATGGTGAGTAGTGCTTGCTGTGTTTACTCTAGATTTATGAAATACTGAACAGTACCTGAACTTCAGGCAAGTCAAATTGCAACTTTGTAGCGTCATGAATACGTCTACTATGTCTCAAAAATTAGGAGGAACGTAAAAAAAGCGTTTCATAAAAACCATCTATGACCAACTTTTATTTTATGACCTACAAAGGTGCCTGTGAGAACTTTAACCCTGCAACTTTTATGAGTTATTATGCATAATTGGTAAAAGTCGCAATAGCTAACTAACAGGCAATAACAATTTATTCCTAGCACGTAAAAAATACCTATATTGACTTCGCTTGGATGAATTTATGAAATACGTGAACACTAACAAGGCATTCACACTGATCAGAGATATTTTATTTTGTAATCAAAATAGTTAAAGTTATTGCTCTGGTTTCCTCTGTCACGTATACTCCAGGCTTCGACTCCAAGTCTCAGAGGCGCATGAATAAATGAAGAAAGCAAAAGTGCGTTCTGCGTTTTCTTTGATGTTCCTTTGCGGTTTAACAACTGTATTTAAATACGTAATAAATTGCTGTAAGTCCACATATGAGTCAAGTGAGAAGACCATTCCCAATCTGCCAGTTTGTTACCTTATTGCAACGACATAGAGGTCAAATTATTGGCTGGTAGGTTGAGATAAAGGGAAGTATTTATGCAGAGCTCTCGTTGGTATTATAAATATGATGTCACATGGATTATTTAATGCTGAGAGATGAAAAAAAAATTGTCAGTGCCGAATTGGGTCACATCCGTGTTCGTGAGCTGCGGTGAGTTTGTTAAAATGGTATATTGAATGAACCTCCAGGACCTTATCTCACTCTAAGTGATGATCATTATTTGCGTCTTAAGTATATTTCTAAAGTTGCATCCTCATTTTTAGTCAGATGAAATCGGTCGTTATCAAGTGATTGCCTATTATTAAAGAAAAATCTTCACAAATAAAATGTAATGCAGCAAGTTCCACTAGTTACCAATGACAATAAGACTTTACGGAGCCGAATTTAATTCACGTTGGAAGATATTTAACACACCATGTCTGCCGTTTGCATGATGGTAGAACACTGTCCAGTGTCCGCCTGGCCAGCTACAGCACCCTTAAATGGAAAAATCTATCGCCAAGTATCCGATGTGTTCCGGCAGCAGTCCTTCTAAACCTAATTCTCATCCTAGGCCTGGCGTGCCACCATCCTCGACCGCATCATCACTTACAGAGAGGTAGGACGATGGTCAAACTCTGGCCTAAATGATATTAACAAATTATATACAGGATTCACTTCGTGTTCTAATTTAACAAGTAATTTTAACAATATAAAATATTATAAAAACTCACGTTCATTTTAAAGTTATAGATTTGAGACGGGAATTTAACGCGTTGCGAGGCTGAACGCGTCGGCGAGCGCCCCGCAGTCAAGATCCTGAAGAAGGCCTCCGGATGAGGCCGAAACATATGTCTATCGCTATATCGACATCGCGTAAGTCACGTTAAATTCCCGTCTCAAATCTATAAGTTCAATAAACTTTAATAAAATCAAAATTCAAAGCTAAATATCTTCTCCTGATATAAACTTGGTCAAAAAAGGAATCCAACGGCATTCAAAACACCACTATTCATCCCCATCCATTCTTTATTAATTTTCTAATACCCCCTTGTCACCCCATAGTTATGTGACCTGTTCTGAAATTTGGGTCGAATGTAAAACGGATGGCCGGCATCGGCATGAATTGACGCTAATGAATGTAATTTCAATGAAAACTTTTTCAGTCGAGTTCTTGTACAAAATTACCAAATTTCCGCTGAACCAGTAACATTTTAGCTTAGCGAGTACTTTCATACAACATTTTGATGTTTTAAACTTTTTTTTTAAGTAGAAACAACAGAAATAAAAATGAAATAACTGAACTGAAATGCTGCTAAACGTGATCATTATCAATATCCTGTATTAGTCCACTGCTGTATACAGGCTTCTCCTTATACGCGTTACTGAGCCCTTTGTTCAGTTCATTTCATTCATTAGCTACCAGCTTCCTTCCGCAGATTGTTGCTCAATCTAGCTGGAGGGCGTCAACCATAGACTACCGCTACGGTTGTCCAAACGAGGTTTTCACTAAAAATAATAATTTTAAGTGGAAACCTCGCTTCACATAATATTAAAGTGAATTAAAGTATTGTATCCTGTGGAATAAATGTGGTTACATGCCAGACATAGGTAATTGACTTATTATGTAAAAAGGCTGTTTTATGTGGCGAGTATATGTACAACCAAGTTAGTTCAAAAAAGTAGCATTATCCTTATATTAAAACTGAAATCACTAAAAGGAGGAGATCTTAATTTTTACCACATTCTTAACTTATTATTATAAAAGTTACTTTAAAATTTTAAATATTCTCATTAAACGTAAACCATTACCTCGTTATTTTATATCCGCGAAGGCATAAAAAACGATGCCTCTGCGAATGAAAATAAAAAAAACAACTTAGTTAAAGCTGCGAGCGGCGACTACCGTTGAATCTGCACTAATGATGCACAACTTTACTTTCATGAGTTAGTACTTCGACAACATTTCGTTTGAATTTACCACTAACTAAAACAGGCTTACACCACTTAAATAAAATGTGGCTTGTTGGCTGTAGTGCTGCAGCTAGCATAACTGATCCCCAATTGTAGAACACTTATTAATGTATTTTATAATGTTTTTTTTTTTTTTTTAATATCTTATAGGCGTTTGACCACTATCTCACCTGTTAGTGAGTGATGTGGTCGAAGATGGTAAGCACACTAGGCCTAGAATGGGAATTGGCTCTCAAGGATATCTACCGGAACCTATAAGATTAATTTATTATTTATGAATTATTATTAATTTAACTGACTTGACGACATTATAAAGTTATTAATTACGATCAATAAGTTTCGATCGCCAACTCACCTGCCCAGTGTGGCGATTAGGGCATATCCCTCCCATTGAGCCGGAGATCGGGCTCAGTGGCGTATCTTGGGAGAGGCCACGTCTAGCAGTAGACTGACACAGGCTGATTATAATGATGATGAATATGTTTCGAAGCGGACAAACTAAGGCGATCGTTGCTTATCCAATCTTATTATTAAGTATTCCGGCAGAGAAAGTAATCGACATAGCCCACCGTATTAGGATTTTTTGATTAGGAAGCTGAAGTGGCAATGGCAAAAACATCGACAACCGCCTGGGTAAACAAGCTCTGATTATGAGACCGCGGATCGGCAACGTATCATAAGACGCCCTCAGACTAGTGGGAGCGATGATATTCGCAAGGTGGCTGGCAAGAGCTTTACGCTAACAAGGCTCTGTTTCATCTAGCTGCTATATGAAAGAGAACCCCGTTGGCGATAGGGCTTGACTTCTAAGTAAGAGGTTGCCGGTTCAAATCCTAGCATGGGTGTCCGTCTTCAGGTAGCAGGAGCACATTATATTGATGACAAATCAACGAAAAAATCTAAAATTTTAATCCGTCCATATATAAAGCTATACCAAACTTCACCCCCTTTCCCTCCTCCACTCCCCCTTTTAAGATTTTTTTTCGCAATTTCTTATGTAGAATAATGTCCTTAGTTATGCCTCACAAATCAAATTGAAATGTCTAGAAATTAGAAAAATAACGTAACGGCAAGCTTCCCCATTTTTCCTCCTCTACTACCCTTTTTTAGGGTTCCGTAGTCCTGACAAGGCACCCTTATAGTTTCTTCATGTCCGTCTGTCTGTCTGTCCGAGGTTTTGCTAAGAGACCGTTAATACTAGAAAGCTGTAATTTTGTGGGGGTATGTAAATAAATGACGCTGACAAAGTGCTGAAATAAAATTTAGAAAAATATTTTTTTTAGGGTAGCTCCCCTATATGAGAAGTGGGGATGAATCGTGTGGGGTATCGTTGAATAGGTCTTTTAAAATTACTTAAGGGTTGCTAATACCATTTTTCGATTGAATGAATTTACGAAATATAAACTTTAAAGTGCACATTTTTATTCCAGTAGGGCGTCCCCCCCCCCCCCTCTAAAAGCTAACCTGCGGGCTTGAAAAATCTGGAAAAATTCGTGATAATAGCGCACTTCATGAACTTTAAAGGAAAATTATAGCGGTTAAGATAGCTTCATTAGTTTAGCAGTAATAGTCGTTGAACTTGGGTGTTGGATATTTTGTACCAAATACAAAATCCTTAGAATAAATCCTTTAAAGTGACAAAGACGGAGTACCTAGTTGCTTGTTTATAACGGGTAAAGACTTGCATTGAATAACAGGCTACTACGGAACCCTACACTGGGCGTGGCCCAACACGCACTTGGCCGGTTATTTTTTAATTTTTACGCAACATCTTGTGTAAAATAAAGTCTTCAGTGTAGTTCTCCGATTTAATTGAAATCGGTCGATATATAACGCTAACAGATAAGCAGCTAACTTCCCCCTTTTCCCCCAACGCTCCTACTTTTTGATTTTTTCGCAACATCTTGTGTCGAAAGAAGCCTGTCCAATTTGACTGAAATCCGTCGATAAATAGTGCTACAACAAACTTCTCATCTTCAAACCGCCACACCTTGGTTGGTCCCAAAGGTGGTTGAAAAATGCGACCTGTAGGCGAGGCGAGACCAGAAAAACAGAATGGCATTCGGACAAAAGCATTTTAGGTGAATCTTGAAACTGATACGCTTCGTTCGGTCGGTGAAAAATATTTATGAAAAACCCTAAAAAGCTGCGTTTCGTACTTAGTGGCTTATGCTATATACTAGTATAGGCTGATGATGATGATGATTATAGCGATGATGATGGAAATACGAGTATAATATAAAGTAATAAACTAATACCACGTTAATCAATAATCATTAATTTTGATTTTATTCTAGTAACATTTTGCTAGATTTATTCATTTTCACTACTTAGTATATTAATTTGATAGAAAGTTTTTCAACCGACTTCCAAAAAGAAGAAGGTTCTCAATTCGTCTGTATGTTTTTTTTTTATCTTTGTATGTATGTTACGCAATTACTCCGTCAATTGTGAACCGATTCGAATGATTCTTTTATTAATCGATAGGATACACTTTCAAGAAGATCCCATTGTAATTTCATCGAGATTTGATAAGTATATCCAGAGATATGACGATAAGTCTCAAATTTGCTACTGAAACTGACTCACGTGGCATGAAAGTCGGTTGCTTTAGTTTATAAATTATCTTAATTATTTCATATTCACATGCACCAGAGCAGTTCATAAATTAAATGATTCTAACAAAGAATTCTACTGCGAAAGACATTTTTTTAAAAGGAATAAAAAATATTTTGCTCACTACAATTATACGAAAACGTGTAAGTTTTAGATTTAATTGAATTTATTATGTAATAAGATTCATTAAGCATCTTTAACCGACTTCAAAAAAGGATGAGGCTTCTCAATTCTATCGTATATATATTTTATGGGTGTTCGCGGATAACTTCGTCGTTTATGAACCGATTTTGATATTTTGTGGGAAAGGAGATATCCCAAGGGTAGTACCAAAGAAATTTCATCGAGATCTGGTAAGTATCTCCAGAGATATGGAGATAAACACCTCAAACTTGGTACTGAAAATTAATAACACGGCATTTGAAGTCGGTTCTTTTTAGTTTTTTAAAAGATCTTTTTGTTAAAAACAACTCAAAAATATGGTACTAGTAGTAGAAATCTATTTCTTATACAAACACTTTGAATAGTTAAAAAATTAGCTTTAATTCACTTAATATAAAATTTAACCGCTACAATGCAAATAAATTCACATATTCACTACCGCGCGGGTTGTGAGCAGAAGAAACTGCTGTGGCATGCATTGGAAAAGCTAGCGTGAGAAAAATGTGTATAAGAATAATGTATGATATATTTTTCTCACGAGAACAGTCAGTCACTGACTGCTCTTATCAAAACCTAGTACAACGACTATAGGCTTTACAATTAGTAAATAAACCGGCCAAGTGCGAGTCGGACTCGCTCACGTAGGGTTCCGATTGAACAAAATTTGCCAGACAGATTGTTGAATGGGGACCCCCGCTAATTTTTAATTTAATTTAGTTTTTATTATTTGATGTTATAGTAACCATTGTAATAGACACTATGAGTAAATTTCAAATCTCTATCTATAACGGTTTGTAAGATCGAGCATAAAAGGCCTGAAAAAACCCGTTTCTTGTATGGGGACCCCTTTTTATTTTTAACTTTATTCTGGTTTCAGTATTTGTTCTTACAGCCGCCCTAGTTATACATACTTTGTGAAGATTTCAAGTCTCTATCTATTAATTAAAGCAAAAAACACCAAAAAAAACACGTTTCTTATATGGGGTTTCTTTTATATTTATTTTATTTTTAGTTTGTTGTTAAATCCTCCAAAGTAATACATACTTTGTTAAAATTTCAAGAATGTACCTATTACGGTAAAGGAGAAACAGCTCTGTAAAGTGCGGACAGACAGACGGACGGACGGACGGAAAGCGAAGTCTCAGTCATAGGATTCCTTTGGGCACGGAACCCTAAAAATATGGATACTACAATACCTACCATAATTTAATATACTTGCATTCGAAAGCACTCTGTAATAAAATATTAGTGATAATATACGAGAGTAGAATAAAATCGGTCTAGACACGGATTTCGAATACACAAATTTACTCAAACTCAAATTAGCTCAAGTAAACTCTGAGTGGATAATTCTATTAAATATGACACTAAGTCCTCCATAAGATAATTAGTTGGCCAGCACACTCGAGGCAGTCGAGACTGAGCAAGGGTCCCTCCACAATTTACGAGGGAATCCCGCCCGTTGGCCCGTTGTCGCCGCTTAATTCCGTTGCTTGTAAATGTACTCAGGCATTATTTTTAGGGCATGCTCCCTCTTAACGGTTCTCTTAAATAAGCTATAATAATTTTCTAAATAACAATAAAAAGAGGAGAGATAGTGGATATAATTATGATTTATTTCACAGGTACATTTCATCAATTAAATAATTACGAACACAATACGTTAAAGCATAGACTGCCTGTGTTATAATAGAACAACTCAGGCATTTTAGGGCATGCTCCCTCTTAACGGTTCTCTTAAATAAGCTATAATAATTTTCTAAATAACAATAAAAAGAGGAAAGATAGTGGATAATTATTATTTATTTCAAAGGTTAAAATTCAATAACTAAATACTAAATAATTACAAACACAATAGGCCTGTGTTATAATAGACCGATAATCAGGCTCTAATCCGCTCTTAGCACGGAATGAGCCATCGCACTTGAGCGTTGTTCAAAAATATTGATAAAATACCATTTTTAAAACATATTAGGCGACCCACAGTTCTGTTGTATGTATCTTTCGTAATAAATAACTGTGGGTTGTTTATTGTGTATAATAAAATCAGATTCACCTTATTGCGTTCTCAAATACCCAGGTTGTACCTTGTTTGATAATGCTATTTTTAGACGACTCTACTGGCCCTACATTGCCCCTGCATTGAAATCCTGAGTACGCCTACACACCGCTGCCTGATAACCCTGAGCTCGATTTATAGCTTTAATCAAAGCTGCAACGTATGCTGACAAAAACTACGCACATAATGTTTACAATAGCCGGTATCAATTTCGTTACCGGTGCAGTTATTTTATTTCGTTGTTTTTTCATCAATTTTATTCCCAATAAAAATGCTTTCAGTTAATTTAAATCTCGTGAATTCATTTTATTTTTTATATAATAAATCCTCTACGAGGTACATCTACGAGTATAAATAGCTCGCAGCATATTAAAATTTGCGAAACCCTAGAATATTGCTGGAATCTGTTGTTATACAGAAACGCTTTTATTTGACTGCCTCAAGAGATGGTCATATCATATTATGTTATTCGAGAGTATGTATATCGATGACCGGCTGTAGCTGAGCAAATTTTGCTTTGCAAGGTTTCATTGTTATTATAAACCGAATGATACACATAGTTTTACCATATGTATGTAGAATGCTGGTACATTACTCGTTAGGAAGAAATATCCCATTTTACCCTCCCATGCAAATAGAAGGGGTGAAGAAGATTAATAAGAACATTCTTAAAATATCATTGAAGTAAGAGAGTATCAAATTTCGAATTAACCTATGGAAGTTGGTATCACAGCGTTATCAACTAGAAAATAGCTCATAGTCCGGATTTTAGAACTTTTTAGAACAAAAAAAAACTTAAATTAAAATCGGTTCATCCGTTTGGGCGCTACGATGCCACAGATAGACACACACATACACAGATAGACACGTCAAACTTATACACTTCAACTTACAGAACAGATGTCTGGGCTCATTTAGGCTGTTTAGGCTCATCGAAATGGTCTCAATGAAATCGTAGATCATCGGAGGTGGTTTTAAATTTTGAATTTCAGTTTTATTACTAGCATTGTAACAATATTCAACCGTAGTCGGCTCTTAATCTTAATAATATTTCTGTATTCACATTTTGTATAGCATTTAGAATTCATTAGTTTCGTTTCGAGGTAAGCTATTACATGTTAATAGCTAATTATAATTGTCAATGGTATGGTACTAAACAAATATTACGACGGCCCGCAATAATCGGTAAATTACACATTCACGTAATGTGTAAATGGATCTAGTTAGCGTGTGTGATGGTAGAAATTAGTGATATTGTTACTTACAGTGAGGCCTATTATTGTTAACATAGAATACATTAATAGTTTACAAACAATAATCAGTTTGCCTGTTAATTTGGTGAGTTTTATTACTTTGTATAAGTAGCCATAGGTATACTTATTTATCACGCTTATAGTTGTACAACTTACGACCCTAACAAATATATCCACCTTCATATTATGATTCCGGAACCGTTGTTCCGGAACCGATTGCTGTAGGTGGAATCCCTATCGAAGTTGTTATGCAGTATGTTTACCTAGGGCAGACGCTCCAACTAGCCAACATAACTTCGAAAAGGAAATCCAGAGAAGAATTCAGCTGGGCTGTGCAGCATTTGGAAAGGAGTTGGATTCTTCTCGTTACATTTACCACAGAGACAAAAGACTTTAATCAGTGCGTCCTACCCATCATGACATACGGAGCCGAGACGTGGACATTCACGGTTCGACTCGTCCACCAATTTAAAGTTGCTCAGCGAGCTATGGAAAGAACTATGCTCGGTGTTTCTCTGCGGGATCGAATCCGGAACGAAGTAATTCGCCAGAGAACTAAAGTGATCGACATAGCTCAACGGATTAGCAAACTGAAGTGGTAGTGTGCTGGTCATATTTGCCGTAGGACCGATAACCGTTGGGGTAGACTGAGTGGAGACCGCGAATCGGTAAACGTAGCGTAGGACGCCCTGTGACCAGGTGGAGCGACGATATTGACAGAGCGGTGGGCAGTGACTGGAAACAAAGAGCCGAAGATGGGGCTCAGTGGCATGACTTGGGAGAGGCCTATGTCCAGCAGTGCACTGATACCGGTTACTGATTATGATTATATTATGATTCTATAACACTTCTATGATATACGAAGTACATGGAGAGTGGGGCTAGGCATTTTGATATTTTAGTATATGGATTCAGGGCAATAACAAGCCAAATTATAAAAATCTAATCACAGTATCTGCTGTAGCTAAACGTAGCGCTCAACACACAAATAATAATTAAGATAGTTAAAAAACTAAAACATGCGACTTCAATGCCGCGCGAGTCAGTTTCAGTTGCAAGTTTGAGACGTTTATCGTCAAATCTTTAGAGATACTTATCGCATCTCGATGAAATTACAAAGAAACTACCTTGGAAATGTACACTACCAATTGAAAAAATAATTATTCAAATCAGTTCAAAATTGACGGAGTAATCGCGTAACATACATACAAAAAAAAAAAACGACCTTTTTGTAAGTCGGTTGAAAAGTGATTCAAGTGTTGACTATCTCCAATAAAAATCTCGTAATCACATTTATCTTTTAAATAACTAAAAGAAGCGACTTCAAATGCCGCGCTAATAATTTTCAGTACCAAGTTTAAGGTGTTTATCTCTGGAGATACTTATCAGATCTCGATGAAATTACAATAGTACTATTCTTGAGATATCTTCTATCTTTTTTTTAAGTCGGCTAGTACAGTTGGCAGGACACTATCTAGTGTCCCCCTGGCTAGCTACTAACTACCCTCAAGTTGGAAGATCTGTCGACAAACACCTAGCATGCGCGGTATGTTCCAACAGCTGTCCTTGAGAGCCAATTCCCATTCCAGGCTTAGCGTGGTACCATTCTCAACCACGTCACTTACAAACGGTTAAAATATAGATCAAACGTAAGCCTATGTGATATTCAAATAAAAACTGGCCAAGTGCAAGTCGGACTCGCACTCGTAGGGTTCCGTAACACAGTAGAGTATTCTATAACTTTGATTTTTCCTAACTACAAAAATAACTTTGTTTTTCATAGTGTTTGTATGAAAAACAAAGTTATACTTGCGGTCGCTATATCTCAACAACTGCTGACTGTATCTCGTTCAAACCAATTTTCGTTGTTAGTTATTATTGAGATCTACAGAATATATTTTTTCTAGATTTTTCACTTCCTTACTTTAGAAGTTAGAGGGGGGGGGGGGGCACACATTTTACCACTTTAGACGCGCCTAACTTTTAAATGATTGACTTTGAGAAAAAATGATTTTAGAAACCTTAACGTCATTTTTAAAGACCTATCCATAGATATCCCACACGTATAGGTTTGACGAAAAAAAATAATTTTTGTTCCAGTTCCATGTATGGGATGCCCCCCCCCTTAAACTTTTATATAGTTTATTTTTGTATAAAATCGGATAGCGGTTCACAGAATACATCTACCTACCACGTTTTAATTCTGTAGTCCTAATAGTTTCGGAATAAAATGGCTGTGACATACGGACGGACAGACAGACAGACAGACAGACAGACATGGCAAATCTATAAGGGTTCCGTTTTTTGCCATTCGGCTACGGAACCCTAAAAACGTATGATCAATAACCTAACCTGGAGTCATTGTCACCCACGGAAAGGTCATTGTTACCTTCCTACGTCAGTAAGCCTTAGTCCTTTTACCCTACACGTAAACTCTAGCACAGAATAAATAATAGTTCAAACTCTGAGTAGTACTAAATAGGTGACTACTTTTTTTTTATACGTTATAGGCTAGCGTTTGACGTCTATCTCACCTGTTGCTAAGTGATGATGCGGTCGAAGATGGTAAGCATGCTAGACCTAGAATGGGAAGTGGCTCTCAAAGATAGCTGCCGGAACACATTAGATTAATTTTGGTGACAGATTTTTTAACTTGAGGGTGGTAGCTGGCCAGGCGGACACTAGATAGTGTCCTACCACCATGCGGGGGTTGTTGGTTTCTTAACGATGTTTTCCTTCATCGGAGGGCCACTGTGAGAAGCGCACATAAATTTTTCGATAGAAAAATCCATTGGTGCACGGTGGTTTGAACTCGGTACCACGGCATCAAAGCCGACCGTTCTCCCGATTACGCCACCGGGCCCTCAAGTAGGCTTCGGCCGTGGCTCAAACCACCCACCGGGCAAAGACGTGTGGCATAATATTCGGTGCCAGCCAGTGTGGAGGATGGGTTTGGAATAGTTGGGCTCTGTGGATTGCATTAAAATCAGTTATCAAGCGCCTCGTCTCATGCTGTCTTTTCCTATCAAGCACGATTCTATCTTAGACCACATATTCACTGTATTATGTGAGATATAATATCGTTTAAAAACTAAAAAACAACCGACTTCAATGCCGCGCTATTCATTTTCAGTACCAATTTTGAGATGTTTATCTCAATATCTCTGGAGATACTTATCATACCTCGATAAAATTACCATGGTACCACACTTGGGATATCTCCTTTCGAACAAAAAAGAATAATCGAAATCGGTTCATAAACGACGAAGTTATCCGCGAACAAACATAAAAAAAAAAAAAAAAAAAAAAAAAATATATATACGGTCGAATTGAGAAACCTCCTCCTTTTTTTGAAGTCGGTTAAAAAGACATATGCTTGTCTGTCAGACATGAAAAAGGTATCATTAGGCACAGCCAAACGAAAATAAATAATTGTTTTGCTCAAACTCCAAAAACTTACCAAAACTCTTAACAGAGCCTCAAAAAACAATATGTTACTATCTACGAATGGATTGTAAAGCTCTCACTGTATCGAAGTATCCAGAATCATCTCAAGTACCTTTCGAGCCCCAATCTTGATTATCGCGTCTCGTATGTTCCTAAACAAAGGTGCCAAGGACGTTATCTAGCCAGCAGAATTAACGGTCGGCACGGCCTTTGCTAGCCTGCAATAAATTACACCTCAACTTGATCCCGCTAGCGGGATAAATCAAACGTAAGGGTCTGTGGGGCCGAGTGATAAAACGCTTCATGAGAGGTTTTTGTCACACGCACACAGATGCGCGAGGTGACTCTCTTTTTAGCTGTGTTAACTTTTTTCTTTCTTTACTAGTTACTGCGCTCATTGCTTAGTGTTGAAATAATGAGTGATTAGATGCAATAAATCATAAGTGGGCAAATGATAATATCGCTTTATTTGCGGAATACATAGACAATATTTAAGTATTTTGTATATATTATTATTTTATATCTAATGTGAGCATGGAACTGATAAAATTGTTATCACGTAAATCTTTATATAAGTTGAGTGAAGACCGCGAATCAGCAAGCGTAGCGTAGGACTTCCTCAGACTATATAAGTGGAGCGATGATCTTTGCAAGGTAGCTAGCAGGAGCTGGATGATATTTGCCGAGATGTGTGTCGTGCAGTTGGAGAGGCCTATGTCCAGCAGTGAACTAGCATAGGCTGATGATCATGATGGTGAAAGAGAAAGTATGAATTATATTGATGCTTTTACACTTCCAAAGAGACAATTGCTCGTTACCTACCAATACCACTCGATATTAATATAATAATATTGGCGCTAAAAAACCCAGTAGCTGGTCATAATGGAGCATGGAACTGATAAAATTGTTATCACGTAAATCTTTATATAAGTTGAGATATTTATTATTTATACACAAAAACACTAATCAATATTTTCAGTTCTCTGGGCTCTTCTTCTTAAGGTACGGACACACCACAGCGTCTTGCGTGCGCGATCTAGGCGGCGATTAAATAGCGCAGTAGTATATTACGTACCGACTGGATCACACCAAACGCGATCAAAAAAAAATTGAAAAGTCCTAAGATCGCGCCTGCAGATCGCAGGACCGCGGTGTGGCCGTACTCGAACTCCTTTCTACAAACATACGATTCGTTCGGGTAGAGGTTGCATTTGAACAGAGAAAACACAAGCCAACGTACCGCTCGGATTAATACCGCGCAACAATGGATATTCGATGATGCCTGTATATTTCGATTTGGACCCCGGACCGATCGCTTTGTGGGTTTCAACGCGAGTGCACTGCTTATTGCGGGTAGGTGCCTCCGTAGCCCCATTTTAATGGAAAATCATTTGAGGATACACGGCGATTGAATCGTTCCGGTCATTTGTGTTGTGTTTTTCACTTTCATTTTGATGTGTGGTTTTAGCGGTAACCGTCATAAATACTGATTTTTGCGTGTTTATTTCATGAATGGACCTGAAATGTGAAGGCATTTTTGGGAGCTATGATTTAAATTATTTTTTTGCCAAATTTAAATTGAGCTACATTTTCCAGGAATAACTAGAACCGTAAACTTACTTTCATATGAAAATGTAGACCTACAAGTCTTATTTTAATTAGGTATATTAATACAAGTTGTGCTAGCACGGTTAAAAAGCAGATTGCCTATTTTATACAGATCTTGTCACTTTTTAATTTTTTTTTACATCTTATCTCATAGTTTGACCACTATCTCGCCTGGTGGTAAGTGATGATGTGAACTTTGTCACATATTAACACTTGCAACATGAATAGCTCTTGTTCTTGGAATATAAGGAATTTTCTTCTTGGGACTTTATAATATCTGATCTGACAAGAAGACTTCATTGAACGATTTGCACATGTAATACTCATAATTAAGGATGTGTGAGTACGTATTTATTTATTCTATGCCTGTTTATCTTATTATTAGCGATTGTAGTACTATCGGTTTAAATTTTGTGTATTTAGTATTTACCAGCTGGTATGTGTAAATTTTAGACGTGTTGTCTATAGTGTGACTTTTTTTCAAGTAAGCGCTAATCTACGAAGATTTGTTTCGAAATAATAAATAATGCATTTCTATTTTCTACCAGTAGCTTAACATTATCTTCTTGATTATCCCAGTTTATATACCCAGATTATGCCAGTTTCAGCCTCCGGAACAATGGGCCGGACATATCAGCTGCAGAACTAACAACCGTTGGGGTAAACGATTCTTGAGTGAAGACCGCGAATCAGCAAGCGTAGCGTAGGACTTCCTCAGACTATATAAGTGGAGCGATGATCTTTGCAAGGTAGCTAGCAGGAGCTGGATGATATTTGCCGAGATGTGTGTCGTGCAGTTGGAGAGGCCCATGTCCAGCAGTGAACTAGCATAGGCTGATGATCATGATGGTGAAAGAGAAAGTATGAATTATATTGATGCTTTTACACTTCCAAAGAGACAATTGCTCGTTACCTACCAATACCACTCGATATGAATATAATAATATTGGCGCTAAAAAACCCAGTAGCTGGTCATAAAGAACGCTTAAACAGCCACAGAAATAAACCCTCGAATGTATTCCGCTGCACAGAATAAGATAACAAAAAATATTATGTAAGCAGGAAATGTTGCCGAATAACAAAGCTCGGTCACATATCAACATATAGGCAGTAAGGATATCATCATCGATACATAGACGTGAAGATTAAAATCTAAATTCGAGACATCTAAATATCGCTTTATCTTTAAAATATATTGAAATTTAGACAGAGTTACATGCGTCGGTTAAGCTAGTATGTCTCAATAAAAAAAATCTTGGAATAATTCGTACTACACTTAATTTTTTTTTATATCATATGGGCTAGCGTTTGACCCCTATCTCACTTGTTGGTAAGTTATAATGCGGTCGAGGATGGTAGCACGCTAGGCCTAGAATGGGAACAAGCTTTCAAGGATAGTTAGGATATATCTTACATTATATAAAGATATATCTCATGTAATATATAATGCATGCTTTACGATTGAAATTCTTTTGGTAATCAAAATATCTATGACTGGCGATCACTACAGAAGTACTGTAGCAGAAAAGTCATCCTACCTCCGCACCTCTTGAGTAATCTTACTGTACCCGCCGTACCCCGTCGTTCGAAACTTGGCCACATTATTTACAATACATGCGACGACAGCGGACTCGCCACTGGGAATTTAGCAATAACAGAACTAGAGAATAAACGCCGAAAGATAAGTACACAATACACTGGGCTACACATTCAACGCGGGCACTACTAAAAGTTTCCACATAAATCAGTAAGCTAACTTTATTCAAACGACTCTCTGGCGACATTCGTTTGGAATCCACATCAAGTAACTTTGCGAACATTCTTCGAGTAACTACCGTGTTGGTTTGTCTCAGGCGTGTAAGCTATTTATAGAATATATAGATGAGGGTACTAATTCTAAGTACTTATTTAGTTACATTTGAAGAAACTATTTGCTTCGCATACAGCACGTTTCATGCGGTCGTTTTTTCCACGAGCCTGCAAGATGTGGAACGATCTACCACCTCAGGTTTTTCCGCTACAGTACAACATGCAGCGATTTAAGAGGAGCAATAAATTATAAGTAAAAAATATTTTAAAAAACAAGCTTTTATCTGGGACAATGAACTAAAATGTTAAAAATAAATTCTAGTAAGTTTTTGGCGTGTAGGTACCCGTTTTTCAGGCTAGGTAATTACTATACTTCAGTGCCTCAAGCTTTTAAAAATATAGGTAAGTACCTACACGCCAAATACTTACTAGAATTTATTTTTGACATTTTAGTTCATTGTCCCAGATAAAAGCTTGTTTTTAAAAATATTTTTAACTTATAATTTATTTTTAACTTTTTAGTAGGTAGGTATAGATACCGAGTACCTACCTATATTCCACAGGATATTTGATGTGATTATGGGTAAAGTGCTCTTCAAGGAAAATCAATCGACTTGGTGGGGCTATGTTGCTTTATAACAGAAATACCATGGCCACCTTACATCCTGGCTATCATTTAAGTGTAAAGTGCTCCTCAAGACGAATCATTTGAGTCCAAACTCGGTAGAGTTACGTTGATTTATCAGAGATGCGCTGACCACCTTCCAGCTTCATCATCAGACCCTGGATATTATCTAGGTGTAAATTTCTCTTCAAGACGAATCAATCGAGCCCAAACTCGATAGAGTTACGTTGATTTATCACAGAAATGCCGTGGCCACCTTCCAGCTTCATCACCAGACCCTGGATATCATCTAGGTGAAAAGTTCTCTTCAAGACAAATCAATCGAGCCCAAACTCGGTGGGGTTTTGTTGTTTTATCATAGAGATGCCGTGGCCACCTTCCGTCTCCATCATCAAACCAGCTCAATGGTACCATATTATTGTATTGTCACCAAAGATACATAAGTACACCAAATTTGATTCCAATCGGACATCGGGAAGTGGGTCTAATTTAGCTTCCAAGATTCCACCCGAACAAACATAGTGACATACATACATACATACATACATACATACATACATACATACATTGCAAGTTAAATAAAAGCTTGTAAAAAGAGTCATCTATGAAAAGGTAGGCAACGCGTTGGCTACCTTTTCATAGATGGGTCGCTAACTTGTTGTCAACTTTTACATAAATCATTTAAGATCGTTTACAAAACTAATAAAGACCGACTTCACATGCCGCTATAGTCAAAATAGCCAGTAGTATCACGTCGTCAAGGTATACAAATGCACGTGTCGTCAAGATATATAATGTGTTTGAGATGTTTATCTTTATATCTCCGGAGATAATTGTCATACCTCGATAAAATTTGAATGGGACCAATCGGGAGGCATAGTCTCTCAAACGAAGATAGATTTTTTTAAATCGGTTAAGATTTGACGCAGATCTGAGGAAGGACACATAAAAAATAATAATTAAAAAAAATAACCGGCCAAGTGCGTGTCGGGCCACACGCAGTAGTATTCCATAGAAGCCCGTTATTCAATGCAAGTCTACCCGTTATAAACAAGCAACTAGGTACTTCATCTTTGTCACTTTATAGGATATATTCTAAGGATTTTATATTTGGTACAAAATTATCCAACACCCAAGTTCAACGACTATTACTGCTAAACTAATAAAGTGATTTAACCGCTATAGTTTTCCTTTGAAGTTCATGAAATGCGCTATTATCACGAATTTTTTCAGATTTTTCAAGCCAATAGTTTAGCTTTTAGAGGGGGGGGGACGCCCTATTCGCCCTAGACGCCATATTTCGTAAATGGAGCATTCAATCAAAAAATGGTATTTGCAACCCTAAAGTCATTTTAAAAGACCTATTCAACGATACCACACACGATAGAGGAAACGACGAAAAAAAAATTCATCCCCACTTCTCGTGTAAGGGAGATACCCTAAAAAAATATTTTTCAAAATTTTATTTCACTACTTTGTCGGCGTTATTTATATACACACCCCTACAAAATTACAGCTTTCTAGTATTAACGGTCTCTTAGCAAAACCTCGGACAGACAGACAGACAGACGAAACTATAAGGGTTCCTTGTTAGGACTACGGAACCCTAGAAATTCGAATTGCGAACCTCCTCCTTTATTGTGAAGTCGGTTAAAAAGGCACATAAGCCAGATCGATTAACTTTTAAAACTTTGTTTGTTGGATATTTTTACTGCGTGTATATTATTTATAAGTATGCTCTTTTTACTCGCTTCACAAAAAAGGAGGAGGTTCTCAATTCGACTGTTTTATTTTTTACTCCGTCAAATCTTGACCAATTTAAAAAATTCTTTTTTCGTTTGAGAGATTATGCCACCCGATTGATCACATTCAAATTTTATCGAGGTATGACAATTATTCCCGGAGATATAAAGATAAACATCTCAAACACATTACATACCTTGACGACATGATACTACTGGCTATTTTGACTATCGCGGCATGTGAAGTCGGTCTTTATTAGTTTTGTAAACGATCTTAAATTATATAAAGATATATTAATGTCATTTGCTCTTTATAGATATCGATTCGCTAATTGGACATGCTTATTGGTCATCTATATCTATCTTCTATCTTCTTCTATACTATAATAAAACAGTAACTAAGCGAAAACTATACATTGAATATTTTTTTGAAATTTAAATTAGGGGAAGCATTATAAACGCTATAGATGCCGAAAACATAATTTTTAAAATTTTTGTCTGTAAGTATGTCCGTTTGAAATATCATCACGCCGTAACTACTGGACGGATTTTAATGAAACTTAAAGTGAGCATAGCTTATACTATGGAATAACTTTTAGAATATTGGTTATCCTGAAAAACATAAAGGTTTTGGTGGGACACGGGAAAACAGGATATTTTTATGTAAATGTTATGCAATCTATTAGGTAAACACTTCTCAAATGATACTTTGATCAAATGTAAATGTAGAACAAAGTTTTCATGAAAAAAAAAACAGGATACGGGAATCTTTCCGGTTCCGTAATTATACGTGCAGATTTGCACTGTTATTCTTAAATTCGCTACATAGCATAATGTATGCTTTAAAAAGCAAAGGAGATCAGCTGAGGCTGTAGGTTCGAATCTCAACACGAGAAATTTTGTCGAAAATGTAATGTTTTTGTAGTTATTTGTTAGTTATTTTGCGCTTATTCTCAATTATTCGAAAACATATTCGGATTCTGAAGCTTCATTTTTAATTTTATTATTTTTTTGATCCCTGAGCTGTTTTGCGCCCTTTCCAAACCTTTCCAATAAATCACTGATTCTATATATGCCTGTATCTGTTTGCATCACATTGTGGCGTCGAGTATGAATTAATCTTTACATAAAACCTTAACGAATTATACACATAAACCTTCCTCAGCAATCACTCTATTGGTGAAAACCACAAATTCTGTAGTTTATCGCAAATTGACAGACAGACGCGGCAGGGGCTTTGTTTTATATTATGTAGTGATATAAAAGTAAAATTAAGAGTTGATGCTTAATGAGATGCCGAGAATATCAAGGCGGTTAGTTGTCGTTATAGGTATTAAATGTAGGAGATCAAACGTTGGACGAGCGCTTCTCTATGAGGCTGGATTTTTGTGCGGCTTGATACATTATAACGACGTTGTATCTACATACCAAAGTACAATATTTGCCAAATTTTTGTTAGACAATATATTATGTAATAGTATATGCAATTAAACATAGGTTAAGTATTCCGTTTAAAATACATTGCCATTAAAATTGTAACCCTATCTACCAAACTGGGCAATGCAATTGTGCCCATATATTGATGGTTAGTGTGGATTATTTAAATAAAGACATGAACTGTTACATTAAAAAAAAATGACAGCGTAGCAGATATAACTTCTCTTGGCCTAATCATAATGTAAGGCATTGATTTGAACCTTAATGAGACGAATTTAAAATTAAGTGTAGCCACACTAACGTTAAGGTTTTGTTAAGTTTTTGTAGGAATCGCGAACGAAGACGCGGGTACAGCTAGTTATTTTATAAAAACAAACATTCTGTAAGACGTTGTTCAAGGGAGCATTTGACCACAGTCACGCCAGATGTTAAATGAATAATGTGAAAGTCACGATGTTGTCTACGTGGCAGCTCGCTTTTTTATATCATACAGGCTAGCGTTTGACCACTATCTTAACTACTAGCTTGCCTAGAAGATCTATATATATATATATACATATATCATCATAATCTGCCGGTATCAGTCCACTGCTGGACATAGGCCTCTCCCAAGTCACGCCACTGAGTCCGATCTTCGGCTCTTTGTTTCCAGTCACTGCCCACCGCTTTGCGAATGTCATCGTTCCACCTGGTCACAGGGCGTCCTATGCTACGTCTACCGATTCGCGGTCTCCACTCTAGAACCAGTCTACCCCAACGGTTATCGGTCCTACGGCAGATATAACCAGCCCACTGCCACTTCAGTTTGCTAATCCCTTGAGCTATGTCGATCACTTTATTTCTCTGGCGAATTACTTCGTTCCGGATTCGATCCCACAGAGAAACACCGAGCATAGCTCTCTCCATAGCTCGCTTAGCGACTTTAAATTGGTGGACCAGTCGAATTGTGAGTGTCCACGTCTCGGCTCCGTATGTCATCACAGGTAAGACACACTGGTTAAAGAGTTTTGTCTTAAGACACTGCGGTATAGGTGACGAGAAGACTCGACGGAGTTTTCCGAATGTTGCCCATCACAGATTAATTCTTTTCTGAATTTCCTTCTCGAAGTTGTGTTTGCCTAGAATCAATCAAAAGAATCAAAGCATTTATTCAGTATGTAGGCAGTATAAATATACGCACATATACACGTCAAAATCATAAATCATAAAATAAATCATAACCAATTATCAAGTAAACATAGCAAAAGCAGAATTTAACGCTTTGAATTTTAAAAAAAAGTAATGAACCATTCAGCTGTCATCCAATCGTTTACGTCAGAATATTAAAAAAAAATTAAAGTAGGTTAAAACCAACCATACATGTAAGTGTGTGTTTCAGTACTTCAGACAATTTTTATATAAAAAAAAATTAAAAAAGTGAAATAGTGAAACACAACATAGAGAAACGCATACCGATCACAGTACATATCATGATCCAAATGGAACTGATAGTCCGTCTGTCAGCTGCATAATATTAGCCTGCCTAGTTGGAGCGTCTGCCCTAGGTAAACATACTTAGTGACAACTTTGAGTGGGATTCCAAATACGGCAATCGGTTCCGGAACAACGTGCTCGTTGTTCATGACTTTGGTTTTATCCAAATTCATCCGGAGAGCGATGCGACGAGAAGAATCAGCTAGGCCATTCAACATTCTTTGTAGGTCCTGCAGCGTCTCTGCCATAATGACGATGTCATCTGCGAATCGTAAGTGAGAGATGTACATGCCGTTGATGTTAATGCCACAATCTTTCCAGTCCAGCGTCTTAAACATATCCTCCAAGGCGTTAGTGAACAGTTTCGGGGATATGAGGTCCCCCTGTCTAACTCCTCGACGCAGATGGATATGTAGCGTACTAATACGCTGGTTCTATACTTGTACACTCATCGTTGCGGCATTATACAGACATCTCATCACTTCGATATATCGCCAGTCGACTTGGCAACGCTGCAAGTACTTCAGAACAGACCAGGTTTCGATTGAGTCGAAGGCCTTCTCATAGTCCACAAATGCTAAGCACAGGGGCCGATTGTACTATTCGGTCTTCTGCACAATCTGCCGCACCGTGTGGATGTGGTCTATGGTGCCGTAACCGCTTCGAAACCCGGCCTGTTCCGGAGGTTGAAACTCGTCGAGTCTTCGCGCAAGGCGGTTCGTGATGACCCTTGAAAACAGCTTGTAGACATGGCTCAGAAGCGAAATCGGGCGGTAGTTTTTCAATAGGGTTTTGTCTCCTTTTTTTAAAAACAGAACCACCATGCTTCTGTTCCATGCCTGTGGAGTTCTCCCAGTGAAAAGAACGGAATTAACGAGCTGCTGAAGCTGTTGAACTGCTGGAGCTCCTCCGGCTTTTAAAAGCTCCGTTGTGATTCCGTCCTCACCTGGGGCCTTTCCATTTTTGAGCTGTTTAAGGGCCATCACGATCTCATCTCGGCTGACTTCGGACAGGTCTTCTGTGAAGTGGCGGGTCAAGGTGGCTCTACAATCCTCAGTATCGGTTACGGGCCTTGAAGCATGCGATGCGTAGAGCTTGCCATAGAAGTCTTCAACTTCTGACAAAATCTCTGACTTGGATGCGACGACGTTCCCCGTTGTCAGCTTTGTGAGGTGGAGCCTTCTACCCAGAGGCTGGACGAAAACTTTAGAACGTCGATTCTCCTCAATTGATTCTTTAGTCAAGAGCGTGTTAAAGGATCGGAGGTCGCGTCGCACCAGCTTCTTAATGGTTTTTTTTTGCGCACCTGGTTAATTGACAAGGCTGACAATGGGTTTGTTCGTCTCTCTTCCATTAGTTGAAGTGTTTCTGTCGAAAGTTTTGACTTTTTGCCCGTACGCTTGCTCTCGCAAAACTTCGTCCCTTCATCCCTGAGGATTTCCTCCACTTCTTCGAGTTTCTGGTCTACGTCATCTGTGGTCTCCAAGGCAGCCAATCGATTTTCCAATTTTAATTGGAATTTTTCGGACCCAACAACGGTTTGGAGTAGGTTCGGTCGGAGCGTAGACTTCATCAATCGGGATCTTTCAGATTTGAAATCGATATTCAGAGTGCCTCGTACAAGTCGGTGATCACTTCCAGTATTGAATCTAGTGATCACTGAGACGTCTCTGAATATGCGCCGTTTGTCCGTAATGATGAAGTCAATCTCGTTTTTAGTCACAGTGTCGGGGCTTTGCCACGTCCACTTCCTTTGGGGCTGTTTCTTGAAGAACTAGTTCATCAAGAAAAGCCCCTGTTTCTCGAGGAAATTGACGAGCATTTGCCCCCTGTGATTCCTACTCCTAAATGCGTGTGGTCCTATAGACGATTTGCCGCAAGTCTGTACTCCCACTTTGGCGTTGCAGTCTCCCATGACAACGTTGTAGTGAGCCTTAGAGGTGCTATGTAAGGCTCTAGAGATGTCTTCATACACGCTCTCCACCTCGTCATCCAAGTGTGTGGAGGTCGGTGCGTAAACCTGGATAACCTTGAGGTTGTACCTCTCGGTTAACTTAATTATGAGGTACGCTACCCTGGTCGACACACTGGAGATTTCTACAACGTTGTCACTAAGAACCTTGTTGACTAAAAACCCGACGCCTCCTTGAGATGGCTGGTCTCCTTCTCTGTAATACATAAGATGGCCCGATTCTCGAGTTATGGTCACCCTGTACCCCCTGTCTTCGGACTTCACATAACCCCAGAATGTGCCATCTTATGTGTCCCAGCTCCTCCTTCAGCTGTACCAGATGTTCATCTAGCCAAATCGTGCGTCCATTATAGGTTGCGAGGGTCAGTTGGTTTTGGCGGCCTACCGTAGCCCGGGGATTCTTATAACCCCTTGCCCTGCCGTTACCGTCACCGCCGCCGTGGTCAGGAATAGCAGGGCGGCCGGGAACTGGGGGCCGCGGCATATTGGGACCTTCCATCTTTATTGCATCCCTTGGGAGGGATATGCCCTAATCGCCACGCTGGGGAGGCGTGTTGGCGATTGCAGGGCGTAGCTCCTAGCACCGATGACGCTGCTGCCCGTCACCAGCCTGTAATTTCCTGTAGTATTTATAGCTACGCCATAATTTAAATGGTTATACCGCCATTTGTCGGTCGCCAGAGCCCCGTTCGTCGGTCAGCAGGATGCACCACGGGCAGGTGAGGTTGACTGGGAGCACTTAGATGGTATGTGTGCTCTCTTACATCCCCATATACATATTTATTCACTTGCAACTTGGCGCATACGAGTAATTACGAGTGACTTACACTCAATACATAATTAATAGATACAATAAACCATATTTCCAAATCCATTAAAATAAATTCTACATAAATTAATTCAACAAATTCCATAGAAGTTTTAATTGTTTTAATTACATTTAACAATTCGCCGACCATTAACAGTATAATGTCAGCATAGTTGAAAACTGTGCATATTTTCGGTTATACTGCAGTTTTAATTGAACTGTATAGTTTCAGTAGTTAGTGCAATATACAGCGTGTGAAGTACGTAAAGCTAATTAAAATGTATGTCGGGTCTCGCTTCGGTGGGTACGAAATATTCCAGCGTTCCAGTAGGGTAAAACACGCGAGATGAGATAACTAAACCTTCTATTTACCGGAAATTGTTACAGACATAGGTTCGTAGATGTCTACTCTCAGCAGTTGTCACTATAAATAGCGCCGAGACATCCAAAGGTTGGATCAGCACTTAAGCGCCACATATTGTTAAATAACCTAGGCTAGGTCCAAAGAGCTTACAATACTGCGTAACCATCCTGAACACACATTATATTTTCACAAACATTCGTATTTATAATATTAGTTGGATGATAGTAATGATAGTAAAAGGACAGCTGTGCTCTCTCTGAACGCTCTGACGACTTGTGCTTTTTAGGGTACCGTAGTCCTGACAAGGAACCCTTATAGTTATAGTCCGTTTTGTAGGGATATGTATATAAATTACGCCGACAAAGTGGTGAAATAAAATGTTGGATAATATTTTTTTAGGATAGCTCCCCATAGACCTCATTAAAAACATATATAAAACCAGTACAGCCTCAATAAAATAACATGCTAATCCTGGTCCTCATTTTAATGTTGAAAAAGGCGTGAAACAGGGCGATCCACTTTCCCCAAAGTTGTTCACTAGCACTTTGGAAGAAGTGTTTAAAACACTTGCGGAGTCATGGTCAACAAAGTGCATCGACATCGGTGGGCCAATGCTTACAAAGATAATTAAGATTTGCTGACGACATCATCCTTTTTACCTCAACCGCTACAGAACTGCAACAAATGCTCCAAGATCTGAGCGCGGCTAGCCTTGAGGTTGGACTTGTAATAATTCGGTCATAAACCCAGGTCATGACTAATAGCACGAAACGCAGGGTCGAGGTAGACGGGCAGTTATTACAGTATGTCGACGAATACATCTACTTGAGCTAGATAATTTCCTTTCAAAATCGGCAAGATAAAAAGATCGGTCGCCGAATTGAAAATGCCTGGAGGAGCTACTGGTCCATAAAGTCGCTGTTGAAGGGCAACCTTACTCTGTCACTAAAGCGCACCCTAGTCGATGTGTGTATACTGCCCGTCTTAACCTATGGAGCTCAAACCTGGTCATTGACAGAGGCACAGAAGTCCAAGCTCAAGGTTTGTCAGAGAGCCATGGAACGGAGCATTCTCGGAGTTAAACGAACAGACCGAGTTCGAAACATTACGCTCCGTTCCAAAACCTGCATCACAGACGCAGGTTTTAAAAGTGCTAAGCTCAAATAGGACTGGGCAGGGCATGTGGTCCGTATTCATCCAGCAAGATGGGCCAAAATCGTTACAGATTGGGTCCCCACAGATGGTCGGTGACGACGTGGTCGACCACGCAAGAGGTGGCGTGACGATATAGTGGCCCACCAGCCTGACTGAAGAGACATTGCACTGGAGAGAGATTCGTGGACGGCTATGGGGGAGACCTTTGCCCAGCAGTGGGACATTAAAGGTCAAGCAAAAAAATAAGCTCCCCTACATGAGAAGTGGGGATGAATTTTTTTATCGTCGTCTACCCCATCGTGTGGGGTATCGTTAAATAGGATGACTTCAGGGTTGGTCATACCTTTTTTCGATTAAATGCTCCATTTACGAAATATTGAACTTTAAAGTGCAAATTTTTGTTCGTTGAACTTGGGTGTTGGATAATTTTGTACCAAATACAAAATCCTTAGAATAAATCCTTTAACAAAGGCGAAGTACCTAGTTGCTTGTTTATAACGGGTAAAGACTTGCATTGAATAACGGGCTACTACAGAACCCTACACTGCGCGTGGCCCGATACGCACTTGGCCGGTTATTTAAGTTCACAGAAAAGGAGGAGGTTCTCAATTCACGTATATTTTTTTACCTCCTTCGGAACTCCATTCAGGAAAATCTTTTTTTGGTTCGAAGAATAAGCTTCCCGTTTGTTTCTATTTTAATTTTATCGAGATCTTATAACTATCTCCAGAGATAGAGATGAACATCTCAAATTTAGTACTGAAATTGGCCTTGCATTTGAAATCAGCTTTTATTCGTTTTATACACGAACTTAAATTATAATAAAAATGTTAATTATTTAAACTAAAAAATAATAGACTATCATCATTATTATCAAGACTCCCAAGACACGCCATTGAACCCGATCTTCGGCCCTTCGTTTCCAGTCAATGCTCACCGCTTTTAGAATGTCATCGTTCCACCTGTCACAGGGCGTCCAACGCTACGTTTGCTGATTCGCGGTTATTACTCTAGAACCAGTCTACCCCAACAGTTATAGCTCGCTCAGTCGTCTCGTGACCACGATCAATGCAACTTGGTCGAAACGTCGAGTAGATAAGATTTATGTTTTAGGCGCGATAAGTCCCGTATTTAAATATTTATAACTGGATATTTCGGTTTAATATTTCGGTTAAATATTCAGTTGGATATTCGGTTAAAACATTTCAGCTAAACATTTCGGTTAAACATTTCAGTTAAATTTTCGGTTAAAGTATTTTGTTAAATGTTTCAGTTAAATATTTTGGTTAAATATTTCGGTTAAATATTTCTGTTAAGTATTTCGGTTAAATATTTCGGTGAAAAATTTCAGTTAAATATTTCAGTTAAATCAAACTATTTCATGTTTCAGGTGGCTGGGAGTGGAGCTCGTGGTGCGTACAGGTGCAGTGGGTGGCAGAGCATCGCAGGTCGTTGTCCCTGGTGCACGCGCCGACTTGCTGCGTCGCTGCCTTCACTCGACGACGCTGCGACTGCCGACTCCGTCGCTCCCAACTCGTTTCAATTTAATATTTTAGTTAGATATTTATGTTGAATGTTTTGGTTGAATATTTCGGTTGAGTGTTTCGGTTAAATATTACAGTTAAATATTTCAGTTGGATATTTTATTTATAACTAACAGTTATAGCTCCTACGGCAGATATGACCAGCCCACTGCCACTTCAGTTTGCTAATCCGCTGAGCTATGTCGATCACTTTAGTTTACTGGCGAATCACTTCGTTCCGGATTCAATCTCGCAGAGAAACACCGAGCTCTTTCCATAGCTTACGGAAGCACCTCGCCTTAGAGGATATGTTTAAGACGCTGGACTTGAATGATTACGGCATCAACATTAGTGGCAACTACATCTCTCAAATTATAATAGATACTTTTTTTTATATATGTTATAGGCTACCGTTTGACCACTATCTCACCTGTTGGTAAGTGATGATGCGGTCGAAGATGGTAAGCACGCTAGGCCTAGAATGGGAACTGGCTCTCAAGGATAACTGCCGGAACACATTAGATGTTTGGCGACAGATTTTCTAACTTGAGGGTGGTAGATGGCCAGGTGGACACTAGATAGTGTCCTACCACCAAGCGGTGGTTGGTTGTTGGTTTCTTAACGATGTTTTCCTTCACCACTGGAGGGCCACTGTGAGAAGCGCACATAAATTTTACGATAGAAAAATCCATTGGTGCACGGTAAGGTTTGAACTCGGTACCACGATATCAAATCCGACCGTTCTCCCGATTACGCCACCGGGCCCTCAACCAAAGCCCAAATTCTGGATTGCTAGAATTTTGCATGCAGGGCTTAAGGTACGACCACACCGCGGCGTTCTGCGTGCGCGATCGTACCTTGCGTCGTACCTTAAAGGTAACCGTACAAATACTACTGCGCTATCTGATCCCCGCCTAGATCGCGCACGCAGGACGCCGCGGTGTGGCCGTACCTTTACCGTTAGCTTTGTAATGTCAGATGTTACGTACGTGGATTATATCTCACACGACCTGTAATTTTATAAATGTACTAGAAGTGTCCCGCGGCTTCGCCCGCGTTAAGAACTTCTTTTATTTACTTAAAACTTTTCTTTTGTAAAAATGATTCTATCAATAAAGACTTCCAAAAGAATTAGCCAAATCGGTTCACCCGTTTTCATGTTATCGCGTGACTAAGGCAATTCGGGATTCATATTTATAAAACCCGAAAACCCAAAGGTTCAGACTTTGTTGCCTACCCCATTTCGAAAAATCCTACAACACGTACTTTATCTCATCTTGTTTTGCCATACAAACTATGATTCCCCGTTCCGTATCCGGGAGGAATTTTCAGAAAATCTTTTCTGAGCGGATACCTACGTCTTAATAACTATCTGCATTCTAAATTTCAGCGCAATCCGAAACAATATTGATTTTTAGACTTTGTTACCCCAGTTTATCCTGTTAGGGTGGCATTTTGAAAAAGTCTGAAACTCGTATTTACTTATTTATTTACAGAAGTACTTGTGTGAAATGTCGAATAAAATGACTATCCAAACTTTGAACCCCCGCTTCATCCCCTTGAAGAGTGAATTTTGAAAAATTCTTTCTTTACTTATGTCAAAGTAACTATCTGCATGCCAAATTTAAGCGCAATCCGAAGCAATATTGATTTCAGACTTTGTTACCCCTCTTCACCCTTTTAGGGGTGGAATTTCGAAAGAGCATGAAACACGTATTTACTTACTAAAGTACTTGTGTTAAGTTTCAAATATAAAAGACTATCTAATCTTGTTTCTTCATACAAACTTTGAACCCCCATTTCATCCCCTTCAGGGGTGAATTTTGGAAAATACTTTCTCACAGGGAACTAACGTTGTAATAACTATCTGCATGCCAAATTTCAGCGCAATCCGCAAAAATATTGATTTTCACACTTTGGGAATTTCAAAAAAACCTGCAACACGTGTTTATTTGTTTTTGTACTGAAGCACTTGTGTGAAGTTTTGGATAGAAAAGACTATCTAATGTTGCTTCTCCATACAAACTTTGAACCCCAATTTCATCCCTTTAAGGGGTGAATTTTGAAAAATCCTTTCTTAGTACACCCCTACGTACTAAGACAAATATACCCTCCAAATTTCAAGTCTCTACGACCAGCGGTTTAGGCTGGGCGTTGTCTGTCAGTGAGTCAGTATGGCAGGACAAAGATTCTTATAGTATTAGATTATAGTATAATAATATATAGTAGTAAATATTAAATTGATATATTTGATGTATACCTGAAAAAACAATGGTAATACCCAAAAATGCCCCAAATATATATATATCCCCCAAATAATATGATACAATAATACAATAATATTTGCAGTGCATTTATTTTTAAAAGTCAAGTCTGTTTTAAGTTTAATAAAATGATAGATGTGTGCTTTTTCGTAGAAGTTCACTACAGTTTTAAAGAGAGCGGAATCCTAGAATAAAGTTAGAGATCTTATGTAGAGTTCAGCTTTCAGCTTCAAACTTGTATAATTTACATATCTAAATATCATAATTATTTTCTTAGCAAACGCTCCGTGCGGGCACTAAGTTTTCCATCGCACTTTGACAAGTTCATTAACAATTCATTTTCAAAGTAACAAGATAACCGTGAGGTTGCGATTGCACGGACTCCGACTAGCGGTTCTCGATTATTCTGGCATTTACTCTGTGAGGTTTTATTTCTGAATATAGTGTGTATTAATTGTTGGCTGAAAATATACTAAGATGTTGCAATAGCATTAGAACAAAGAAAGAAGAACCTTCTTCTTTTTTGTACAATATTGAAAATATTTTGTTACTCACTACAAACTTTAGAATTCCAAAATAGGACATGATTTTATTCTAATAATTCCACTAATCTGTAATAGGTAGACGTCATCGCTTACCATCAAGCGAGCGTCATGCTTGTCCTGTTACCTTATATCATAAAAAACACTTAAAACACGAAACCTGACAACACTCAAAAGCATTACCTTCTCATTTGTCGTCCATCCGTCGATTTGATAGAACGTATGAAGCCATAATGAGACCAGTAGGGCTATTCTGTAAGCTATCTCGACAGCGGAATCCGCGGTGAGATTTGAATTTCGTACCACGAAATTCAACCATATTACGAACGTGATACGATTGAATTTCGTAGTTCGAGTCGAGGCACAGAATACCTAATAGTACTAAGGTCGAGGGTAGATAACATAAACGAGATCATACAATACAAATTGGCATATACTTAATACTAATAAGTATCGTGTGACAAAAATAAAACTGGCCAAGTGCGAGTCAGACCTTTGTCGTACACGGAGGGTACCGAACCGCAGTATAATATTATATTATATTACCGTGTCAATACTAAAAATGCTTATTAACTACAAAGCAATTCAACAAATATGTAACGAACTTCTAACACCAACTACGTGAACGTTAACACAAGGGTGTTAAGGTAAGTAATTAATATAATTAATAAGGTAAACAATCGTTGGTGTCATAGATGGCGCTATAGAAAAAAACACGTTTTTTTGTATGGGGACCCCCTTTATTTTTTAACTTTGTTCTGTTTTTAGTATTTGTTGTTATAGCGGCAACAGAAATACATCATTAGTGAAAATTTCACCCGTCTTACTATCACGGTTCATGAGATACAGCCTGGTGACAGACGTATAGACATAATATAGGCTAGCGTTTGAACAGTATCTCGCCTATTAGTAATGATGGTAGCACGCTAGGCCTAGAATAGAAACTGGCTCTCAAGGATAGCTGCCAGCGGGATTGAACTCGGTACCTCTGGCGTCAAAGCCGACCATTCTCCCACTACACCTCTGGGCCCACAATTTATATGAATGAATAGGGGCGCCTTTTTAGTTCAAAGAATCACTCGCGCATGCAGTGTACAGCAATCATCAGACGAACTACCAACTAGCCTCGTTTGATTAACAAAAAAATCAAAACGTACTCACACTTTGTGACAAACGACAGTACCCTCAAAAGGATCCCGAGTACCCGTGGGAAATACACCACATGTTCAATTAAATTTTATCTGTTCTAAACTTCCCACCTTCAACTGCGCTTGCAACCAAAATCTGTCTACGTAACTTCAGGTTTTTCAATTTGAAGGATTTCATTTTGAAATAGAGTAAGTTCTCTTATTTTATATGTTGAACAGAGAAGCACTTGACTGCTAGCTCATTATCGTCATCAGCCTATCTCTGCCCACAGCTGGACATAGGCCTCACCTATGGCACGCCGCTAAGCCGATGGGATTCATCTCACCCGATGTTAAATTAATATGTGGAATTATTATTAAAATTGGATATAGCTTATCTGGAATTGGAATACGGCAGTGAGACAAGGCGCTGGACTACTACTAACTTTAGTTCAATCCGCAGAGCATAAAGTACCCCAACTCGTTTTCCATACTAAATGGCCCCGAACATTACCCGTATTGTATTAGTATTAAGTATTATCTTTTCTAAGCCTACGGTGTTTATTACATTACAATGGGACCAAACAGGAAGCAATTAAGAAATGACAGAGTTTTGAGGTAACAAACCTAAATAAATAAAAAATAAATCTTCTTCTTTTTCAACTAATTTCCAAAAAGGAAGAGGTTCTCAATTCGTCTGTATATATATTTTTTGTTCTTATGTTATGCGGTTTCTCCGTCCATTGTGAATCGATTCGAATGATTTTTTTAAATTGGTAGAGTACATTCCACGGTGGTCCCATTGTAATTTAATTGAGATCTAATAAGTATCTTCAGAGACATGACGATAAACACGAGGCATGGAAGTCGCTTATTGTAGAGTCGGTTAAAAAAATATTACGTAAAAGTGTTATGTAAATGTTTTAATACTTCTTACTGAATACGTCTTATTGAATACGTGCGTTTATAAAGTTGATCGAAAACTATATAGTGTACTTTATGATTTCAAACAGCACCTGATATAAAAAAAAATTACGAACAAACTTTTTCCGTATTTCTGATAAAAGAGAATAAAACTCTCTCTCTGATAACAAAGAATAACTGCTGCCTCGGGCACGCCGTGTCGTCTCGAAAATTCACTGCAATGCCTACTGATTTATTTCAAAAGTTACATCACAAATTTTCCTTGCAGAGATGATACCATATTCGGACACTCTCAAAACGTTCGTGGTTCAGATGTTCACCGAGTTGAATTCAGCAATACACCAGTGATTTAGATTTTGTACAAATTTAGCAATAGATAGATAGATAGATAAACACTTTATTTGCACACCAATAATTACAGAAAAATACCAAAGGAAAATACTTATTCTAAGTAATGCAAAGGGCGGTCTTATCGCTTAAAGCGATTTCTTCCAGACAACCAAGCTGAGAGTAATATTGCGAGACTGTGACGGACGGGAACTGATTAGTTTATGTTAGAACTTAGGTCCACACTCAGGGTTATATCCGTTGATAAACAGGTAATGCGTTACACATAGGTGTACTAATTAAGAGCAGTTACATATCAAAAACACTGTTGTTTCCCAATTTAAATGTTCGTTTTTCTGGTCAAATGAAAATATGTGGATAGTTCAATCATATGTAAATTTCATTATATATGTAATTATTATGTAATACATTTATTATTCATTATATAATTTCACATGTCGATCGTCACATAACATCAGGTGAAATAATGGTCAAACGCTAGCCTATCTATTATAAAAAAATTACATCAATCAATTTTTTGGGCTAGTTCTACGTAACGTTTTATTTCGTATTTGGTACATGGGACTAACCCAAAAAAAATTGATAATATCATTAAACTTTTTACTGGTAGTTTTTTAATATTGTATATTTACCTATAATAGGTAAGGAACTTATACTACTGCTAGAAAGCGCCACATGCTTTTTATTTCAGTAAATAATTTACTGAAATAAAAAGCATTTGGCGCTTTCTAGCAGTAGTATAAGTTTCTTTAGATGTACTCTCATGTTACTTACTTGATCACGTTAGAGAAATCGCACATTTGTATGGAAATTACAATGTAAATCAACGATAGCGATGCGGCTAGAAAAATTATAATCATCATAAAAATAACATTACACAAACATTATTATGTTAAACATGACCATAAAACATTTTGTATTTGAAATAATACATTTAGGTTAACGTTGGATTAGTTGCTGGATGGAGTCTTTTCAGAAATTACTTTTTCTATCCAGTCGATGTAAGGACTTAGTGATGTGACGACATTACAGTCATTCATACCCACATGCTCAGAAATGTAGCATGGATAACCAGAGGTTTGTACGGCCACGATCCCCGTCGGATGTATGATTGGAGCTCCTGAATCTCCACAGCACGGCATCGAATATCTTTTACCGCAAGCTGGAACTAGACACATTGATGGATAAACGTCGTCATAATTACAACTTTTCAGCATGAAGCTATCGGAAGCTTGTAAGGGCATTTTCAAGCCGTGCGTGTCATCATAATATCCCTGAGATGTATTGGCTATTCCAAAACCTACTATTGTTACTTTTTGTCCATATAGAGCTCTGTAATCTATGGCGCTGATTTTTGCAAACTTCTGTAGCAAAACAGGTTGTGTAAATAAAAGAGCAACATCATCTCCCACACCCGCCCACATAAAACTTCTTTTAAGGTATTCCATGTCATAAACCTTGCTGAAAAGGTCGGATTTACTAGGTTTCCCCTTGGAATAACCATATCGAATATACAAATCTGTAAGGTATCCATTTTGACTAACACAATGAAAAGCAGTTAAAGTCCAGGTCGCTGAAAGTGCGCATCCTGTGCAAGTTGTATAGTACATAGTCTGAATCTTAACAACATCACCGTTACTATTTTTAGATGTTGAATTGTATATGTCCAGAAGTTGCACAGCATAAGGAAATTCATTTACAAGTGCATCTCGGCCTCCAATTATACGCAAAGATTTTTCCGTCACTGACTTTGATACAAAATTAACCAGGCTAATAATATAAAACAATATTAAACTCATTGTTAACTTAAACACAATGGTGAGTTTCCCGATTAGATAATACAGAGCTATGAAAACTTTCAAAATCGACGAGCAAGATGCGAGTGGCTTGCTATATAGCGCTTCACTATCTTGCAAAATTGGGGTACAGGAAATTCCATTACTAAAAAAAAGGTAGAAATTAGCGTATGGCATTCGGTTAACAAGGCACCCAGTAAACTACAAATATTATGGTATACCATAAAGCAAAAGAGTAATATGTCGTTTGATAGATTTTTCTTTAGTAGGTACACAATATCATTAGTCGTAAAACCGAATGGCTACGAAATAGTTTATATTACTACCTACGTCTACATGGTGTTGGGTAGTAACGTTTTTAGATACTCTAAACTTACTTGACTGTGTCTACCCAAAGGCAGCCTAATAGAGGTTGAACTTAAATAATAAGACCAGCCCATTTTAAACGTGTGAGTAGATTAGGGTAAAGTAGCGTAGCGTTATACTGTTTCGTTTGAAAAAAACACATTATTGTATTGTTACGTGCGGGGTGGTATTAAAATGCCAATCCGATGAGATGAACGTTTATTTCCACTTATCACTAGGTTAGCACAATGTTCCACAGTAGTTGTCCAAATCGTCTTGCACAATTATCAAAAATCCGTTAACACACACTGAGGTCGTTAGTTCACAATCACTGATTTCACTGTGCACAGTTCACAACACGAGTTCACTTTTAACACTTAACGATCACTTGGTCGCTATCCGCGCTTAGATAGTTCACTGTCGCTTCCAAAGAAATGACTGACTCAACGCCGCGGTGCGACGCTTTATATAGGACACAATAATTATTCTAGAAAATCCTCGATCAATAAAGAATAAAAATAACAGACAAACAAGCAATAAATCAAAAACAAAAGGGGCGGCTTTCCTTTGAACATCTGATGTAAACAACTTTACCATACATGCTAATTTGATCTCTAACTACTTTTGAATAAGGTTCAATCTTAACTACAAAACTAGGTACATTCACTAGGGTCGGGATTCCAGGAAGGTACTTTTATGACGGTCGGGTCGGGTGTTTATAGCCCCTAATTACTCCATTGTTTCCCACGCTATTTTTGTTCGAGAAGCGAAACATCGCGACTCGACGACGCAATGTAACATTATCCCCTTCTTAGTTATGATCGTCCCGATCATCATTTGTTCCATGGTATCGTGTAAGTCAATCAATGTGTACTACCCTCGGCTTTCCTCTCTGGCCTCGTTTAATGCGGTAGGTAACGTAGTTTATCTTCGTGATAATCTGGTATGGTCCTTCCCAATAAGCCTGCAGCTTCGGACTTTTTCCTTTCCTTCGTAGTGGGTTGTGCAACCAGACGAGAGTTCCTTCTTCGAAACCCATCGTATTCGCTCTACGATCGTACCGGGTCTTCATTTTTTCACCAGTTTTTAAACTATTCTCTCGAACTATCCTGTGCACTTCGTCCAGCTGACTACGAAGATCACTGACATAGTCGGTTACAGGCTTCGGAGCATCTGGCGGGGAACCAGTTATGGCGTCGATAGGAAGTCTTAGTTCGTGTCCAAAATTTACATGTCCAGGAGTCATACCAGTGCTGTCATGGGTAGCGGAACGGTATGACAACAAGAATAGAGGTATGTACTGATCCCAGTCACGTTGATGTGCGTCCACGACTTTAGCCGGGTGATTCTCCAACGTCTGGTTAAACCTTTCAATCATTCCGTCTGACTGTGGATGAGCTGCCGTTGTCCTTGTCTTTTGGATCCCGAGGAGGGTGCACATTTCCTGGAATAGGGCAGGCTCGAAGTTCCTTCCTTGATCGGAATGCAGTTCCATCGGTACACCAAATCGACAGATCACTTCTTGCACCAACTTCTTTGCAACTGTCTTTGCTTCCTGGTTTGGTGTCGCGAAAACTTCGGGCCATTTGCCGAAGTAATCTTGCACTACGATGATGTACTTGTTGCCTTCTTCAGTCTCGGGAAATGGCCCGGCAACATCCACGGCAATGCGCTCCCATGGTGCTCCAACGTTGTACAATTTTAGTTGTCCTTTACTTCTTGTCTTCGGTCCTTTTACTGATGCGCAAGCGGTGCACTTCCTGCACCAATCTTCCACATCCTCGTGGCTGTGTACCCAGTAAAATCGTTGACGAACCTTCACAAAAGTTTTCTTGACTCCTAGATGTCCACCAGAAACTCCATCATGAATGTGTCGTAGTAGAGATGCCACTTTGCTCCGGGGAACAACGACCTGCATCGTAGTTTCTTTTCCATTGCTGCTTTCCCATTTTCGGTACAAGATTCCTTGTTCCAGAGTCAGGCTGTCCCACTGAGCCCAGTAACTTTTTGTGATTGGACTGCAAGCTGACACGTCGCTCCACTGGGGCTTGTTTCCAGACTTTATCCAATCCAGTACAGGTCGTAAATCTCTGTCCTCCAATTGTGCTTGTCTCATATTTTCGCCGTTCCATTCGTCATCTGTTCTGTCCATCCTGATGACTCTGACTTCTTCTCGAGACTCGTGCTTTTCGCAGTGTTTACAGTCATCTGCACAAGGTCTTCTTGACAGGGCATCGGCGTTGCTATGGCCCTTTCCACTGCGATGTTCTGTCACAAAGTTGAACTCTTGAAGTTGCTCGATCCATCGTGCCACTTGACCTTCCGGGCTCTTAAACTGTAGAAGCCATTTTAGAGCAGCTGAGCGTAAACTCCCTTCCGATGAGGTACTTGTTGAAGTGCTGAAGAGTCTTTACCACGGCTAGCAACTCGCGGCGGGTGACACAGTAGTTTCGTTCTGGTTTGGATAATGATTTACTGAAGTATGCTATGACCACTTCTTTGTCTCCTTGGATTTGTGAGAGAACTCCTCCAATTCCCGTGTTGCTGGCATCAGTGTCCACAATAAATATTCCATCTCTGGTAGGGTATCCCAAGATCGGCGTTTCACATAGTCGCTGCTTTAGATCGTTGAAGGCGGTTTCACACTCCAAGTCCCATACAAATGTGCGCTTTTCTTCTGTCAGCCGATGTAAGGGTTTGGCAATTCCAGAAAAGTTCTTGACAAACCGCCGATAGTAAGCGCATAGTCCCAAAAACGACCTTACATCAGTTTTATTCTTCGGGGTAGGCCAAGTTTGAACAGCCTTGATTTTGTCATCAGGATCAGTTTGTACCCCGTTTTCCGAAATGATGTGTCCAAGGTAGCTGACTTTGGATTTAAAGAAGTCACACTTTTTGGCACTCAGCTTCAGGTTTGCTTCACGTAGACGGTTCAAAACCTTCTCCAGATTCTGCAGATGTTCAGTAAAATCACGGCCCAAAATGATGACGTCATCCAGGTACACCAAGCATACGTCTCCCAGTAATCCAACCATTACTCTGTCCATGAGACGTTCAAACGTTGCTGGAGCGTTACACAGTCCAAATGGCATGACGTTGAATTGCCAGAGCCCATTTCCAATGCCTGTACTGAATGCTGTCTTCTCTTTATCTTCTGGACTGATTTCTACCTGCCAGTAGCCACTTTTCAGGTCAACCGTTGAAAACCACTTCATTCCACTGAGCATGTCCAGTGTATCGTCTATCCGAGGCAAGGGGTAGCTGTCCTTCTTTGTGACTTCATTAAGCATTCTGTAATCTACGCAGAATCTGGTAGAGCCATCTTTCTTTTTCACCAGAACCACTGGTGATGACCAAGGACTTGTAGATGGTTCGATGACTTTTTCTTTGGCCATGTCTCGTATCATGTCTGCAACTTCAGCTTCTTTCGCCCATGGAATCCTTCGTGGCCTCTGTCGTATAGGTTTTTTTTTTTTTTTTTTTTTTTTTTTTATACCGAACTGGGTAGCACTTGATCACTATCTCACCTGATGTTAAGTGATGATGTGATCGATGATGTAGCGTGCTTACCCAGAAGATACCTATTCACTCGCGATTTGAAGACCCCCATATTGTACTTAATCGGAAACACGGACTCAGGCAGGGTATTCCATTCCTTAGCGGTTCGTATGATGAACGAAGAAGCAAATCGCTTCGTTCGGGTAGATGGTATATCCACCATAAATCGGTGGCGCCTTTTAGTGTCTCTGGATGTCCGATTATAAAATGGGGATGGTGGAATCAAATCATGCAGTTCCATTGCACACTCTCCGAAATGTATCCGATAGAAAACCGATAAACAAGCGACTTTGCGGCGATGCGCGAGACTCTGGAGTCTCTTGCTTACTAATAGGTCATCGCTGATGAGTTTTTTGGCTCTCCTCTCAATAGCTTCCAGTGTCTCCAGCTGGTATTTAGCAGAACCATCCCAAAGGTGAGAACATTACTCCATACACGACCGGACTTGTGCTTGGTAAAGATTAAGCAACTGTCCCGGTGTGAAGTACCGTCTCACCTTAGCCGAAATGCCAAGCTTTTTTGAGGCTAGCTGGGCTCTAGACTCAATATAAGAGCCGAAATTGAGAGTTGGTGTCAAAGAGATGCCAAGAAGCTCGAGATTGTTACTTATCGGAACGGACACATCCCGGAAAGTAGGAGCCAGTAGAAATGGGCTCCGTTTAGCGGAGAAAAGACACGCCTGGGTTTTCGCAGCATTGAACTTGACCAGATTGGCATCGCCCCAATCAGAGACTGCCTTCAAAGAAAAGTTCCAGCGTTCGACCATCGCTTCTCTATGAGACTGGATTTGTAATGCACTGGTTCGTGCGTTGGATGTATAACTCTCTACAACAGTGCTGTCATCTGCGTACCCAAAGATACCGGGTTTAAGCAGGTCATTAATATGCAGCAGAAAAAGTGTTGCAGAGAGTACTCATCCTTGAGGGACTCCGGCATTTATGGCCAATTGGTCGGAAGAACAGCCATCGATGACCACTCGAATCGACCGATCCCTCAAGAAATCTGCTATCCAAACACATAAACCAGTGGGCAGGCCGTATGAAGGAAGCTTGCTAATAAGGCTATCGTGCCAAACCCTGTCGAAAGCCTTCGAGATGTCAAGAGAGACGGCCAGCGCCTCGCCGTGGTTCTCGATGGCTTCGCTCCAGATGTGCGTGGCATACGCTAGAAGATCCCCAGTAGACCGGTTTCGGCGAAACCCGTATTGTCGGTCACTGAGGAGATCGTTCACTTCTAGGTATGCCAGGAGCCTGTGGTTCAGTACACGTTCCATAGTCTTACAGAGTATGGAAGTGACTGAGATAGGCCTGTAATTGACAGGGTCTGCACGACTACCCTTTTTCGGCACGGGTTGCACGTTTGCTTGCTTCCAGGACTTAGGCACTTGACCAGTCGTCATAGACAAGCGAAAGAGGCGTGTCAAAATAGGAGCCAACTCAGGCGCACACGTCCTCAAGACTACAGCTGGTATACCGTCTGGACCACTAGCTTTGTTCACGTCTAGATTGCGCAACGCTTTGCGTACTTCAGTCTGACGAATGCGGATTTTCGACATAAACGTCCCGCAAGTCGGCAGACTAGAAGGTACAGCATTGCCAGCATCTAAACGTGAAGACTCCGCAAACAGAGTAAGAAATAAATTCGCTTTCTCTTCAGCCGAGTGTGCTAGTGATCCATCGGGTTTCAGTAGTGGAGGCAGTGAGGGACGGCAGAAGTTCTCTTCGATCGACTTCGCCAGTGACCAGAACGCTTTGCTACCCGAGGGGTAAGAAGCAAGTTTGTTCCCTGTTCGGCGTATGTGATCGAAGCGAGCCTTCTTGAGAGCCTTTTTGCAGGACTTGGCGGCTAAGTTAAAGGCTTTCTTCTTTTCGCGTACATCTCTAGTCTTGCGGGTTCGAGCATCAGCCCAGGCTAAGTAAGCTTCATGTTTTGATGCTTCTGCATCTCTACATTTGGCATTAAACCATGGACGAGCTTTGCTTGACACCGGAACGTCAGAAAATGGTATGAAATACTCCATACCCTGACGTAACACTTCTGTCACAGCATCCGCGCAAGCTGAGGGATCGCTCGAAGAAAAACATACCTGCCGCCAAGGATAAGACGCGAAAAAACAACGCATCTCATCCCAATCTGCTGACCTGTATCGCCACACCCGCCGGGTGCCTTTTTGGCTGGGATCGGGCGGGGAGTAGACGGATACAGACTTCACCAGACAGTGGTCGGAGCTACCTAAGGGTGATGAAACCGACACCGAGTAGCGGTCTGGTTCTGTTGTCAGCAGAAGGTCCAAGCAATTGGCTGTATGGCCATCAACGTCCGGTATCCTTGTTGCTCCCTGGACCAACTGAGTGAGGTCTAGCGTTAAAGCAAGCTTACGCATCTCTCGACCAGCGTGGTCAGTGCTCTGGTATGGGTATAGCCAGTCTTGATGATGGGCGTTGAAATCCCCCAGAAGCACTAATTGAGCAGAAGGATACCTCTGTTGGGCCAAATCAGCCGCCTCACTGAGGTGGTTTGTGAGCCTGTTTGTCTCCTCGTCTCCGCTGTGCGAACGGTAGACACTAGCATAAAGAATTTTCTCTATGCCAGTGTCCACCAAAATCCACATGACGGAAAGTTGAGGGTCTTCAAGGTTGCGGAGACGCCGATAGCAAATGTCATCGCGGGCATACATACAAACTCCCGCCCTCGCCCTAAAGTTATGCTCTAGAACATAGCCTGGGTAGGCAAGGTACGCCGCGTCAGCTGGACATTTGATCTGCGTCTCCGTGAGGAACAGAATATGTGGTTTTTCGGTCTCAAGGTGGTGGTGGACCGAGAGGATATTGGAGTGCAAGCCTCGAATGTTTGAGAGGTGCACTTGAAAGGAGAGGACGTGCTTCCGCTGTATAACCTTTATTCTGTTTCTGCCTTTCATTTTGTGGGGAGTGAAGTTAGGTAAGGGAAACGGAAGTGGAAACGAGGCGCTAATTACCAACCCGTGATACATATTAGGTCTTTTCACCTATTGGGAACCAATCCTGGAGACCGCGGGGACGCCCGAGCCCCCCCAGAGGTGTCCATCGGGTCCTCTCGTCCGGTCGCCAACCGGCACGATGGCGCACCTCCGGGATTTTTCGCGAGATGACGGGGCAGCCTTTCATGAGTGGCTGGCTCACTACTTGGGCCCCCAACTATCTGCGGTCGGCCAGCGGAGAACCGTGCCTCGGATCCCGCTGCTCTCCAAGATTGGCTGCCAGGTAAATTGACCTTCAATGTATCACGACTAGCTATAGTAAGCAACGCAACTGTTTCCGACCCGTTCCCCATAATGGCTTCACCAAACATTCATGCCGTAAAGCGACCGCTTGGCGGCATGGCTTTGTCTGGTGGGTGGTAACACGCCGCGGCCTAAGCCTACCACCTGAAAAGTACTGCTCTTTTGGCGCCACCCAGGGGACACGTGTAGGACATCGAGGGCTAAATCCTACGGACGCGAGCAGTAATAGTCCCCCAAAAAAAGGTCTTGCGTCGCCAGTGTCAATTTTGTGTTTGACAAGTCCGGTACGTCCACAGTTGTTGCCAACGGCGAAGACGTCTTTAAACCTCATCAACAGGCGTTTTGCTTGAGACAGCTGAGCGAATGTTAAGTTGTCTTTGGATGATTCCAGCAGCTGTGATATTTGATCTTCCGAGCTTGGTTCCGTAGAAGTAATATCCGTTCGTCGCAGGTACTTCACTTCTTGACATTTTCCAATTATGCTGTTTTTCTTCAGATAAACTTTAAGGTTAAGAATTCGCACACTGGCCGTTCTGTTTGTCATGAGCAATGTTCTTGCAGTAATCCAGGTCGGATGTGTGCCCTCATCTTCGGCAACTACACATAGTCCACTCTTGACTGTATTTGGAAATTTCACTCGAACAATATTTTGCGATTTTGGAGCCAACACGACGTCTTTGAGACAGTAAAGCTTACGCGGTCGTTCCTTCGAAGAACACTTCTTGCTCAGGAAACCGGAGTACACCACGGGCCATATCTATTATGCAATGCTGCTTCTCCAAAAAGTCCAATCCCAGAATGCAATCATCAGTTATGTTGGCAATCAGTACAGGATGAATGTATGAGTGCTCACCAATGATTATCTCCACGTCGGTATCGACAAGGACATTGTGTGACATTGTGTGATATTGCTATTTATTGACTTCAGCAAGGCCTTCGACACCTTAAGACATGACACATTACTGACTAAATTAGAAAACTCTGGCGTTCGTGGACCGATTCTTGACTGGTGTAGAGACTACCTCACAGATAGAAAATATTACGTCAAAATAGAAGATAAAATGAGTGAAGCTATCGAAGTCACTGAAGGAACAGCTCAAGGATCGGTGCTTGGGCCGCTGCATTACCTCGCATATGTGAATGATATGGAGCACGTTGTCGATAATTGTTCGATCTACCAATATGCAGATGACACCTGTCTCCTAGCTGCCTGTAAAGATATGAACCTGGCTGCACAATGGATGCAACACGACTTCAATCAGGTGTTGAAATGGTCACATGACGCTGGGCTTGTAATAAATGCAAGCAAAACGAAAATTATTCATGTCCACTCAAGCTATCTCAAAACCAATCATACATTTAAGATATTGGCACATACTCATAACTGCTTGCACAACTCAGTGCCGTGCACGTGTGACGAAATAGATCAGGTCTCACATCACACCTACCTGGGGTTAGTAGTGGACCAAAGATTTAGTTGGAGTTACCATATTGATACTGTTTGCGATAAATTACGAGCTATTTTAGCAAAATTCTTTATAATAAAACCAACAGTGCCGTACAAGGTTCTTCTTGCAATGTATGTGGCCCTAGCGGAGTCTATTATATCATATGGACTTACTAGCTATGGACGCACTTTCAGATCATATTTAGAAAAAATATCAAACCTTCAAATAAGACTTTTGAAACTTATCGTACCAAAGAAAGTTAAACAACAGTACAAAGAAAAGCGTATAGATTTATTCGAATTCTGTAACGTACTCCCTGTTCAAACGCGACTTCGTATGTGTCTCGCTATCGAACAATTTGACAATAAAGACATCCAAATACCTATATCACACGAAATACATACTAGACAGATTACACAGAATAAATTAAAAGTACCAAAAATGTCAAACTACTATGGACGAAGAACTATCGAGTTTTTGATCCCAACTTTTCTCAATGAAATGCCACACACTCTGCTTAACAAAATAAACAGGACAAATTATAAACGGAAATACAAAAATTACTTTCACGACATCGTCAAATCAGCAGACAAATTTTAATGAAATATTTAACCAAAAAACTACTTAAAAAATGTATATATATATATATATAGAAGATTTATATATATATTTATTTAAACAACTTAACATTAATCAAATAAAAAAATAAAAGAAATAAAACATTAACATCATCTTCCTACCCGTATCCCACTAGGGTGGAGTTGGTGTAACATGTCATTCAAAGCGATTGGAATAAAAAAAAAAAAAAAAAAAAAAAAACGACAAACTTAAAATTACAATTAATTATTAATACACAAATTACAAAACATAAATATACAAAATACATAACATCAACAAATCACATCCAATCAATCACCCTGTATGTATAGATCAACAAAACCGGTTCCGCATTTGTTTTGTCCAAGCCTACCGCTGAGTACAAACAACTTAAAAGCGAATAGTTGCTTTTCTGTTTATTTCGTATACTCATTCAGATTTTTACCTTTCATTTGAATACATTAAGTTTTTTTTTTTTTGGTTTAGTTAGAAATTAGTGTAGATTTAAGATATAAATTAGTAGTTATTAATTATTAGTAGTAGCACGTTGCGGATGTGAGTACCAGCACAAACAAAAAATAGTTTATTGGTACTCAATTATTTGTATAAAATGTATTATATTTAAAGATTAATAAATTGAAAAAAAATAAAAAAAAATACAGGAACTGACTGGCCGGTTGCTGTCCGTAGTGAGCATGCTGCAGATCGATGTTTCTGTGATATAAATCGTTGCAGGAATTCAGGCTTCACAATTGTGCACGATGCTCCTGTGTCCATTGTGAACTTGCAGGTCTTGTTATTCAGGGTGCCCTCGACGATTAAGCTGTTCCCGTTGCACACTTGTGTCACAGAGTGATGGTGGAGGCTCTCCTTTGACCAGACGGCGCCCGTCTCGCAGCTCTGACGACGTTTCTTCTGCCACTTGGGTCCTGTTTCTTCATCTTTGGGCAATCAATCCGAATATGCCCTCCTTCTCCACACCCGTAGCATGTTGGTCCATAACGGGGCTTCCTGGGTTCAGTCACCAGTTCCTGAACCCTATACGCTTTGGTGTCTCGTCGCACAGTTTCCACTTCCAAAGCATGAACCAAGGCGTTCTTGAGTGTCTGATGATGTCCCAAACGTACAGCAGCGCGTACCTCGCCATCCTTGATTCCATCCACAAAGTGCTGCAGAGATGTCATCTCAATGGTTGATGGCGTCGACGCGTAGGCTCGTCGGACCAACCTCTCGATTTCGTCTGCCCACTGTTGCAATGGCTCTGTGGGATTCTTGGTGCGCTCACGTAGTTGCGCCCTGTACGCATGCTCCATGTGCTTGTCGCCATAGCGCGTTTCCAGAGCTTCCAGCAGGGTCTTCAGCGTCCTTTCCTCTTCAGGTATGCGTTCCAGAATCAGCTGAGCGTCTCCTTTCAGCGCTAATGTGAGCGCTGTATTTGCGTGCTCGTCTGTCCAGCCGCAACTTTTGGACAGCGTTGTGAATTGGAATTTGTAGGCTGCCCACGAAGATGTTCCGTCGAAGTGCGGCAAATCTAGCTTGAAGGGCGAGGTCATAGTGGGACCCTGGCTGCTATGTCCAATTCCTCGTAACTTCAGTTTCTGAAATTCGTTGGCCAAGTCATTCACGGTTTGCTCATGTATGTCAAGCCGCCCTTCTACTTCCTTGATACTGGTTTCCACCATTTTGATCTTCTCTCCCATGCCGGCAAGCCCGCTCTGCAACTGACGTCCAATTGTCTCTTCCAGTTTGCGGCTAGCTTCTTCCTGTTTGCGGCTAGCTTCCTCCTGTTTACGGCTAGCTTCTTCTTGTGCCGCTTGTACAGCCTGTAGTGCGGCCTGTTGTTCCTCACGTACAGCTTGTAGTGCAGCCTTTTGTTCTTGGCGTGCAGCTTCTTGTCCAGCTAGGAGAGCGGCTAGCATGGCCTCCAGGCCTCCATCCGTAGTTCGACTCACCGGCGGTGCTGTAGGTGGCGCTGCCATGGTAGGTGCCATCGGTGTTGCCGCTGGCTCTTCCAATGTGGATGTTCCTGCTCCCGATGCTTCGAGCTCCTTCTGCCGGGTTGCATCCATCTCCGCCTGGCGCCTGGTACGTGGAGTACGCGTATCTTCCCTCGGAGTGATTGGCATTCCGCTTCTGACACCAATTGTTACGTGCGGGGTGGTATTAAAATGCCAATCCGATGAGATGAACGTTTATTTCCACATATCACTAGGTTAGCACAATGTTCCACAGTAGTTGTCCAAATCGTCTTGCACAATTATCAAAAGTCCGTTAACACACACTGAGGTCGTTAGTTCACAATCACTGATTTCACTGTGCACAGTTCACAACACGAGTTCACTTTTAACACTTAACGATCACTTGGTCGCTATCCGCGCTAAGATAGTTCACTGTCGCTTCCAAAGAAATGACTGACTCAACGCCGCGGTGCGACGCTTTATATAGGACACAATAATTATTCTAGAAAATCCTCGATCAATAAAGAATAAAAATAACAGACAAACAAGCAATAAATCAAAAACAAAAGGGGCGGCTTTCCTTTGAACATCTGATGTAAACAACTTTACCATACATGCTAATTTGATCTCTAACTACTTATGAATAAGGTTCAATCTTAACTACAAAACTAGGTACATTCACTAGGGTCGGGATTCCAGGAAGGTACTTTTATGACGGTCGGGTCGGGTGTTTATAGCCCCTAATTACTCCATTGTTTCCCACGCTATTTTTGTTCGAGAAGCTTGGCGAAACATCGCGACTCGACGACGCGATGTAACAGTATTCTAAATTTTCTTAAACTTTGTTTACTCCATTTGTCCACGAAAACAAAAGGCAATTTTAAATGCTATCCAAATTAGGGAGAAAACAGAAACATTAGCAATATTTATGTATATTAATACAATTATTTACTGATTGCATTCCTTTACTCCTCTCATTCGTTGAATTATCTACAAAGCCAACGATAAAATAGCAAGCGATATAATTGGAATAGTCAAGCGGGTCCAGCTTTCACAAAGCTAGCAAAGTGAGATTACCTGTCCATCCTAACTAAATAACATTAGTTTGATATTTCAAAGTCAGAGGTTGTCAAGTTGTTTGTTACTTACTATACTAGATTGTATCAGTTCAAATCAACAACGTGAACTTACTATTTAGATACTCGCAAAAGTGCAATTAAATCGGTAATTTATATCTTATTCTATTGCCATTCGTTTTTGATTCGTATGCCTTCGTATGTGATTGCCATTTTGTATTGATAAATTCGAACACCTGTTTTTCAATGATGAATATCATTACATATCCTACTAATAATTATTATACTTAAATGTGAAAGTTTGTTTCTCAATCATGCAAAAACGGTGGAACAGATTTGGATGCATGTTGGAACACAGAGAGTATATTATAACCTGGATTATCACATAAGATACCTTTTTTTTCTAAAGAGGCGCCCATTCCCGGTACGATCGATCTTTAAGATCCGTCTTTTCAGACCGATCGAAACGACGGATCGATAGTGTATGTCAAGATCCTTAACGATTTACCTAATCGAAGACGATATCGGATATCGCCACAAAACCCCATGCAATCATGAATTGATGAATCGACAGTGTATGGCTCTTTGTGATCAACGATTTGATTTGTCTCACTCTGACGCCGGCCGTATTGCACGCCTTGGCTAGCGAGCGTACTACCGTACCGAACGAAACCTTGTAGCCGAATCAAAGTTAATGCCACGTAGGTAAGGAAAAGAAGTTCATTTTCCATTTTATAGGACACGTATTGAATAATTTCAGCATGTCTTTATCCTTCCGTTTCAAACAATCGTCTCGTGTATGAGTGGCATTATTGAAACAATCGATCGTTACGATTTCCGTCAGATTGATCGAGGACGACGAATAGTACGGTGAATGGGCCCCTTAAAATTGCGGGGGAAATGCCGCAAGGCACTGCTAGCATAAGTTCATACTTGTTATCTTAAAGAAATATTTTTCATGACTTTGCGATCTGGACTTCACAAAGTCTCTGACGATAATTACACTGTAAATTTTTTTCAAATGTCTTATTGGCTATCGTTAGACTATCTCGCTTGGTGGTAAGCGATGATGTGGTCAAAGATGGTGAACATGCTAGGCTTAGATTACTCTGACTCTCCAAGAATGTGTGCTGCCGGAACACCGTAAGTTTATGGCGGACGATTTTTTCCTTGAGGTGGTAAGCTACTTTTTGGTGGCAAGTCAGGCGGAATATCGATATAATATGCTCCTACAACCTTTGGACGAACACCCGTGCTAGGATTTGAACCGGCGATCCTTGGCTTAGAAGAACGGGGCTCCTAAATCCAGATAATCAGAACTACGCAAATTTATGTGGTCACCTTGCAATGCTTGCAAACTTTTGGTAAATTGCAATAAAAAACCAACCCTTCAATATGAGATTGTGTGAGTTTGTAACTTATGAACATTGAACACTTTACAGTAAGTCAGTAGTTTGAACTAGAAGACTTTAACCCAATCCACCACAGTATTATATGAATACTATACAACAGCGTGGTTAATCTTACGCAATTTTAGTCCCTTTAAAATCATATTTACATTGAGATAGTAACGATGAAATTTTATGGCAAGCGCTAGAATGAATAAAGTTTATCAAGAAAAAAAAAGTGGCTGGAAACGAAGAGCCGAAGATCGGGCCGATTTTGATGGCCTGTGAGTGGTGCAGCAGTGGAAAAATGGTCGGCAATGACGCCAGAAGTACCGAGTTGAATCTCCGCCATGCATACATGGATTTTTCTATCGAAAAATGTATGTATGTGCATTGTGCGCTTATCACAGTGGCATTCACCTCACACAGGTGGAGGAAAAACATCGTTAAGAAACCCCCAAATGGTGGTAGGACACTATCCAGTGTCCGCCTGGTCAGCTACCACCCTTAAGTTTGAAAATCTCTTGCCAAAGATCTAATGTGTTCTGGCAGCTATCCTTGAGAGCCAGTGCCCGTTCTAGGCCTAGCGTGCGTGGTGAGATAGTGGTCAAACGCTAGCCTATATGACATTTTTAAAAAATCAGGCTCAGTGGCGTGTCTTAGGAGAGACCTATGTCCAGCAGTTGACTGATACCAGCTGATAATTAAATAATGATGATGGAAGCCAAAATAAATTTAAGTAAGTAAATCCAGCTCAGCCCAGGTTTTAGGTGCGCGACCAAATGTTTTTGTTATCGCGTCAACCTTGCACGGCTAATACCAAGTAGGCCACGTTTAACCACTATCTAACCTGTATGTAAGTGAGGTTCGGGTTGAAGATGGTAGCACACTAGGCCTAGAACTGGTTTTCAAGGACAGCTACCGAAAGAACACATTAAATGTTTGGTGACAGATTTTCCACTAGTTGTAGCTAGTTACGTGGATACTAGACAGTGTCCTACTACCGTACAGGGGTCGTTACTCCGTCCGGTCGTTAAGATTGTCTAACACCTGTATCCTGCTAGCAAAATAAGCCAGCTTTTCAAGGGAGTAGACAGTAACCTGAAGAGTTACTGTCTACTCTCCCGATGTGAATGCTGCCTGAAATCTGTGAGATAACCACTGAGGGCTCGATAAACTAAGCTTGTTATAACATCTTTAGTTCTAAAATAGGATACGTCAGTAACCACTGACCCTACAGTTTAGATAACATAATAATATCTTGTAAGTTGTGGTGTACAATAAAAAGTTACCTATCTATCTTTCAAAGCAAAGAAGTGAAATTGTGCGAAATACTTTGAAGAATACAAATATTAGAAAACACATAAAATATTTTTTCAGACTCAAAATAAAACAACAAAGTTATTATTTGCTTTAAATAATGGCAAATTATTTTGACCAGCAGAAATCGGCAACATTAATACAGCAAAAAATCCGTGTTGCAAAAATACAAAATGATGCGCTTGAAACGAATAAATTGAAATTATAGGGTCTAGAGTTGGAGGTGCTCGTACTACATATCGATTTAAAATAAAGACCACAATGCAGAAACACGCCAATCATTGGTAATTCAAACTTCCAAATACTAAGCACTGATAGACACACTGGTACTAAAAATATTTAAAGAATCTTTGGCAACCACGACATCATTATTGCCATATGTCATGTCCGTTGGCTAAGAAACTTTTGTTCTACGCGTGATCCGAGAGTAGTTCTAAGTGTGTTGATCACTAGTTGTAGTCTTCGACCGTGGCTCAAAACTCAAACCACACAATGAATAATTTCCATACAAGTACGACTCTCTCTTATATGTATTATAAGAGGTTAGATATACATAGTGGAGAAGTCCGGTTTTCTCTCATCATTAGGTATATACCATAAATTAAAAGTAAGTAACGTTCTATATTCCACCTAGATAAACAGTGATTGTTAAGTCCATAACAATAAAATTTAAAGATTTCGTCGACTGGAGCGTATTTCGTAGCTATTCTCAACGGCATAAGTTAACGAGCCGCAGCGCCGTAATTCTAGTGAACAATAAACAATATGAAAAGTACTTCTGCCACTGTAAACCTATTTTCAGTGAAATACTATTTCTTCTGAAATGAAAATGCTGCGGACGTAATCATAAAATTGTAGATTGCCAAGATATTTTAGATGCGGTTACTTTTAATATTTAAATCACGTTACAGTTTCTGAATAATATGTTATTTAAAGGCAATCGGTGCAAATACTATTAAAATAAGATTTTATATATATATGTTATTATTATTGGTATTTTATAACTTACGAGAAATTGATATAGTAATCGTCAATTGTTTGAGCTTCATCAGATTATAAAGACGGTTTTCTGATGAAGCTTGTGTTGTATACAATATAAATAATTGTATACAATATAAACAGAAAACAACAGTGTCGTCTCGCTCACTTCCTATCTGTCATTGGTGGCGATCGGACGACCTTTGGAGTTGTGTTCCTTACTAATCAATCGTGGTTTTAATCTAAGCATCAAGTCCTTCAACTCGTGGCTATCACAAAGCTGAAACAATTACTTATTTCCATTTGCTTTATTTACATAGTGTACATTTATAAAATTGTGTAGTTCACGTTAATATCCTGCATGTAATATACCAAAGTAGATAGTTCTTGCCTACGTGAAACATGAATATCTTCACATTTATCAGATGCTTGTCCTTAGCATTTCCACGACTCGTTAAAACAAAACCCAGACACTTGTCGGAATGATGTGAACCGACCCCTCATTATCCGCATCGCCTTTGATAAATGATCCAAACCACTGACATGAAACAGCACGAAGTTGATAAATGTTTACTATAATTATACGACCAACATAAGTACAACGTGCACGACAATTTTAATATCATGCCAAAATAACTGATTATTTTGTAGACCGGCACAAAAGATAGCGTTTGCTGTTTACTAAACAAACATTTGAGCAATGTCTGATAAAACATTGCTTCCTTATTTTAAAATAACGATAAAGAAAAATACGAATTGAATTTGATACAAAGGCTTCTACTTCATAGGCGGGATCACCTGTTGTCAATATCGATCTAATCCAGCAGGCAATATTGTAAGGTTTGACGGAAAATTTAATTCAGGTCTTCAGACGACAGTGACGTCTCGTAATGGTGTTCTTGCTCGTTAGCGCTCCCTCGCCGCAGCCTCCATAGTAATCCGATTTCATTGGTAGTTCCGACAAATTTGCGGTCCGTTGAGCCGGCGCCGCACGCCCGTCGATGGCCTACCACGCCGACGATGGATTATCGCCCATCCCACTCCTACATATCACGCTAGAGTAAGAGGTGAAGTGGTGATTAAAGAGGTCGTTTCACGTTACGATATGTGTAAGTCGCTGGAACTCGTCCAGCACAAATACTCTCATGTTAATCTCCTTACGGACCGGAACTCGATTCGGATTTGATCGCTATGCCTTGATACACACCCAGCAGATTCGAGGCTAAGTGTGATTTTCCCAAATTGAATGAAGAGTGGAGGCAGGTGTTTTATTCATGAGCAGTTCGTGTGCCGCGTTTAGAAATCGCTAATCTGCTTCGGTACCGCTGTTGTGAATTATTAAGCTTAGCCAACCCCGAGTGCGAGCGCCCAAAGACTTAATTCGGTAATTTAATTTATTTCTAACGATTTGCATTTTTGAGTTTGATGAGGCTCTTTTATGTTTTGGATCCCTCGGAGTGCCGTGATTTTTTATTCAACTAACGATCACATAATTTCCGATTGGCTAAATGGTAGTCGGAAAGTCGAGACACTTCGTTAGTAAATGTCGTTAGTTGGACATATTTATTGGCTTCGTTCCACTCCCTCTGAGCGTCGTCGTCCATCATTATGTTTTCGTGATTAGTCCCTGTATTCTGGGTGCGAAACACGAACCCTGGTGACTATTTCCTAATCTGTGCTAATCGGTCCGTGGCGTGACCAACCCCGACGCTTCAATTAACGAAATGAATACTCCAAATGGGAATGGTGACAAACCTATATTTCGTCATAACGCTGACACCGGTATGATCTTCGTCATAATAATATGATTAGTGGCGGCTAATCAATCTTTTATACGGTTGCGTCTTTTATACTATATTATTAACTGAGAGCATAATTATGCTCTCAGTTAATAAATCAATTAGGCACAGTTATAAATATATGTCGTCGCTCCACCTAATCCCAGGACGTTTATTACGCTACGTTTGCCGATTCGCGGTCTCCACTCTAGGACAAGTGTACACCAAGTGTACACAGTTATAATGATTGCGGCAGATATGACCAGCCCACTGCCTCGTTTACGTGGGCAAAACTATAATTACTTTTGTATTATGAAGGTTTGGCAATTAGAAATACGAGTCGGTTATTTAAATAACGTTATAACAAAAACTCCGAATAATAAATAAATCTATTTTTTTTGTCATAGAACAATTATATTTATTAAATTCCACACAGCAAGTTGATTTTCATTCACACAATGGCCCGAAGCGTGGCCCTCGCAAAGTCACCGTGCGACAACAAAGCCCATTCACAATAAACAAACGAGCGAAAATTTTGCCGCGTTAGCTGTCGAAAGCAGCTGCACAATGCACGGACAGGGTCGCGTCATACAGACGTACAACTCGCTACAGCAGTTTACCAATCTCAGGTACTTCTTGCAGACATCATCGTCATCATTAACAGCCAGTATTTGTCCACTGTTGGACATAGGCATCTCTTATGGCACGCCACTGAGCTCGATCTTTAGCTTTTTGTTTCTAACCGCTGCCGCCATCTTGCTTACTGACATAAGGTAGGTAAATCTAAACGATATTTTTTTAAATTATTTACCTGTCTTATTTCTACTGACTTCAAAAAGGAGGTTCTCAATTCGTTATATTTTTTTGTGCTTGTTACGCGATAACTCCGCCAAATGTGAACCAATTTGAATTATTATTTGTTTGTTGGTAGGGTTCATTTCCAAGGTAGTCCCATTCAAATTTTATCAAGATTTGATATGTATCTCCAGAGATATGGCGATAAACCTATCAAACTGGCTACTACTCGCGTGGTAAGTGAATTCGTTATTTTTCAGTTTTTAAACTATCTTAATTATTGTGTAATACACCTAGTACTTGTACTATTATTCATTCTGTGCTTGTACTTAGATAACCTATAGCACTATAGCAGTACACCAAAGTAGATGGGTTGCAAGCAGCCTTGTCAAAGGATACGTAGTCAATATTAGGTCATGTCAGCAAATAAAGCTGTCAAAAAAGTCTGCAAAATTATTACAGAATAATATTTTCAATGTTTCCTAGGAAACAGATAAAATTTACGTACTGTCCATTCGTGTACCATTCGACAGGGGACGATGAAAAGTGCCGTAGTCGCATTGCAAATTAGCGCATTCGACCAGTCAGCCCGAAACTGGCCTGTCTATCCCGCTGCCGCACCATTTGCTTTCCAACAATTTTACCACACGTACGCTGGTTTAACTAAAATTCGTTCATTAATCAGTATTGCTATTGTAAAAGCGACCCAATTGTTTGTAAATCCCAGACATTCTCTATCCCCGCGGATTGGCTTTTGAGCTGCGTGATGAAATAAATGGCGTGTCAAAAGGCGGGTCAATTAGATTAAAATAAAACAAGTGCATGTGTAGCGACGCTTATCTTATTTCAAAGCTTAAATAAGATGGGACCAGTTTTCACCTGGTGTTTGATATAGTTTCTATAGACAATAAGAAACTTACCTGCTAGATAAACTACATACAACTTTTATATGGCGTTATATGTCAGACTTACACTTTATCAGGAATAGGTGAAACTGGCTACAACAGTTACTAGTAAGTCTGAGATGGTGAATATAGCCACAAACATAACACACATTTCTTGCCACTTGTACTTATAGCGAATTAAATTTCAAATCAAAACAATTTTTAAAATATTTCATGTAGTCCCTTATACTATAATACTATGATGTGTTTTAGAATTATCCATTCTTTCTGTAACACTCAGTTTAATGCATGGTATGTTGTTCGGCTTGGTCAAAATATTGTTTATTTTGCGGTTTAGTAAAGATAGTTAGAAAACTGCGCGAAATAAAATCGAAGTTCGTACCTACTTAAGTGAATTAACGAGGTTGTAGTCTCACTACGGTTTTTTTCACTTTTTTATGGTAAAAGGTAAAAGGACAAGCACGACGCTCACCTGACGATAAGCGATGACGTCTACTTATTACAGATACAGCCGCATGGAAATTCTGGACTGCCAGAATTTTGTATGTCTCTAATTGGCAAAGTGGTGGTACCGCCCCAGGCGGACTAGCAAAAGTCCTACCACTACTAACGTGATACTAATAAGTCAAACTGCCTTCCATCCAAGCATCCATAATTCCGTAACTACTTGTTCTTTATAAGGCCGATGCATATCGGCTTATCGATTAAGCTCCTAGACTACACTGAACTATTTTATGAAAGTCTTATGTTTATTGCAAAATTCTTCACAAGTATGATTGAGAAAATATTGTCACAACTTACCGTTTATATCATCATTATGAGTCTCGACAGGTCTCGGCAGATGAATGAAACTGAGAGTCAGTCAAACAGTGAACGCTTTGATTTTCCACTCTGCGGCACAATACAATGCATTATAGTCGAGTATCAAAGTGTTGCTCTAAGTTTATGCGTTTGACATCTGCCTCTGACAAGTTCAACGTTAAATTCAATTTATCTCTTGAAACAGCCGCCGGAGTCCCAGTAAATTACTCAACAACAAGAATAATGGGCATAATTAAGTTTTGTAAGCTGCTCAAAGTTTTGTACAAGCTTACCTTTCTTGACAGAGATACTCATGAAGAAACGCCAAGTATTAATTCACTCTTTAGCTTTTGCACTGACTTTGCCAGACTCTATAATAAATAGACGAAACTCTCCTAAAACAATCGAATTTCGCTCGTAGAAACAAGTTATATTAATTTTGTTTTGAAACAAAATAACTTTTATGATTGACTCTAAATAAAAACAAATTATCTATTGATCTCTAACGTACCTTAAAAGCTTTCTCCATGAACAAAATTAAAATCTGATTTATGTTATCTTACTATTATGGAGGAATCTTTTCTTATAACGTTGAAATCATCCATCTAAAGATGTCTTGAAAATATGGGGAACATTTTATTTCAAGTTTGTGGACTAAATATATTTGTCCTCAGTAAGATGTCGAGATACGTTTACTTTGCTGGCTGCAGTTTTCAGATGACAATAAGAACCATCGGTTGGAATACAATCACCCTGAGTGCACTCCTGAAGGAGTGCATTCGGTTATTTTTGTAGCTCAAACGTTCTAACATGTCTTTGTCCAGGCTGAGGAATACCTTTCTTTCCACGGGATTGCGGATGTTATAAGTACAACCTCTACATTCTCACATCCACCTATGCAATTGTAGCAGACAAATGTTTCATTGTCATAATTCGTTAGCTTTTATTCCCTCGCGCTACTCACCGTTTTGAACAAAAATATATCTAGATAAACGTATTCGCTACAATAGCATCATGTATTCGCATCTACATGAATCAGTCAAAACTCCCACGTGGATTCGAAATATACGAAACCATTTTTTGAAGCTAAACTTACATGCAAAAAAGGCTGTCACAGCAATTCCGAAGGAAAATCAAATTCCACAGAAAAAGTGGTATAACTTGTCGATTCTGTCTGCCAGCGGATTCGGAATAGATCTGATATACGAATATATCGCTAATGCGAGTATTCCATCTCACGGTTGGACGAACGATGCATATTTGATTTGTTTCCAATTCACACTGGGTAGGTATGACGGATCGTGCCGCAAAAAATATCTGTGGGATAACATGCGTGGCCATTTGCAGTACGGTGCGGGCTATTGGCTGCAATGACCGACTGAAATTGTGTTTGCTGGCTTCGGCGCATATTACATCACCACAAATTTACAGGATTTTATGGCTCACTCAATTTGGAGTCGAGAAAATATCTGCCAATTTGAAGCTTCAAATTATGGTAATGGTATGTTTGCACACTTTCACAATGATATATTAACACATACTCGTAGCTCTTGTGTTGAAATAATACGGGCATGACTATCAAGTAACATTGACCCTGGTCACGAGACGACTAGAAATTGTGGGTATCAGCAATATTTTGGATGGATATCTGTTGCACCTGAGAAATAAGGGTTATTTTGGTCTTGACGAGAGTTGTCATTGTGTGACATACTGAGAACATTGTCAGATTTTCGTTAACATTCGATTACTCTAGTTTCAAGTACCAGCTTAAACCACGTAATCTAAACATCATTAGCCTTGATGTTTACATAAATACATTATTTTTTTAGCACGATAAGTCCCGCACTACACTAAAATAGTAGTAGTTTTTCTCTGGCGAACATTGATGGAAACTTTGATCCAAAATAGAAGTGTGTTTTGCTACATATTAGTAGCATAACTACTACTCCTCCTTTTTCAGGGTTCCGGAACCAAACGGTGCCAACGGGACCTTATTACTAAGACTCCGCTATCCATCCGTTCGGCCGCCCATCCGTCCATCCGCCTGTCTATCACAGAGTTGTAGCTTCTGGACCTTTATAGGTAGACACTTGAAAATATGTATTACTATGGCCACTATAACAAATACAAAACTGTGACGGTATTGTGCGTGAGTAGTGGTACGGAACTACCGTGACACGGCTCTTTGTGTGTGAGTCTGACTTGCACTTAACCTGTTTATTTTAAGTCTCTTAAGGTACGACCACACCGCGGCAGCCTGCGTCCGCGTTCGCGTCTGCGATCCGATTTTCAATAGTTTTCTGAACGCCGCAGATCGCGTTTGGTGTGAACCAGTCGGTACAAATACTACTGCGCTATCTGATCGCCGCCTAGATTGCGCACGCAGTATACTGCGGTGTGGCCGTACCTTTAAAAAGTACAAATAATAACAGCATTCTGAAAAATCTTCTAGTAAACAACACAACTTATTCAGCAAAATTTCAACAAGCAAACACACGTAAAATAAAAGCATAGTAGTTGCTTGTAACCTTTCCCTAACTAGTTGACGTGTCTAATTTCAATAACGTTTTGTGCGTGAGCCACCCGGAGCCTTTGAATGATAACTCCATTACTGTCCCTCTGCTAACGGGAATGGAATTCATAGTGTTCATCAGCATAATAAATTCTAGTTTATCACTGGCAGTTAGTTTACGTAACTCAACCACGCTCCGTGTTAATTATCTCATTTTGTTATGTCCACATTGTGAATGAAATCCGCATGTTTGTTTCAATGTGCATTATGAAGTTAGACTGATGTAGCCTATCAACATAGGTTTGTGGTAAGAACACAGAAAGACATTTAAATAATACTGTAGAGTGTGGGATGATGAGGATGTATGAATGAATGTAGAATGTATGAATGTAAAATAAAAATTTATGAATTAATATATGAATGAATGTATGAATGAATGTATGAATGAATGTATGAATGTCAAATGTATGAATGTAGAGTGTAGAGTGTAGGATAATGAATTATTGAAAAAATAAAAAACCTTAAGTAAATCATAAATTGAGCCCCGTTGCCAATGACATTCTATTTGTATTTTTGATCAAAGCCTGGACCGTAGTTTAGCGGGTCTTTGTCAGAAGATACTTTCTATTGCATTATCCATAAGGTCCTATTCGCATGTACGTACGGACTATTTATATAATACTCGTAGTTAGTTCAGCCAGAAACCTCCGTATAGGCTGTGGATAACAGGAAATGGTAGAGTTACCGCCGAAATAGCCTCACGATCCGTTTTGGTCCTGAATGCAAATTAATCCACTGGGCCGGTTGCGAATCGGTCGAATGTCTTCTGACGTTGAATACCAAATACATGGCACTAATACTAGTACTAATCAGTGTTTCTACGAACCAGGAATACTAATTTTCCTCGTGGCGAAATTGTCCCTTGGAAATTTTGTAGAAGGAATTTTGTTGAAATATTGTAGTTAATTGACAAGAGCAATCTATATTTTTATTAACTAATCTATATGTGTTAAAATAATTACAAATCTAATTAAAGATCGTGTAGAATTAAAACATATAGGTTATATGAAAAAGATGATGCTTATCAGATATATATGATTATCAGCCAATAGATTGTTAACGTTCTTCAATTTATTATCACAATACCTTATAACTCTACCACATTGATCTTATCTTTATAAAAAAAAATAACTCAAATGAGAGTATAAGGAGACAATAAAACTGTAAACTATGCAATAAAAACATACTTTTACGCTTATTATTTTTTAGACAAGGTTCTCTGAAACCGGAGATAGTTTGCAAAGAAAACAAAGTTCTCCTGCACGGTTGATGTAAAGTTTACAAAGTTATAATAGAATCGAGAGTAGTTTTATAGTCGGTGTGTAATTAGGGTTTCAAGTACCAACAAAGCCTGATAAGTAAACTCCGTGCTACGAGTACCTTTATGAAATTTCCCGCATGAATTCATATCCGGGATTTGAAATGCTTCCTGTTGATATTATCCCAGAGCTGAATCAACAAGATATTTTACTGCCAATTTATCTTCGCGCCATTTTTACGATCTCCTTTATGTTGGCGGAAAAAATAAAAAAAAATTTCAATATATGTATAACTAGCTGAGTCCCGTGGCTTCTCCCGTATTAAAAAGTATCTTATAGCCTAATAGTACTGGCTATCCTCGAGCAAAATTTGAGCTAAATCGGTCCAGCCGTTTGGCCGTGAAGAAGTCCCAAACAAACAAATATACGAACTGATTTTTGCATTTGTAACATTGGTGTTGAGTTGATAAAGTGGAATTAATTTCGCTTTGAGTAGCGTCGTAGCGCGTTACGACTTTGGAAATGAGGAAAATGATTATACTGTTGTGTAATTTCTTATTTGTTTGATTTTATTAATTAGTATTAGATACCCGGCGTGTGCTACTGCGCTATAAAAAGGGAATGTTAACAAATTAATGCATTGTTTAAGTATAAAACCATTTTTGTATCATTGTTGCCTTTCTAAAGAAACTGGTTTGGGGCACATCGGTTGGATGGTTTCAAAGTCTAGAATGGACATAGGTATAATGAAACGTATATCATTTTTCACATCGAATAAGCATTTTTATAATTATACCCCGCGCGTAACGTATTTTAATTTCCACATTGCTAAGGCTAAAATGTTAATGAAAGATCTAATGGGCCCTTTATACCTCGTTTATACTGACTTATAAGTTCGTTCACTAAGATAAGAAGTTCATAAGAACTAAAATATATGTATTTCTTATTATTTCTCACATTAAAAAAAATTAACATTTAGCACCTAACATGATTATTATAAACTTTATTGTTATCAGTTACCTACTTGAAAACCCTAATTAATCTTGAAACTGTTTAGGTACTAAATAATCTATTAGTTAATATACTAGCGGAAAAATACCTGGGTAATTTGCGGTAACAATCACTACGCTTGACAAACCTTGCTATGATCAAAATTTCATTAATTAAATAACACACATTATTCAAACGTTTTCCACGTATTTGATCACGTTATTAAATATTCGAAGCAAATTTATTGATGTTTAAAAACTTAGAATACTGTAATAATTTGATCTAATATACAGGTATTCTGATATCTGTTTTCTTACCGCGATAGAAAAGGATGCATATAACTAACCCACAAACGAAGAGTAACACAGACGTAGCTAAGAAATTTTAATATCATATCATTTCATTTTCCCTTAAATTGTTGCGGAATCTCCTCTGTAATATTCATTAGCAAATATGGAATAGGTAGTAGGGACGGGCTCTGTATATGAATAAAATTTACATCTTTTGGCCTCAACTTTATTCTTGTTGCAGACCCCGCGCTAAATAAAATTGTTGGAAAAATCTTCTTTTCTATTTATGAAACTTTCATTATAAGGGGCAGTAATAAAAATCTTTAACTGTAAAACAAACATTTAAATTATTTTAGTTTCATAACATTTTCTTTGTTGTTTTTTAAACGCTAGACGCTGAAGCATTGGACGCGAAATAATTCTTCTCAGTCTGTAATACATAGGATAAATATTAAGACCTTGCACATAAATGTTTCTTAGACATACATCCTACTTCCTATAAATAATATAAAGACGAAAGTTTATATTTCCATTACATTCCCGATATTTCCATGAAAACGATGTCTACGCGGGTACACCAGCAGGGCACAGCTAGTTTAGAAATAAAAAGTTGGCAGAGTACATTAATTTGCAATGATTAATTTAAGCAGTTTGTAAGTAAGACAGTGGGATATTATTTATTGAGCCACCATATAATATTCGTATAATATCATTATTCTATTTATATAGCTACTTGATGTAGGCTAAAGTAAGTACGAGTACTCTTATATAGAATCTATCTATGACAGACTTTTAATACGTCAACCTACAAGGACAGATCTGACTAGAATATTTGTACTATTTTCTGTAATATTATTGAACTTTTTAGAAAATCTGCGTTAGATTTTTCAGTAGTGAGAAACTTAAAAAGCGCAATATGGAAACGAGCCATTATCAATAGCATCTCTTTTTTAGGGTTCCGTACCCAAAGGGTAAAACGGGACCCTATTACTAAGACTCCGCTGTCCGTCTGTCTGTCTGTCTGTCTGTCTGTCTGTCTGTCTGTCCGTCTGTCACCAGGCTATAGCTCATTAACCGTGTTAGTTAGACATTTGAAATTTTCACAGATGGTGTATTTCTGATGCCGCTAGAACAACAAATACTAAAAACAAAATAAAGTTAAAAAAGGGGGTCCCCATACAAAAAACGTGTTTTTAAATGCCACCTATCTAATTAGTTTCCACCTATCTAATTAGTTTCGGCAAAATGACATAGATGGGGCTAGCAAACGAGCCCCGTCTTTCTAGATCGCGACCAAACCAAATATTCTTGGTAATATCAATTAATCAAATATATGAGGTTGAAACTCTGTTATGTTTCGTATTGTACGGAACCCTCCCTAAGTGTGCGATAAGAGACGCGATGCTGACTCGCATTTGGCCATTTATATTTTTTAATATTTGGGATGCGAGTTTAGGAGGGCACGCGAGGTGCACTTTTAACACAAACGTATTCCCCAGTTTTCTCCCTGGAAAATGCTTCTAGAGCAAAATTCAACCGAAAATATTGTAATAAAAAAATTAAAATTAAAAAAATAGACAATAATAAAATAAAGAAATATAGATAGATAGATGATAGATCCAAGCCCTGCAAAATAAAAAGTGGCGAGAAATGCAGGAGGGAGGGGTTTTAGTCAGTAGGTCGCCAATAGGCGGAGTCTGACATACCGCAGAGTCCTAGTTCTGCGGTATCAATGATGATTTCGCCCTTCCGCGGCCAAAAAATCTTCCCTTTAAGATTTTGAAGGGTCATATTTCTATTTGCAATTGGTTGGTCCAGGGAGGAAGCGGGGGAATACCTTTGTATGGAAAAGTGCACCCCGCGTTCGCTCTTAACTTCTATATTTTGGATCGTATACTTTCCTCCCCAATGCCTCGCCTATCACGAGTGCTGTCAGAAAATAAATTAACGTACGTTGTTTAACAATATTGTATGTATTATTTTTCATAACATCGTAGCTTATCATCGTAGCGGTCTAATATTAGAATTTATTACGGTGTTATTCATTTTCAAAATGTCAGAAGATTTTGGTATTTTTGCAAGCGCATCTTCGAGCTAATTTACAATGTTTTCATTATCATCATAATGATAATATAACGCTTTTGGCAGAGCTACGTAGATCCACCACATGCATAATATTTAAGGCGCTGCTATAATTATTAATTATTTAAAAATAAATTAATCAGATCGGAGGCCTAGACAAAGACACATTTCTACCGTCGATGACGTATTTCGATTAGTCCAAAATGTATGGCAATTAGCATAAGCTTTAGAAATCTATGACATTTCTAAAACTTCAAAAATGACTAGTGACTTTCGTTTCCAACAAGTGCTAGACAATGGTACATAAATTATCGAAACGATGACGAAATTCGATTTCGTCGATCAACATTTCCATACAAATGCGTAGACAAGTGGGACTCTTGTCAGTCGTAGTCAATGAGATTTCGATCGTTCAAATCGACTCTTGGACCCTGTATAAAAGCAAAACAATATGTTGTCAGAGAGCTGTTGGCATAGATGGCAACAATTTTTGATCGTTTCTTAGGGTCAGTTAACACCGAGACGCGACGCGACGTGACGATACTTCTGGTTTCACGCTGCGCAGCGAAAAGCCGCGCGGCGCAGCGCGGTGCAGCTCGACGCAGCAAGACGCGCGGCGTCACCGAATTATCTCAATGAAATGTAGCATCTTTTTGTGTAGCATTTAAAATTGTTATATTGTATGGCGCGACTTCGTGCTGCGCCGATACGCGGCTTTGTATAGGGATTTAGTCGAATGTCCGGGGTGGTGCGCGGCTATTCGCTGCGTGGCACGAAACCTCAAGCATCGTCACGTCGCATCGCGTCACGACGCTGTGTAAACTGACCCTAACTAAAGTGTTCAAAGTTTAGTTTTATAATACTATATACTGGAAATACCTACAAAAGAAGGTTATAACCAAAACTTATAATGTCAACGTGCTTAAAGGAGGTCATCTCAGGTTGATAGAACACTTTCAACGTTTTTCATTTCGTTTTCATTTCGAAACCATAGCCAAGAAATTGATTTTTGTTCAATGATAATTTTGCCTCTTCGTTGATTTGCTGGACAAGCGTAAACGTAGTATTTATATTCTCTTTGAAGCGTAATCAATTTTCGAAATTGATTCGACACGGAGCGATGGTAACTTGTCTAGACCCCTGATCCCTGTTTGATTGTGAGACCCTGATCTGACCCAGAAAAAAGATTCAGATACCTGACAGATTAAATTAAAAACAGCAAACAGATTACATATTCGCCAGAAATCATAGTGGCCAAACAGCTCAAATCCAGTCTCTCAGCAAACAGTTTACACGTGTGAATGGGTAAGGTGAGCCGAGCAATTTCATGACGAAATGTCTCCCAGCACCGTGCGATGTTGAATTTGAGTCGCTCCGTGAATGTTTAGCTTTTTCAGCTAAAGTGACGAAACATGTCTCGTGGCGCTCCAAGTGTTTACATTACCCTCACGTTCAATGCGGCTGTTGTCGACAACGATATGCCAGAATAATGTGTGATTTCTAAGAATACATTCCATTCCATCGAAGAGGTAAACCGATAGTTAGATTTGTCGATAACAAATAGGTTTCTTGGCGTTGCTCACATAACGTTCGATTTCTTACAAATATATTTTACTTGTATTATTCGCTCTCTGCGTACAGGTTTACATGCTGATGGTATATGACTGTAATATTATAAAAGATAGGTAAAGGTATAATGTATATAAATTGCAACGATAAATTGGCACATTAGTAAAGGAGTCATGAAGTAGGTACCGATATTTTAGGAGGTTGTTATTTAACTTTTTTCAATCTCCAGATCACCTCTCCTCCTGTCCTACTCTAACAATTTAGAGGATATTATATGACAACCACATGATGCCATCAATTTTTCTTTGAAAATAATAATTCATAGTTAATATTTTTTAATTATAGCAAAATAATTAAAAATTTATCTGCAGGGCTAGCATGGCAAGGGGACTATTTTGTCTTTCCACCTATCCGTGTTTTGTTTGTTAGAGAAGGCAAATTATAAGTAAAGTTTTCGACAATTATAAACGCTCGCTGACTCTTAATCAATTATTTTTTTAAACTTTTTAATACGAAACAAAATCAAAACTCGGGGTTAAACTTCACCAAGCGTTTAAATTGTTGTGTTGATCTCCTGTCAGTGGCGAAAAACAGGGAAATAATTCTGTCTTTCCCCCGGGGATAAGGCCCTGCAGATATAGATAACCATAAATTTAATAGTTATAAAACTACTAATGTTTGTAAATTCCCCCGAGACACAGGGATTAATATTACTAGTCCGCGAGGGGTTAAAAAAAAATTAATCCAATCATGCCTATTCGCAACTTTCCCAGCTCATCTACCGAAGTACCCGTTATGATGTGCTAAGAGCATACAATAATGTCACCAGATGCCATCCCATTAATATGAAGACATATCTGTCAACGGTAATCTCGGATAGATTAAGTTAGCTGCCGCCCCATTAATAATTGTTACTGAACTTGCCGTCTTGGCTTAAGCACAATGTTAATAAACAATCGTGTGAAGTTAATACAATATCTCTTTAGTATTATGAAAATATTGTTTGTACAGTTGTACGGTTTCCGGGAAAATACTTAAAAAATATATTTTCACGTAACATAATATATTAAAAAGTTTATTGATTATAGTATAAGCAAATATAATAAATTGATTGTATTGCAGATATTGGTATGTATACGACTTTCCCCGGTGGAGGATGAGTTTAGAATAACTTGAAAATAGGCACTAAATGATGACATAAAACATAGTAGTGCTAAAAGTAATGCATTATTGGGGTATAATAGTACGTTAACTTAAATTCCAATTATATCTAGTTTACCCAAAGATATTTTCCAAGATATATTTCTAGACATATTATAAGTCACACTGCAGCGTCTTGCGTGCGCGATCTAGGCGGCGATCATATAGCGCAGTAGTATTTGTACCGACTGGTTCATACCAAACGCCATCAGAAAACAATTGAAAAGTACTGAGATCGCGCCCGCAGATCACAGGACGCAGCGGTGTGGCCGTACCTTAAGTAATTCAATGTTTGGCCATCCTTTTAGGTTTTTTATTCAGCGTTATTAGTCTTATAGTCATAAGTTAAACAGGACTGCATCCATATTTCGTTATATAATATTTAAAAAAATGTTCGGACGAAGGAAAAATAAAAAATGTTGTTCTAAAATATCTCTTACTAGCTGACCCGGCGAACTTCGTACCACCTAACAGATAATGAATGTCGTGTTACCTTTTAGATGAACTTGTTTTAGGCTTTTATGAACGTAATAAATGAATACAAAAGAGATATAATGTATTATGGCAATACAGATATAGAATAAAAATTGGTAAAAATGGTTTTTGGAAATATAAACTTTTTTAAGTTGCATGTAAGCATACATTTCTGAACGCACGCATATTTGACAATCAATAAATATGTCAAACAATTATCATTATTGACAATATTTAACATTTTTAAAATCTATGTGACTTGAATTCACAAAAACTTGAAGAATTTTTACTTGACACTGGCTAAATACACTAATCGTGTGGAGCCATAATTATACAAAAAAAAATACGGCGGGATAAACAATTGAACATCAAATGATTGGCAGTTTTAAAACCCAGGAACATTTTGATAAAATATTTTTTCTTATACAATTTTTCAGGTCAATTATTCATTGTTTTTAATACTTATTATCCTATTCCTGACAAAGACAATTCCAAAAATACAAAAATCATAAAAATTGGTCCAGCCGTTCTTGAGTTATAAGTGTAGTAACTAACACGACTTTCTTTTATATATATAGATTACGTACAATAAGTCCTTGAAGTCTGTATTTGCCACCAAGTTGTGTTTCTAGCGATAAGGCACGCTGCGGAAAATATGTCTTTCTAGCTCCAGGCATTTTCTCAAATAGCTTAAATGCTGCAAGACCTCGGCAAGAAACCGAAAGACGATTAAAAATATCTAGGCGCACCGACGCTGGTCCCACGTAATCTCAGATAACAGCGTCACGTATTATTAAGGACACATCGTATCCTCAGAACAGTAAAACAAATTGCACGGATTACACACTCGACGCCACGCAGTAATAAAAACTTTAATGTCATGAGGTTCATAATAAAAAAAAATGTTTTTCGCGTAAACGGTATATTACGCGAATAGCGTGTGCGTTGAAACTCTGATTTTATCACTACCAGAGGTTAAGACTTTTATGTTTTCGTGGTTTAGTGAGGTACCCTCATATTATTTAGGCTTAAGAGGTTGGTTGATGTTTTGGTCATTTACAAGTAGGTGTGATTTATAAGTCTCACAAATGAGGTTGAATGTGCCAAGAGCTCTTTTCACGAGTTCCTGTTAGAGCCCCTGACAGCCTATTAGGAACCCATTTGCCAGATAGGGTTTTTTTAAATATTTATAGGCTAGCGTTTGACCACTATCTCGCCTGATGGTAAGTGATGATGTAGTCGAAGACGGTGAACACGGTAGGCTTAGAATATTCTAACTCTCAAGGGCTGTGCTTCCGGTACACCGTAAGATTATGGCGGCAGATTTTTTCCTTGATTATGGTAAGTTACTTTTTAGCAGGAAGTCAGGCGGAACATTGATATAATTTGCTTCTACCACCTATAGAGGAACACCCGTGCTAGGGTTTGAACCGGCGACCTCTCGCATAAAAGTCAACCATCTATTTATTTTTTTTATTTTCTCTAAAGATTACTCGCAATGTGGGTTGCACATTACTAGTATTCTTGTTAACTCCTCCAACTAAGCTAAATATGCTTGTGTGGAGTGGGTTTACGTCAATAGTGCAATGGGTAGGGTGGGGACCGAACTCACGACTTCTCGATCGCCAGTCCGACACCTTATCCGTTGGGCTATTGCCGCCTTTACATTATATATAATCTATTATTATAATCTACTAATTGATACCCGCGACTTCGTTCACGTACATCAAGAATTTAGTAGCATATGTTCATCCACTTGCTATTAAGACTCTCCTTGTTATAATTATAGTAAGATCGGATCGTCCGTTTAGGCGTGATTAGGTAACAAACAGACAAAGTGACAGAGTTACACTTACAAACGTTTTTATAATATTATATAAATTCATATAGACAGAGTGACAAACGTTTCATAATATTAGTATGGATTACGCCGAACGGGGATCTCAAAACAAATATAACTGGTTTATAGCGTTACCTTACCAAAAATCGAACGTGTTCCGGCAGCTATCCTTGAGAGCCAGTTCCAATTCTAGGCCTAGCGTGCTTACCATCTTCGACCGCATCATCACTTACCAACAGGTGAGATAGTGGTCAAACGCTAGCCTATAAGATTTAAAAAAAAAACATGTGAGAATACTATCTGAAACTTGAACAGTAATACCATGACACTTTAAAGGAAGTGTAATTTGTTTATAATTCAGAAGGTTAAACGGTTATAACGGCTATCGACCCACTTTTCGCTGCACCAGAATTATTTTAGTTTTTTTTAAGGTCCAGCTTCACAGGATCCTGATATCTCTATTAGAAACTTATCTGGCAGATTTTTTACCACTTTAATATGGCGTCATCTATCAGAGAACTAAGAACAGGATAAAGTGACAAATAAGTTCTCTGACAGATTTATAAAGATAAAGGAAGATGTAGATTCATGAAGATAAAGGAAGGAGGTTCAGGAACCTCCTTCCTTTATCTTCATGAATCCTTCATCTCCCTCACTTTTTGGGATAGATAACACATACTTTTACATAACCTAGGACCTGAGTAAGTCAAGACAAATCCAACGAGCCCAAACACGACGGGTATAACATGAGTAGTTTAGGAGTGCCTATGGCCACCTTCCAGCTCCATCATCAAATCAGCACCAAGTTATCATAATATTGTATTGTCACGTGATTTACACAAGTATGCAAAATTTCAGCTCAATCGAACCCCTGGAAGTCGCTCTAAAATCAATCGCAAGATTTGTGACGGACAAATAAATTTGCCGTGAAGTAGAGATAAAGCTTGTAATAAAAATGGTCTTAATTCATTTTCGAAAACTTCTTCAGGTACTGCTAACTTAGCATAGCTATACTACCGCAGCGCAGTGCAAACGTTTCTGGCAATATATTACCAAAGTAACGGGTACAAGAACTTTAAAATAGTTACAGACACAACGCCCAGAAGAACTGCGGAATGTTTTTTTTAATGATATATTATTTATGATTTTTGATAAACAATCTATGCTTATACATACATTTTAAAGGTAACTAATAATGTTTATTATTAAATGTAAAACACTTTTAGTGCTTCTTCTTTTAAATGGCCTCTGAATTCCTCAATAAAAATAAAGTTTGAGGCTGCTCGCACCGTGAAATTCGCACGCCAATAACATGCGTCACCGGCCCCGCCACATAGACCTAGCATATGCTCAAAACCACCACCTGGCGGCTTTCATCACTAAGCCCACCCTGCCCCATCACACTATGCACTCTGATAAATATGAGAGGGACACGCGGAAGTCCCAGGGGTGTCGTTCATGTAAGTGTTCCGAAAGACCACGAGGTGTTTAGTAGGGACCTAGACTACTAACATCTAAGATGTAATAACAGCATAATTTGAGGTTATTAGGCCTTAGCGTGCTACCATCCTCAACCGCATCATCACTTACTAGTTTGCCTGGAAGATACCTGTTCACTAGCGATTATTGTGTGACAGAATAAAATATCTATAATGTATCGATGGCGTATGTCTGTGCGCCTGGTAGTGTGATGGAAAAAGGGGGACGGAACGTAGATGGGAGTAAGTATTAGTGGGGACGATGGAATTAATTCGTGCAACTGGAAAGCACTCTCCGAAATATATCCGATAAAAGACCGATAAACTTGCGACTTTGTGGCGATGCTCAAGGCTCTGAAGCTTCTGCCTACAAGATTGTTGTCGTTTATGAATTTATTGGCTCTCCTCTCGATAACTTCTAACGCCTCCAGCTGGTTATTTATTGTAACACATTGTACAGTAGTAGTAAACATTTAAGTGTATACATTGTTATTATTACTCTGGCTTCATTTTCTGTCCAATATGTACCTATCTACATCGCATACTTGCTGTTACACTTGTGCAATAAGCTCCTATTTATATTTAAATAACAGGACGAGACTAAATTCCACGACACAGGGTATCCTAGTGTGGAATTTCAGGGCTTCACTCAAATAATTTATATAAGATGCTCACATATTTAAGTTATCGATGTAAATAGCGTAAGATTTGATCACACGTATACCCTGTACTACTAGTCCTCGTACCCAGTAGTAAGTCGAGTTGAACTCGCCCACCGAGGCTTCCGTAGCAATGTTGTTATGTCAGATTTTTTCCTTAATCTGTCCTAAGAGACCATTGTAAGACCTTGCTTCTTGCCAAATTTCATGATTCTAGGTCAACGCAAGTAACCTATAGGTTTTCGACCCAAAACCTATAGGGTACTTCCGGTTGACCTAGAATTGTCAATTTTGGTTAAAAGCAAGTTCTTACAGCACAAATAAAGGAAAAATTCCGAAAAATAAATAAAGTTGAAAATTAAGGTACATTACATACTTACAAGTTTTTGCGAAAATCTAAATTTGCCCATATCTTTTTATTGTGTTGACTCAAGACCTTGATTTTTATACACCCAATAGGGACTATAGACTTCAGTATCAAGTATAAATTTCAACTTGCTAGGTCCACCTGTTCCTGAGAAAATCAGTGGTGACACACGGACAGACGGACAGACAGACGGACAGACAGACGGACAGACAGACAGACGGACAGACGGACAAGAAAGTGATCTTATAAGGGTTCCTTTTTTACCTTTTGAGATACGGAACCCTAAAAACGAGAAAACTGACTTTAAATGCCGCGCTTGTCATTTTCAGTACTTACTAAGTTTGAGATATTTATTACAGTTTAGGGTGTAGCAACATAATATTTAGTATATTTACAAAATGTCATATTACTTTATACATACATACAATCACGCCTATTTCCCGTTGGGGTAGGCAGATACTACTTCTTTCCACTTGCTACGATCCTGACATACCTCTTTCGCTTCTTCCACTTTCACGAGCGCCTTCATACATGCTCGCCAGTTATAAGTACTTTTGACTTGGCCTTTCTTTAAAACGTCTCCGATCTGGTCGTGATACGTTCGCCTAGGTCGGCCTCTACCGGCTGCCCCATTCACACTCGTCTCATAAATCTGTCGTCAGTCGTCAGTTATTACTTTATAATAATCACGTTATATGCTATTAGGAACTATTTTAAAAATCTTAAAAGTTATTTGCTCAGATTCTAATAGTTTTAAATTGCCTGCAATTCTATAATTATCTTAACTGTTGGTCTTCCAATCGGAATGCTCATCTATTATGAACAAAAGACAATTATTTATTTATCTCGAAAACAAGGGCTTAGCTGTCTAAACACAAAGAGATCGAATCGTGTTAATAGAAAACCGAAGTTTCCTCGCAAAGCTGAGATTAGCGGCGGCTTTGTCCCAGTGGAAAGTTAATATCACCAAAGACTTCGAGTTTCAGAAATCGGTTGGTTGATGAGAGATAATCTTAGTCTAAATTGAGAAAAAATTTTTTTGTTTACCCTATCGGTACGATGGAAAAAACTTTAGTAAGATTCCACGAAACTTATTAAAGTTTTTTCCTTAATATTAGTCAACCCCTGAAGGGTTGACTAATATTTACCTGAAATTTAATGTTAAATGCCAATACTTAGAAAATTTCCTTTAAATGGTAGGTAACTTTTAAGCTAAGCAGATTGCAGATGATGTATATGTCGCAGGCAGATAGCTTATTTAGCCGTTCAATTAACAGCCTAGCCTATTAACTATACGGCGCCGTTCAACTAGATTCCTGAATGATATCCAGCCGTAGCGTTTGTTACAACATTGAATAAACTAGCTGGCTAATGCTTAGGCCATTAATATAATGTATTAGTCTGACACTAAGGCAACACACTAGGAACAGTGACCACCGCGTGACGTGCGCTGACGAGCGTAGCGAGGAGGGGAGCCGCGCGTAGCCAGAAAGAAATGTGAATAAAAGATAGAATCACGCTGATTACATTATTTTTTTTTAATATCCTTTTATTTGACCACTATCTCGCCTCTTGATAAGTGATGTTGCTGTCGAGGATGCTAGCCTATAATGAAAACTGACTCTCAAAGATAGCTGCCAGAACACATAAGATGTTTTGGCGACAGATTTTCTAACTTGAGGGTGGTAGATGGCCAGGCGGAAACTAGATAGTGTCCCACCACCATGCGGGAATTGTTGGTTTCTTAACGATGTTTTTCCTTAACCTAAATCATATATTTCTACATTACGTAAATACATTTTATATTTCTAGTATGTATACGTATATTTCTGGAGACGCGCGGCTGCTGCCGCGGCTCCCCACCTCGCTACGCTCGTCGTCACACGTCACGCGGTGGTCACTGTTCCTATTAGTATCAGACAATGAACAGGCAAGTAATGAAACGTCATCGATCCAATTCATTTGCCTAGATGTTTAATTAAACGGCAATTTCGAGGGCCCGGTGGCGTAATCGGAAGAACGGTCGGCTTTGATGCCAGAGGTGACTAGGTCAAATGCCGCCGTGCACCAATGGATTTTTCTGTCGAAAAATGTATGTGCGCTTTTCACATTGGCCCTCAGGTAAAGGAAAAACATCGTTAAGAAACCAACAACCCGCATGGTGGTAAGGCAATATCTAGTGTTAGCCTGGCCAGCTTCCACCCTCAAGTTAGAAAATCTGTCGCCGAAACATCTAATGTGTTCCGGCAGCTATTTTTGAGAGCCAGTTCCCATTCAAGGCCTAACGTGCTTACCATCTTCGACCGCATCATCACTTACCAACAAGTGAGAGAGGTAGTGGTGAAGCGCTAGCCTATAAGATATTTAAAAAAAAATGGCTGGATATAGATAGATATAGGCTAGGCTGTTGATTGAACGGCTAATTATGATAGTTGGCTGCGATATTTATGTGGGTTTCTCTAGCTGGCTTCCCATTATAACATGGTACTTATAGTTTACAGTGTAAGAGCACTAAAATCTTTAGTGTTGAATTCATCACCTTTTAAATTTTTGTTTAATAACTCATATCTAGGTAGTGCTTGTACTGGAGGTGCCACGTTTGTATGTCATTAGTACTTTTTAGGGTTCCGTACCCAAAGGGCAAAACGGGACCCTATTACTAGGACTCCGCTGTCCGTCTGTCTGTCTGTCTGTTTGTCTGTCTGTTTGTCTGTCTGTCTGTCTGTCTGTCTGTCTGTCTGTCCGTCTGTCACCAAGCTATAGCTCATTAACCGTGATAGTTAGACAGTTGAAATTTTCACAGATGGTGTATTTCTGTTGCCGCTAGAACAACAAATACTAAAAACAAAATAAAGTTAAAAATTAAAGGGGGTCCCCATACAAAAAACGTGTTTTAAACGCCATCTATCTAATTAGTTTCGGCAAAATGACATAGATGGCGCTAGTAAACGAGCCCCGTCTTTTTAGATCGCGACCAAACCAAATATTCTTGATAATATCAATTAATCAAATATATGAGGTTGAAACTCTGTTATGTTTCGTATTGTACGGAACCCTCCCTAAGTGTGCGATAAGAGACGCGATGCTTACTCGCACTTAGCTAGTTTTATTATTACACGATAACGTCTTTACAAAATGCTCGTTGGTTCTGAAAGTTTTAACTTTTTATTTATTTTATGGGTGCAGTACTAAATCTAGGCTTGCATACATTTTTGTTTAAGCCTACTAGCAATGTGCATGGGTTGCACATTACTAGTAGTCTTGTAATCCTTCCAACTAAGCTAAATATGCTTGAGTCTGGAGTGGACATTACTTTGTAAATGAAAATAAAATTGTAACGAATAAAAGATAGAATCACGGTGATTACATTAATTTTTTTTTTTATACTTTATAGGCTAGCGTTTGACCACTATCTCACCTGTTGGTAAGTGATGATGCGGTCGAAGATGGTAAGCACGCTAGGCCTAGAATGGGAACTGGCTCTCAAGAATAGCTGCCGGAACACATAAGATGTTTGGTGACAGATTTTCTAACTTGAGGGTGGTAGCTGGCCAGGCGGACACTAGATAGTGTCCTACCACCATGCGGGGGTTGTTGGTTTCTTAACGATGTTTTCCTTCACCGGAGGGCCACTGTGAGAAGCGCACATAAATTTTTCTATAGAAAAATCCATTGGTGCACGGCGGTTTGAACTCGGTACCACGGCATCAAAGCCGACCGTTCTCCCGATAACGCCACCGGGCCTTCAAAAAAAAATCCTTTTATTTGACCATTATCTCACCTTTTGATAAGTGATGTTGCGGTCGAGGATGCTAGTCTATAATGGGAACTAGCTCTAAGGGATAGCTGTTGAAACACATTTGTTATTTGGCTACAGATTTTCTAACTTGAGGGAGGTAGTTGGGCAGAAGGACACAGATAGAGTCCTACGACCATGCGGGGAATGGGGGTTTCTTAACGAAGTTTTTGCTTCACCGGAGAGCCACTGTGAAAAATGTACATTTTTTTGCATTGTGCACGGTGGGGATTGTACTACCTTTGGCGTCATAGCCGACCATTCTCCCACTACACCGCACTGGGCCCTAAATCTAGTTTGGATTAGACTACCTACATTTATAAGTATTTATATGTATCCTTATCAGCTGCAACGAGCATTATATCTTCGGCATGCATTAGCATCCAGATAAACATGAATAAAACTACGATCACGTTCAACGAACATGTACCTTCGGAACCGATTGCCGGACGGAGTTCCTCTTAAAGTTGTTCAAGTATAATGTCTACGTTGGGCAAGCCTTGCAATCGAGTAGAAACAACTTCGAGAAGAAAATTCGCAGTTGGGATGGGCAGCATTCGATAAACTTCGTTGAGTCTTCGCATCAACGATACGACAATGATTTAAGCCGAAAGTCTTTGAAGTGGAAGAGACCGCGCCTTGCCACATGTAGTGCAGAACGCTGTCCAGCTAGATGGAACGATAATATACACAAGCTAGCTAGCAGCGGTTGGAAACAAAGAGCTGAAGATTGAGCTCAGAGGCGTGTATAGGTGACGCCTACGTCCAGAAGTGGACGGAAACGGCCTGATGATGATGATTATGACATAAATAAAAAAAAAATTACATATATATTCTCTTCTTTTTTTTTATATATAAAAATTAATCCCACTTTCCCTTGGTAACGGCATCACGCGTGAACGGCTAGACCGATTTCGCTAATTCTTTTTTTGTCGTGTTTTATATCATCAGGAGATGGTTTTTATGAAAAAAATAAATAAATGAAAGTTGTTTTTAACGCAGGTGAAGCCGCGGGGCATATCTAGTCTTATATATAAAAATAAATCCCAATTGCCCTTGGTCACGGCATCACGCGTGAACGGCTGGACCGATTTCGCTAATTCTTTTTTTGTTATGTTTTTTATCGTCAGGAGATGGTTCTTATGAAAAAATTAAATAAATGAAAGTTGTTTTTAACGCAAGCGAAGCCGCGGGGCACAGCTAGTATTGAATAAATTTCTTATCATTACAATTAGATAAGCTCAATTAAAAATATGTTTTCAGAACAGAAATCTATGTATATTTATTTAGATTCCAATTTCGCAAATTTTATTATTAAAATGAGTAACAGTATTTGTATTTGCAGGAGATTTTATATCACCTGAGTGCCCAGTGCCAATTTGTTTAGATTTTCTTAATTGCTTGATAACGTTAAAGTAAATGCAGATTTGTATGGCAATTTAAAAGCGCCATTTATGTACCTACCTAGTCTTCGTTCCATACAAATCTGTATGAATACTTTAACTTAATCTAGTAAATAAACACATCTTAATAAACTCGCACTAGGTAACTAGACCAACTAGGTCAAACTTATTTAAGTCGGCTCTTTAAATATCCTCTAAAAATATATTTCAACTGTCTCGCTCAGCAGGCTTGGCACTAGCAATAAATTGTATCATTTGAGCTACAAAAGTTGCAAGCTCGACGAAAATTTTTGCATGCAAAAATTACTCGCGGAATTAACCTAATTTGTTTTGTGTAGGTTCGTGTTTTTAGTGAAATCTTTTCATTTCTGCCTAGATGCGGAAATGGTAATTATTTGCTATAAACTTTGGTAATAAAATATTTTGTTGTACGATATAGATTTGGACGTTACTTTAGAGCAATCCGTCTACAAAAAAGATACAATTACAATATTTTGTAAGTAAATATTATATTGTCAGATATTCAGTTCCTACAACAATTATCTCGTCTAAACCGGTCACCACTGAATATTATACAGGAATTCAGCGATATAATTGATGAGATGTCTTTGTTTAATGTGTTTTTCAACCAAAGATCGAAGCCTATCACCAGTGTTGAGAATCATTTGGCACCATTCAGTGTTTAATGCCCGGTTCCTTTAACATACAAATTACAATCGAATCGTTTTGCTTTACGATATTATGCGATACGATACGATAGGTTAAATTTGTCACAAAAATGCTGACGTCTCGTGTCAAATGGAACCGATCGTAAGCAAAACGATCCGTTTGTATGTTATAGGAACCGGGCATAAGCCAACAGACGCGGGAAAGTAACAACAAATTTACTGTGTCAAACAATATTCTCTAACCTAGCTTTTTGTAATAAAAGTGCGTCTAGCAAACCACAATTACGGATGAAGATAAAGATAACAACATCTAATTTCCTCTTCAATTCTCGTCAGATCCGCAAGAGATCGGATCCTGGTACAGGGTGTTTTGAATTCATTTCCTGCCATTTGAGGCGCCGGAAATAGAGCGGAGAGCCGCCGGAAGCGCATTCACTTGCAGCTATTGTAACATATGTACCTGGACGACTGTTCTAATTACACATCGTATTCAATCTGCATTGTGTGTAGTGGCGAAATTGATAACCGATTAGCTCTGCTAATAAGATTTGTTATTAAACATAACAAATCTTATTAGCACATTTCCATGACAAGGAAATGGAATAGTAGATTTAGGAATATAATAGATAGTACATAGGTACAAGGTACTATTCCTATGATGGAGATAGATTGAACAAATTATTTAGCAGTAAATCATAATGTGCCTATTAGTCCAGTCAAGGACAGAAATGTTGAGTGCTATCCTTTCTGAAACTTGTCATCGTGATTACGCTGTGAACGTTTAAAAAATCCTGATGTCCGGTTGGTGAACCCGAAGGCGGAAGATGGGGAAAACTCCAAATTTTAGGGTTTCCGCTTTCCGCAGGAAGTATATTCTTCCAGTCTCTAGGTATTGAATATCGATATATTCCATGTCAAATTGATACCAGATGACCCTTTTCTTCAATTTTGTCTGAATTTTTGTATCTTTTCTTGTAAATTCGTATATTTGGCTGTTTGAGTTATCAAATTTTTTTTTTCAAAAATGTGTACATACCGAGGATAACACAAAAACGGATGAGTATTTGAAAAAAAAAACTATAGATAAAAGTTATACATTATTTTATGAACCTTCGTTTTTATAGTGTAAGAAAACATTCCCCCTGCGTTTTCGAGATATATAAGCGGAAACCTCAAAATTGGGACCCCTTCCCTCTTCTAGCTCACCAATTAGATGTCAGGACTTTAGGTATATTTACACCGTAGGTTTTTTCTTAGGTTCATATAAATGTCTGTCAGGGCACCTGTTAGGTTCAGTCCAGTAATATACCAAAACAATAACAGCAAAAATGTAACTGTACCGTTCCACAAAGTACCAGTAAATCTTTTTATTATAACACACACAGAATCATCGCACAACACTAGGTGTGCGTGCGTCTTACTTGTCTTGATACTAAATATATAAAAAAGTATTATATTTTAGACAATTTACAATTCAGAAAGTATTCTTCACCAAAGGAGAAAAGCTCATTAACTTTAACAACACAAAACTTCACTAAATCACATAAAGAGTCCTGTGCCAAAAAGTACCCGCATTTCATAGCAGTATTATATGTAAATGTCCTTTTAGACGAGAATAAAACTGAGCGTGTTTTCTCCGAGGGCCTTCGTTACCAGCTGGCTTGCTTGTGACTACACCCGTCAGAGAAGATTTCCCGAAGGTAACGCATATTTTATATGCTTTGTAATTTAAGTGGCTGCTCTTTTATTATGACATTCACTTTAGGTATGCGTGTGGTGCTTCATTTCCTGGTATTGTACCTCAAGGATTCGAATTGTATGGAAAACCTATCTGTGTAATAAGCTAGTTTTAATATTGCTATTGTGATCATTTTAATCAAATCAATGCATTTTTTTAGTTGATTAAATCACCAATTGACAAGATGTCTAATAAGAACGCTGTAGTTTCTATATCGACTCCAATTATTAAAGCTAACATTTTTGTTATCTTTACTTCATGAATAGAAAAACATTATGTTTGAAGATGATAATCAAACAAATATTTACTTACTTGAATGAAACTACACTTTTATGTGAGGCTCTACTAACTGAAATAGAAACCTGTTAGTCACTATATATTCGGTGATAACCATACCTACACTTTATGAACATACATGAAGTAAATACAACATTACTGATTTGTTTATAAATTGTTAGTGTGGTTAACTGTAGTTCGAGCACGGCAGCTGTCGGACTGTCGGAGCCGCGCGCACTCCTTGAGAAAGGGACGCGATCCGTCCTGAAACCGTTTAGAGGCCTAAAAAGCCTTTTCGACTGATTACAAGCCGTTTAATTATATATTATGGAACATACCTACTCACAGTAGTTTTAATACTGAATTATTATCATGACTTATTTAAGAAGGTGTCTTTGTTTCTCAAAAGATCGGGTTTGTGTAAAACCAATGTCTTCCAGATAATCTTTGGATGATAAAGCATCACATACATAAAAATATAACGTGTAACTATCTACGGTGCTAAAATTCAAATATTCATTATTGTAAAACTAGAGCTAGACTTGGTGCCTAATAATCCGCCGGCTACATTAATTCCGAAACAACAAGTCCGTTCATCTCAGTAAAGGTTTCGCCCCTTTTTACGTCAGCGCAATCGCTACCTAATCATGCGTTGTTTATAGATTGCCTCCTGCGTAATGCCTTTTTTCACTAAGCACGCACCCTTGTCCGTGACATAGAATAATGGACCACCCGTTCGCCAAATGGAAATCCGGATTATGATAAATCACAAAGTTTTTGAAATTTGCCTTCTGTTCTGATGATTTATATCCGAAATGTACAAACAACCGATATGCGTTTTGTTTTTATCGGACTGTCCTATACAGACGAATAAATAAAAAGTTCCGGCACGATTGAAATAGATGGCTGTTTTCGCTGTACCTGTATTTTGTTTGTGCTTCATTGAATTCTCTTTCAAAAATGAAAGTTTTATTTTTATTTCGGTGACTTTCAACCGACTCTATTTCGAGTCGTTCGATGTTTTAAAACAATACTCTGCAACTTTCTTAACGCATGATATAACACATCACACAAATCAAGAGATCATAATTGATTTCTTTACCTAATACTATAAGAATCTTTGTCATGACACATTTTGGCAACATGTTTTTCAACTTGAGTGTGGTTGCTGGCCAGGCGCACAGAGTACTGAATCACTCTACTGCGTTACAAGAGTAGGCACTTCCCTACATTGTTGATACCCGAATTATGAACGAACTTTGTAGCCAACCTAACAACGGAAAGTATTATCCTTATAAATTTAAAAGAACTTTTGCAGTGTTGGTTGGTACAAAGTATATTCATAATTATGAGTTATTTAATTATGTATATAATGTTGGCCAGGCGGACACCTGACAGTGAACTACCACCATGCCGGAGGGTTTCTTAACGATGTTTTTCCTTCACCGGACATGGTAATATTAAAAAGTTCGCGATTTAAAAGTGAATACATAATATTATTTACTACACATGATCCATGGGGTTGTAGAGCTAAATGAGTAACCACGGTGTTTCTTAACTGGATTTAACGACTCTGAAGAAGAATCAGCTCTGATCCGAACCGTCAGCTGAACAAGGACATAAATCACGAATCATTTTGCCAGGTTTCAGCAGTTAGGAAAACATGTTGCAACTTGGAAGAGGTCACTAGTGGATTTAAATAAAATCAAAAGTAGAGTGCCTGCAGAAAGAAATTAGTGCAATTTTTCACTTCTTTACAAACAAAAAGTTATCTTCACTTACACATTGAATAAATACAAAACATCCATGACTTGATATTCAATACCTCAATAAACATCAAATTAAATATAAAATATAGATTAAACCTTGTAACTGCAACGTTAATTATACTTCGACTACAGAGCACACTCGTAGTATAAAAATCGTATTACTGTGGTTGTAAGTATAATTATGAACAGTTACCATTAGTTTCACAGCTTCGCCAATTAGTTTAATAACGTCCATCTACGGTGCACTGGATCAATCAGTATGCCGGCTAACAATCAGAGATCCATTTCTCTCGAGGAGAATGCCAGCACAGTGGGAATTTAGGTCGAATCTACAATATGTAGGTACAACGTACATACGCCATGTTACCGGTTAATGAATGGGTTTGCGGGGAGTTCTTCGAATTTTCCGGTTGCTCACATCTTGGATGTACGACTTAATCAGAAAAGTAGGTTCTTATTGTTGTCTGGGAACAAATTGATTGCGTACGAACAAATATTTTGCTATAGAATGTTATAAATAGCAAATGATGATTTGCTTTGATTCTTTAGATCTCGAGTTGCCTATGTTTCCACTAGGTTTTCGATAACAATATTTTGAAGTTTACTTTTAGTTATATACTAAACAAGCTGTGTACTCGATGGGACCTTTCACCTATTTTTACCCGACTACGGCAAAAAGGAGGGTTATGTTTTTGACCGGTATGTATGTATGTATGTATGTATGTTCATCTGTTCCCTCATAACTTCTACAACTTTTCAACACGGCCATCCGCTGAACATAACTTCTTTAGAAAATACATTTCCAAAACAACCATTTTTAGACTTGCCTCTGTTCTGTAACTTGAAGCTTTGAACTTATAACTTGAAGATTCTATACATATGTATAGAATCTTCAAGGTCAAAGTTCAAGTTCATAATTTAAATTATGTCTGCCAGTCAATGTAACGTTAATATTTTATAAAGTAGAGTATATTTTAGACACAGATGATTTCAGAAAATTCGAGTGTCCTAAGGGGCATTTCTAGGGTTCCGTACCCTTTTAAGATCACTTTCTTGTCCGTCTGTCCGTCTGTCTGCCCGTGTTTCACCACGAATTTTCTCAGGAACGGGTGGACCTAGCAAGTTGAAATTTATACCAGATACTGAAGTCTATAGTCCCTATTAGGTTTATAATAAACTGGCCAAGTGCAAGTTGGACTCGCACTCGTAGGGTTCCATAACACAGTAGAGTAATCTATAACTTTGATTTTTCGCAACTACAAAATTAACTTTGTTTTTCATAGTGTTTGTATGAAAAACAAAGTTATCTTTGCGGTCGCCAATTTTCGTTGATAGTTTTTATTGAGATCTACAGCATATATTTTTTTTAGATTTTCCACTCCCATACTTTAAAAGTTAGAGGGGGGGGGACACACATTTTACCACTTTAGGCGCGCCTATCTTTCAAAAGATTGACTTTGAGAAAAAATGATTGTAGGAACCTCAATATCATTTTTAAAGACCTATCCATAGACGTACGACACGTACGACACGTATAGGTTTGAAGAAAAAAAAAATTTTTTTTGTTTCAGTTCTATGTATGGGATGCCCCCCCTTAAACTTTTATATTTTATATTTTTGTATAAAAATCGGAAAGCGGTTCACAGAATACATCTACCTACCAAGTTTCAATTCTGATTCAGATTCAGATTCAGATTCAGATATTTATTCACCATATTATAACAATTGAGCGTTACATTTGGTATGTCAATTACAATAATAGTTTGGCTTAAAACTAATGAAACGGTTATCATATTTGTGTCAGTAAATTAACAATAGATAGTATAACAGTAATTAAATAATTAAAAATTTTAGAAGTATGTCATCAGGTATATCAATATAATTTAAACCATAATATTAAGCTCACTCATTTTTATCTCGTGTGAAAAAACTATCACTAATTTTCATTTCCGTATATTCCTTTAAACTGTAAAAAGCATTGTTCACAAAAAATGATTTTATTTTTGTCTTAAATTCGGGCATTGGAAGTTTACATACACTTGCGGGTAATTTATTAAATAGATTTATCTTGTTGTAGATCCCTTGTTTTTTAACTTTATCCAGTCTTACTTTTGGTAGGTACAATTTATCCTTATTTCTTGTATTATAGTTATGTATGTCAGAATTTTTATCATATTTATCTAAATTATTGTAAACGTCTAGTATGCATTTATAAATATATAATGATATCACAGTCATTATTTTAGTTTTTATAAAGTGCGTCTTGGCACTATCTCGTTTACGTATGCCATTTATTATTCTTATAGATCTTTTTTGATTTATGAGAACTCTACTAATATCAGCTCCAGTCTGCTCCAGCTGTAGTCTTAACAATTTCGGAATAAAAAGGCTGTGACATACGGACGGACAGACAGACAGACAGACAGACAGACAGACAGACATGACGAATCTATAAGGGTTCCGTTTTTTGCCATTCGGCTACGGAACCCTAAAAATCAAGGTCCTGAGTCAACATGATAAAACGATAATTATGGGCAAATTTAGATTTTTGCGAAAAATTTAAAGTACAAAAATTTACCTTAATTTTCAACTTTTTAACCGACTTCACAAAAAAGGAGGAGGTTCTCAATTCGTCTGTATGTTTTTTTTTTTTTGTGTATGTTACGCGATTTCTCCGTCAATAGTGAACGGATCCAAATGATTATTTTTTTAATAGGTAGGATACGTTTCCGAGGTGGTCCCATTTTAATTTTATCGAGATCTGATAAGTATCTCCAGAGATATGGAGATAAATACCTCAAACATAGGAGAATGTACTGGTTTTAGTAGAAGAGTCCCAAGAAGATTATACACAGGAGGTTGCCATTGGATATACTTTTGAATACTAAAAAATATGACCTTGAATAATGTTTTTACATCTTTCTTCTCGTTGATTTTGGTTTTTGACAGATATTCTTACGGTAACTGTGAGCGAGATACAAATAAAGGTGGGGTAATAAATATATATTTTTTTAAATATCTTATAGGCTAGCGTTTGACCACTATCTCACCTTTGCTAAGTGATGATGCGGTCGAAGATAGAGAAGTGGACTAGAATGGGAACTGGCTCTCAAGGATAGCTGCCTGAACACATAAGATGTTTGGCGACAGATTTTCTAACTTGAGGGTGTTAGCTGGCCAGGCGGACACTAGATATGTCCTACCACCATGCGGGGGTTGTTGGTTTCTTAACGATGTTTTCCTTCACCGGAGGGCAACTGTGAGAAGCGCACATATATTTTTCGATCGAAAAATTCATTGGTGCACGGCGGTTTGAACTCGGTACCACGGCATCAAAGCCGACTGTTCTCCCAATTACGCCACCGGGCCCTCAACAAATAATTATATATTAATAATTATAATAAAAAATTATATATAAATATAAATAATTTGTCTTCACAGGAATGTTCTACCTGGCAAAGTCTTGTTAGGGTGCAAACTTTTTTAAACATACCTAAGATTTTGTGACATGACATGACGTTTGCCGAAGATGGCGGCCATTTCAGCCCCGCGACACTGCATACATTATTAAATAACTCAGAATTATGAACGTACTTTGTACCAACCAACACTGCAAAAAAAAATTTATAAGCATAATACCACAGATTATATAATAGTTACTACGTAAAAAATACTTTCCGTTGTTAGGTTGGCTACACAGTGCTCTCATAATTCGGGTTTCAACAATATAGGGAAGTGCCTCTTATAACGTAGTAGAGTGATTCAGTACTCTGTTGGCCATATGGTGGCAAGTAATGTTAATAATCGCAAATAATACTTTTTTATATTCATTTTGGAATACAACTAGTCCGTGTTATAAAAGTATTTGGAATTATTGTAATAAAATAGACAATTAATTATCGTGTGTGTCAGATGCTTTAATTGCACAGGGCCATTTTGGACATTGTCCTTTGATACCTTGATGACATAATTATTACTAGTGAATATTATCACTTTAGCAAGGCATTTAAAATCAATTTTTTTAGGGTTCCGAACCCAAAGGGTACCAAATGAACACTTTCTGAGTCTTTGTTGTCCGTTCGTCCGTCCGTCCGTCCGTCCGTCCGTGTGTCTTTACATATGTGCGCACTTTACAGATCTGTATCTTCTTAACCGTTATAGGTACATACCTGAAATTTTCAAAAAGTATATATCCGTCAGTGTATAACGGCCCAGACACCAAATTTAATAGATGCATGTAATTTAATTAAAACTTGTTATGCACTAAAAAGGGTAAAATAAGTTATTTTTCAAAAAAAATAAAACCGACTTCGGAATCACAAACAGGCACTCAAAAGCGAAAAATAAATTACTTAAAATTATTATAAGCGCTACCCACTTATCTATTTGAAATCGGTGCCAGCCAAGTCTATTGGATAGTAGATAGATAATATGTATGTAGTAGTAGTAAGTAGGTACATGTAGGTTAGTAAGTAGGTAGATATTAGACTTGGCTGGCACCGACTTCAAATAGATAAGTGGGTAGCGCTTATAATAATTTTAAGTAATTTATTTTTCGCTTTTGAGTGCCTGTATGTGATTCTGAAGTCGGTTTTTTTTTTTTTTTTAAATAACTTATTTATATATCATAATGTTTAATTGTACTGTAAGGCCTTGCTTTCAACCAAATTGATAATTCTAGGTCAACTGGAAGTACCCTATACGTTTTGGGTCGAAAACGTAAAGGGTACTTCCCGTTGGAAATATAATAAATCATAAAATTACCAAGAAGGTCTTGAAGCACTTATAAAAGAATACACCTGAAATCCGTAAACTATGTAGTTTAATAATAAAAAACTGGCCAAGTGCAAGTCGGACTCGCACTCGTAGGGTTCCGTAACACCGTTAAGTATTCCATAACTATGATTTTTCGCAACTACAAAATTAACTTTGTTTTTCATAGTGGTTGTATGAAATACAAAGTTATCTTTGCGGTCGCCATATCTCTAAAACTGCTGACTGTATCTCGTTCAAACCAATTTTCGTTGTTAGTTTTTATTGAGATCTACAGCGTATAGTTTTTTTAGATTTTTCACTTCTATACTTTAAAAGTTAGAGGGGGGGGGGGGACACACATTTTACCACTTTAGACGCGCCTATCTTTCAAATGATTGACTTTGAGAAAAAATGATTTTAGAAACCTCAATGTCATTTTTGAAGACCTATCCATAGACATCCCACACTTATAGGTTTGAAGAAAAAAAATCTTTTTTGTTTCAGTTCCATGTATGGGATGCCCCCCCTTAAACTTATATATTTTTTATTTTTGTATAAAAATCGGAAAGCGGTTTACAGAATACATCTACCTACTAAGTTTTAATTCTGTAGTCCTAACAGTTTCGGAATAAAATGGCTGTGACATACGGACGGACAGACAGACAGACAGACAGACATGACGAATCTATAAGGGTTCCGTTTTTTGCCATTCGGCTACGGAACCTTAAAAAGGTATATTAACTGTTACAAACTTAGGCTGAGTTGCACCATCTTACTTTAACTATGACAAACGTCAAAAATCTGTCAAACTCCATATAAAATCACCGGTTAATAGTTATAGTTACGGTTAAAGTAAGATGGTGCAACTCAGCCTTATTATTTGTAGTTAGTGCAACACATTTTCTGTGGATCGAACTACAAAGTTATGTTTGTCCTTTAACATAGTCTGAGAAGTTGGTACGAAAGCCTCGGTGGGCGAGTCCAGCTCAACTTAGCCGGTTTTTATTTTTTTCATACTTAAACCACGAGCGATATCTTCTAGATAGGTATCGCACTCATCGATTGGACGTTTCCGGGCAACAGAAACTAGCTAAATCAAAATCTAAAAGCTCAACACTCAACTCTAGAGGTATATCAGCCGTAGTCGACAGTGCTTTGTATTATAGCGATATGCATCAGTAATTAAGTGCGGTTGCATGTACACTTACCCTTATAATGGACGGCGTTCCGTTGCTGATTTCGTAAATGAAGCTTATCGAGTTAAAATTAACCTGAATTTTTAATGTCGTTAAGTTTTTTACTTTGTTACGCAATACACGGAAAAATAACATTACCAGAAGTTTACGTTTTCTATAAAATGTTCATAATCATTTAATAAACTGGCCAAGTGCAAGTCGGACTCGCACTCGTAGGGTTCCGTAACACAATTAAGTAATCCATGTATAACTATGATTTTTCGCGACTACAAAATTAACTTTATTTTTCATAGTGTTTGTATGAAAAACAAAGTTATCTTTGCGGTCGCCATATCTCTAAAACTGCTGACTGTATCTCGTTCAAACCAATTTTCGTTGTTAGTTTTTATTGAGATCTACAGCATATATTTTTTTAAGATTTTTCACTCCCATACTTTAGAAGTTAAAGGGGGGGGGACACACATTTTACCACTTTAGACGCGCCTATCTTTCAAATGATTGACTTTAAGAAAAAAATATTTTAGAAACCTCAAAGTCATTTTTGAAGACCTATCCATAGACACACCCCACACGTATAGGTTTGAAGAAAAACATTTTTTTTTGTTTCAGTTCCATGTATGGGATGTATGGGACCATGTATGAGACTTAAACTTTTGTATTTTTTATTTTTGTATAAAAATCGGAAAGCGGTTCACAGAATACATCTACCTACCAAGTTTCAATTCTGTAGTCCTAACAGTTTCGGAATAAAATAGCTATGACATACGGACGGACAGACAGACAGACAGACAGACAGACATGACGAATCTATAAGGGTTCCGTTTTTTGCCATTCGGCTACGGAACCCTAAAAAATAGGTAAGCAACGACATTTGATTCTATGCGGATACATACCTTTTGTGTCTTCAAATTATTTACCTTAATTATAGAGGTGTAAAAGCACAGAAATATGAATAATATTCATATTTCTCTGTGTAGAAGTGATGTCACTGGCATAATAAGCAAGAACATAATTATTTTATAAGGGACTGATAATGCCACGTAAATTGTTTTAAGTTACAAGTTTAGAGTGTTTTTTCTACGTGTCACTGAAGTTAATCGTCACATCTCGTTCAAATTTATTTGCGACTGTAATGACAGTAGCCCATAAAAAAAATATTCCTGACTAAAAAACACAGTCTATCAAACACAAAGCCACATGTAAAACTTTAGCTGTGGCTAAGTTAACGAAGCGTGATTGGCGCAGATTACTTCAGTAATAAACCAAAGTTTGTTTATTAATGAAGAAATACCTATTTCTCTATTAGCGTTTTATTGCATGGCGTAACTGCCTTCTATCTAAACTAATAAGAACTTGCAATTAGAGATGAGCATAAGATAGATTTCTATCGATACGTACATTTGTTACCCGTTCGATCACTCTCCAGAGACCACTTTAGTTTTCCTTTAAAAAAAGACCGAGGCTAATCCATTTTATCGTTACACATGTTCAATTGTTTTGTTCTCAATGTTGTTGCTTACTTAATGTTTTTTTCTTATAAGGATATCTTGAAAATCAAAATCCAATCTACCACTAACGAAATCGTGATTTAATTGCATACAGCGTTGCGAGAGATTTATAGATTACTTGGGTTGGAATTCGTCATTATTTACTTTGTAATATAGCCGATAAACAATATAAACGAGTGTCTGGACGCCGCTACAAAAATATCGATACTTATCATCGATGCAATAATTTAATGCCCATCCCTAGGTATCAGTAACGAAAATAAATGTCTTGGGAGGTGTTACATTTTATATTATTGTAACACGCGACCGCGTTCGATTTATTAGGGTACAGTAAAGCGCAAAGCAAACAAAACTGTTCTATTGTAAGTCATAAAACGTGCGGATAATATTTTTATGTGGTAATAGAACCTACATAATAATGTGGCTTACGCGACGGTGAAACCAGTGTCCACTAAAACAAATAGGGATGAGCGCACACCTACAATAATACGCAGAAAAGGTTACGAAATATAAATAAATATTATAATACGCAATAAACGTATAACAGTATCGTTTCATTTTTGTTTATACATTTTTGTTGGTACGAACTACGAATAAAATCACAAATCCTAATCCGTGGTATAGGCTGGGACTTTGATTTAGGTACTCGTCATAGGGTTTGTACAATACAGTCCACTGGCACATACCTACACGTCACATATTGGATACGTGAGATTCGTCATATTTGTAGGTTGAATTCGAAACTGGGAGTTTCCTTGTTCTCTTACTTGCCACCAAATATACCTACCTATATCTCGTCCCTTAATAGATCGCATCGTCACTACTTATCAAGTATCTAGTATCCAGTAGCGCAGTGGGGGAATAATGTTTAATTTTAAGGAAAATATGACATTTGTTTCCTGCAGGCCACGCGGGCGAAGCTGCGGACTTAAACTAGACGTTAGGTCTTGTTCGTACCACTATAGTACCTAAAGATGTTATCATTTTGTATTCTTCATCACTTAATAAATCCTTATTCTGACCTTTCAATGTAACATACATGTATTGTGTTAAAATACAACACACAATCTCAGTCCGTCAGCATAATTTCGTTTGTGTATGAGATTAGTACTATTTCAATAATTGAAAGGGGCAGAAAGGGACCGCTATGATTAAAATGGAACAAGGATTACGACGGATAGACGCAAGGATAACTATTTTGTTAGTTTTCAAACAAATATTAATTGAATTGCTAGCGAACCGCCATTTCATTTTCATACTGGCTTTGTTTGCCAACTAGAATAAATTCGACTATTGTAGGTGTCGGTTGTTGTTTTATTGTTTTTATATTGCATCTCTGCAAATTAATTGTTTAAAAAATGTTTTCGGTAATAAAAAAGTCCGGATTAGCTATTGATGTTAGAATAGGGTTGTTTTTTTTTTAATTTCATTGTATTTTTATTGTAAATTTTTAATCGACTTCAAAAAAGGAAGAGGTTTCTCAATTCGATATATCTTGTTAACCCCTCCAACTAAGCTTAATATGCTTGTGTCTGGAGTGGGTTCACGTCAATAGTGCAATGGATGGGGTGGGATTCGAACTCACGACCTCTCGATTGCCAGTCCGACACCCTATCCATTGGGCTATTGCCGCCTTATTTATATGTTTTTTTTGTGGATAACTTCGTCGTTTATGAACCGATTTTGATTATTATTTTGTTGGAAGGGAGACATTCTATAGTCCATAGTACCATGGTAATTTCATTGAGGTTTGATTAGTATCTCCAGAGATATGGAGATAAACACCTCAAAACTGGTACTGAAAATTAAGCGCGGCATTTGAAATCGGTTGATTTAGTTTTTTAAACGATCCTATTATACGTTATATCATAATGAAGCTGTGGTCTAAGATGGAATCGTACGTGGTTGAATATACCTTTTTGTGTACATAAAGTAAAAAGTGCGCGTCGAGTCGCGTTTTGGTGTGCAAGGATCCTAAGATGCGCGTCTGAAAATAAAAATCTAAGTTTCAGTGCGAATAAAAAATCGAATCCTGGAAAAAAACAAACAACAGGTTTCGGTAGATGTCACATACAGTCGTCATAACAAAATTGAAAACACCAGAAAATAAATATCACACAAAATGTTTATAGATTTTTGTCAAATATTGGCGTATTACAAAAGAAATTATGCTCTCAAGTGACAAAAATGTATAATTATTAGTAAAATACATAGCTTAATAATTATGAACGGAATTAAACGCGCTTATGACCTTTTATATTTAAGCGAACAATTCTTGTATATCACATGTATTCAAGAATTCGGGGATTTAACTACAAATATGTTAAAATCAGTAAAATTATTTTATTTATCTAGTTGATTTATTTGTGTACCTCAATAATTCCCGCAACCACCGTTAACCGTGCCTCTCAACACAAACACACACACACACACACACACACAAACACACACACGCACACACGCACACACATACACTAATACACACACACCCACACACACACACACACACACACACACACACACACACACTTACACACAATATTACGTACAACAACTTTCACGGGTCACTTGCATTTCTAACTAGTTTATTTCGGTTTTCCGACAAAATGACTGGACTATTGAGTTTCTCGACAAAAATGCTATATTCCTGCTGCAAATATAATCTAATCAAATAAATTTGTTACACGTTTGTAACTCTGCAATTTATAAAAAATTAAAATATCTATAAAATATTTACTATTTATTCCGCTTATTAATTGAGTTCACCCTGTTCTCCCAGAATATATTTTATCCTTCACCTAATCGCTAGAAATAACATCGCATTAATTTATCAAAACACAAGCTGTATTACAATGCCCTCGTTGAGACGGATATCTATTGTAAAACGCCTACTAAATGTTGACACAAGAAAACCCATTTTCAGAGCAATACAGATTTACGGCTGTTTGCCTTCGGGTTCTCGTGTTCTCCATTATACACAGATTCGGTTTTTAATTAAAAATCTTTGTTAGAGTTACAGGAGATAATTGTCTACTATTGTTACTACAAACAATCCAATAAAATTAAATTCATCGCTATACACTTGTTAAGATTTGTACGCTAGCAGTAGCAAAATATTGACAAGGATGTTTAAGTTTTTTCGAACTTCTTATAATACTTATATACTATTATACTTCTTATAATACTTCTTATAAACCTGTGTTTTGTGGAAATTATATATTGTTAGTTTATTTTGTTTCTGAAGAAAAATATTTAATTTGTTTCTTGTAGAACACGCAAGCGAAGCCGCGGGCAGAAGCTAGTTTATTATATGAACAAAAGTGCATGAAAAAAAGAAATTTTATCTTACCCAACCTGAGCCTTTTCAACGCCATGTTTTTAGGGTTCCGTACCTCAAAAGGTAAAAAAGGAACCCTTATAAGATCACTTTCTTGTCCGTCTGTTCGTCGGTCTATCTGTCTGTCTGTCTGTTCGTCTGTCTATCCGTCGGTCTGTCTGTCTTTTTGGCTGTATGTATGTCTGTCTGTCCGTGTGTCACCACCGATTTTCTCAGGAACGGGTGGACCTAGCAAGTTGAAATGTGTACCAAATACTGTAGTCTATAGTCCCTGTTAGGTGTATCAAAATCAAGGTCCTGAATCAACACCATAAAAAGATATGGGCAAATTTAGATTTTCGCGAAAACTTGTAAGTACTTAAATATACGTTAATTATCAGCTTTTTTAATTTTTCGGAATTTTTCCTTTACTTGTGCTGTAAGACTTTGCTTTTGAGAAAAATTAACAATTCTAGGTCAACCGGAAGTACCCTATAAGTTTTGGGTCGAAAACCTATAGGGTATACATCCCGTTGACCTAGAATCATGAAATTTGGCAAGAAGCAAGGTCTTACAGCACAAATAAAGGTAAAATTCTAAAAAATAATAAAAATGTTGAAAATTAAAGGGTGTCCCCGTATATACATAGTTACGCCAATTAAGATAGGCCTCTGAGTTATATGAGCGCTCATAAAATATAGAGGTCTACCTCAATTGGTACCAACCAACGTTGGTTCGGAAGCCTCGGTGGGCGAGTGCAACTCGACTTGGTTTGGATTGGTTTTATTTTTCATTTATTGCAATGCATTAACGACTATTTTTAACAAATTACTTACGTTTAACTACTAGTTAAAATGCCAATCTATCTCCATTTCATTTAACAAGAAATACCATAATCCCACCTTCCCGAATCAAATTAGCAGACATTTACATTACTTTAGTAAGTATCATCAAATCTAGCAACAGCTCGTAAAATGTTCCTAGTTTATGTACACCGGGGACAAGTAACACTACATTTACGATTTCGCCCTCTCTTTTTTCGTGTGCGCACCTAATTTGTAACGTTTACTATGCATGCGAGGGCTCCTCTGTGTTTTTAATGGATTAGCGGCTCGAGCTGCGAGATTTAGATGCAGAGATTGATAGTCTTTTTGAAAGTTTAGATATTATTTGACATGCCTTTGATTGTTGGTTGAATTTTTGTTTTTAGTGAAGCTTGTGTTATTCTTGTAGTGTTTTCAGAATCAACTTGGTACTTACTTATATTAAGTAATATATAGGTTAGTAATCAGTTTACTTATTAATGTAATAGGTGAGCTCCGCGGCTTCGCCCACGTGTAAATTTATGTGTGGCAAGCGGAGAACAATATCAGATTCACACATACAGGTTTATTTCTACCGAGTTTTGAGTGAAAGGAACCAAATAATTTTAACAATTTCCATATTCACCACCTTATTTTACTATATTTGGGGATGATTTGAATGATGAAAATAAATTTGACCTATTCGAGAACACACACTATCTATAGTACACTTTAAACTTTCGCGATTTACTCACATAATTATACTGTAATACGGAACTTAAACGTCGAGGTAAATAAAATTATGTTTTAAGCGCGATAAGTCACGTATTACAGTATAATTACACACTATCTATATTTTAGATTTATAGTTATCGTGAGTTTGAATCATGATTATAAAACACCGACTATTATACTCACTACTGTTTGTTGTCGACTGTCTCGACCTAGGTTTCATGCATGTCCGATGTTGGATGTTGTCCGATGGGAGTTCACGCAGCGAGATCGCGACGAGCACTGCGGGATGTGCATCGGACATGCATGTAACCTAGGTCGAGACAGTCGAAAACAAACAGTAGTGAGTATAATAGTCGGTATTTTATAATCACTATCTATATTTCTAATTTCATTAAAATCCATTAAGTAGTTATGAAGATACGTGGAAATAATAATTAATTAATTTTCTAAGATTTCTCCAAATAAAATTTATTTTTACAGTCCCTAGGTATAAAGTAGGCTATACGGTATACTGTAGGTATAAGGTAGAATTGAACAAATAAAAAAATCTTCTTGTTTAAAGGTTTATTTGAACCGAATTTTGAGTGAATCGGACCAAGGAATACGTGGAAACAAATATTACTGAATTTTCAATGATTTTTCCATACAAAATCATTTGATACAGCCCCTAAGGTCAGATTTGAAAAATATAAAATACGTGTCTCAATATTTGTTTTAAGGTTTATTTGTACCGAGTTTTGAGTGAATCGGACCAAGGAATACGTGGAAACAATGTCTATGATTCTAAACAAAATTCATTTTACACACCAGTAGATTTGTAAATATAAAAATATGTGTAATTTGTACCGAGTTTTGAATGAATCGGTCCAAGGAATAAAATTATCTATAGAAATTTATCACCCTATTTAACCCCTTAAGGGGATGATTTAAAAAAATATGAATAGCCTTTGTCGTATTGCAGAGCCCACATTATCTAGGTTTCAAATTTAATTTCAATCGGTTAAGTAATTTTGGAGATACGTGGTAACAAACATTCAAACACACAGACACACACACTTAATTTCGCATTTATAACATTATATAATAATAATAATATAATAATAGTAGGATAGTATAGTAGAATTCATAAGATTTAATACTTACGAATACACTTGAACAATGTAAGACAATAAAATACAAAATGAGAGAATTAAATGATCCGATATAAATCTGAACCATAAAACATTTTGTTAAAATCCAATAGCAAAAAGAAAAGAGCAATTCAAGTGCCCACCCAAAGTCTCGGGCCTTATTTTATAAAGTATAAAATAAACTGAAAATATTGTGTGAAAACACTACGACCCTTCTTGAGCCCCAACAAAATGGTACTTGGGTATGTCTCTTGTCAAAATGAGAGGTCCTTAAGAGTGCTTCACAGTTTCTCGACGCACGGGCGGGTAGCTCCTGAGTGCACAATCTTGGCAACTTAAAAATTATTCCATTCAATGAATGAGTTCGGACTCTACGGACTTCTGACCCGACCCGATTTCTTCGCTATTTTCGTTACAATCAACGTCAGTTATTTCGAAATCGCGCTTTTGTGGCTTTATTTACTTTGAAGTTTCTGTTCCAATAATACCAATTACCTACACATAAAATTGAAGATATATATTTATTTGACCTGGCGTGGGTTGCCAGCTCCTTCTATTTTTTTCATTATATAAAATATAGTAAAGTTGGCGCATACCTTTCAGAGTGTTTAAATTATCTTTAGACTTCTATGGTCTAACTCTATTTTCTGTCCAATAATTTCAGAGTACACACATGTTATTTTAATAATTAAATTGATTGACGTTAAAAGTGTAATACTCTCCAGCAATATCTCAACCGAAATTACGCAAATTATATATAAAAGTTTTTTTAGTACGTTCGATTTACAAGTATTTAAAAAAAATTGTATCGATATCACGATCTCACATGATTCAGTCTTATATTCGAGTTCCTAGCTTTGAAATTCGGACGATGTTGTGACGAGACGTCTTCTCGTCTTTTGTTATGGCTGCACTGAACACCACCCATTGAACTGGCTCTTTACGAATAATAACTGCCAAAGTGGAGTTAAGAATTATCTTAACACGTTACATTCTCACGTCACATTAGTAACGTGTCTAGAAATGTATACATATTCAATTAAAATTAAAATTAAAAATCCTTTTAGCTCATTTATCATGATCTTTTGACTTAATATCTTATAGGTTAGTCCGTCCTGTGGTTAAAATTTTGTGGTGATTAAATTTACATCGAAAACTTTTAACAAGTTCCTCGCTATCTAAAGATGCTTACATCTTTGATTAGCTTTGTTTGCCAACATGGAGTTTGACTTAGTTCATTTCTCGTTAGTTTGTGCGTGGCTAATAGATACCCTTTATGTAGTGATAATATTGATAGAGTATCTAACTGGTTGATTTAACTATTTGTAAGTAAGCAGTAAGTTAGGGAAGTGGAATGTATTTGCAATTTGGTTAGTTTATGTTAAATTAGGGGTAAATCTGGGATGATGTACCTGGGATTAAATTTATAAAATCTTTCAGGAATTGTATAGAATGTAATTATGTAAGTCAAAAATGTGCGTTCTCAATTTTTAGCCGCTGTTTTTTTAAATTTTTTTCTTTATATCTTATAGGTTAGCGTTTGACCACTATTTCACCTGTTGGTAAGTGATGATGCGGTCGAAGATGGTAAGCACGCTAGGCCTAGAATGGGAACAGGCTCTCAAGGATAGCTGCCGGAACACATAAGATGTTTGGCCACAGATTTTCTAATTTGAGGGTGGTAGCTGGCCAGGCGGACACTAGATATTGTCCTACCACCATGCAATTCTTTGTAGTTTGCTCCAAACCGCACAAGATCACAGCACGAACTTTCGTTTATACTATTATAGTTTACACAAAGATTGCATTGCGCAGAGCTGGATAGCTAATAAAATTTTCCCATGAACTAAGCTAGTCTACAAAATAATATCATCATTCTGTTTATAGTGTATAACTTCAGAACCTAAACACAAAGACTGCTTGAGAGTAATATCTCAGAAGAGGATCACTCTCAAGGAATATAGCGCATGATATTTTGCATGAAGTTCTATGGTACCTATGTTTCCTTTGTTCTGTTGCATAATAAACCTTAAGCAATATTAAATTGCCGATTTCGAAGTTAAATAACAAGGGACCTTAACAAAACTTGTTGAATCCAGTATAAATTAATAACTAACGTACAAATCAACCAGCAATTGAGCCTGTGAGAGTTCCAACATTTGTTTAAAAGCTAAAACTACAATATTTCCGTCATTATACGCTAACTGCTTCAATTGAATAACCGTTCAACTGTAAACAAATTGTGTGAAAAGAGACATTATGAGCACGACAATAACTCCATGCGGTAATTACGCAATTGCGGCATAAATTTTCTATAGAAATCGAACAAAGTTGGGCCATTTTATCGACAATTCACAGCTTTTCGAGTCAACAAAACACGCGAACCGATAAATTACCCGATTCTGTACCACTCACTATGTAAATTCGTCTTCTGAGGACACCTGGTGTGGCCATAAATTATTTAGATACACCCGAGATTGTAGCGTCATTAATAAACAGAGAGAAAAAGTGTCCTGTTTCGCTTGACACTTTGCTAGTATTTATTTGCCTAGTAAAATAGTTTACAGCAATTTTAGTACGAAAGACTTCGAAGATTATATAGGATAGATTGGTGTATGTGAGGTTCTATACGTGATACACTAATAACTTCAATCCACACTAATATTATAATAAAACTGGCCAAGTGCGAGTCAGCATCGCGTCTCTTATCACACACTTAGGGAGGGTTCCGTACAATACGAAACATAACAGAGTTTCAACCTTATATATTTGATTAATTGATATTACCAAGAATATTTGGTTTGGTCGCGATCTAGAAAGACGAGGATCGTTTACTAGCGCCATCTATGTAATTTTTCCGAAACTAAATAGATAGATGGCGTTTAAAACACGTTTTTTGTATGGGGACACCCTTTAATTTTTAACTTTACTATGTTTTTAGTATGTGTTGTTCTAGTGGCAACAGAAATACACCATCTGTAAAAATTTCAACTGTCTAACTATCACGGTTAATGAGCTATAGCCTGGTGACAGACGGACAGACAGACAGACAGACAGACAGACAGACAGACAGACGGACAGCGAAGTCTTAGTAATAGGGTCCCGTTTTACCCTTTGGGTACGGAACCCTAAAAACGATTGTAACTCTGTCAGTTTGTTACCTAATCACCTCTAAACACACAAATGTTGATTTACAGAGCTTTATAGTGATAGAATTTTTGGTGTACGTGAACGAAGTCGCGGCGGAACAGCTAGTTTATATATAAACAGTAAATTTTACAGTGCATACATTATTTTTAATTAAAAAAATAAACTGGCCAAGTGCAAGTCGGACTCGCACTCGTAGTTCCGGTAACTCGGGTTCCGTACCACACTACAGTATTTTATAAGATCGAGCAAAAAATACCACTATCATTTTTCGCCAGCAAAAAATAATAATTAATAAACATTTTATTTCTTATAACGCCATCTAACGTCTAACAAAGGTGTTAGGGATCGAATTTTCAATATAACGCCATCTATGGGACGTTTACCTAACTAAGCGTTCATAGATGGCGTGAAATGCCCAAAAAAACACGTTTCTTGTATGGGGACCATCTATTATTTTTAACTTTATTCTGTTTTTAATATTTGTTGTTATAGCGGCAACAGAAATACATCATCTGTGAAAATGTCAACTGTCTAACTATCACGGTTCATAAGATACAGCCTGGTGACAGACGGACAGACAGACAGATAGACAGACAGACGGACAGCGAAGTCTTAGTAATAGGGTCCCGTTTTACCCTTTGGGTACGGAACCCTAAAAAAGATCAGACCTTTGTTTAAGTAGGTATTAATAACACCTTCAAGTTATAAGAAATGATTATATTGAAGACGGGGTTTACAACCCGAAGGGATGAAATTATCGTATGCACCAGGGGCGTGAAATTATCATATTTTGACGTTTTTGGAGCAAAATTATCGCACCATCAGAATAATAACTCTCATACATAAAAAATACTTGATACGATTTACACAGTAAATTACTGTGCTATTTAGGAGGTTATTTTTATTGTGTGTCAGTTTGTGTATACCATATGTATACAGAATCAACTATCTACATTCTATATTCAATATTATACTACATTAGCTGATTTATTAGTGAAATGCGGACAGACAGACGTACGGATGGATGGACGGACAGCGAAGTCTCAGTAATAGGGTTTCTTTGGTACCCTTGGGTACGGAACCCTAAAAATAACTTTATCTCCCGCTCAAACGGCTTAAAATAAAAAATCTATTTTGCGAACACTTATCGAGGGACCAATTACCGTTTTTCAAATAGACGGGATAAAAAACCAATTTTTCCAAATAAAAATAAACGTACACACTTCCACATAATGCAAAAAAGTTCCTTCTAAAGAACTTTCCTTCTATCAGGAACGGAGGAACAGAGGAACAGATTCAAAAGCAAATAGGAACCGGAGGTGGAGGAGAGTAAATTTTCCGGTACCAAATGCCCTTCCGTGTTCCACTGGTACAATGTAGTGCGATAATGATAAAAGACTTGCAATAAAAGCGTTTGAGTTAAAGTTCGCCTTATTTTGCAGTAGTTACTCTGGATTTATAGGTTCTATCGTTGTTAAGGCGTTAGGTGGAAAATAGATATTTTGCAAAAAAAAAGTTAAGGTACAGACACACCGCAGCGTCCTGCGTGCGCTATCTAGGCGGCGATCAGATAGATAGAAAACAATTGAAAAGTACTGAGATCGCGCCCGCAGATCGCAGGACGCCGTGGTTTGGCCGCACCTTTAGGATACTAAGGGCCAGTTTAACCAGTTTCTGATAGTCATATTACGAACTTATCTGACAGATTATTTAGTTTTATATGTCAGATATCTGTAACTTTAACATTAACAGGTGACTTTAGACCCAAATGTATTTGCCGAATTGAGAAAATATGCACATAATGCAGACATCCTGTATGACATAATTTACTAGTTGAATAAAGGACTATCGCGGTGCTACGCCTGCTTTGCTTTGGGATAAGAGCTTCCACCGGTAGCTTTCGTAGATGTCGTAGCATAGCCGCTTCGTAGCTCGGCCAGTGCGTGGGTTTAACAGAAAATAAAACGATGTAATATGAGGTATCATTTTCTTAGCGCAATGACAACTCTACTAGACTACACTAAAACAATATATTGTCTAGGTTTTCGGTTGGTTTCAGTTTCAATAATTTTTTTTTTTACAAATAATCAATCGTTATGAATGGATTTTTCAGTTTTGACTGTGAAAATAATTAGATACTATTCAATAGTATAAGTAATGATACGATACAAGCGAAGCGATGACGTCATTGTATAACTATCGATTACCAGAATGTTTACGTTACTCACTCAGGGCACCTACTCTGAGACAGAGATACCAATTACCACATGCATTGTAATTTCAAAAGAAAATGTATTGAACACTCTGCTCCTAGTTGGCAGGTCCTCAGAACAGCTAAAGAGTTCTATATAAAATGCATCAGGCACGTTCTAAGACGCTCACAAAGCGACATGTGTAACCCGCTCCTAGATAAAAGCGCTATTAAGACAGTGGAACGTAACAGCCGTCTCGGTTGGGTTTATTGCATCCCTGTTTGCCTGGAGGCAATAGAGCCGCCGCCCCACTAACTCAACTGGATGCCCGCTTCCGATTGTTATTACCTAGTTACAACGAAAGCTGGTGATTCCTTTTGAGTAGAGAACGGTTTATAATGCTCCTTTTGATATCTCGTTAATGTAGATTTATCTTTAACCTACAAAACTGCCAGATAACAATTCTGTGAAATCATAACCCACTCATGTTGTTATTTGTAAAGGATGACCTTTTAGGGTCTATTAAAACATTTAAAACCCAACAAAAATAGCCCAATTAATTATACTTGCTTTGTTTAATTCTAAAATATTCATGTAAATGTAAACAAATAATTAATTTAGCCCGTTTAAAATGTTCGTGCTCTTTAGCACGGCAGTATAAGCGAGCTAAGCAAGCTCATAAACTTTTTATTTCATATCATGGAGAACGTCGTGCATTATTGTGCACGCTATAGAAGCATTATAAATACTACGCCCATAATATCGGTTTTTACTATAGCCCACTAAAAATTGTACTAAAAAACGTAACAGTTCCTATCAAGTAGGCTATCTAGTCTCTCGGTATAAAAACCAAGTTTTATGGTAGATAACTAAAGCAAAATTTTATTTACAACGCCCAGTAAAAATCCTTCGTATTCCGTCATGCGACTACCGGACGTTTTTTCTTCATTTATTCACAAGGAAAAAGCGGTCTGAAGCTACTTGAAAAATACGTGACCGCGTAAGCCTATATTATGCATGAAGAACGTATGGAGCGGGCTACGGGAACATAGTTAGATCATAACGTTTCTTCAGGTAGCTTACCGTATGTGACCGAGTTTTCGTGTGGTCACTTAATTTCATTATTTTATGCACTCTTTTAAGTAATAGGTACATAAATAATATAACGGTATTATAAACTTATATATTACTACTAGCTGATACCCGTGACTTCGTTCAAGTACAGCAAGAATTTTTCACTGTAAAGCTCTGTCAATCAACATTTGTGTGATCTGAGTTTTTTTAACTTTGTATAAAAATAATGTTTTTATTATTACAAAAATAGCCTATGTTCATTCTCATGCTATAAAGTATCCCTTTGTGAAATTAATTAGTATTAGTAAGATTGGATCTTCTGTTTAGATGTGATTCGGTAACAAACAGACAGAGTGACAGAGTTACACTTACAAACGTTTTTATAATATCACTAGCAGCCCGCCCCGGCTTCGCACGGGTAGAACATATATGCCTACAAAATTTGCATCAGTTTGTTGCATCGAATATATAATATAATACACATTTAACAATCATCATCATATGTTAACCAATTTACACAAAACCTTAACGAATTATGCACCTAAGATCTAAACCTTCCTCATAAACACTCTGGCTATTGGTGAAAACCGCATGATAATCCGTTCAGATGCTATTGAGATTATTGCGAACAGACAGACAGACGCAGTGATGAACTTTGTTTTATAATACTTACGTATTGATATTGGACGGCCCTTTGGCGTAAAGTATTACCTGTACCTGATTCTGACCCGACAGTCGTTGGTTCTAATCCTAGCTATATACCTACCAATGAAAGTTTTATGTGCATACATGAATCATGGGTTTTTGTGGAATCATTAAATCTACCAATAATTAAGATAGTTTAAAAACTAAAACAACTGACTTCAATGCCCCGCGAGTAAATTTCAGTAGCAAGTTTAAGACGTTTATCGTCATATCTCTGAAGATACTTATCACATCTCTATGAAATTACAATGGGACCACCTCGGAAACGTACCCTACCGATTACACAAATAATAATTCGAATCGGTTCACAATTGACGGAGTAATCGCGTAACATACACACACAAAAAAAGAAAGAAAAAAGAAACATACAGACGAATTGAGAACCTTTTTTTTGGAAGTCGGTTGAAAAGTAGCTTACCACCAAGGAGAACATCTGCCGCCGTAACCTTACGGCGTTCCCCGACGCAAAAAGTAGGGGTATTATACGTTTAACGTGTGTATTTGTGTGTCTGTCTGTAGCATCTTAGCACCCACCCGGATGAACCGATTTTGATTTAAAGTAGGGGTATTATACGTTTAGCGTGTCTATCTGTGTGTCTGTCTGTAGCATCTTAGCACCCAACCGGATAAACCGATTTTGATTTGATTATTGATAGTTTTTTTTTTTATAGATGTCTTCATCGAGAGTGTTCTTAGCTTTGATTCATGAAAATTCGTTCAATCGTTATAAAACTATGAGCTTTAATCAACTTTAATAGGTCTGATCAATTCGAAAATCTTCTTCTTCAACGATATTGTAAGAACATGGAAGCATTGACCTGATGCTGGGACATCTCCTGGACTCTACAGAATACTCAAATCCTCACCAACTTACAGCTCAGATTTTAAATGTCGTGTTTAGAGTCATTGGAATGCTTTTAAGAAAAAGATTATACATAGATCAGTCGGGGTGGTTTAAAATATTATATTATATATATATATATCTTTATTATTTTATACAATTGATCATAGTATTATACTATATTGACTTCAAATTGATTGCGATCGGTGGGGATCTAGAGAAAAGCTAAGTTTATAATAATATTTTCGGAGTAACTATGACCTATTCTGTGGTTTGACTGCAAATATTTTATTCATTTTGCGATGCGTGTATGTGAAATCCGTGATATCTTCTAGAGTTATCATTAGAATTATATACTGTAAAGGACCATTTTTATCTATAATATGTGGCCAAGCTAATTAACGTAATGATTTGGATAAGGATTAATACTATATACTTGAAAATAGCCCTGGAAGTTATGTAATATTTTTTAACAAAAAATTAAAGATTGAAATGGTTACTGTGAGTCAACCTTAAGAGATAGACATATGCTGTCGCGGACTTTTTTGTAGGTCTTATTAAGTTCTACAACTCTTCCATAGAAAATATTCTTCCATCTGTTTTCAATTGAGCAGCGTTCGTAAGAAACGTGTTTTTTCGACCGTTTTTTTGTCGACTTAGGTTGCAAATTAGGTCTCCACGAATGTACCTTTGATTTAAACGAGATAATATATAGCCTATTTTCATTTCGAAAGTTTATTCTATATATTAATGAAAGATTTTTTTAAATCGGTCCAGTAGTTTTTGAGCCAAATCATTACAAACATACAAAAATACAAAAATACAAAAATACAAAAATACAAAAATACAAATATACAAAAATACAAAAATACAAATATACAAAAATACAATAATACAAAAATACAAAAATACAAAAATACAAAAATACAAATGTTCTCTCTTTATAATATTAGTATAGATTATGGTAACAAATAACTTCATATTATAATATTTTGATATAAATAAGTCTTCCACGTCGATGACACAATATATTAACAGTTTTTAACCGACTTCACAAAAAAGGTGTTACGAGATGTTACGCGATTACTCCGTCCATTGTGAACGGATTCAAATGATTATTTTTAATAGGTAGGGTACGTTTCCGAGGTGGTCCCATTTTAAGATCTGATTAGTATCTCCAGAGATATGGAGATAAATACCTCAAACATAGGAGAATGTACTGGTTGTAGAAGAAGAGTCCCAAGAAGATTATACACAATGGAGATTGTTATTGCATATACTTTTGAAGACTAAAAAATATGACCTTGAATAATGTTTTTACATCTTTCTTCACGTTGATTTTGGTTTTTGACAGATATTCTTACGGTAACTGTGAGCGAGATAGAAACAAAGGTGGGGAGAATTAATTTGTCTTCACAGGAATGTTATACCGGGCAAAGTCTTGTTAGAGTGCAACGTTTTTTGATGTGAACATTTTTTGACATGACATGACCTTTGGTGAAGATGGCGGCCATATGGCGGCGATTAATGTTAATAATCGCAAATAATACTCTCTAATATTCATTTTGCAATACGTGTTATAAAAGTATTTGGAATTATTGTGATAAAATAGACAATACATTATCATGTGTGTCAGATGCTTTTATTGCACAGGGCCATTTTAGACATTGTCCTTTGATACCTTGATGACATCATTATGACTAGTGAATATTTTCACTAGCGCGGCATTTGAAGTCAACTTTTTAGGGCTTCGAACCCGAAGGGTACCAAATGAACACTTTCTGAGACTTTGCTGTCCGTTCGTCCGTCCGTGTGTCTATATGTGCGCACTTTGCTGATCTTCTTAACCGTAATAGGTACATACTTGAAATTTTCACAAAGTATATATCCGTCAGTGTATAACGGCCCAGACAAGAAATTATATAGATGCATGTAATTTAATTAAAACTTGTTTTGCACTAAAAAGGGTAAAATAAATTATTTTTCAAAAAAAATAAAACCGACTTCATAACCACAAACAGGCACTCAAAAGCGAAAAATAAATTACTTAATATAATTATTATAAGCGCTACCCACTTATCTATTTGAAGTCGGTGCCAGCTAAGTCTAATATGTAGTAGATAGATACTACCTATTTACTACTACTACATACATAGTATCTAAATACTATCCAATAGACTTGGCTGGCACCGACTTCAAATAAATAAGTAGGTAGCGCTTATAATCATTATATTAAGTAATTTATTTTTCGCTTTTGAGTGCCTGTTTGTGGTTATGAAGTCGGTTTATTTATTTTTTTTAAATTATTTATAACTTATAATGACATCCAGTATAGACCTCAATTGACTGTTGATTAAATTATGTCTATTTGATTATCTAACCACACAAACCTGCTAAAAGGATGCCAATGCTTTAGACATGTTTCAAATCCCTCTAGGTACTTGTACTATTCATTATTCTGTGCTCTAGACAATTGTATTGCTTTACAAATAACGCAGTAACTATGTTGTACCTACATTTGGTTGAACATAATTCTCGGTCGTTTCTTGACCACTATCACTAATCAAGTGAATATATACAGAGGTCAGCTAAGAGGATACAGAAAAATAAACTGTCCAAGTGCAAGTCGGACTCGCACTAGTAGGGTTCCGTACCACACTACAGTATTTTAAAAGATCGAGCAAAAAATACCACTATCATTTTTCGCCAGCAAAAATAATAATTAATAAACATTTTATTTCTTATAACGACATCTAACTTCTAACAAAGGAGCTAGGGATCGACATTTCAATATAACGCCATCTATGGGACGTTTACCTAACTAAGCGTTCATAGATGACGTGAAATGCCGAAGAAAACACGTTTCTTGTATGGGGACCCTCTATTATTTTTAACTTTATTCTGTTTTTAGTATTTGTTGTTATAGCGGCAACAAAAATACATCATCTATGAAAATGTCAACTGTCTAACTATCACGGTTCATGAGATACAGCCTGGTGATTGACGGACAGACAGACAGACAGACAGACAGACAGACAGACGGACAGAGGAGTCTTAGTAATAGGGTCCCGTTTTACCCTTTGGGTACGGAACCCTAAAAAACATTTCTCTAATGAAACTCATCATCCGTTCCTTATCTTTACTGATGCGCCTTCCTAATCTACCTGAATACTCATAATTTTGGAAAATTAGCGAAAATCCTCGGGCAAGTGCAAGAAATATTAAGCCTATTAATTAAGCGAGATCACAAAATACTCGCAGCGTAGACATTGTTTGAGAACGGGGCTTAGATATCATAATGATCATATGATCCGTACTTATTTCCTAAAGATTAGAGTCGACAAAATTAGGTTGATGCAAGAACGGTTGATCCCCGTGAGTATAATAAACTTGCTGCTTCAGATACTTTTAACTTTAAAGGTGTTGCTATGATTAGTTTTTTTTTTATTTGGTATAGGCTAGCGTTTGACCACTATCTCACCTGTTGGTAAGTGATGTTGCGGTCGAGGATGGTAGCAGCTAGGTCTAAAATAGGAACTGGCTCTCAAGGACAGCTATCAGAACAGATGTTTAGCGACAGATTTTCAACTTGAGGGTGGTAGCTGGCCAGACGGACACCTAGATACCCATCACGGCTTATAAGTAAGTCGGGGTTTTATAAAACAAGTTCATATTTGAACGCCCACTGAACCCGGCACCCGCTACCACTAGCGTCAAAGCCCAATTCTCCCACTGCGCTACTGGGCTCCCGTGATATTTATAATAATAGTGTATTTGGTTTATTCCTGGCAATTCTAGTTAAGATTGTTTTGGAATGATTGTGGCTCTATATAAAGCTTTCGGCAGCGTGATTTATTTAGTCAATCAAGAATCAAGAAGAATCAAAGCATTTATTCAGTATGTAGGCAGTATAAATATACGCACATATACACGTCAAAATCATAAATCATAAAATAAATCACAACCAATAATCAAGTAAACATAGCAAAAGCAGAATTTAACGCTTTGAATTAGAAAAAAAAAAGTAATGAACCATTCAGCTGTCATCCAATCGTTTACGTCAGAATAACAGTCTGTCTTCTTTAATAAGCAATAGTGTTAATTTCTAAGTGCGAATAGTAAATAGTGATTGTGAATTACTGACAACCTTAGTGTGTGTTAACGGGTAATCGATTATTATGTGTGACGATTTGGTTAAATTTGATTTGTTATAGTACTGAGTAACAATGCATTTTGATTAAAGCAATTCGGTCTATCGCAATTACTACAATGTAATGTGAATGCGATCACATTTTTTTATAAATAAAAACAAGTAACATTTATACAAATTAATGGTACGGCCACACCGCGGCGTCCTACGATCTACGGACGCGATTTCAGTACTTTTCAATTATTTTGCTGATCGCGTTTGGTGACAACCAGTCGGTACAAATACTACTGCGCTATCTGATCGCCGCCTAGATCACGCACGTAGGACGCTGCGGTGTGTCCGTACCTTAACGGACATTTTAAGTTATCAAAACAAGAGTATTCATTTTGTCTTTAGTGCTGAAGCAAGCCGATTTTCGTTTAAAAGTGACTTTACCAACATTGACGATAGAAACTTGAAAAGCCTTTTTGAGTAGACTGCTACAAAACATATCGTCATTAGTTTATATTTTTAACATATACGAAGTACCGACGCCCGTGTGAGGGGATTACTGGCTAATGACTGCATGTGACTGCATCTGTATAGACGTTGTCGTTTGCCTGTTCACTTTTTAATGAGACCACGAGTTGAATACTCTTTGTGACAAACAGATGACGTGCAGGCGACAGCTGCGGCTTAGAAAATAATAAACTTGTGTAAAAAACAGATGCTATAATTGCGTTGATTTATTATTTATTTGGAAAAGTTAGTCGGTTTTTTTGCTAGAGGTAGACAAATGACGATGCTGTTACTTATCTATTTACCTTACCTACCTTACTTCTTTACTATCTCAGAAACTACGCCTACAATTTGGGAAAATAATTGAACAGGACTTTACTCAAAGGCTTTTTAAGCAAATATACTAAGCCCAACAGAAAATGTAGGTACTTGACAAAATAATACGCGTATTAACTTATTCATAATTTAGTCGTAAAGGTCAATTTATTTGTGACCGTTTCACGGCTAACAAACGGCTTGGCCGATTGGGCTGAAATTGCAAATGCCAATAGGGCAAAATAAGTTCTAGGATATTTTTTACACAATCCAAGGCGCAGGGTGCATATAGTATTATTTGATTTAATTCAAAACCCAAGCGAGTCCAACTCGCATTTAAGCAGCCTTTTTCATGAATAAAGCCTTAAAGTATTTAATTTCCTGCCAAATATCTTCTGGTAAACTTCGTAAAAAGGGCACACAGAGAGATACTACCTAACAAAAAGCCCCAAACGTTTAATTAACACCATTTTATTATACTTAGCACCTGCATTTTGGGGTTTTCCTTTACAAAAATATGCGAATATTTTTCCTTCCAAATGTCGTACTTTATCATAGTGAATGTTGGCTTTATTATTATCAGCCGATCGCTGTCTACAGCTGGACATAGGCCTCACCTATGAATGTAGGCGTATGTAGTCACATTCCACTCACTAGTTTGTCGAACTGCTACATACTGGTTAAGACTTCCGATATCCGCTCTGAACTCGAAGTAATTGTATAAAAGCGGATACAATTAGTTAAAACATTTTTTTATATGTATATTGTTATTTGTTGATCTATGTATAACTTTACAGTCTATCTATGTTCATGGACGATTTTGTCGTTTTAATAAAATACTGTCAAAATTAATGTAGAAAAAATGCGTGATATGTGATTTGCTATTTTAAAATGTGTATATTGTGAGAAAATTGTGTAGTGTACGAATTAAGTCTTAGTCCGAATGCAATATTTTTCAATTTTTTTCAAAATTATGCTGAATTTGCTTGTGTCTGAAGTGGGTTCACGCCAATAGGTGCAATTGGTGGGGATCGAACTCAAGACCTCGCGATCGCCAGGCCGACGCCTTAGCCGTTGGGCTATTGCCGCTTAAATATAATGTTAAGTACAATAATTTAAGATCGTTTACAATACGAAAAAAACTGGCCAAGTGCAAGTCGGATTCGCACTCGTAGGGTTCCGTAACACAGTAAAGTATTCTATAACTATGATTTTTCGCAACTATAAAATGAACTTTACTACATACAAACACTATGAAAAACAAAGTTATATTTGCGCTCGCTATATCTCAAAAACTGCTGACTATATCTCGTTTAAACCAATTTCGTTTAAAGTTTTTATTGAGATCTACAGAATATATTTTTTCTAATATTATGTTTCTTTGAAGTGTCTCACACTTTATATATTTTTTTGTAAATTGTTAAACACAATCCAAAATGTCATCGTACCGACGGGACTCGAACCCGCACCCCCCGGATTACACGTCCAGATGCTCTGCCAATTAAGCCACGGTTCGATACATCGATACGACGAAATTAGTGGATTGCATTTGTTAACCCAATTATGCATTGGTGGCGCCATCTATGACTACTTATAACGTAAGTTAATCATTCGGAAGAAATCATTACAGTTTTCAAATCCGAAGAGAGATGTTGCACTGCGTAAATCAAATATTATGTTTCTTTGAAGTGTCTCACACTTTTTTTACAATTGTATAAAAGCGGATACAATTAGTTAAAACATTTTTTTATATGTATATTGTTATTTGTTGATCTATGTATAACTTTACAGTCTATCTATGTTCATGGACGATTTTGTCGTTTTAATAAAATACTGTCAAAATTAATGTAGAAAAAATGCGTGATATGTGATTTGCTATTTTAAAATGTGTATATTGTGAGAAAATTGTGTAGTGTACGAATTAAGTCTTAGTCCGAATGCAATATTTTTCAATTTTTTTCAAAATTATGCTGAATTTGCTTGTGTCTGAAGTGGGTTCACGCCAATAGGTGCAATTGGTGGGGATCGAACTCAAGACCTCGCGATCGCCAGGCCGACGCCTTAGCCGTTGGGCTATTGCCGCTTAAATATAATGTTAAGTACAATAATTTAAGATCGTTTACAATACGAAAAAAACTGGCCAAGTGCAAGTCGGATTCGCACTCGTAGGGTTCCGTAACACAGTAAAGTATTCTATAACTATGATTTTTCGCAACTATAAAATGAACTTTACTACATACAAACACTATGAAAAACAAAGTTATATTTGCGCTCGCTATATCTCAAAAACTGCTGACTATATCTCGTTTAAACCAATTTCGTTTAAAGTTTTTATTGAGATCTACAGAATATATTTTTTCTAATATTATGTTTCTTTGAAGTGTCTCACACTTTATATATTTTTTTGTAAATTGTTAAACACAATCCAAAATTTCATCGTACCGACGGGACTCGAACCCGCACCCCCCGGATTACACGTCCAGGTGCTCTGCCAATTAAGCCACGGTTCGATACATCGATACGACGAAATTAGTGGATTGCATTTGTTAACCCAATTATGCATTGGTGGCGCCATCTATGACTACTTATAACGTAAGTTAATCATTCGGAAGAAATCATTACAGTTTTCAAATCCGAAGAGAGATGTTGCACTGCGTAAATCAAATATTATGTTTCTTTGAAGTGTCTCACACTTTATATTTTTTTGTAAATTGTTAAACACAATCCAAAATTTCATCGTACCGACGGGACTCGAACCCGCACCCCCCGGATTACACGTCCAGGTGCTCTGCCAATTAAGCCACGGTTCGATACATCGATACGACGAAATTAGTGGATTGCATTTGTTAACCCAATTATGCATTGGTGGCGCCATCTATGACTACTTATAACGTAAGTTAATCATTCGGAAGAAATCATTACAGTTTTCAAATATTTGTATATTTTTTCTAGATTTTATACTCCCTTACTTTAAAAGTTAGAGATGGGACACACATTTTACCACTTTAGACGCGCCTATCTTTCGAATGATTGACTTTGAGAAAAAAATATTTTAGGAACCTCAATGTCATTTGTAAAAAATCCATAGACGTATAGGTTTGAAGAAAAAAAAATGTTTTTTGTTTCAGTTCCATGTATGGGATGCCCTTAAACTTTTTTTTTTGTATAAAAATCGGAAAGCGGTTAACAGAATACATCTACTTACTGATGGGTTTTGGGTAAAAAATAAACAAATTGTAACGAGATTTATGCGGGTTTTATGAATGGTTGAAAAATACACATCCTACGCGAAGCAATGGTACATGCAAGAGAGAGAACGCAAAACTGTTTGACACCCAGCTACGTAGATCTGACGACGATATACGATTTTTTAATTATAAAAATATTGACGGTTACATTGACATTCCAACACTAGGTCTTAACCTCATATATTTGAATTTACCAATACACAATATGCAAATAAATTTCGACTAAAAGATCTCATCACTACTAGGCATGGAACATCACTATCATAGTATTACAAAATCATGTTAGACATCTCTATACTATACTATACTCAGATCTTGGTGACAACTTACCTCTCCTTACAAATATGATAACAATATTTATTTGATATGCTAGTGATTTTACTACTACAATAACGTTATTATTAAGCTAGGCCTTAAACAAAACCTTGTATTAAGTTATATCTACCCATACAATAATAACGAAATCACAAATCTATTCTTTCAGAGTTACGTACAAGTGTTACAACTTACTTTTCAAATAAACATCTACTTATTTTACCTATCCTAACTAATATTATGTATGCGAAAGTAACTCTGTCTGTCTGTTTGTGTCACTTTCACACAAAAACCACCGAACAGATGAAATTTGGTACACAGATAGTCTAGAGCCTGAGAAAGGACATAGACTACTTTTTAATGCGAAAAAAGGGTTGTAAGGGGTTGAAAGGGGGGATGAAAAGTTGTATGGAAGCATCGTCATTGTAAAATCTAGAAGCTTGAAACTTATTGTTTAGGCTGTTGATTAGATATAAATAAATATGACATTCAAAGTTTGGGGAAAGTGAGGGGAAAGGGGGAGGGGGAAGGGGAAGGGAACGGGAAGTGGGGGGAAAGGGGAGGGCAGGAGGAGGGGAGGGGAGTGAGGTGAAAGGGGAGGAGAAGAGGAAAGTGAGGGGAAGAGGAGAGGAAGGGAGTGGGGAAGAGAGAGGGGAGAGGAAAGTGAGGGGAAGGAGAGGGGAGGGAAATGGAGGAATAGAGAGGGAAAGGGGAGCGGGAAGGGGGGGTTAAAGGGAGGGAAGAGGGAAGTGAGGGGAAGAAGGGGAGGGAAGTAAGGGCAAGAGAGAGGGGGGGCGGAGGGATGGTACGGTGCGGTGTAAGTGGGATACGCATGTGTCTTATTTGTAAAATAATTAGCCTTAATGATTAATAATGCTACCCAAAGACACTATTCCACGCGGGTACAGCTAGTGAATAAATAAATCATTTAAGTATTGTACCTACCCAGCATTTATTTCAATGAGTTTTACTTTTATAAATACAATTGAGAATTAGCCAAATCGGTACAGCCGCTCTAAAGAGATGCGTATTCGGCAATAGATTTAAAAAATATATATTATAAATATATAATATAATATAATAAATATATATATATATATATATATATATATATATTAATCCATACAAATATTATAAAAACGTTTGTAACTCTGTCTGTTTGTTTCGTAATCACGCCGAAACGGACGATCCGATCATACTGAAATTTAACTAGGAGATACTTTATAGCACGATGATGAACATTGGCTACTAAATTCTTACTGTACGCGAACGAAGTCGCGGGCAGGAATTACCTAGTGTTTTATATAAACTTGCAAACATGTTATTGCAATATATATAACTAAGTATTTTAGACTACACATACATCTACCATGCAGTCTTTATTAAACTAATATGCTAATTTACACATTTGTTTCATTTCACTTACTAAAATATTGTTATACTACATTATACAATATTTGTGAAATAAACTTATAAATGTTTGGCAGTATATAAAGAATTGGTTAGAACATCTGAACATCTATCCTCTGAAGGTACCTAGCATAAATTAACAATCTTTCTGTTTACCAAGTCTCTTATGAAGTGGTGTCTTATATCTATATGTTTTGTTCTATAATGCGACACAGAATAAGTACAAAGTTTTTGGGCTGACTGACTATCATTAAATAATTTAACATTGCAAATAATACCTGTACATTCATGAACAAAGGTTTTTAAAAAAACAGCTTCCTTACATGAGTCTGAGATTGCCATGTACTCGGCTTCAGTACTTGAAAGTGAAATTGTTTTCTGCTTGCGGCTTTTCCAGGAAATTAGGGAATTACCAAGTTTAAATACATACCCTGTATATGATCTGCGAGTGATGTCATTTGCACCGCAGTCTGCGTCCACATAGCCTACAATTTCCCAGTTACCTTTTCTGAAGACCAGATGATGGTTCAAGGTTCCTTTCAGATACCGTATACTCCGTTTCGCTGCTTTCCAGTGAGTTTCAGATGAGCAGTTATTAAACTGGCTGACATAACTCACGGAGTGTGCTATGTCGGGCCTGGAACACACTGTCAAATACATTTAGTAACCAATAAGACTTCTATATTGCGAATTACAATTATTTTCTTCCTTTTGTAATTGTAAACCGACTTCCATAGAGTTCTCACAAGTTTGCAGTCCGACATTTGAAATTTTTCTAAGATTTTCTTAATATCATTATCAGCCGGTATCAGTCCACTGCTGGACATAGGCCTCCCCTAAGACACGCCACTGAGCCCGGTCTTCAGCTCTTTGCTTCCAGTCACTGCCCACCGCTTTGCGAATGTCGTCGCTCCACCTAGTCACAGGGCGTCCTACTCCACTCTAAAACCAGTCTGCCCCAACGGTTATCGGTCCTACGGCAGATATGACCAGCCCACTGCCACTTCAGTTTGCTAATCCGCTGAGCTATGTCGATCACTTTAGATCCCGCAGAGAAACACCGAGCATAGCTCTCTCCATAGCTCGCTGAGCGACTTTGAACTGGTAGACTAGTCGAACCGTGAGTTCTTAATATAATTGGTCTGATCTAATGTGAAGCTTCCATCATCAGATCTAGTGATCCTCATCCCAAGTATATGACTTGCTGGTCCTAAGTCTTTTGTTTCAAACTCTCTCATCAGTTGTTGTTTGATATCATCCTTCTTTTGAGATGATTTTGATGAAAATAGCATTATATCATCTACATATAATGAGATTATAATTAATTCATCATTTTTTTTATAAATAAAGACACATGGTTCAGAAGACAGCCTTTTAAACTTTAATTTGTTGATTAAAACATCGTTAATTCGTTCATACCATGATTTTGCAGCTTGCTTTAATCCATATACAACGTGCAACATAATAAGTGCAAGACCTCGGACACCCCAATTAGAATATCGAATAAAATAGCAATGTAATAGCAAAAGCGTAAACTCATTACGAGACATGTTATCATTTTGTTTTTAAGATATTTAGAACTTAGCACAAAATGTATGGACGCACTTACACGTTACACAGTAAATAAAACTTTTCTGTCACTCTCGTATCACACTTCGCGCGCACATAATAAAAATAAAAATAGTCGCCTATCACTAGCACTAGCTTTGTTAAGCTTATATACCTTTTGCTCAAATCAAATCAAATTAGTTTATTTGCATAAAAAAAGGTAACAAAAGTTGTACTTATCAAAATATAATAGTTTCACTTCTTCTGCCCTTTCGGGCGTGCAAAACTTTCTCATAGCTTATACATACAATGTGTGTCATGATTTTTATTTATAAAATCTTCTGGTTGTTCCATATATACATTTTCTTCTAATTTACCATTAAAAGTGCAGTTTTAATATCAAGATGGTCAACTGTGAGGTCATACTGAGCTGCTAGTGCTAGTAATATTCATATCGTTGAATACCGCATGACTGGTGAGAAAGTTTCATGATAATCTACGCCATGCTTTTGTGTGATGTGTCTATACACAATGTGTCTAGATACAAAGCTCGCCTTGTAGCTACAAGGCTATCCTTTAGCTACAAGGCGAGCTTTGTATCTAACTTCTCCATTTAAACCTCTCTTTTTAGTAAATAGCCATTTACATTTAACTGAGTGTATACTTTCCTTTTGGTCCCATTGTAAGTTCATTGAGATCTGATGAGTACCTCCAGAGATATGGAGATGAACAAACACCTCAAACTTGGTCCTAAAGTTACTAGCGCGACATTCATGTCGGTTTTTAGGGCTCCGTAGCCGAATGGCAAAAAACGGAACCCTTATAGATTCGTCATGTCTGTCTGTCTGTCTGTCCGTCCGTATGTCACAGCCATTTTATTCCGAAATTGTTAGGACTACAGAATTGAAACTAGGGAACCTAAAAACCGACTTCAATGTCGCGCTAGTAACTTTAGGACCAAGTTTGAGGTGTTTGTTCATCTCCATATCTCTGGAGGTACTCATCAGATCTCATTGAACTTACAATGGGACCAAAAGGAAAGTATACACTCTCAAACAAAAATAAAACTGGCCAAGTGCAAGTCGGACTCGCACTCTTAGGGTTCCGTAACACGGTAAAATATTCTATAACTATGATTTTTCGCAACTAAAAAATTAACTTTGTTTTCCATAGTGTTTGTATGAAAAACATAGTTATATTTGCGATCGCTATATCTCAAAAACTGCTGACTGTATCTCGTTCAAACCAATTTTCGTTGAAAGTTTTTAATTTTAATGAGACACATTTTCCCACTTTAGACGCGCCTATCTTTCAAATGATTGACTTTCATTAAAAATAATTTTAGGAACCTCAATGTCATTTTTATAGACCTATCCATAGACACGTATAGGTAAGATGAAAAAAAAATATTTTGTTTCAGTTAAATGTATGTGATGTCCCACCCCCCCCCCCCCCCCCCCCATTAACTTTTATATTTTTTAGTTTTGCATAAAAATCGGAAAGCGGTTTACAGAATACATCTACCTACCAAGTTTCAATTCTGTAGTCCTAATAGTTCCGGAATAAAATGGCTGTGACATACAGACGGACAGACAGACAAACAGACATGACGAATCTATGAGGGGTCCGTTTTTTGCGATTCGGCTACGGAAACCTAAAAAATCGAATCAAAAAATAAATGACGATGTTCAGAGGTAACTAACATGACAAATTGATAACCTCATTTTCAGGGTTCCGTACCCAAAGGGTAAAACGGGACCCTATTACTATGACTCCGCTGTCCGTCTGTCTGTCTGTCTGTCTGTCTGTCTGTCTGTCTATCTGTCTGTCTGTCTGTCTGTCTGTCTGTCTGTCTGTCTGTCTGTCTGTCTGTCTGTCTGTCTGTCTGTCTGTCTGTCTGTCTGTATGTCCGTCTGTCACCAGGCTATAGCTCATTAACCGTGATAGTTAGACAGTTGAAATTTTTACAGATGGTGTATTTCTGTTGCCGCTAGAACAACAAATACTAAAAACAAAATAAAGTTAAAAATTAAAGGGGGTCCCCATACAAAAAACGAGTTTTTAAACGCCATCTATCTAATTAGTTTCGGCAAAATGACATAGATGGCGCTAGTAAACGAGCCCCGTCTTTCTAGATCGCGACCAAACCAAATATTCTTGGTAATATCAATTAATCAAATATATGAGGTTGAAGCTCTGTTATGTTTCGTATTGTACGGAACACTCCCTAAGTGTGCGATAAGAGACGCGATGCTGACTCGCAGTTGGCCAGTTTTATTTGTAATCGGTAGAAAAATAAATAGATACTACCACATTAAAAATGACTCATGAGGTCATTTTTAATCCACTTCCAAGTAGGAGGAGGTTATCGATTCGTCTGTATTTTAACCGACTTCTCAAAAAAGGAGGAGGTTCTCAATTAGTCTGCATGTTTTTTTTGTTTTTTGTGTATGTTACGCGATTACTCCGTCAATTGTGAGCGGATTGAAATGATTGTTATTAGGGTTCCGAACCCAAAGGGTACCAACGGAACCCTATTACTGAGACTCCGCTGTCCGTCTGTCTGTCTGTCTGTCTGTCTGTCTGTCTGGTCTGTCTGTCTGTCTGTCCGTCTGTCACCAGGCTGTATCTCATGAACCGTGATAGTTAGACGGTTGAAATTTTCACAGACGATGTATTTCTGTTGCCGCTATAACAACAAATACTAAGAACAGAACAAATTAAAGAAAAGTTAAAAAAAAGTTTTTTACGATAGCGCAGCGCCACCTATTTAGTTGCTAAGATGGCGCTATCGTCCTTACCTTAATCTGAATCTCGGAAGCGGCTCCAACGATTAAATAAAATTTAGTATACCTACGGGGGATTTCGGGGGCGATAAATCGATCTAGCTAGGAGTCATTTTCAGAAAATGTTGTTTTATTCGTGTTTTCAATAATCAACTTTATTGATAATTAACTTAAAATCTATTGACGAGTAGAAGTACTGTATCAGTAAAGCAGTTAGTTGCTCTCAATTTAAAAAAATAGTATTATTATTCGTCAATAGATGTCGGGAAGAGTCATATTTGTCTGTTTAAGTGGCAAAAAATACCGAGCAAAGCTCGGTCAACCAGATATCTAATAATATTAATTACTACAATTACTATTACCACTATTACTATTTAGTAACTACTACTACTATATAATACTATTCTAAATTTGTGTTAACGTTTACTTAGTTGGTGTTAGAAGTTCGTTAGAAATTCGACAGATGGCGTTCGGTTCTCCGTGTGCGGGACAAAGTCTGACTCGCACTTGGCCAGTTTTATTTTTATAGATATAGTACTTTTCTCCAGATATTGGGAGATACATATCAAATAAAAGAAAACTAAAGGACCAGCACCTGCGACATAACAATATAATCAAGAATAAAAGAACTATTATGTTTCTTTGAAGTGTCTCACACTTTATATTTTTGTAAATCGTTAAACACAATCCAAAATTTCATCGTACCGACGGGACTCGAACCCGCACCCCCCGGATTACACGTCCAGGTGCTCTGCCAATTAAGCCACGGTTCGATATAATTTCGTCGTATCGATGTATCGACTCCTAGCTAGATCGATTTATCGCCCCCGAAATCCCCCGTAGGTATACTAAATTTTATTTAATCGTTGGAGCCGCTTCCGAGATTCAGATTAAGGTAAAGACGATAGCGCCATCTTAGCAACTAGATAGGTGGCGCTGCGCTATCGTAAAAAACTTTTTTTTAACTTTTCTTTAATTTGTTCTGTTCTTAGTATTTGTTGTTATAGCGGCAACAGAAATACATCGTCTGTGAAAATTTCAACCGTCTAACTATCACGGTTCATGAGATACAGCCTGGTGACAGACGGACAGACAGACAGACAGACAGACAGACAGACAGACAGACAGACAGACGGACAGCGGAGTCTCAGTAATAGGGTTCCGTTGGTACCCTTTGGGTTCGGAACCCTAATAACAATCATTTCAATCCGCTCACAATTGACGGAGTAATCGCGTAACATACACAAAAAACAAAAAAAACATGCCGACTAATTGAGAACCTCCTCCTTTTTTGAGAAGTCGGTTAAAATACAGACGAATCGATAACCTCCTCCTACTTGGAAGTGGATTAAAAATGACCTCATGAGTCATTTTTAATGTGGTAGTATCTATTTATTTTTCTACCGATTACAAATAAAACTGGCCAACTGCGAGTCAGCATCGCGTCTCTTATCGCACACTTAGGGAGTGTTCCGTACAATACGAAACATAACAGAGCTTCAACCTCATATATTTGATTAATTGATATTACCAAGAATATTTGGTTTGGTCGCGATCTAGAAAGACGGGGCTCGTTTACTAGCGCCATCTATGTCATTTTGCCGAAACTAATTAGATAGATGGCGTTTAAAAACTCGTTTTTTGTATGGGGACCCCCTTTAATTTTTAACTTTATTTTGTTTTTAGTATTTGTTGTTCTAGCGGCAACAGAAATACACCATCTGTGAAAATTTCAACTGTCTAACTATCACGGTTAATGAGCTATAGCCTGGTGACAGACGGACATACAGACAGACAGACAGACAGACAGACAGACAGACAGACAGACAGACAGACAGACAGACAGATAGACAGACAGACAGACAGACAGACAGACAGACAGACAGACGGACAGCGGAGTCTTAGTAATAGGGTCCCGTTTTACCCTTTGGGTACGGAACCCTGAAAATGAGGTTATCAATTTGTCATGTTAGTTACCTCTGAACATCGTCATTTATTTTTGATTCGATTTTTTAGGTTTCCGTAGCCGAATCGCAAAAAACGGACACCTCATAGATTCGTCATGTCTGTTTGTCTGTCTGTCCGTCTGTATGTCACAGCCATTTTATTCCGGAACTATTAGGACTACAGAATTGAAACTTGGTAGGTAGATGTATTCTGTAAACCGCTTTCCGATTTTTATGCAAAACTAAAAAATATAAAAGTTAATGGGGGGGGGGGGGGGACATCACATACATTTAACTGAAACAAAAATTTTTTTTGTTCATCTTACCTATACGTGTCTATGGATAGGTATATAAAAATGACATTGAGGTTCCTAAAATTATTTTTAATGAAAGTCAATCATTTGAAAGATAGGCGCGTCTAAAGAGGGAAAATGTGTCTCATTAAAATTAAAAACTTTCAACGAAAATTGGTTTGAACGAGATACAGTCAGCAGTTTTTGAGATATAGCGATCGCAAATATAACTATGTTTTTCATACAAACACTATGGAAAACAAAGTTAATTTTTTAGTTGCGAAAAATCATAGTTATAGAATATTTTACCGTGTTACGGAACCCTAAGAGTGCGAGTCCGACTTGCACTTGGCCAGTTTTATTTTTGTTTGAGAGTGTATACTTTCCTTTTGGTCCCATTGTAAGTTCAATGAGATCTGATGAGTACCTCCAGAGATATGGAGATGAACAAACACCTCAAACTTGGTCCTAAAGTTACTAGCGCGACATTGAAGTCGGTTTTTAGGTTTCCCTAGTTTCAATTCTGTAGTCCTAACAATTTCGGAATAAAATGGCTGTGACATACGGACGGACAGACAGACAGACAGACATGACGAATCTATAAGGATTCCGTTTTTTGCCATTCGGCTACGGAGCCCTAAAAACCGACATGAATGTCGCGCTAGTAACTTTAGGACCAAGTTTGAGGTGTTTGTTCATCTCCATATCTCTGGAGGTACTCATCAGATCTCAATGAACTTACAATGGGACCAAAAGGAAAGTATACACTCAGTTAAATGTAAATGGCTATTTACTAAAAAGAGAGGTTTAAATGGAGAAGTTAGATACAAAGCTCGCCTTGTAGCTAAAGGATAGCCTTGTAGCTACAAGGCGAGCTTTGTATCTAGACACATTGTGTATAGACACATTACACAAAAGCATGGCGTAGATTATCATGAAACTTTCTCACCAGTCATGCGGTATTCAACGATATGAATATTACTAGCACTAGCAGCTCAGTATGACCTCACAGTTGACCATCTTGATATTAAAACTGCACTTTTAATGGTAAATTAGAAGAAAATGTATATATGGAACAACCAGAAGATTTTATAAATAAAAATCATGACACACATTGTATGTATAAGCTATGAGAAAGTTTTGCAAGCCCGAAAGGGCAGAAGAAGTGAAACTATTATATTTTGATAAGTACAACTTTTGTTACCTTTTTTTATGCAAATAAACTAATTTGATTTGATTTGAGCAAAAGGTATATAAGCTTAACAAAGCTAGTGCTAGTGATAGGCGACTATTTTTATTTTTATTATGTGCGCGCGAAGTGTGATACGAGAGTGACAGAAAAGTTTTATTTACTGTGTAACGTGTAAGTGCGTCCATACATTTTATCCATACGTTATACAGAACCCGCACCCCCCGGAGTACACGTCCAGGTGCTCTGCCAATTAAGCCACGGTTCGATATAATTTCGTCGTATTGATGTATCGAACCGTGGCTTAATTGGCAGAGCACCTGGACGTGTAATCCGGGGGGTGCGGGTTCGAGTCCCGTCGGTACGATGAAATTTTGGATTGTGTTTAACGATTTACAATAAAAGAACTATGAAAATCGATTCATTTTTAGGGTTCCGTACCTCAAAAGTTAAAAAAGAAACCCTTATAAGATCACTTTTTTGTCCGTCTATCCGTCTGTCTTTCTGTCCGTCTGTCCGTCTGTCCGTACGTCCGTCTGTCCGTCTGTCCGTCTGTCCGTCTGTCCGTCTGTCCGTCTGTCCGTCTGTCCGTCTGTCCGTCTGTCCGTCTGTCCGTCTGTCCGTCTGTCCGTCTGTCCGTCTGTCCGTCTGTCCGTCTGTCCGTCTGTCCGTCTGTCCGTCTGTCCGTCTGTCCGTCTGTCCGTCTGTCCGTCTGTCCGTCTGTCCGTCTGTCCGTCTGTCCGTCTGTCCGTCTGTCCGTCTGTCCGTCTGTCCGTCTGTCCGTCTGTCCGTCTGTCCGTCTGTCCGTCTGTCCGTCTGTCCGTCTGTCCGTCTGTCCGTCTGTCCGTCTGTCCGTCTGTCCGTCTGTCCGTCTGTCCGTCTGTCCGTCTGTCCGTCTGTCCGTCTGTCCGTCTGTCCGTCTGTCCGTCTGTCCGTCTGTCCGTCTGTCCGTCTGTCCGTCTGTCCGTCTGTCCGTCTGTCCGTCTGTCCGTCTGTCCGTCTGTCCGTCTGTCCGTCTGTCCGTCTGTCCGTCTGTCCGTCTGTCCGTCTGTCCGTCTGTCCGTCAGTCCGTCTGTCCGTCTGTCCGTCTGTCCGTCTGTCCGTCTGTCCGTCTGTCCGTCTGTCCGTCTGTCCGTCTGTCCGTCTGTCCGTCTGTCCGTCTGTCCGTCTGTCCGTCTGTCCGTCTGTCCGTCTGTCTGTCTGTCCGTCTGTCCGTCTGTCCGTCTGTCCGTCTGTCCGTCTGTCCGACTGTCCGTCTGTCCGTCTGTCCGTCTGTCCGTCTGTCCGTCTGTCCGTCTGTCCGTCTGTCCGTCTGTCCGTCTGTTCGTCTGTCCGTCTGTCCGTCTGTCCGTCTGTCCGTCTGTCCGTCTGTCCGTCTGTCCGTCTGTCCGTCTGTCCGTCTGTCCATATTATTGAGGTTTAGGTACTTATAGGGTTCTTCCGACCTAAAATCATGAAATTTGGCAAGAAACAAGGTCTTACAGCAAAATAAAAAAAGTGGAAAATTAAAGGGTGTCCCAATACATACATAGTTTCGCCAATTAAGATAGGCCTCTGAGTTATATGAGCGCTCATACAATTTAGAAGTCTAGCTTAATTGGTACCTGCCAAAGTTGGTACGGAAGCCTCGGTGGGCGAGTCCAACTCGACTTGGCCGGTTTTATTTTTAGTGAGAAGTCTGAAGTGTTTTTCTCTATATCACGTGAGATTCTCGCTAGTTTTTATGAGTTGTATAAACGGGCCACCACGACAATATACCCTTTATAATAAAGATAAATACCTACCCATAGTATGGATAGACCATGTTCCTGAATCAAAGAATCACGCAAATCGGTTCACATTTGGAGGAAAAATCACCGCAAATACTTAAAAAAAACATACTGACGATTTGATAATTTTATTATGTTTGGAACATCTTTAATGTGAAGTAATTTTGTTACTACATTTTTATGGAAAGTCGCAAGCATAAAACAGCTATGAAATAAAAAACTCGGTTTCCAATTCTAAGCCATTGCAGTACCTGGGAAAAACATCAAATGAATCATCTCTACTAAGTTATAGCTTATGTAGGTCATTCTTGCAGGTGACTGGTAAGTTACCTTTTCTGACCTAAAGTAATTGTAATTATGTTCATGATATGTGAGGTGATTGTCAATGGCCAATTGTGAACCGATTTGAATATTTAATCAAGTCCGTTTCACCGACTTCAAAAAAGAAAGAGGTTCTCAATTCGGGAAAATGTTTTTATGTGTGTTTGGACATTATTTTATATCGGATTGGCTATCGTTTTACTACTATTATCATGGTAGTAAGCGATGATGTGGTCAAAGATAGTGAACACGCTAGGCCTAGAATGGTCTGAATCTCAAGGGCTGTACGCTGCCGGAACACTGTAACAGTGGCATATAGCGGCGGTTATAGTGGCAGATTTTTTCCTTGATGGTGGTAAGCTACTTTACTCTTATTGTCTGTGGTTCTTCAGTTCTTAAACGATATTTAATATTTTTTACTCAATGTTTTAGATTCTGTGGACTAACGCCTGTTTTTTTGTAAATACAAGCCTATAAGTGACTTGCTCGAGTACTAGTAGTACCATCATATTCCAAAAGCATAACAAGTCTATTCGAAACCCTAAATATATTGTACTTTAACCACATTTTTTTTTAATTGTATTGAGTAGCCGTATTACCGCTGTATTTGATTATCACTTACAATTTTTTTGTTTCCGAATTGTTTGGGTCAAATTGGAACATATTTTCTAGTTTGCTCTGGTATACTTAAGTGCGAGTTAAATTACAGACGCAAGTTGCTGGCAACGTAATCTAGATAGAGAAATGATACCTATTAACCGTCCGTTTATTTGAATTTAACACGCGAAGATAAAAGTGGCATTGTCGTTGTTTTTTTTTTATGCTGTATAGGCAAGCGTTTAACCACTATTGCACCTGATGTTAAGTGACGATGCGGTCGACGATGTACCACGCTTACCTAGTAAATACCTGTTCACTCGCGATTTGAAGACTCCCGGTTAAGTTCAGTTACAGAAACCGAATATATAGAGGACTTCCAAACAAATGTTATCCACGAGTTTTTAAAGAAATTATATAAAGATTTAGTCACACTGTCATATGCCACTGGTGACGTTTCGTATTTGGTAAAATACAAAAACCTTGTACTAAATATTAAACTTTAGGTTCAAATATCATGATATTCGTCAAATAATAAAAAAAGTTTCTTCGCATTTTTTAAGAAAACTCAAAACATTTTTTATCATAGTTTATTTACATTTAACTAAAGTATGTAGGTACCATTTTGTTCGATAACTTTTTGCCATCTTGTAGGTAGGGACATGATCCCATTGCTATAGAAATTTTGGGGCTTCTGAACAAAAAACCGCGACAAGTAGTTTTGGCAGTCCACTCGTGATGTTAACCTGACACTGTCTAAAGAATTCTGAAGAGACCGAAACAGGTGGAAATCTGAAGGTGCAAGATCAGGACTATACGGCGATTGCATTATCACCTCCCAGCCAATCTCTCTTCATTTTTGCTGAGTGGCTAAAGATGTGTGAGATCTAGCGTTATCGTGATGAAAAACCACACCCCTTTTGTTGATTAATTCCGGCCGCTTTCTCTCAACTTCTTGCTTTAATCTCATCAGTTGTTCACAGTAGAGTTCAGAATCGATGGTCCTGCCTGGTGGTAACAGCTCATAATGAATAATGCCCTTCCAATCCCACCACACACACAGCATCACCTTGTTGCGAGTTAACCCGGGTTTCGCCAGTCTGTGAGGTACCCAAATATCGAGCTTTTTTGTGTACCCAGTTTTTTTCAAATGCGACAAAACTATTTTGTGGTCAATTCCCAATTCTTCAGCTACGTCATAACTACTGATATGCCGATCTTGCTCTACTTTTTTAAAAATGGCATCCATTTTATCCGTAATAGGGCAACCAGAGCGAGGTGCAACTTTGATATCAAAATTTCTGGATTGAAAATCAAATTAAACCAAATTTGTGCTACTCTCACAGATACTGCACTAGGTCCATAAACATCGCAAATTTTTTTCGCGGCTTGCGTTCCCTTTTTACCTTTTTAGGGTTCCGTAGCCGAATGGCAAAAAACGGAACCCTTATAGATTCGTCATGTCTGTCTGTCTGTCTGTCCGTCCGTATGTCACAGCCATTTTATTCCGAAACTGTTAAGACTACAGAATTGAAACTTGGTAGGTAGATGTATTCTGTGAACCGCTTTCCGATTTTTATACAAAAATAAAAAATATAAAAGTTTAAGGGGATACATACATGGAAAAAAAATATCTTCATATACGTATAGGACGTGTGGGGTGTGTCTATGGATAGGTCTTTAAAAATGACATTGAGGTTCCTAAAATATTTTTTCTCAAAGTCAATCATTTGAAAGATAGGCGCGTCTAAAGTGGTAAAATGTGTGTCCCCCCCCCCCCCCCCTCTAACTTTTAAAGTATGGGAGTGAAAAATAAAAAAAATATATATGCTGTAGATCTCAATAAAAACTAACAACGAAAATTGGTTTGAACGAGATACAGTCAGCAGTTTTTGAGATATAGCGATCGCAAATATGTTTGTTGTTTTTCATACAAACACTGAAAAACAAAGTTAATTTTTTAGTTGCCAAAAATCATAGTTATAGAATACTTTACCGTGTTACGGAACCCTACGAGTGCGAGTCCGACTTGCACTTGGCCAGTTTATTTGTAGTAAAACTTTAAAAGGTATCGAATTTCTTCAATTTTTTTTTGTTGAAATGGCAATTTGGCCAGTGAAATTACAGGGCATGTGAGACTCAACATCTTTATGTCTCAAGGTAATAAGCGTAGTGCAGTGACATCCAAAATTCTGGACTGCCTGAATTTTGCATGCCGCTGTATCTGTAATAGGTAGACGTCATCGCTTGCCATCAGGCGAGCGTCGTTCTTGTCCTGTTACCTTTTACCATGAAAAAACGCCCTATTTTTAATTTCTACAGTACACAATCACTTCGTGTTATATTTAAACAGTAAAATTTGCTGACTGTTATAGTATTATATACTAAACTAAATCTAACAAGCAATTCTTCTTCAATGTAGAATTTTTGCGTATTAGTCGTCAACGCAATAAATATAAGAATATTTTTTGTATAAAACAAAGCAACAATAGCAACAAACTTTGTAAGTGCTGTAAATATATATAATCATCTTCCCGTGGAAATTAAATTCTTAGATAGAAAGATGTTTAAAAAGAAACTTGAAATTGGTTAATATACAAAGTTTTATACAACCTAAATCAATATTTTTATATATTTATTATAAAAAAGTCTGAAGTCAATGTTGTTTCGGATTGCGCTGCAGATAATTATTTTGACCTAGGTATCTGGTAAGAATGGATTTTTTAAATTTCACTCTTTAAGGTGCTTTTTCAAAATGCAACTAAGATGGTGAAGTGGGGTAACAAAGTCTGAAAATCAATATTGTTTTGGATTGCGCTGAAATTTAGAATGCAGATAGTTGTGATGACGTAGGTATAAAGGATTTTCTAAAAATTCCCCCCAGATGTTGCTTATTATTTTTAATTATGTATATTAACTTATAGATTTACTTAACTACTTCTGTAAATAAATTAGTAAATACGTGTTGCAGGATTTTTGCAAGGGGTTGGTAAAAAAGTCTGAAAATCAATATGGTATTACGGTTTTTATAAATATGAATCCCTATTTCCCTTAGTTACGCAATAACTTGAAAATGGGTGAACCGATTTGGTTTTTACTTCTTTGATGTCTTTTATGAGAGAAAAGTTTTTACAAAATGAAAGTTTTAAGTAAATAAAAGAAGTCTTAGGAGAGGGGAAATAGGGATTCATATAATTACTATTTCTGTGATGATATACACATTTATATGATATACAGATTTTTTTAAAAGTTTTATCGAAACTATTTACATTGAATTTACAAAGTTAACCTAATAAGTAGGTACCTTTTTTGAATCGAATTTCAAAAAGGAAGTAATTGTCAATTTGTCTGTTTATATTTTTTTGTATTTATATAATAGAAAATAATACAATGTATTTTTATTGTAAAATCTGTGTAAGTTAAGTACATGGTGGTTGTATGTAAACTTAAGTGACAACAGTTTTCCCATATCGGGCGTTGGTACAATATTTTGCAGTCTATATTTTATTTTATTTTTTTATTGTATAAGGTAACAGGACAAGCACGACGCTCACCTGATGGTAAGCGATGACGTCTACCTATAACAGTTACAGCGGCATGCAAAATTCTGGACTGCCAGAATTATGCATCTCCCTGCGCCTGTTACCTTGAGACAATAATACTCTATTTATTATGTTTTACATTTAACTTCATTAAATTATGTAATACTATATAATTCTCTTTAAAAAACAACAAATTAATAGTTACATGTCTCTCTACATATATGCTGTTTTTAAACTTTTGTTATTATTAATATATCTGTGTATATTATATATCATACCTAAACCATGTCATACAAATAAAACATTAATAAACTAGAAAAGTTAATAAGTACACATCAAATCAACAATATAGTTATTTACTCAATTACTATTTTTATAAAATTATATTTTTGTACTTAATTGTAATAATGGAGACTTTAAAATCTTACTACAAATATAGGTTTGTGATATCAATTCTATAATGTGTTCAAGGTTTAAACTTTAGATATTAATAACTATGAAATCAATTCGGGATCACCTTGGAATAAACGTGAATCGAATGCAAAATTAATCGTTATAATCGTCCCAAAGGTTACCAACGGAACCCTATTACTGAGACTCCGCTGTCCATCCGTCTGTCTGTCCGCCAATCAGAGGGCTGTATCTTCCGAACCATAATAGGTAGACCTATGTCCTATGTCCAGCAGTGGACTAATTAACAGACTGACAATGATGATGAATGTTTAAATGTCATTGTCCAGTACACATTGACGCTTTAGTATCTTTTAAGACTGGTTACTGTTTTTTTTTTTTTGTGAAAATGCGTGATATTAAAGACTAGTGGTGCATGAAAAAATGTCAGACAATATTAAAACTGTACGAAAAATACACATGGAGGTTTTTTAAATTACCTTATTTATACCTTTCCTATTAGGTACCGAATTACATCAATTGTCAAATTTTACAATTGAAGTAGGTAGCTTAAAATCGACTTCCGAGATATAATTAAGTTTATTATTATAATTAAGCTAGTTAGACAAAAATTTTACAAACAATATATGTAAGAAATTTTTCTGCATATCATTATGGTTGATTGTCATTATTATTAGCGCCATCGCACGCTATTTGTAATGGAAACGGAACGTCACTGTAGCAGATCGACACCGCCGGCAGGTCGTCTCGGTTTCGGCTAGGTGGCGCCTCGCTCACGTCAAAGTGTCGCCGCACTTACAGCAAGGTGTTGCATGGGGAAATGGCAGTGTATGTTCAAACTTAACAACCATAATGTTAATGTATTAAAAATGATTTTTAATTAATAGCCCTAAAATAAGTTTTTACAACTCTCTCCAGCTTTAATGTACTTAATCTTTTGGCTTGGCGTCTCTGGGGAGAGACGTAACCACGTAACCGCATGAACGATTGGCCTCAAGCGCTGCTACGGCGAGTAAACCACGCGCGACTTGAGTTTGTCTCGATGCGAGGCGATTATGTTACGATGTAATGAGCGCCAAGCCTTAGAAGCGTATAATATGACATTAAGTATATGCATGTCAAATCAATTTGTATTGCTTTAATTTTCTACAGTTTATTAGCTTAGTGCTATGTGGATTCGTAGGGTTACAACGAAAAATACCTAACAAAATACAATAACCTTGGTTGTGTGAAATAATATGCCTACCGCTTGTTTTTACACGCTCTAGTTTTGATTTATGAAAATCAGTTATGCCATTTGAGACTATGAGTTTTTTTCTAAGCTATGAAATCAACTTTTATAGATCTGATTGTCTGATTGATCAGCTATCCTTGAGAGCCAGTTCTCATTCCAGGCCTAGCGTACAACCATCCTCGACCGCATCATTACTTACCAACAGATGAGATAGTGGTCAAACGCTAGCCTATATGATATTAAATGAAAAGCAAATCTTAATCACTTCGGATTGCACTACGTTTTTAGGTCTGTGGTGTCAGCGGCTTTTGCGGGTAATTTATCTACAGGATGGGGCAAAAGTAATAATCCAATTTTCTTTTGCTGTCATTTTTTTTAATGAAAAAGCTTTGGTTCTGCTTGTAAGATTTGTTTACTTAATCCATTAGAATTTATTCCATTGAGTTGAGAAAATTATATCGGTCAAGTAGCCGCCGCAAGAGTTGATGACCATACGGGCCCGTTTTTTCATCATTCTTTTCATTTAATTTTCCATCACTCTTGCCAGAACTTCGGGCGTCAGGTTCTCGCATTCCTGGCAAATATTCTCCTTAAGAGCTTCGACGGTCTCAGGCTTGTTGACGTAAGCCCGCGACTTTAAAAAACCCCATTAAAAGATGTCCGGAGCGGTTAAATCGGGTGATATGGCCGGCCAGTGCAAATCACCAAAACAAGGGATCAAACGACCTGGAAATGCTTCCTTCAGAATATAGGTTGTGGCTCGAGCAGTGTGCGCCGTTGCACCGTCCTGTTGGAACCACATGTTCTCGAGTCCCAATTCATCCAATTGAGGAAGAAAAAATTCGGTAATCATGGCTCTGTAGCGCGCCCTGTCCACAGTCGTAGTTTGGCCCGCGGCGTTCACAAAAAAAAATGGCCCGATGACACCTCCAGCGTAAACAGCACACCACGCAGTAACTTTGAGCGGGTGTAATGGCTCTTCGTAGGTGATACACAGATTTTCGGTGCCCCAGAAATGATAATTTTCTTATTCACGTAACCACTAAGATGGAAATGAGCCTCATCGCTCATGATAATTTTCGATAAAAAATCGTCCACCTCTTCGTTGAGATTCAGGATGGCTTCAGCGTAGGTTAGACGCGTTTGGCGGTCAACAGCTAACAGCTCAGGCACTGTCTGCACTTTGTAAGGGAACATCTTCAAATCTTTCACCAGGATTCTGCGTAGGGACCGCCGGCTAATGTCCAATTGCGTGGCACGTCGTCTGGTCGAGGTTTAGGGCTCCTCTCCGACATCTTGGGCAACGGCAGCGATATTCTCAGCAGAACGGCTGCTCCGGGGCCGGTTAGCCTTCGGAACATCTCGTGTTGTTCCAGTCTTTTCAAGGCGAGTGACCAAACGCCGCAGTGTTTGTCCAGTTGGTGTCGGACGGCCAGGAAATCTGCGACTGCGCTGATCTCACGCTGCGCCAACACAACCGACGAATTATTGCGCAAAAATATGGAATTAAACAATTATTCCGCGTTCTTGCGGAGTAAACCGATTCATGGCTTGTCGATTTGTATTCTGCGTTTGTTTACTTCACAAATGTCAAAATCAATTTGAAATTTGGCGCCATTTGCAAAAGTTATAGCGTTTTCCAATAGAGTGATTACTTTTATCCCCCCCAGTATAAAACACTGTCTGACAAACAGCACTTAATCTTGGCCTGATGCTAAGCGAAGATGCAGTCAGATAGACTGTGCTTGTCTAAAATTGACGAGACAAATACGGAAGAGACTGAGACGAGGCTTTATTTAAATTAATTTCATACATAACTGTTGCACTCTGGCAACTATCGTATAACTTTCCATACTGGCTGGCATGCAATGATATTTCAACTCGACGATACGATTTCCTTTTAATTTATTCTAGAACAATAATGACAATCGTATGGCAAATTACAAGATAAGTACAATTCACATAGAATATAATAATTTACTGTAAAAAAAGGTTTTTTTTATAAAAATAATTTATTAACATTACTTTTTTAATATTATATTATAATATAAAATAGATAGAGATCGCGCACGCAGGACGCCACGGTGTGGTCTTACCTTAACGCGGCATTTGAAATCGGTCATTTTTTGTCTTGTAAACAATCTTAAATAATGTTTGCCAGTCAGTTAACAACAGTAATTTTATTTTTGTCATTACTCGTATCGTAGGCACTAAAGCAAACTGATGCTAAAACAACAAATATGGATAAGTAATATGTTCATTTACGCAAATGTCTTCTTAGAATGCTCATTACAGTTTTAGAGGAAACTATGTACTTAGCACCTACGTAGTAAATTAAACACACATGTTTCACCGAACTTACCACATTATCGGTGCACAAATATTGACATACATTTTTTGGTACAGGGAACTTATTAAATATGACAGGCACAGGAAACTTATAACTATTAAATATAAAAGAGTACCTGTGCCCAACATCACAATACTTTTAACTCTACAACGTACGTTGTACATACGTACATACGTTGTAGAGTTAAAAGTATTGTGATTTATGTATAGAGTATATCTACAACGTATTGAGTTACTAACTCAATACGTTATAGAGTATACAGCAAGTAATTAACAAGTGTCCTCACCAAAACTCGACAGCTACGAAGTGCGCCGACTTTTTGACAACTACCTCAATGCTTCGACGTGATGAAAAGTTTCGACACACCTTTTACAGATTAAAAATTGGCTCTGTACTAAATATCAACGTTTAGGCGTTTATCATCACCCACGGGAGTTATTGTTGCCTTGCTGTGTTTGTATGTAGGTTACTTTTCACGTGATCCCTGGGTGATGGTAAATGGGTGACCACTGTTGGAAGGCTCGGCTCGAAACACCAATTAAACAAAGACATTTCGATGTTCGATGCCCGCTAATATAGAAAACGGGTTAAGATTTTTGCGCTCTATGGATTGGTCTAAAGTCAGTTATCGAGCGCCTTGTCTTTTTCTGTCTTGCAATTCCAGACAAGTAAGATTCCATCTTGTACCGCATCTTCACTTAACATCAGGTAAGATAGCAATCATGTATTCAGCCGTCTGCTTGATGGAAAACACCCACATTTTCCTGCGACGGTGGTTCCATATAATATGTGTCAAGATTCAAATAGGATTTATAGGTCGACACTTCTCAATTTGAAATATTAAATCACACGTACGGCATCCGAAGACGGGCTTTCAAACATACTACGTCCGAATATAGACTTATGAAGTAATAATATACTTTATACTAATATACTTTAACGAACTATTGTTTAAAATGTCTTTTTTTTAATATCTACTTAATTAATTTTATTAATCTCACTTGTTGGTGATAGAAGTATATAAGTCTATAATATCTTTGAGCTAGTTATGATTGGATTTTCCTTTTTGCGACATAATCGTTATTTTTAGATGATTCATAAAGGTGTGAATACGGCCACAGAAATGTATGTGCCACTGCAGAAAAAAATGACTATGATTTATGATATAATAATTATAATTTTATCAAATGTACATTAAACTGGGTAGTACCTATCAACGGCTATTATACCACTGCAACATTATGAAGTACACAGGAAAAGCATTGCCAAGACAATAACACAACGATTCATGTTAATTTATTTACTATTTGAAAACCCTAACCCTGATGTAACGGAATAACGTTTTATTCTTATTAAAACCGTTGGTAATAGAAATGCTCAGTATATTAGCTAAAAATATATTATAAGTATTTATGTGTTAGATGAGATTCACGAACAAAATTGTCTGAAAAATGTCAAATCAAATGTTAAAGTATCTGTTGTTGGTGGGTGTTGCTATCCAAAATGCAATAGATAATCTTTTTATTGATTACTTATATTACAAATTGTGCAAAAACAAACAAAAAAGTATTACAAGGATGTAAGGGAGCACAAATACCACCTCAGTGCTCCTAGCCAACCTCACCTGCCCGTGGTGCATCCTGCTGACCAACAAACGAGGCTCTGGCGACCGACAAATGGCGATATAACCATTTCAAATTTTGGCGTAGCTAAATACTACAGGCCGGTGACGGGCAGCAGCGTCACCGGTGCGAGGAGCTACGTCCTGCGATCGCCAACCCGCCTGCCCAGCGTGGCAATTAGGGGATACCCCAATGAGCCGAAGATTGGGCTCAGTGGCGTATCTTGGGAGAGGCCTACGTCCAGCAGTGGACTGACACAGGCTGATTACGCCACCAAAAAATTAACTTTGTTTTTCATATAGTTTGTATGAAAAACAAAATTATCTTTGCGGTCGCTATATCTGAAGAACTGCTGACTGTATCTCGTTCAAACCAATTTTCGTTGTTAGTTTTTATTGAGATCTACAAGCATATATATTTTTTTAGATTTTTCACTCCCATACTTTAAAAGTTAGAGGGGGGGACACACATTTTACCACTTTAGACGTGCCTATCTTTCAATCGATTGACTTTGAGAAAAAATAGTTTTAGGAACCTCAATGTCATTTTTAAAGACTTTTCTACAGACGTATCGGTATATAGACCCTGCATGTATAGGGTTGATGAAAAAAAAAATAGTTTCGGTTTCATGTATGGGGAGTATAATTAATATTTAATATTTTTAACTTAATATATTTTATTTATTTTTGTATAAAAAACGTAAAGCGGTTTACAGAATACAACTACCTACGTAATTTCAACGGTGTAGTCTTAATAGTTTCGGAATAAAGTGGCTGTGACATACGGACGGACAGACAGACAGACATGACGAATCTATAAGGGTTCCGTTTTTTGCAATTTGGCTACGGAACCCTAAAAACGTCTAAAACCCTTTTGTTTGCTTTATAATTTGTAAGTGTGTTATAAAAAGGTGTACCTTACCAAAATTAAGAACAGAAAATAAAAGGAAAAACGTTATGTGTATAACATAAGCAGTTATGAGATAAGTAAGGATATTAAAACAATTTGAAAAATAAAAAATATTGATCTAAGAGATTTGTTTAACAAAACGTACCTCGACTAAAAATCGTTGATCGATATGAATCACACAACTCTAGGTAACATTGACATTCATTTATATAAGAAGGAAGAAGTCAAACTGGTCAGTGATCGTCCGGCCTTACTTCGGACCAGTCTGACGCACCAAAGCAAAAATGCAGCTCATATTCTGTGAGTTTATTTATTTATATTGTTTAAATATTCCATTACTGTTAGTTATAATTTAGATAACAATAGTTGGGAGCACATAGTTCAAGGCTACTGATATTATCTAAAGATGCCTGTTGTTTGTGGCTCTATGTTGTGGTAATTTTTTTTATCATGTTATTTTTACTTTAAGTTTTTATTCTGGCTGAAGCAATAAATGAATTTATATAATAGTGTATTTATAAAATCTGCTGATTTTGTATATTTCATACATTTTATAATTTTGATTTTCTTATTTTGGGGAGAGGGAGGTACTTCTAAACAGATACTTACTTGTAACTTCAGATATATGCCATAGACATGTACCTAACGTCTTGACTTTTAAACATAGGTAGTTTACATACGAATTTTACCGAAAATAGTACGTAATTGACAACTAATATTCAAATAACAAATACATTACCTGTTGTTTTATGTTTATAATAATTAGGTATACCTATTGTAAATCGTGACTCGACTCTGACAGACCTGTATGTACTGAATCATAATTATGTTATATTTTCCTCAATTAATATACGCCAATGTTTATATTGTTGTGCAAGACCTCATCATAAATCTGTTCTTTTAGGGTGCCGTACCCAAAGGTTACCAACAGAACCCTAATTACTAACTTTACTGTCCGTCTGTCAGACTCAGAGGGAAGTATCTTCTAAATCATAATAGGTAGACAGTTGAAATGTAAAAAAAAATAATAAATACAGTGTCGCGATAAACTTAAAAACTACTGAACTGAACTTTACAAAATTATATACCAAACCTTCCTCATGAATCACTCTACTATTGGTGAAAACCGCATGAAAATCCGTTCAGTACTTTTTGAGTTTTTTGCTTATCGCGAACAGACAGACGCGGCGGGGGACTTTGTTTTATAATATATAGAGATATAACATAGAGACATAGCAATACCTAACATTTTTTTCCAAGTACCCAACAAAAACCATCAATCCAATATGACGTAACCCTATTCAAATCACACAATGCATAATAAAGTACGATAGACTTTAAGGCTAATAACTTACACATATTGTTAAGTCCAAGTGCGAGGAAATACAACTGACATAAAAACTTTTAAAAGAATCAACATAATATGCAGCGCGGTTTAGTAGCATGTTTTGAGCTGTCTCCCAAATCTCTGGATAGACTCATCATCAGATCTCCATAAAATGTGTCAAGAAACCACCCTTACGATAAACTGTCACCATCATCATCAGCCCGTAATCGTCCACTGCTGGACATAAGCCTCTGCTATTTCACGTCGCTGAGCTGAGCCCGGTCTTCAGCTGCATCCAGTTACTGCCAGCCGCTTTCGGCATATCTTTGTCAGATAAATCGTTTTTAACCGACTTCACAAAAAAGGAGGAGGTTCTCAATTCGAGGGTTTTTTAACGTTTGTATCAGAACTCCGTCAAATCTCAACCGATTTGAAAAATTCTTTCTTGTTTGAAAGATTATGCCTCCCGTTTTGTCCCATTCAAATCTGAAATAGATCTGATAATCATCTCCGGAGATATGGAGATAAACAAAATAAACAATTTTGTATCGCGGCATGTGAAGTCGGTTTTTTCGTTTCGTACGATCATAAATTATAATGAAAATAAAAATAAATTAAATTGCTCTATAATTAAAGAAATGGTGTAACATATATACACAAAATATAACATACTATTCTGAAAACCTTCATATATTGTAGTTTCATGAAAAACAATAGTAGAAATGCTTTGTAGTCGCTAACAGTCACAACTTGAACTTGATGATGATGATTATCTAAAAGTAATTTGCCGAGTTCGTCCTCTGGCATCAATATGCTCATACTGCAAACGAATTATCTATCGCACGGTATGAAATATTTCGCTTTATAACCTAAAAAAGATTCCCGTAGCTAATAGCTAGCTCCCCTAATAGCTAGAATTTCATTACGAAAAAAAAACGTGTTTATAATCAAAATTGGACAGTGAATGCCTTCTTTTGAAAATTCGGTTAAAATGTATTGGACCTCAAAGTAATGAGATATTGATAAACAAGGTTAATGTACTACAAGTTAAAGATACTTGAAATATTTAATAATATTATAGTCATGATAACAAGTAGTTACTATTGGAAATCCCTGTCGACCACAGATACTTAACCGGTTTCTGCAGACGCTATTATCCTTACAACTATTGTATATCATATTCTTTATATCTATGAGTATGATTTTATGAAGGTTAAAGTTAATGTTATTTCATAAACTGACTGCTTATTTATTTACAAAAGTTTGGTGATGTCAGAAATTAATGAATTTAGGAATCAACAGACATTTTACAAACAGCATTAATCTTATTTTTTTATGGTAAAAGGTAACAGGACAAGCACGACGCTCGCCTGATGGTGAGCGATGACGTCTACCTATTACAGATACAGCGGCATGTAGAATTCTGGCAGTCCAGAATTTTGCATGTCACTGCACTGCGCCTGTTACCTTGAGACATAAAGATGTTGAGTCTCACATGCCCTGTAATTTCACTGGACACCTTGCCATTTCAACGGAAAAACATTCCTATTTCACGGCTGAAAATTAATTGGCAAAACGGTGATACCGCCCCAGGCGGACTAGCAGAAGTCCTACCATTACAAAAAATATATCTTATATTTACGTTTTAGAAGACAATTTAGTCTATTTGGACTTTGCCATCTGAAATTCCATAAATAAAATATTTACCTACGTATAATAAAGAATAATTTTTGCCTTGCCACGCCATAACTTGTGAACAAGTGGATTGATTCAGCTAATTGGTTTTTTGTGTTTGTTGTAGTCAGGACAATGTTTTTATGAATTAAAAGTTTAAAGTACCTTTAATAATTTTTAAATGTGTTTAATAGTGAAAGTATTTTTAATGAGGACGAAGTCGCATGGCACATTTAGTACTTAAATAAAATAAATCTATAAACACGGTTGTCAATCCGTATGTATTTTTAACCCATGAATAAAAGAGATTCTTTACGTTTAATATTTAAGCATAAAATTTGATCAAAACAAATCAAACTAATTAAAACACAATAGTTAATCTTCAAGCCTATAGTTTTAAGCGATAAGAGATTGATTGGACAATTTTTCTTTCTTATCGGGCACGGTCATACACACAAAAAACTATTAGAATCGACGATCAGCGACTTAGTTGCTATTTGTCAGCTCGATGTCGCGTCCGAATTCTTGAACTTGCACACAATATACATATTGTATTTGCGGTGATCTAGTGCCTTTTTTTTATCGAGCTATCGGCTTTTATCTTAATCGCTAAAATAAGCGATTAAGATAAAAAGCGTTAGAACGTAGGTAGTGGCCAAGATACGATGCAGTATCGATGTCACAGGCAGATAGCTTAATTAGCCGTTCCATTGAACGCCTAGCCTCTTAACTAAACAGCGCCGTTCAACTTAATTCCTGAATGATATCCAGCCGTATCGTTTGTTACAACATTTAAGAAACTAGCTGGCTAATGCTAAGGCCAGTCATATTTCTGGTAACGCGGGGCTGCTGCCGCGGCTCCCCTCCTCGCTTCGCTCGTCGGCGCACGTCACGCGGTGGTTACTGTTCGTAGTATGTTGCCTTAGTGTCAGACTAATTAACAGGCTCGGCAAGTAAGTCATCGATCCAAGTGATTTGCCTAGTTGTTTGATCAAATGGCTAGGCAAGTAATGAAACATCATTAATCTAAGTCATTTGCCTGGCTGTTTGATCAAATGGCTGGTTATCATTCAGGAATTTAGTTGAACGGCGCTGTTTAGTTAAGAGCCTAGGCGCTCAATTGACCGGCTAATTCAGCTATCTGCCTGCGACATCGATACAGTACTGAAATGTGTACAATAAAAACAATTGTTAGGTATATTGAGTTGGTATAAAACAAAAAGTCATGTCATTATGTCACTACTTAATAAGAATATGTTGACTGTTATCCACAGAAATAACACTCTCTATTTTCTTTGGTTTTACTAATTATCGTATATGCAATATTTTTCATCTAAGATGGGTTTTGTCATACATATTTCATTAAAAAATATTGTAGCAGGCAAAACTGTTGGCAAGCCTATTAATTGACATGTAAGGGATAATAACTCTTATGTTAAATACGCTTTGTTCTGTGCGTTAATCTGCTTCGCGCTGATTATATAAAGATCCAGTGAAATTGTCTATTTTATACAAATTATCTGTGCGATTTGGAGTCTGCTATTGGAATATCTACCTCTTTCATTTATAAAATCACTTCACAAATACTAATATCAAAGAAATAAGTGTAGTTTTGCCGTGGTAAATACTATACAAGCGTGGTGCAAAACCTAACCAACAAAAAAATATAAAAACCTATTATGTACATGTCTAGTTCGTGCAAAGAACGGGTAGGTACTCCAAACTCAAAGGGAAAAGTTTATTTAACAAGCTTTTATTGAAAGTTTATATTTAACTTGTATATTTGTGTGGATCAAATTTTTATCTCAGAAGCGAAATCAGAACAATTTTCTGACGTTCGATTGGACTCTAATTTGGTATTCTTGCGTATCTTCGGTGACAATGAAAATAATAAGCTATGATAGAGACTGAAGGTGGCCATAAGAACTTTTGAGCTACACGTGATGAATCCGTCGTATTTAGACATCATCTTGTATAAAAATATTTTGTATAGGTAAATGGTACAACACAACGTAACGCACACCTACATAACACAATTATGTATGTACGAAAGCTTTAGGGTGCAAATCCGGAATTAACCAGTTTTATTTAATTTTCTACAGTACAAACACACAAGCACTTTTAAAAATCATTTTATCTAATTCGATACGCAACTTTGTTACTTAATGACTATGAATAGAATGTTTTTTATAATGAGGCAATTATTGTTTTACACGAGTAATTTAATGAAAATTTTTATCCGACTTTAAAATTATATGTAATTCTCAACATCTGTGGAATACTTTTGTTGACCAATTTCAAAAGTAAAAGGTTTTCAAATACTGCAGTAATTAGAATATCCTTTAAAAGGTCGTTAACCTACCAGAAATGCGACACATTAGCCTTACGATTCTGCTGTTTGAGGTCTATTAGGTGTGTCTTTTGATTCACAAACCGTCTAATTTGCACAAAAATTGTTTCAGAAAAGCAGATATCTCAATATATACTAAAACAAACTAATGTACAGTTAAATTTATCGGGGAAAATTGTTTTTATTTTTCCCTATTCTCAAACCGGTTTAATATTATGTTAATGTTCCGCCTGACCTGCTACCGTTCTAGATTCAACGTTCAACAATCAAAATGTATTTTTTTTCCATATTTACCATATAGGCTAGCGTTTGACCACTATCTCACCTGTTGGTAAGTGATGGATGCAGTCGATGATGGTAGCACTCTAGGCCTAGAATGGGAGCTGGCTTCCAAGGATAGCTGCCGGAACACATTAATTGTTTGGCAACAGATTTTCTAACTTGAGGGTGGAAACTGACCAGGCGGACACTAGATGGTGTCCTACCACCATTCGGGTGGTGGTACCACCTGGTCTCCATTGTAAAACAAACCAAATCAAATAATATACCAAAACTATATCTTACGGAATAAATTGCACTACGGAACTCGCAGTGTCTCTATAAGAGACAGAGCCTGCATATCTCTTGAGAATCAGGCCATTCTGGTGTGTTCACGATCTTTGACAACATCATCGATTTACACCAAGCAATATAAACGCTTACCTATCAAATATTAAAACAAACATCAAATTGTCAATTTGGGGTGATTACAGGACAATTCCTTAATTAAGACAGCATAAACTGTAATTAAATCGTACCAATTTATTATATTACATACTTTAATGTACTGTGGTAGGTACCTATATGTATCTAACACGTTTGACATACTGATAAATCAATCTCTTTTTCAAGCTAAAAAACAAATAACTAAGATTAGCTTTAATCATTTATGATCCGACAAAACGAAAAAACTGACTTCACATGCCGCAAAGTACTGGCTAGTTATAATCATGTCATCTAAGTATATAAATTTGTTTATATTGTTTATCTCCATATCTCCGGAGATAATTGTCATATCTTGACTATATTTGAATGGGATCAAACGAGAGGCATAATCTCTCAAACAAAAAAGAGTTTTTCAAATTGGTAAGATTTGACGGAGTTCTGTTCTGAGGTAACAAACATTAAAAAAAAATACAGTCGAATTAAGAACCTCCTCCTTTTTGTGAAGTCGGTTAAAAATACTGTTCGCATATTTAATACAAGGACATCTTATCGCACCTACTACAAAACACCACTGTTATCTCACAAAATGCAGATACATTTTTGCCATTATATTTTGGCCTAGTTTTTAACAATGCATACTGTATTAGTTCTGCAACACTTCAATTAAGAAACCTGTATTAAATGTATTTTTTAATCTGTACTTTTTGATATAGTCACACAAAATGTTTACAGAAGGTTTGCATATAATTTAGTATTGTAACTAAGTTAGTAAAGTATGTAAGTTATTTTCGTTTGTTGGTGTATCGCTTTGTTTAACGTGATTGAGTTGGGTGGTATGAGATTATCCGTATATCAATCAGCTAAGCCACGAAAAAGACAGAGTTTATACGTGTGTACTATATGGAGCCAAATAATTTAAGAGTTTCTTCATGGTGGTACTGTAATCAGGAATCAAAAATCAAACACCGGGAAGTTGGTCAAATTAGGCTTGTATGATTAAACTCGAACATACATACATACATACAGACATAAGACATACAAACATTGCAAGTTAAATAAAAGTTTTAATAATTTATGATCGTACAAAACGAAAAACTGACTTCACATGCAGCGATAGTCGAAGTCGCCAGTAGCCAGTATCATGTCATCAAGGTATACAAATTTGTTTTATTGTTTATGTCCATATCTCCGGAGATGATATTCAGATCTCGATAAAATTTTAGTGGGACCAAACGGGAAGCATATTCTTAAACTACTACTATCAACTAAACAAATACTCTCAAACAAAAAAGAATTTTTCAAATCGGTTAAGATTTGACGGAGCTCTGAGGTAAACAAAAAAAACCGTCGAATTGAGAATCTCCTCCTTTTTTGTGAAGCCGGTTGAAAATGAGGTGATCCGGATCGATAGAGCTTACCGGTTTAGCAAACTAAAGTAGCTTTGTGGTCCGAAAACCAATAACTGACGGAAACCGTGGCAAAGAGACCGTGGACGGTCAAAGCTAAACGTAGGGCACCTCAGACTTTGACTCAGATAGTGCGATGATCTTTGCAAAGTGTCTGACAAGAGCTAGATCTGATTGGGTACTCTCTTCTAGCTCCTGTCAAACATCGTTTTCAGTGACGTTAATTTGGAGTAGCCAATGTCCAGCATTGGACCAGTATAGACTGATAATGATGATATTGAGTTATTAAAATATGATTAACTTTTTTCAGTTGCCGGATTATTAGCCATGGCTTTGGCCGACGGGGGCAGCTTGCTCTCCGGCGCAAATGAACAATTTACAGCGAAAATGTTTAACGTGAGTATCTCGTTTAATTTTGTATTGACTTTGATTCAATCCCAATGAGACTAAACTACTCATTAGGTTTTTCAGTGGAAATTTTGTACAGAATAATGCCTCGCTATTCAGCAAAGTTTTTAATTCAAGCCGCGTGTAAAGACAATTCATATTATTAGTTGAGGTCGAGGTTTTAGTTATTGTTTTTAACTTCTACATCAAATTAGCCACAAAAGCAAATTATTATTAGGTTATTTTAACATAAACTGTATTGATCGACGTAGCTTTTATTTTTTTTCTGAATTCACTGCCAAATATTAATGTTTCATGTGTGGTTTGCTATCAATAAGGGTTTTAAGTCGTATTAATTTTCTGCGTAATATCTACCCTTTTTTAAGATATTCTATCCATTGCAGGAAGTCGTGAAGAGTAAACCTGATAAAAGCCTGATATTATCTGCCTTCTCCGTGTTGCCTCCACTTGGCCAATTGGCTTTTGGTTCTGTTGACGAAACCCATGACCAAATTCTCAAGACCATTGGTTTTGCAAACAATAATGCGGTACGTATGGACAACAACTCAGGTAATAAAGCTAAAATGAGACTATAGGGAGAGTTGCGCCTATTGGCCCATTGGCGTTAAGAATGGATACCTCGAGTTCGAACACGAAGGTCGGGGGCTTAAACCCTAGCCGGACACTAGTGGATTTTTCTATGTGCATTCATGGGTGTTCGTCCACAGGTTGTAGGAGTATTGTATCGATGTTCCATCTGACTTGTTACCAAAAAGTGGACATCAAGGAGAAAATATGCCGACATAACCTTACGGTGTTCCGGCAGCACAGCCCCTGAGAATCAGCCCATTTTAGGTCAAGCGTGTTCACTATCTTCGACTGCTTACTCACCAACCCCAGGAATGAATGAAATGCGAAGCAACAAGGGTGATTCTCAAGCGTCATGAAGTCAGCTTTGGGATTTACAGGACTCAAGGTCCGCGCTGGAGACTATTACTAACCAGAGTGCCACCCATTCTCTAGCTTCGGAAGCCCAAAGCAACCTGCGTGCTCTTAAACACCAGAATAAAAAAGTAACTTTATTCAAAGCGCACGCAGGCTTAGCTGGCAATGAACGGGCGGACGAACTTGCCAAGGAAGCAGCCCTGATATTAAATAACCAGCCAAGTGCGTGTCGGACCCGCACAATTAGGGTTCCGATTATACAAAATTTGCCGAAAAAATAAAGTACAAAGTACATCGATAATATAAATACCGTGTCAATACTAAACATGCTTATTTACTACAACGCCATCTAACAAATGTCTAACGAACTTCTAACGCCAACTAAGTGAACGTTAACACTAGAGATGCGCCGTATAGTGGTTTCACCGAATTACCGAATACCGAATATTATTCGGTTTAACCTTTACCCAAACAGATATTCGGCTGAATTATTCGGTTTACCATTACATTGTTTTGCCGCGTAAACAAGTTCTAGCATGTGCGCTACGTGCCGCTGCTGGTTAGATTAGGAACTTGGATGGATTTAATTGAGGCTTATAAAAATGTTGATTTTAAGTTTAAAAATAAATATTGTTGCGAGATTTAAATTAAATGTTGATTTAACGCTTAAAATAAATGTTAAATATACCTACTAACTATAGGTTAAGAAGTAAATATGTTTTCTTTGACTTATAATATAACATAAGTCTTATATAAGAAGTTTTGTCTTTTAGTTCTACACCTTGGCTACATGAGCTAAGAAAATAGAAATGCTTGAACCGAATATATTTAACAACAAAACCGAATAATTTGGCAGAATACAAATAATGGAAAAGATGCCGAATACGCTGAATACCGAATATCATACGAATATTCAGCGCATCTCTAGTTAACACAAAAAACCAGTGTTTTTCAACGTGTGGGTCGCGCCACTCGCGTACCCCTGGGGGGTCGCAAAGCCTCTATAAGGGAGTCGCAATGTCTCAGTAAAGGAAAAAAACAAAGTTTGAAAACATACTTTTAATGAAAATATTAAATAAAGAGTGAGTAAAGTAGGTGTTTTGACTGAGAGTGCTTATAATTTTTGGTTTAAAAGAAAATATGTAATTTGTTTCCTGTAGGTCACACGAACGAAACCGCGGGTAGAAGCTATAAATATAACAAAATACAAATTATAAACAGTGCAAGTAGGTCGATTTTTTTTCATACTAAGGGGGTCGCGTCGCGTCATGAAAAAGATTGAGAAACACTGGTAAACAATCGTACATAGATGGCGCTATAGTAAAAACACGTTTTTTGTATCCCTTTTAAACCCCTTTTACCCCTTTTAGACCCCTTTTAATTCTTAACTTTGATCTGTTTTTAGCATTTGTTGTTATAGCGGCAACAGAAATACATCATCTGTGAAAATTTCAACTGTCTAACTATCACGGTTCTTGAGATACGGCCTGGTGACAGACGGACAGACAGACAGACAGACAGACGGACAGCGGAGTCTCAGTAATAGGGTTCCGTTGGTACCCTTTAGGTTCGGAACCCTAAAAACCAGGAATGACAGCGGTCAAACAATATAATAAAATAACCTATGACATAATAAAAAATATTCTGCAGAAAAAGAAAAGAATCATGCGAGAGCTTGCTCGAAATATATTTGTAATTTCATAGAACAGAGCTGTTTCGAAATGATATTTGAATAAAATATCTTCCTGTACTAAATCTGTTATAGTGTGTTCAAAAAAACATCTTATTTATGTTTTATCTAGCATATATTTTAAAATGTGATTATCTGTGTTTGCAGACAAAAGAAGCTTTCATTGAACTCAACTCCAGAATAAATTCCATAAAAGGCGTAGATCTCAAGATGGGGAACCGAATTTATGTTGCGCAAGATGCAGAATTGAACCCAGATTTCGCGGTCACTACACGTGACGTCTTCAAATCAGATTTGAAAAACGTTAATTTTTCTGATAACGTCAACACGGCTGGTGAAATCAATGCTTGGGTATGACAAATTTTAACAATTTTAAAAATTTTCAAACCTTTCACAATTAATCCTTGTTGTACAATTGTAAATAAAGTTATAGTAGTTATATGCATGGTAATGCTGGAGCATTAATTAAGTACAGTAGTGTTGGAACACTACTGTACTGATGAGGTATCTAAAAAGCAAATCGATCTTTGCATTTGTAATATTTGTGGACTTGCTTCAAAATAAATCAAAATAATTTGACATTGTTTTTTTAAGGTTGAAAGCCAGACAAACAAAAAAATTAAAAATTTAGTCGATCCCAAGACACTTGATGGTACGACACGCGCCGTCCTCGTTAATGCAATTTACTTCAAAGTGAGTATAAACGAGTTCTGTATTATATTCTTATTCGTAATATACGTACAGCCGCTTTGCGTTGCGATGTTATCAACCGACTTCCAAAAACAAAGGAGGTTCTCAAATAGTCTGTATGTTTTTTTTTGTGTGTATGTTACGCGATTACTCCGTCAATTCTGAACCGATTCGAATAATTCTTTTTGTTATAGGTAGGGTAAGTTTTCGAGGTGGTCCCATTGTAATTTCATCGAGATTTATAAGCATCTCTAAAGATATGACGATAAACGTCTCAAACTTGCTACTAAAATTGACTCGCGGGGCATTGAAGTCGGTTGTTTTAGTTTTTAAACTATCCTAATTATTTGTATTCCATTGAATAAATAAAATATATAATATATCATAATAACCTTTCAAGCTTCTTTTGTATTTGTCAGTGTGATATAATTTTTATTCGGATATACAAAGAATGGAAAATAAAGCGCCTAATTTTCAATTCGCAATCCAAAGTTTACTAAAAGATATTGCTTAAAGCAATAACTTCACCTCTATGTAATTTTACAGAAAGTAGTATATAGTAAGTTTATTTTTAAAATAATGTGTACAGTAAAATAGTTATCTTAATATAGTAATCGTATCTTATATACCTACTTAACTTACCTCAGTTAGGTACCGTTAAAGTATTGTATTTGTAAAACTTTGCAATATAAGTAAAATATTTCAGGGTTCCTGGAAAAAACCATTTAATAAACTCGAAACAAAGGATGGCGATTTCCACGTGACTAAGGATAAAATTGTTAAAGTACCATTTATGCACCAAGCCGCAGAAATGGATTATGCTGAGAGTACCGAACTGGATGCTAAGGTAAGAGTTTTATAAAATGAACGAATACGACGCTCACCTGAGGGTAAGCGATGACCTGCGAGCCTATAACAGACACTGGAATCCAAAATTCTTGATAGTCAGTTCTCTGTACAGCGTCAGTTACCTCAAAACATCTAGGTATTAAATCTCACACACCCTGTACATTTTCTCTTTTTCTTTTTTTTTAAAGATATATATATACTCGCAATGTGGTTTGCACATTACTAGTATTGTTGTTAAATTGACTGAACACTTTTAAAACGAAACACATTTCTATATCATGGCTAAATAACGTAAACAGGAACAAAAATTCTACTAATAATTATTATAACGGCGAAAGTAAGTGTAGTGTAATGTTTGTTACGTATTCAGGCTAAAACTACTGAACCGATTGAGATGAAATTTGGTAGATAGCCTAGACCATGAAATAACACATAGAGCACCTTTTTATCCCCACGATATTCCCACGAGAAAGACGTCTAGGCGGGTTAAACCGCTGGGCACAGCTAGTATATTAATACGGTACTGTTCATAGCATGAGATAACTTTTTAATTTTTTTTTTCAGATTGTAGAAATTCCTTATGATGGCGATGATGTTTCTTTCACTATGGTACTACCAAACAAAGACGATGGAATTAATGATCTTCTAGAGAAACTAAAGATTCCCGGTGCAATATCTAGAGCAAAAAACAATGCCATTTGCGGAGAAGTTGTTCTTACTATGCCAAAATTCAAGATTGAAACTGTAACAAACCTGAAAGACATACTGACTAAGGTACATATTATTATCTTCTTTATATACTTTACATTACGGGTCGTAAATCGCCCGGTCCTTTGGAAGGCATTGACGTAGCCGAAGCAAACGTCAAGAGGCCCTTTACAATATTATATGATTTGTGGATGGAGAGATGAAAAACTGTAAAAATATATTATATAAATTAATTATTATATATAAATATTATTATGCTCTTTATTTATTAATATTTCTTAGGTATTGGTTTTTTATTAATAAAGATATCAAAACAACAATACAAAATCATTATAAAATAAATATTATTTTTAAAAAAACCTAAACCTAGGGTGCCGCCAGCAGCGGGGCAGGGCCCAAGCTACCGGTGGTTAGGACTGCACAGAGAGGAACCTCCTGATCCAGCCGTCTAGCGAGAGTCTCTTGAGATGTTGGTCGAGACTCTTCGCTATTAGGCCGTTAGCAGAAACGACTATTGGGACAATGCTAGTCGAATCAACATCCCACATGGCGGTAACCTCGAAAGACAAGTCTAGGTACTTGCTGATCTTGTCCTTTTCAGCCTTCACGAGGTTGACGTCATGCGGGATGGTGATGTCAACTAACACTGCCCGCCGCTGGGACCGGTCGACTATCACGATATCGGTTTATTGGCGACAATAGTCCTGTCCGTGATAACCGATCGGTCCCAATAGAGCAAAGCACGACCATTTTCGAGAACTGGTACAGGTGCGTACTTATAGTACGGCACCTCAGACTCGACAAGGCCGTATTGAAAAGCAAGTTGCTAGTGGATGATCCTGGCTACGAGATTGTGTCTGTGTAAGTACTTGGGTTTAGCAAGATGAGAACAACCGGAAATGATATGTCTGAGTGACTCTCCGGGACGGTGGCATGCCCGACATTTGTCGACCGTACCGTCCCTCATAATATATTTCTGGTAGTTGTTCGTCTTGATAACTTCGTCCGCAATTGCACAAACAAAACCTTCGGTTTCCCCAAAGAGGTTCCCGAATCGTAGCCAGTTCACCGACGCGAGCAGGTCCACATCGGGTCCCGTTAAGACTCGATAGAACCGGCCATGCAACTCCTTGCTCTTCCATACGTCCTTGCGGTCATCGGTGCTCAGCACCTGAGGCTTGCGCCAGTACTCTTTGTCTAAGGATAGAAGGGTGGAAGTCTTGTCAACTGACACCACATCGCAATGCATCCCACACTCGTTGCTTAGGAAATATTCCCGGAGACTGCACACCTCACGGTTGTGGAGTGTCTTGGCATTTAAAAAGCCTCGACCACCCTATTTCCGTGGGATATACAGTCTCATAACAGATGAGCGTGGGTAAAGCATGGGATGTGATGTCAATTGCTTTCGAACATTTCTGTCCAGGGCGTCTAGTTCAGTCTGAGTCCACCTTAGTATGCCCAAAGATGTATATAAGTAGAGGCATAACCCAGCCGCTGAAGGCGCGCACCTTGTTACCTCCTGACAAAAGACTGTTAAGTAACTTCGTCAGGCGACCGAAGAAACGTTCCTTCGCCGACTGTTTTATCCCCCCAATCTCGATACCTAATGACTCTGACATACCAAGGTGTCAGTTTCAGTCAGTTTGACAATAGGTGTCAGTTTCTGAGAGAGATCTGAAAGTCATTGTCTCTGAAAGTTGAAAATTCAACGAATTTACAACTCTCCCCCGCTGTACGTGCATGACCGCGCACTTGTCTACACCGAACCCCATGTTGATGGCGTTGCTGAAAGTCTCAGTAGCAGTCTCAGTCTCAGTAGCTTGTAAAGCGTTGGCAAGCATGTGATGGGTCTGTGATGGGTGTGTGTTCTTCGGTTCCGTGGTACTACCAGACTTGTGGAGCAGGAAGGTGACACCGGTTGTCATGAATGTTGGCAAGGAACCGACCTCGAGAGCATCTTCGTATTATTACGTTCGTATTATTATACTCTTTATTCAATAATACATCACGGGCTGCAAATCACCCGGTCCTTTTGAAGGCATTGACGGAGCCGAAGCCAACGTCAAGAGGCCCTTTACAATATTCAATTAAATAAAAATATTATTTGTGGATGGAGAGATGAAAAACTATAAAAAGACGGTACATTAATTTATTATGGCTATGAATGTGTGCTGCTTGATGTCTGTTTTCTGGTCTATGGGATGAGGTACGGCACCCGCCAATTATGCCTCATTTCAAAATATTAAGGCGGGTGGTGACTCGCTATACACTGAATGGGCCCCCCATAAAGGCGGACTGTTATGTCGGCGCCGAGGGGCAACATTGGCGTGGATAACTAAGGGTGTTGAGAGGTGTGCTGCACTTTCACTAAACGCTACTAGCGGCGTTATGCCTTTAACACTTCCACCCTGGAGCTTAGGTTTTAGCTCTTGCGATTCCCACCACCGGCCGGCCGGTCAAGGCAAGCCAAGGGTCAGAGGGTCTCATTTAGCCCTCACGGGATAGGGGTCCGCGGTGTCGCCACTCACCGTCGACTCGCCACAAAGCCGCCCCTGCGGGATTGTATATTATTATTACGATTGATTTATTTCTTAAAAGCTTAAAACAGATCATTTGAATGAAATAAGTTAAAATTAATAAATTATGTTTCAGATGGATATCACAAATTTGTTTGATGCCGAAAAAGCTCAATTAAACAATTTATTAAAGGGGCAATCAAAGCTATATATTGCAGGCGCCACTCAAAAGGCTTTTATAGAAGTTAACGAGGAAGGAGCCGAAGCAGCTGCAGCAAATGGTAATGAAGAATATAATTTTCATTTTAACTAACTAACGTTTATTTTATAAACTTAGATGGAAGGCAAAATTATGCGTCAATATACCGATCATGTATATACCCATAGATTCGCTACGCTATAAATCTATGTTTATATACATCTATATATACTTGTATTCCTATACATACCTAAACAGAGGTAGGCCATTTGCACATTATATTATATTTTTTGTGTCTTGTATCTTATGAGACATGAAAAATTCAGTCGCCTTGATTGTTATATGATATTTTTCTTATGATAAGCCACGTCAATTTGTCGGCTGTATGTTCGATTTCGTCCCTACACAAGAGGTCTTGTTTAGACACGACATAGATGAATAGATTGAGTAGACTCAACTATGTAAACAAGTTTGCGCGTGCACATTCGGCCTTTTGCGCATTATAAGATATTTTCTTGTGTCTTGATATGAGACCATACATATTACAAGAATTTTTTTTCTTATGTGCGAACTTAAGGCACGCGTATACTAGTCGTCCGTCGTCCGTGTTTGTCTCGTGCACATTGTAAGACATTTCTTGTCTGGCATAGACAGGAAAATATCTTATAAGGTCTCAGCACATATATCAACTCGGAATAGGATCGTCACCGTATCGCCTTTCGCCTCGCCGTCAACCAGGCGTCAATCTAACGTATGCACGTAACCAAAGCGTATCAGCAGCTGTACGTCAATTCGGCTACGGCTAGGCGACACCGCGCTTACAGCTCGATACAATTAATGCTCAACATTCATCTACAGCTCGGGTACGGAGAGACGTAAGCGCAGGGACGACGAGCCGTAAACGCGGGAACTGCAAGTTGACCACGCACCGCATCGCTGTTCGGAGCCTGTTCCGAGGCGAGGCGATTACGTTACGATTCCGTTTAGCGTGCGTTGCAGTATGGAGTTTCATACAAACAATACTGAACGGCTCGAGGCGATACGGTGTCGATCCCTTTCCGAGTTGATATGTGTGCTGAGACCTTTAATGTGCAAAAGGCCGTAAGGTTTGTAAGTTTCGATGTAAATAGAGGAACAATCTCAACATTATTTTACCACTGTTTAAAACAAGGTGGAGGTGGCTGTATGTTACATAATAGGACTTATCGTGGAGACACTGTAGACCTATTTTGCAACGTAAGTCAATGACAAAACGATCTAGCGAATGACATATATTTCACTAGTGAAATGCTAAGGTACCGAAAATGTTGTTCTAATAGTTTTATTTTTATTTGGTTAAACATTTAAAAAAATAGATTTACGTATAGTAAGATAGATCTAGATAGTTTATTGTAGTTGCTATTGACATATTTTTTTGCAGAAAATGTATATTCTAAATCAGGAATGTTTTCTGACTTTGCTACGTTCAAAGCAGATCATCCATTTTACTTCGAGTTAAACATTGGAAAAAATACATTATTTAGCGGCTGCTACTTTACTTAAAGTTAGTAAAGTTTAGTTTTACACTAATTCTAAACTTGTATTTTTCCTATTTTGCGCCATACTTACTTTATTTCTTTAAACTGAGTTGACAGTAGACCTCATATCATGTAATGACGGTCCATATGAACACAACAAATGCTCGGCTCGGCCGATCAGAACCCGTGTCAGACCGGTGTGAGAGAGCCACGTCCACGATTTCGTTGATGAGTGCAACACGCACTCAGTTGACACTCGCCCGACATTCGTTTGCCTCGCCAACATTGAATTTTGAATTAGTGAAATGCAGCTTAAAATGTTCGATAAAGACATGCAAAAACCGATAGTTGCTATCAGTTTGTCCTCAAACTCGCAGTTTTATCCTTGCAGGTATTAATTATTAACATTTGCAGATAATGTCCGCCCACTGCAGAGTAAATGCTTACGACACTCATCCTTTGACCTGCCTGCCCCCTTACACAAAATCTAACTTTTGTTGTTTTTTGTTGAGTGTACACCAAACGCAACATCAGGAATTGGATTATGTCTAGCCTCCCCAGGTCTTAACAGCGTACTTCTCCCATATATCGTTGACCCACCTTTACATTAGTCTTCCGCGTTTGCATACACGAGGCCACCATTGTGCAAGGGTTTTATCCACCTGCCATCACGACATCTAGCAATCCAGCCTACTGCCATTTAAATTTTATTATACCAACCAAACCTGTTTCTACCGCTTTAGTTATTTTTCTTATCCTTGTATTTAAAACTGTTGTATCGCTTAACGTGATTCCAACACGCTCCATGGCTCGTGCTACTTACATCTTGAGCATAATTTCCTAGGTACGTTGTTGTTGTTTTTTCTATTCTTATTTTTTGTTTATGTTTCAGTTATCGTTAATAAAGGATTATCACCATTATTTAAAAATGTTAATGCTGATAGACCGTTTTACTTTGAAATCAATAATAGAGGGTTACCATTATTCCAAGGCGTTGTATATGAGCCGTGAGAGGTGATCATTGTACAGTTACCGTATTTATATTTCGTTTGTGCTGGTTTTTATGTTCATTACGCCAACTTTAACGTGGCTGGTATTTGTTTTTCCATCACGTCAACATAACTAACTAGTCATTGATTTAATTTGGTATGGACAAAGGATATTGGTCAGTGAGGTAAACGTCCCGATCGAACGAAGAAGGGCAACTTACTCGCGCGAAATCTTGGTTAGGAGAATTACATTAGTCGGACTTTCTCAACCCATACTGTAAAAAACTGGCCAAGTGCGAGTCGGAATTGCAAACGTAGGTTTTCGATTGAACAAAATTTGCCGGAAAAATAAGATTTTGTATGTGGACCCCCTATAATTTTTAATTTAATTTAGTTTTTATTATTTGATATTAAAGCAACCATTGTAATACACACTATGAGCAAATTTCAAGTCTCTGTCTATTGCGGTTTGTAAGATCGAGCATAAAACGCCTGAAAAAACACATTTCATGTATGGGGTTCCCTTTTTACTTATTGACACTTATAATGTTGACACTTCAGTATGAAATTTTCAAAGACATTTCAAATTATAAAACGGTGCATTACCGGCCCGAAAGAGACCGACCTACCATCCGTTTTTCTGAATCTGTGTGTTTTCATTTTGACGAACGTTAGTTAGGGTAACTTATTGTATATAAGTAGTATATAAAATCTAATATCTCTATCTCTATCTTTGATTCAGTGAATACTCAAAGATCTCTATAATAAATAAACATATTCTTTTTAACCTCCGATGCAAAAAGAAGGGGTGTTATAAGTTTGACGTGTGAATCTGTATATCTGTGTGGCTTTTTGTTTGTTTGATAGCTATCTTAATCGGGAGTGTTCTTAGTTGGAAAACTTTTTTATTCTTATTCGTGAAAATCCTTTCAACCGTTCGAAAACTATGAGCATTTTTCTATATTATGATGACTTATAGATTTTTGTGATGACGTTATGAAATAAACTTTTGTAGTTTCGATCAATTTGAAATTCAGTATACTCATACTTCAACGATATTGTAAGAACTTGGTAGCATTGACCTGATGCTGGGACATCTCTTGGAATCTGTAGAATATTCAACTCCTCACCAACTTACAGCAGAGATGTCAAGTTTGGGCTCTTCGGAATGGTCTCAATGAACAGATTACAAATAAATCGGTCGGGGGTGATTTTAAATTTTAAATTAAGTATTATAAAGTTTCAAAAGTATCAAAAATGTGTTGTGTAAATTGTCCATTTTTTATTTTAGAAATGTATTAAAAGATAATATTATAAATGCATCCGTATAAAATAGTATTCCTAGAAATTATCACTATACTCCAAAGATTTAAAAAGGGTTATCCACAAACTCCTCAAAGATGGGCAACGCATCAACAGCACTCATGGTGTTGCAGTTGTCCATAGGCGACGGTACCCGCTTACGATCAGGCGGGCTGTCTGCTTGTTTGCCAATCATAATATAAAAAAAATAAACAGGCCAAGTGCAAGTCGGACTCGCACTCGTAGGATTCTGTACCACACTACAGTATTTTATAAGATCGAGCAAAAAATACCACTATCATTATTCGCCAGCATAAAATAACAATTTATAAACATTTCATTTCTTACAACGCCATCTAACGTCTAACAAAGGTGTTAGGGATCGACATTTCAATATAACGCCATCTATGGACGCTTAGGTAAACGTCGAAAAAAAACACGTTTCTTGTATGGGGACCCCCTATTATTTTTAACTTTATTCTGTTTTTAGTATTTGTTTTTATAGCGACAACAGAAATACATCATCTGTGAAAATTTCAACTGTCTAACTTTCACGGTTCATGAGATACAGCCCGGTGACAGACGCACAGACAGACAAACAGACAGACAGACAGATAGACAGACAGACGGACAGCGGAGTCTTAGTAATAGGGTCCCATTTTACCCTTTGGGTAAGGAACCCTAAAAAAGATAATCTTTGTGTCTCACCAATTCATAAAATGTATTAAAGAATTATGGAATATTTCTGAATGTTTAGTACCTACATTATTTTATTGCATATTACTTACAATTATTACATTTCAGCTTTTTTTAACGTGATCTGCCAGAATAGCCTTGGGACCTCGAGTAAAAGTTGATCGTCCGTTTTATTTCGAACTAAGGGCTCATAAAGAGTCCCTATTTAACGGGGTTTTATTTCCTAGGTAGCCTTATGTGAATTATCTAAAGCATGAATATTACACGTACGTGGCCGCAAAGCTTGCAATACACAGAATCGCGGTTGAAGACTCAAATGTTGTTTCTGCTTCGAGCCATATTAACCGCATAATTATTATTTCACTTCACGAGTCACCATTAAATATATAATAAACATATAATACGGTAAATAGTTTATTCGAAATATAAATAAACTGGCCAAGTGTAAGTCGGACTCGCACTTGTAGGGTTTCGTAACACAGTTTGTGGTTGAAAGTGTTTATTGATATCTACAGCACATATTTTTTTATAGATTTTTCACTCTATTATTTTAAATGTTGGAGGGGGGCACACATTTTACCACCTTAGAAGTGTTTTTAAAAGTGTTTAGACTTTGAGAACAAATACTTTTAGAAACCTCAAGGTAATTTTAAGGACCTATCTATAGAGACCTAGGTATGTAAGCGCACGGCCGATCGAGAGCGCGCGTGACACTTTACTGATTGAACTTGTAACCAAGCGGGTGCCGCGGAGGTACTTGTAGTTTCATAGCTAAAGCGCGGAGTGCGACAGGCCTGGTAATGGTCGGTTTCTGAGGTACATTTATTGTGAGTTTATCTACTTAATTGTACCGTTATTGAATAGATAAACTCTCAATAAATGTACCTGAAAAACTGTGATACACGTAACTCATAATTTTAATTAAAGAGTATGTGTATTAAGCTTACTTTAGTTTAGTTTTAATTATATGTTTTATTATACCCACCAAACTGATTTCTACCGCCTGAGTTATTTTATAATTATTAGTTAGAACTGCATCGCTTAACGTGATTCTAAAGGTACGAACACACCGCAGCGTCCTGCGTGCGCGATCTAGGCGGCGATCAGATAGCGCAGTAGTATTTGTACATATATAGCTATTGTTATGACGTCGATGATTTGTACCGACTAGTTCACACCAAACGCGATCAGAAAACGATTGAAAATCAGAAAGTGAACGCGCACTCGGACGCAGGACGCCGCGGTGCGGTCGTACCTTAACACGTTCTATGACTCGTTGTGCGACTTGCATCTTGTGCATAATTTCCTTGGTGCGTTGTTGTTTTATTATTTGCCTGATTTGTTTGTTTCAGTTATTAATGGTGTTGCATCGTCAATGCGTCCAATAAGTTTCAATGCTGATAGACCGTTTTACTTTGAAATAAATAATAGAGAGTTACCATTATTTCAAGGCGTATATGAGCCGTGAGAGGTGATCATTGTACAGTTATCGTGTTTTTATTTCGTTTTTGCTGGTTTTTATGTTAATTACGCCAACTATAACGTGGCTGATATTTGTTTTTCCATCACGTCAACATAACTAACTAGACATTGATTTAATTTGGTATGGACATAGGATATTGTTCAGTGAGATAAACGTCCCAATTAATCGAAGAAGGTGGTTAATAGAATTACATTAGTCGAACTTTGTCAATCCATACAGTAAAAACTGGCCAAGTGCGAGTCGGAATCGCAAACGCAAGTTTTCGATTGAACAAACTTTGCCGGAAAAATAAGTTTTGTATGTGGACCCCTATAATTTTTAATTTAATTTAGTTTTTATTATTTTATATTATAGCAACAATTGTAATACACACTATGAGCAAATTTTAAGTCTCTATCTATTACGGTTTGTAAGATCGAGCATAAAACGCCTGAAAAAACACGTTTCTTATGGGGACCCCATTTTACTTATTTGTTGTTATAGCTGCCATAGTAAAACATACTTTAGGAAAATGTGAAGTCATTATCTGTTATGGTTCATAAGTTCAAGCAATAAACGCCGAAAAAATACGTTTCTTGTATGGGGGCCCCCTCTGATGTTTAAATGTATTTTTGTGTTTAGTATTTGTTGTTAAATCCTCCATAGTAATAGATACTTAGTGAAAATTTCAAATTTATTACGGTTAAGGAGATACAGACCTGTCCGAAGGTTCTTCGTAAAAATAACTCTCCAAGTCGTCGTCATCTTCACACTATCAGGAAAAACATATTTAATTGCGCCAATACTTTCATTGTCTAATGTGTGATCATTATCTGTAAGCACTGACATTACAATCATACTTTACCATCAAAGTAACAGCTTCAAAGTAATAACTACAAATAAATAAAATGTCAGCACTGGTGTAAAAGTTACACATAATATGCAAACCATTTGTCGATATGACAAATATAAAGAACGTATCTCAAAAATACAAATACTTATCGTCAAAATACGACAACTACCCGATTTAATTTTGTGATCAAAAAGTTGGCGTGAACGAGCACACACATCGCGTGTGAATTTTCCGTTAGAGACGTTAGTCACCTAGTGTGCTAAAGATCCGCGAAATGCACAGACCTGCTACATATTAAACTCGATCGCGTACACCGGCTCCCATGAGACCGACCTTGAACAGAGTTTGTCCCTTTCTTTTGTATGGTCAACTTATATATATATACTATACATATAGTATAGAACATTATATAGGACTATCAGGTTGTTAGACAAGGACACACTCCAACCCTGGTGTCTCTCAGTTGGGCCGTTTTGTTCTACAAAGCAATTACAACCTTATATTTAAAGCATACGGATTAAATTGAATTTGTCAAAACATCTGCAGTGCATCATCCTTTTTATTACGTCTATGGCGAAATGCCAATGTCATTTGAAGGTAAGGATTTATTCCAACCTGATATTAACATAACATGAATTTTGACACTTCAGTATAAAATTTTCAAAGTCATTTCAAATTATAGAGACGGTGCATTACCGGCCCGAAAGAGACCGACTTACCATACGTTTTTCTGAATCTGTGTGTTTTCATTTTGACGAACGTTAGTTAGGGTCAGTTAGGGTAACTTATTGTATATAAGTAGTATATAATATCTAATATCTCTATAATAAATAAAAATATTATTTTAACCTCCGATGCAAAAAGCAGGGTTGTTATAAGTTTGACGTGTTTATTGTATATCTGTGTGGCTGTCTGTTTTTTTCGAAAGTTTTCTTAGTTGGAAACCTTTTTTATTCTTATTCATGAAAATCCCTTCAGCCGTTTGAAAACTATGAGAATTTTTCTATGTGATGACACTATGAAGCTTTTGTAGTTCTGATCAATTTTAAATTTGGTAAACTCTTACTTCAACGGTATTGTAAGAACTTGCTGGGACATCTCCTGGAATCTGTAAAATACTCAACTCCTCACCCAACTTACAGCAGAGATGTCAAGTTATCATCGGAGTGGTCTCAATGAACAGATTACAAATAAATCGGTCGTGGTGATTTTCATAAAATGTATTAAAGAATTATGGAATGCCTTTGAATGTAGTATTACGAGTAAATAGTACCTACATTTTTTTATTTTTGATATTACTTAAAATTATTACATTGCAGCTTTTTTTTTAACGCGATCTGCCAGAATAGCCTTGGGACCTCGAGTAAAAGTTGATCGTCCGTTTTATTTCGAACTAAGGGCTCATAAAGAGACCCTATTTAACGGTGTTTTCATTTCCTAGGTAACCTTATGTGAATTATCTAAAGCATGAATATTACACGTACGTGGCCGCAAAGCTTGCAAATCACAGAATCGCGGCTGAAGACTCAAATTTTGTTTCTGCTTCGAGCCATTTTAACCGCATAAATAATTATTTCACTTAACGAGTCATCCATTAAAAATATAATAAATATATGTTTAATACGGTAAATAGTGGTTCAACTTTAGTATACCTACCATCGATTTAAGGGGGGAGAAGGGGTGGGGTGGTGGGGGGAAGGTGAAAAACCCTCCCCTTGAAGGAAAAGTTGTAGAGCCCCCCCCCCCCCTTCAAAATTTATGAAGTTGAATATTTAAAATTTTGAGGTTAAGTATGAAAAATTGTCAATAATTGAAGGATGGAGAGGATCAGTAGAAGGGAGGGGGAGGTTAGAGGAAGACCCTTCTCTTATGAGCGGAAAACAGCGGCAACATAGTTGTCGAAAATGTTGTATGGAAATAAATTAACTTTTACCTGTAAATAAGATAGATATCTTATTGATAAATTAAACGCCATAGCGTTGGCTCTAGAGACGCGCGGCCGCTGCCGCGGTTCCCCTCCTCGCTGCGCTCGTCGGCGCACGTCACGCAATGGTCACTGTTCCCTAGTGTTTTGCCTTAGTGTTCGACTTTGAATTTATTAAGTACAAGAACATTTCTGAAACGACAAACACTAACTAGCGGTGCACTACGCAGACCTCTCCTATTTAAGTCGACTCAAACCATAAAGGAGGCCCGGGTTGTAAAAAAATAACTTCGACGGGTAGGTATAATTTTTCATTCTTAACCTCAAAATTTTAATGTATAATATATTCATAACTCTTGAAGGGCTCCGCAACTTTTCCTTCAAGGGGAGGGTTTTCACTTCCCCCCCCCCACCACCCCCATCCCTTCTCCCCCCTTAAATCGATGGTAGGTATACTAAAGTTAAGCCTAAATAGTTAATACGGATATTCCGTACGATTATTAGTTGAGTAGATTTGGAGAAATTGCCTTTGTGTCTTTGAAGGTTTCATTTTGCACCGTCGAAATATAAATAAACTGGCAAAATGTAAGTCGGACTCGCACTAGTAGGGTTCTGTGAAACAGTTTGTCGTTGAAAGTGTTTATTGACATCTACAGCACATTTTTTTTACATTTTCACTTTATTATTTTAAAAGTTGGAAGGGGGGGCACAAATTTTACCACTTTAGAAGTGTTTGTGAGTAGTGCCTACATTTGTTTCTAGATATCTACAAAAATATAATTCAAAATAAAATTGAACATCAGATCAGACTGTGTATACCTAATGGTTGGGTTTTCTTAGATAAACCATACATTTGCATGTATGGTTTATTAATGAGTTTTTATCAATGTAAAAATAATCTTAAGTGTTTCATATATATCTCATTTCTAACAGGGTGTTCATTATCATATAATTTTTCACTTTTCAGTATTTGGTGTAACATATCTCAGCGCTGTGATATCTCAGACCATCGAGGTCATAGCTGACCATCCTTTCGTATTTTACCTCAAACAAAAAGACACCATCATATTCAGTGGCGTGTACCAATCTTAGGTACCATTTTAATACTCCTTCAATACTTATTTGCCAAAACTAATGCACATTACTCACATTTTGCATGAACTACGCTTCTGAGCACAAATGCATGAGGAATGAAAATAAAACGAATGCATGTTTAGATTGTTATTTTTATCATTATTTCAATTACAACAATTACATATATAACAGATATTTTATTGAATTATACAACAGACACCACCGTTACTGTGAGCAAAAAGTTAAGTTTTCTGCATGTCCGATGCACATTTTCATAGTTTACGATCTTGCCGCCATAACTCCCTGAGGAAGTGGATCAAACATTTGTCGGTTCTTCTTTCTTTTAAACTCACTACAACGTCAAAGGCCGGTTTCACCAGTCCCTGACAATGTTTCAGCTAACTATCTGACACATGACACCATATAAAACTGTCAAAAATCTGACAGATTTCTTCATGTTAGCGCTAAATGTTATAAATATTTAATAAATACTTCTGACTGACATATCACGATAATTCAAAAACTGTTAAAACAGATGAAATTTTGCATGTTGATTTAATAAGGGGAGCGTAGGTATCCACTGAGAAGATATCGCGAAAGAAAAAGAAACCAGTTTCTACTAATATCGAATTTAACTTTAATTTTTTGCTAACAGCATGTGTGAAGCTCTATCATGTAGGTATTGTCTAAAATAAATGGCAAGATACATTGGTTTATTAATGGTAATAGATTAACTGTGTAATCTATGTGAAGTTAGTATACCATCTTCCTATTTGTGTATTACAGACAGACCATATATGAGTGTGTTGATTACACAATAATTACATTTAGATACGCACATTAAATATTTAAATAAAATGTATAGCTATATATAAATAATTTATACATAATGCAATTGTATATTATTACAATTTGAGTAATTTTAAATCATTTCGTAATAGCTCAAGTCCAATTCTCAATATGATAAATTAATGAAAATGGGCTTATAACTGCTTAATGTAATAATAGGTTTATTAGTTATTATGTTTCTTTGAAGTGTCTCACACTTTATATTTTTGTAAATTGTTAAACACAGTCCAAAATTTCATCGTACCGACGGGACTCGAACCCGCACCCCCCGGATTACACGTCCAGGTGCTCTGCCAATTAAGCCACGGTTCGATACATCGATACGACCAAATTAGTGGATTGCATTTGTTAACCCAATTATGCATTGGTGGCGCCATCTATGACTACTTATTACGTAAGTTAATCATTCGGAAGAAATCATTACAGTTTTCAAATCCGACGAGAGATGTTGCACTGCGTAAATCAAATATTATGTTTCTTTGAAGTGTCTCACACTTTATATTTTTGTAAATTGTTAAACACAGTCCAAAATTTCATCGTACCGACGGGACTCGAACCCGCACCCCCCGGATTACACGTCCAGGTGCTCTGCCAATTAAGCCACGGTTCGATACATCGATACGACCAAATTAGTGGATTGCATTTGTTAACCCAATTATGCATTGGTGGCGCCATCTATGACTACTTATTACGTAAGTTAATCATTCGGAAGAAATCATTACAGTTTTCAAATCCGACGAGAGATGTTGCACTGCGTAAATCAAATATTATGTTTCTTTGAAGTGTCTCACACTTTATATTTTTGTAAATTGTTAAACACAGTCCAAAATTTCATCGTACCGACGGGACTCGAACCCGCACCCCCCGGATTACACGTCCAGGTGCTCTGCCAATTAAGCCACGGTTCGATACATCGATACGACCAAATTAGTGGATTGCATTTGTTAAAGGTTTATTAGTATTATTTGGCACGGTGGAGCCACTTCAAAGCAACGGGCGTCGTATTAGCATTTGGACTTGAGTACACCAAGAGCACATGAATTCATGTACAAGAATTTCACCGACGCTTATAATAAATACCCCAATATGTTATACATAAACCAAATTAATAAGTGCTTTATCAGGTGAAACTAGAGTTCAAACATCGTCATCATGAACAAATATTTGATGAAATTAAAAATAAACTGAGAAATAATTAAACTATCGCTAAAAAACGTTTTCAAAAAGTTATGTCGTATGTACGTCATGTATCCGTGTGTTTAAGTCATAATTAAAGGAACATAACTCAATTTTTTTATATAAACCTTTAGTATCCCACGGCTGAGAAAATGTCTGCCCATGCCATTCCTCTAATGTTAATTCAGTTAAGTATCGACTAAGCTTTAGCGCGGTATATCACAACTTTATCACGACGGTCATAATAGCAGTGAACCCTGCATGTATTAGTAACTGGGTAGTACATACTCTAAACCTGGTTACCTAGGCTGGTACATACGGCTAAACCTGATTGCTAAACTCGCCGGAACGTGGCGATGTTCTCGTTATGGGCACTACGCTTGAATGTAGATGGCTCTGAATTGGCATCGCTTGACGTAATCGAGACATTAGATCGTATGTTATTGTCTTTAATTGACTTAAACGGAGTTATTCCCACTGTGCATGAACTAGATATTTTAACCTGCATGACCTATTTATCAGTGTATTCACACCGGCTGTTAAACATGTGTATATATATGTATGTGTATATATATATGTAATCAATGTTCTCTATTGACAAACAATATGTAAAGTAACACTTTTATGGCTATGACCTAGCAACACGTAGTTATTAAACTTTGTTATCTTTTTCTTATTATGTTGCACCGTAATTTTTTTTCAACATATCATACCGTACCAATTTAGTACCTTATAGCTAAAAAAGCAATTCATTTAAAAAAGATACACAAGTTAGACACAGCCGTGCTAGGTCGAATTTGTGGCATAGTTACCAATGCCTTCCACAAGTAAATAAACAAAAAATATAATAACAATATAATCCGTAAGTACACTATAATCATGACACAAATAATTACAAAAAATGTTGTATAATTATAACATCTGGGTTCGTTTGTGAACTACCTGACTAGAATCAGACATCTCCATAGGTGCTACCAAAGACTCAACATAAGGCTATGTATGTATGTATATAAGAATATTATATGCATGAGTTAATTTAAGGTAGGTAATGGAGTGGCATGTTCGTTTGTTTATAATAACGCATTATGCTTTTGTACTAAAACCTCTAACATTTGTTTTATATATTAAACTGTTAAACGGTGCACGCAAACTGGTAATTAGATAAGAGTCGATATCTTAACTAGAATTTCAAAAAGCCCCAATAAAGTAATTTTATTTTCTTCGTAAGTATTTATGGCGATACAGATATTTTTATACCTGTATTGTTTTCTCCATAAATATTTTTCTTAACATGGTAATGTCACAAAATTGTACGACTCAAAATACGTTCTAACATGAAGGGGTTGTTTTTCAAATGTTATTGCTTCTTTTCTAATATATTTATTTTTGCTTTCAGGAATAAGGAATAATTATTCAATACTCATCATCATACTTTTAATGTACGAGTATTACGACAGCAAACTTTATGGATTTTTATCATTAAAAGAAATTCATACACAGACTCGTATATTATTTGATGTCCTAAATAGCTATAAGTGGTATGTTAGTTAGTTTCTATATTCATACGCAGAGCTTATTTAGTTTTTTTACCGACTTTCAAAAAGGAGGAAGTTCTATGTTCGTCTGTATGTATTTTTTAGGGTTCCGTACCCAAGGGAAAAACGGGACCCTATTGCTAAGACTCTGCTGTCCGTCTGTCTGTCTGTCTGTCTGTCTGTCTGGCCGTCTGTCAGGCTGTATCTCATGAACCGTGATAGTTAGACAGTTGAAATTTTCACAGATGATGTATTTCTGTTGCTGCTATAACAACAAATACTAAAAATAAAATAAAGTTAAAAAATAAAGGGGTCCCCATACAAAAAAATCAGTTTTTTTAGGCACTTCACTATAACGCCATCTATGAACGTTTTGTTGAACGTTTACCTACCCTAACACCTTTATGTTCACTTTCACTTAGGTAGCATTAGACGTTCTTTAGATGGCGTTATAGTAAATAAGCACGCGGTTTACTACTCGGTTTTGTTAATTGTTTAGTATTATACTGTGGCACAGAATAGATACTAGTCCTTCAACTGTGGTACATAACCCTACATGTGCGTGACTGCGAGTCTGACACGCACTTGGCCAGTTTATTTAAAAGTATTTTCATCGATATTTTCGCCGAACCGATGTATATAATTCTTTTTTTAGTTCAAAAGGGAACCCATTGTAATTTCATTGAGATCCGATAAGTATCTTCAGAGATATGACGATAAACGTTTCCAATTTGCTACTGAAACTGACTCGCGCGGCATGGAAGTCAGTTGTTTTACTTTAGCACTTAGCAACGATCTTCGGAAGAAGTTACCTCTTCTGATAGAAAGTGACTATGCGCTCAGATATGAAACATGACTGTATTCTCTAATATGACTAGGAGTCTCATCGGTGGGAAGCGGTGATAACAGTAAGAGGTATTTTCCGTGAACAATCAGTTGCTTGAAACGTAAAAACAGTGACTAAATGTTGATAAACGTCAATTCACTATTAAAACCGCAGTATTTTCCATCAACGGATATTAAAGATATATTTCTCCGTCAAGATAAGAATTAATCTAAATAGATATCACAACCATGCCCAAATGTATCAGTATCGCACAGATATTGCGCGAACAGAGGCCAGTCAGATATTACAAATAGAGGGCATTGTTGTAGAGGTGGCTCGGTAGTCGCCACTGAGTAAATAGTGGCCAGCATAGTTCCGGCCGAGGAAGCCACCATTGTCCGGTCGTAGCTACATTACTCTAACAATTTGTTAAGGTAGAAGCCATCTGATAGACACCGCTTTTGTGTCCTAATGAACGCTGTCAGAGGAACAACGCCCCGCCTCGGAAGACTAATGTGCCCCACCTCACCCCTCGTTATCTTTATAGCCTTACCTATTGTTTGTATTGAGCTATATCATGATTCAACGTCTCAGGATGTCGGAATGAAGGTGGCCCCTTTGCTTAGATTTAAATGAGTTCTACGAGTTAGTGTGAAATTAATTAAAGCTTATTGGCATTGTTTCTATAATTTTAATTAACTCCGCTATTTAGCTCGGTCGTTATGAAACTGCCTTGTTATCTCACGTCTAGCCATCGTTCATAAAGCGAAGACTAAGGCGGCGATTGGGTGTTTTAATTACATTTTGCAAAAAGGAATTAAAGGAAGCCGAGGCAGGGCTCGCATCGTGAGGCGTCTAACTAACCAATTAACCGTCGGGAAAGGTGCTAAGTTGAAATGCAAACTATTTATATTTCAATTAGTCTGGTACGTATTGAAAATTTCCGCGAAGCTAGAGGGGTGTCGCGGAGCCGGCCGCTGCACCAGAACGACTTCAATTAAGGAACAATACACGGAAGTCTTAACAGCGTTTTCTTGTTCGCAACAGTATAAAGAGAAGCAATTAGCTTGCAAAGTGAGTGGCGCGAGGACAATAGACGGGTAGGGATGCACGCACACCTTATTTACACGGACCCCTTTATAAAAGACCGCCTTCTTTGATACCATCATTCTTTTAGGAAAACTATAATTTCCATTTTATGGAGCGGAAACGGAAGATAAGTAAGGGAGTTCTGGTTTGTAGAGTCATATGAATGAATAGGTATGTATGTGTTTAAGAAAAACTACTCTTATAAGTGAGAAATAAATGTTCTAAGTACGGTTTCCTGTAACGTAGTACAATAAAATTGTATCTGAAGCATAAAAATAGCATCACAAATTCAATTAACTTCAATAAGGTAAAATGCGCAAATAGAACGTATTAAGTCCGCGGGGCTTAAAGATGTACCTACAAGGGCTTCGTAGCTGTGTAGCCGAGCTACGCCATCGTTCGACGAGCAACTGATTAAACCATGCGTAGCGTAGGCGTAGTACGTATTTTGTTGGCGTAGGCGTATTGGTCTCAGAGATCATATAGGTTATAAATCATTATTAATTAATAAACGTATTATAAATGAGAAAGTCACGTTGTATATTTGCTTTTTTGTTGACCTCCTCATGGCTCGACCGATTGGGCTATATTTAACAGGGATGCTGTATGGTCGAATAAAAGGTATAATGCTTTTACGTAATGTGGGTGAAGCTAGGCCGCAGTTAGTTATTTTGTACATATTCACATAGCATCACAGACATTGTAGCCTATCGGCTCACCGATTTCCTACCGGTATGTTCGGTGCCAGCAAAGACAAACAAGCAAAGTTGAGTTATTTATACTGATTTCAATAGTTACATAGATTATACAGCTCCTTGTCACTATACTATTTAACCTTTATGCAAGCACGATATCACATTAAAATTAATTAACATCGATGAGTGATTAAGTCCGTGTATGAAACCAATGAAAAATACACAAGACTCTAAAGGTACGGACAAACCGCAAAGTCCCGCGTGCGCGATCTAGGCGGCGATCAGATAGCGCAGTAGTATTTGTACCGACTGGTTTACATCAAACACTTCCAGACAACAATTGAAAAGTACTGAGATGGCGCTCGCAGATCGCAGCACGCCACGGTATACCTTTATTATAGGAATACCTAATTCTAGTTACAGATAATTAAGATAGTTTAAAAACTAAAACAACCGACTTCAATGCCCCGCGAGTCAATTTCAGTAGTAAGTTTGAGACGTTTATCGTCATATCTCCGGAGATACTTATCAGATCTCGATGAAATTAAAATGGGACCACCTCGAAAACGTACCCTACCGATTACAAAAATAATAATTCGAATCGGTTTACAATTGACGGAGTAATCGAATAACATACACACAAAAAAATAAGAAAAAAAAACAGAAGAATTGAGAACCTCCTTCTTCTTGGAAGTCGGTCGAAAAACTTAGCATTATGTCACTAGGACCAAGATATATCAATTGACGTAATTCCAACGTATAAACAGTTATTCGTAGCGTCATTAATTTTTTCAAATTCAATCAAAGGCGGAAACGTGACTGAATATAAATCTATTTTCTCGTACACGCTTTTTATTATTTATTTTTAGCCTATTTATCCGCCCAATATTCGAAACCTCAGCAGTTTCACATAGAAATGTATAGGTAGCAGGAACACATAAATACGATCCGACATAATCCGCATCCAGCCCTCGCGATCTTTATCTCTGCTGACTGCTAATTTTACTGGACTCCGGATCTGACTGGTAATCAGGCTTTACTGATTATTCACATTAAACTAGAGCAGCCTTAAATATTTGCATTTCAAGCATGAAATATAATGACAAAGTCCATTCATTGCTTCGTGCTGGAAACTATGTAGTTTCATAAAAATATATTATGATGACTAAGTGTAAACCTAGCTTTTCTCTCTTCTAAGCAAACTCGATCGTGGGCAAGTATTTCGCAGTAATTTTAATCTTTATATGTAGATTTACATTCATACATATGCAGCAGGCACAATACAATTGCAGAAACTAATTACGTCGCAGTAGGGTTAACTGCTCGCCGAGACTCAATCAAGACACCACACGGAGTGAATTTGTAGGCTGTATGTATACGACGTTTTCTGGATTGTCTAGAATGTTCGCGGAAAGACATTTACAATTAACATACTGTCCTCTATGATTATGAAAATAAGCTACATATCCAATAATTATACTCGATCTATAGAATTGGATTCTTTATACAACGAACAGAGTATGAATTGATGATTAACTGTGATTTATAAAAAGATCCTGCATCAAATGCTTCTCAGGCGTTTTGTTGTAGTTTATTAGTAATTATTTCCTTTACCTCTAAAATGTCTATGCCGATACATTATATTATGCTAAAAGAAAGAAAATCTTAAGTATCTTATATACTTTATATAGCAAGTTTATTACATACTGTAATCAAAAAGTACGAGCTAACAGTTCAGATAAAATCAATAGGTACTCAGAAAAATACAAACAACAAGAAACTAATGGATACTCAAATAATATATTTCGTTTCAAACAAACGATTGTTCCCAATAGGTCTTCCCAGTCCTCTCAAAGGGCTTCCCACGATAGTAATTTTGTATCAGCAAAGCCTTTAGTTACACCATATTTTATCAAATATTGCTCGTAAGTATACTGACGTGATTAATTAAAAGGTCCTCTCGACTAATAATGTGTGCAAGAAAATTTATGTGACACCTGTGTTTTGTATAGATGTGCCCTACGGAAATTGCCTACATTTTGTTATGATATTCTGTGAGAATCAAGGCATATAATATACATCAATTTGATAGTTTTTTTTTTTTAATTCAAGAGTGTCTTTAGCTTAGACTGATAAAAATCTGTTTGGCCGTTTTAAGACTATTAGCAATTCACGAGGGCCCGGTGGCTTAATCGGGAGAACGGTCAGCTTTAATGCCAGAGGTACCGAGTTCAAACCCCGCGTGCACCAATGGATTTTTCCATCGAAAATATTATGTGCGCTTTTCACAGTGGCCCTTCGGAGAAGGAAAAACATCGTTAAGAAACCAACAACCCCCGCATGATAGTAGGACTCTATCTAGTATCTACCTGGCCAGCTACCACCCTCAAGTTAGAAAATCTGTCGCCAAACATCTAATGTGTTCCGGCAGCTATCATTGAGAGCCAGTGCCCATTCTAGGCCTAGCGTGCTTACCATCATCGACCGCATCATCACTTAACAACAGGTGAGATAGAGGTCAAACGCTAGCCTATAAGATATTTCAAAAAATATACTTTCTAGGCGACGACGCTATGAGATCAACTTTTATTGGTGTGATCAAATCGAAATTCGGTATCCTCTTACTTTAAATATATGTAATAACATGGTAGCATTGACCTGATGCTGGGGCATCTACAGGAATCTGCAAATTACACTACTCTTCACCAACTTACAGCAGAGATGTTGTGTTTGGGCTCATTGGCATAGTCTCAATGCATAGATTATAAAGAGATCAGTCGGGGGTGGTTTTAAATTTAGAATTTAAGTAGTAATATATATTGATGAGAGCTTGAAAGCTAATGGAAATTAAACATGGATGAAACAACACACACTAAATGGAAAGAGAGAGTGACAATGAGAGATTTTATGAAGGAACATAAATAAAATTACCCACGGTACTGTGACAGGTAAAGAACATGTAGCATTACATAACATACATATAGCCTATGTATGATTAAGCCACGGAAAGTCACGCATCTTGAAAAAGGCAAGGAATGAAAACTTTTCTTGGATTGATATTCTAAGGCCTGCATTATACAACAATACTCAAGCGTAGTCTTCTCTTAGGATAGAATTAGACCATCTGATTGGTTAATTCCCGCCTAGTTACCCAATAAATGCCACATAAGAGCACACAAGGGCATATTTTCAGATTCTAAAAACCATGAGCATTCCTGGAACTAAAAACAGAAGCTTATGCTAGAACCTGGATACTTATAATACCTACCTACTAAAGAACATTAAAACTGTATCCAGTACCTAGTGCCACAAATCAATATATCAATTACAAAAATCTTGAATAACAGCGCAAGACTCACTGTGCGATCGAGTACGTAAACCACAGAAATATGAATAATTTTATATATATATATATATATAAATTATATTTCTGTGATGTAAACCAATAAAAAAACTTGCACTAGGCACTCAAGTGCGATACTGGTCAAACGCTTGCCTTTCTAGTATAAAAAAACAACCTACCAAAAAACTGACGTAGATTGTAATGATTTAATTCCTAAAACAATCACAGTTTCAAAGTGAATGTAAAAGAAGCTACTAATAAAACGCAATTAACATTTAAATAAAGATATAGGTAGTTAGGTATATATAAAGTTCATACTAGCATGAAACAACAATGGCGCAGTATTTACACTGTCAGTAAAAATAACGTGAGTTGGAATAGACGGCTACATATTTTGCGCTGCAAAATAGCAATTCTAGCAGTTCGAGCATTCGGTACAGCTATTCAGGCAAAGAGCTCACGCCACGTTACGTGAAGGCAATACCGAACATACATCCGACGTCAGCTTATATCTGGAATGGGAAATCTACAAGGATTATTATGACATAAAGGTTGTGCAAATAGGCTATTAATTTGTCCCATGTTTCTCGGCACCCGGGGCTCGGGTCTAAGCCCGAGTCAGCCGAAGTATCGTTACATGTGTACTCGTACAATGTACATAGTTATAGGTGTGTAAGTGGAAAACGTTGACACAGAGTAACGAGGGAAACGACCCATTAAATTTTCAAATTCGAATTCGACCGCGTTGTCTCGATATAGACGTAAATTGAAGGAAATCGGACTAGGGCTTTGCTAGCTAACTATGGACGACTTATGTTGTGCAAGTACAAGACACGCGAGAAGCAAACTATTTTAGCTCCATTGTTCTAGTTAATGTCAAACTTATACAGTAGATTCACTCTACCGTTGGCATGGGGAGTACACCTCTGAAGAAACATACTAAGTTAACTACTTTAAGATAATAGAGTAACCGTCCATCAAGTGAAATCCTCATTAAAAAATAAAACTTTAGTACAATATTTAGTAACTGTTATTTCCATAACATTCAATCATGGTCCAAGTTCTTTCCCTTATGAAAAAAAACCGGGTGGTTATTACTATATCTAATACTAAAAGAATCTTTGTCTTGACATACTGACTGACTGACAGACAACGCACAGCCTAAACCGCTAGTCGAAAAGACTTGAAATTTGGAGAGTATATTTGTCTTAGTACGTAAAGGTGTATGAAGAAAGAATTTTCCAAAATTCACCCTTTTAGGGGATGAAATGGGGGTTAAAAGTTTGTATGGAGAAACAAAATTAGATAGTATTTTCTATTCGAAACATCACACAAGGGCTTCAGTAAAAAAATACGTGTTTCAGCCTTTTTTGAAATTCCACCCCTAAGAGGGTAAAATGGGGTAACAAAGTCTGAAAATCAGTATTGTTTCGGATTGTGTTAAAATTTGGCATGCAGATAGTTATTACGAGGTTACTTACCTCTGAGAAATGATTTTCTAAAATTCACCCCTTAAAGGGATGAAACAGGGGTTAAAAGTTTGTAAAGAGAAACAATATTAGATAGTTATTTCTATTCGAAACTTCACACAAGTGCTTCAGTAAATAAAAAAGTAAACATGTGTATCAGACTTTTTCGAAATTCCACCCTAAAAGGGTGAAGTGGGGTAACAAAGTCTGAAATCAATATTGTTTCGGATTGCGCTGAAATTTGGCATGCAGATAGTAATTTTGATGTAGGTATCCGCTAAGAAAGGATTTTTCAAAATTCACTCCTTAAGGAGATGAAACGGGGGTTCAAAGTTTGAACCGATTTGGCTTTTACTTCTTTGATGTATTTTATGATAGAAAGGTTTTTACAAAACAAAAGTTTTACGTAAATAAAAGAAGTCTTTAACGCGGGCGAAGCCGTGGGGAACTTCTAGTTAGTAATACAACAACAAATAATACAACTCATATTACAATCACAACGATGACTGACAAACGATATTCATCCCATTTTCGCAGTCCATTAGCCGCAGAAAAGCTTTAAAATCAAATTACCTTGCAATAATTGACAACACAAACCAAACACGCGAACTTTAATGATAGACAAACCAGACGCAAATAATTATTTCCTACCGAGACGAAACATAGCCTGCCTCCATCCAAACCTCTAAAGTTTCATTGGTCCAATTATTTCCAGTGTAGAGGGGAGAACGAGCCGTTTCAACTAAAGTGTTTATGGCTGTACTTACATAGACAGCCTTTATGTAAGGGTGAATCAAGCTGCCGCATGCACCTGTTTTATAATCCTCCTGAAAAGGTGTAAATGAAGGTTAGTTACATATTGGATATACATCAATAAATATAATATAAGATTTAAACTACCTACAAACGATTTAAGTTAAAAACCTAAACAAAAACAATAAAAACCAAAATGTAGTAACCACTAGTAGGTAAAGTTCCCATAATGCTGGCTGTATTTCCCCGTTGAATGGCGATACTCAGTCTCTAGTTATCTCAGTAAAGATCAACTTGAACTGATATTGAATTCACTTGACAGACTTATTAGTCTCCCCAATAAAACTTTACAATGATCAATAGCATCCTCTTTCCAGTTAAGCTCGGTTATTAACTCCTCGCAATGTTTGAGCAGATTGTCACTTCTTAAAAATGAAAACAGAAACTTCGGATTGCACTAAATCTATGAGTGGGAACCAGTAAGTTCTAATGCAGTCTCCGCTCTACCTTACACACCAATTAGTAATATAATATTGAATTGATACAATATTATTTTCTTTATTGAGTAGAGCTAGTCAGTCATTCTAGCATCTTGCTACGCATTGATTAGTAAAGCTTTTATATGGAAGGGGTTAAGCTCTCAAGTCATTTCAATGTTTATGTTGCAGTTAATAAATAAACTATGTTAATTTGGAATACTAGCCGGTGGCGCTGCAGCGGTCTCATGAATAAAGAATCCGATTAACTGACCTATCGCGCCTGCCAGTGTCGGTAGCCGACGGCAAGCTCTGAAAATTTCACTACTGCCTGAGTGCCAATCATAACGTAGATTAACATTTTATTGCTCGCATTAGTCGGCTGGCTCGCGTTTGAACTAGATACCTCGATTTAGACATTTTAACTAATACAATAGAAACTACATGATTGAATTTCGCTGCATAAAGAGACCCCAATATCTACCTCATATAAAACACTTTTATTATTTAAAACTTATTATTACCCATTCCTCATTTTTTAAATAAGAATTAGTCTTCTTATTACCCATTCCGTATTTTATATCTCGGTTTGATAAGCAAAAATAGCCGCGAAGATTTCAGTGTGAATTTATCGTAAAGAACTTTATTCCGCGGTTATATTTTTATTATCTTATTAAACTGTCAGAAAGTTAAAGATTGTACCATTTTCGTTCCCTATTCTATTCGTTGGTCGGCGAGATTTACGAGAAAAGGAAAAACCTTTATTTTATTATCCGCTCTTTTGTGGTGAATGCTCATTTCATTTCTTTAAAATTAGAAACGTTAGGTAGCGGTGGTCGGCCGAGCGGCCCGGAAGTCCGGAACTCTTCTTCAAGTTAGAATGTACAACTTATAGGGCTGTCGACTTTTTCACCTTGTATTGTAAATTAGCAGTACAATCAAAATGTTGGTTAAATTAAACTGTTAAATTTAGCTTTATTATAATTGAGTACCCTAAAGACTTCTCAATATAACCATGTTACGATTTATTATAAAGGTACGGCTAACCAGTGCGATCTGCGTGCGCGAGCGCGGGCGCGATCTGCTTTTCAATCGTTTTCTGATCGCCGTAGATCGGCGTTTGGCTTGGACTAGTCGGTACAAATACTACTCCACTATCTGACCGCTTTGAGTTATAATATATTATAACATATATAAAAACCTGTGACATGAACAAATCAGATATATTTTCCGTCTATATGTACTAACAAGTACACAATATAAAAAATAAATATTTTTCTGTTTGTAATGGATACTACTATCTACTGGACCAATTTAAAACATTATTTCACGTATCAAAATCTACATTATCAGCGAGTAAGATAACCTGTGAGTGCTGTGTGCTATTATGTACAATGATAAAAAGTTTTTGTATATATTCGGGTGTTTGTAACTTAATCACACAAAAATGGTTTAACGGATTTGGATGTAATTTAAACACAAATAGCTAAAAGGCTAAAATACGATATGTCTCATTTCTTCGGATATTTTTTTTAACTCGGGTGAAGCCGTGAGGCGCGGCTAGTATGTAATAAAAATCTCAAACAAGTTTCACAAGAGTAGAGCACAGAAAATGTTTTACTTTCTGGCCGACAAGTGTTTTCCTCATTCTGATCTACTCTTACGTTGAACATGAAATCAAATAAACGTCTCAGTTATATCTTTTTATTCAAATAACTTTCACGTATCAGAACGAGAGTTCCGTGGAAGCGTCATTTGTTTGTATACGTGAGATCTCGTGCCCCATTAAGCATTCGGTTACATTCAAAAGAGTTTCCATTTTAATTTCTGCGTCATCAGGGCGTTTTTATTGCTACACGAACCTCCAATTAAACGCTATAGGTAGTCGTAAATTTACAAACGCAAACCTACGGGACCCTTCGATTGCCCTTTCATTAAATCGATTATGGGCTGAATGTTTGCGCCTTTTATAGAGGTGAGGAGCTTGATTGCGAAATTGCTTTAAAAACAACAGGTTGACCCCGTTTTAATGTGTCAACGAACCTTTATTGGAGCTTTCGTTTGCCTTCTCACTATGTAATGACTTGATTGTAAAGTTAAAACGAGCAATATTCAAAGTGTGCGGCGTACCTGCAAGTGATGAATCAAGCTTAATGAACTCGCTTTAAAACATTCCTACTGGCGAGAATTTACGCTGCACCTGCTTTAGTTAAGAAACTGGGATATTTAGGTTTAGAAGATAAATAACTTAACACATTTTCGGTGGAACGTTGGAACTAAACTGTCTAACTACATCTGTATTGTGCAGAAAAGACAAATTATCCGCGGCGTTCTTTTGTTTAACCTAAAAATATTCATCAGCTTTGGTTTCTAATTGAAGCCTTCCGAAGTTCATAAGCTCTTAGTTAATTAATACAAATAAAGCTAATAATCTCTCGGGCGAGGGAAAGGGGTCGGCCGAAGTGACAAGTAAGGCTGTCTTATTGAAATAAATGACTTGTGACCTCCCGAGGGACTCGGCGATACAAAGCCGACCGACCTCTACATTGTGTCTGCGTGTTATCTTTCATATTAACACACGTCGCCTACCGCCGCATTTCAAAGAGATTTTCAAAGTGTAGCCTTAAGGAATTTGAAGACTATATGTTTAACTTAGGTATTCATTGTGTTACTTTACTTGAAAATCTTAGATACGTTTTCGCATTTTAAAAAATTACGAAGTTGTTTAAAATGTACTTTGGTTATTTTGGTTTCGGCAACATCTTGTGAAAAACACTGATGTGCGTTTTCACGGCGATAATAAGTGAAGTTGAAGGGAAGTAAATAAAAAAAACCATCACCGTACTCCACAACTGTATATATAACCTCATCTTCACTTTTAAAGATAGAGATAGAAGATGAAGATATTTTATTTGTCTAGGTCTGTCTGTCTACTATTGTCCACGTACACTAACTAATCTCTAGCGTTTTAATATGCGTAATTAAAAATTAATCTAAAAAATATTAATGAGTAAGTAAAAAGCGCTTCAAGATAATTTTCAAGAATGTATAAGTAATGCATCGTCTATAAAAGAGCTTAAAGAACGCCGTTACAAGCGAATATCGGTAACTTTAAAATATTTAAATCGATCTCAATTGAGAAAAGTTTCAAAAGAAGAAATTCGCGGCATTAAAACATGCAGGTGAGTATTTTGCGGAGTTCCATTATTGGCGGTACATTATTCATGAGCCTCATGCCATAGGAAAATAACGAAAGTGTTCTATCTTGAAACTTTGTCTTTGTTTTTACATAATTAAAATATACCGTACTTACGTAAGCGTGTTGTTTAGAAGCAAATCAGGCGAAACATATAATGTATAAATAAATAAGATATAATGCACCTACCTTCCACCTGTGGACGTACACCCGTGCCAGGATTTGAACTGGCAACCTCCCGTTTAGAAGTCAAGTTATCTATTCCTTACACTGAGCTAAGCTGCAGAATTAATAAACTAGCTGCGCCCCATGGCTTAGCCCTTATTTATTATTATTTACTCTTCCTATTAAGTCACTCTATCTTTTGATGAAAACCTCTTTAAAATCCGTTGCGACAAATTACCATTTAAAATTTATGCATATTGTAAACATTTATGTATTTGACTCGTATTCGGCATTTTGGTAGTTATTACTTAGCAAAAACTAATTGAATATAGTATGACCAACCTAAGATCTTTTACCTCGCATTCGGTAATAAGTCACAAATTGAACTTACTGCGTCGACCTCTTCTATGCTCCATGTCTAACGAGTGGGATCGAGAGAAACCCACTGTCGATAATGAACTAACCTTTTTTATGCGGACACTGATGCCTTGCTTTTAAATTAGACGAATACAGACTTCAATTTATTCCCCTTTGTACTACGAAAAAGGAATCAAAGGTAAAATTTATTTATAAAGCCAAAGCTTTGTCATAAAGCGTATTTATATTTTACTTGTCTTAAGACAGTGAACGCAAATAAAATACGTTTGAATTCGTTGAATAGGCTGTTCTGACATTTGCGATATTTTCGTGATATAATTTGAGATAGTTCGAAGTAAAATAAATCTAGAGAAATCGTGATAGAAAGTCCTTAGCCATGGCTTACATTATTTTAAAGCTAATACTAAGTCAGTCTCAAATTACTGATAATTTTTCATCAGAGTAACATTTATTACGCATTTTTGTATTGATAGGAATGAACACAATAATCTTTACTAACATACCACACCCCAAAATTGTTTTATAATACCTCTATCACCTTTCTATAACTTCTATCCTGCAATGGTAGAGTGATATTTATAAGATGCGTTTCCATATCAGTATCACTTTTAGGTAAACATTCTAGGTTTGCTTTTCTTTCAAATAATAAAACAGAATATGTAATCACTTTACTATAAGACTATGAGCCGGCAAGCAACAAAATATCTAACACGAACGTACCGAAACTCAGTTCATCGCGCTTAAATTAATTAATATGTTGTAAATGAGCTTCACGTTAATGAATTTATGAAACATGAGTCCCCTACTCGGCAATTTTCCCTAAGAAACAAAGCTTTGAGTTTTCACGTATTGCACATGACTATAAAGCAACCACTTACACTTTGAAAAGCAAAGGCTTGAGGAACTTGCTGCCAATTAGCAAACGGCGAGTTCTTACGGTAATTAAAGTGGGCTGTGGGACTTTGTAATGTTTAAAATGGCTTCAATATTCCGATAACTGCCGCAACAATTATTGCAGTTTCTCATAATAGCCTCTCTTGCAGAGCAATAAGAGCGAATGCCCGTGTTCGAACCTCAACCCACATGTTTACGCAAATTGAATTGGAATATTGCATATTTGCACTTTCAATATTTTCGATGAGCCGAATACATTATATTGAAAATTGAAATTGTACGTTGAAGTGTTTCGTCGACAGATTGTAAGTCAAACTTTGAATGTAATTTATGGAATCTGTCAACACTACTTACTGTCGTACATTGGAAAAATAAAATAATTATAATAATTTAAGATTGTTCACAAAACGAAAAAAACTGACTATAAAATGCTAGTTATTTTCAGTACTAAGCTTGAGGTGTTTATATCCATATCTCTAGAGATATTCATCAGATCTCGATAAAATTACAATATAACTAATTGGAAAGTATATTCTGTAAAACAAAAAAATAATTAAATGGGTTCATAAATGATGGAGTACCTACTGAGGTAACAAACATTAATTAAAAACAGGCGAATTGGCGAAGTAGCATACAAACAAAAGATCCACAGAACATAGAAATACCTTTTAGTGTGAGTTCACACGGCAACGCGACGCGACGCGCCGCGACGTGACGATGATTTTGGTTTCGCGTGGCACAGCGCGGCGCAGCGAGAAACCGCGAGGCGCAGCCCGACGTCGCTCGGCGCCGAAAAACGCGCGACGCGGCTTCCCGCGCTGCCCGTCGAATTAACTCAATGAAATGAGTATCTTTTGGTGTAGTAAATAAAGTTCTTTTCTATATGACTCTTAAGTGCGCACCGCGTCGCGTCACGTCGCGTCGCGTCTCGTCGCGTCGCGTCGCGTTTGGAACTTTTTGATTTTGATTTGAATGATTTATTTCCAAAGTATTAAACTAGTTTTTACATTAAGTCTTAATTGACACAAACTAACCATCATTTATACACCCTGAAATTCCACACTACGAAATTCCTGTGTTGTGGAATTGAGTCACATTAAACAGAAAACATTTTTTTTTAATTGTTAATCTATGGTAACATTAACACAAAGCAATGTAAACATATACCGTGGGTAAACTTATATAATACTGCTTCTTTTTTTGACCTAAAACCGTAGTACTATTAAGTATTCTGTGCCAAAACAAAAGACGAAATGCGAACCGCCTTTTTGATTTTTTTTAAATCATATAGATTAGCTTGTTGGTAAACTTGATGATGCGATCGAGGATGGTAGCACGATAGTCCTAGAATGGGAACTGCCTCTCAAGGATAGCTGCCAGAACACATTTGATGGCAACAGATTTTCTAACTTGAGGGTGGTAGCTGGTCAGGTGGACACCAGATAGTGGCCTACCACCATGCGGGGGTTAAAGGTTTCTTAACGATGTTTTACCTTTACCGGAGTGCCACTGTGAAAAGCGCACATCATTTTGATAGAAACATTTCATTGATTTTTTTTTATTTTATTGGTTTACACGGCAGGGTTTGAACTCGGTACCTCTGGCATCAAAGCTGATCATTATCCCACTACACCAATGGGCCCCTCAAATTGATTTTAATCAATATTAACATAGGTGCCTAGTATAAATAACACAGGCAGTGATTTTCCTTACGATTTCAGTCAGTAAATGCAGAATAAATGTTATCATCAGTTAACGTAAATAAACTGGCCTAGTGCAAGTCGGACTCACACTCGTAAATTTCCGATGCCGTACTACAGTAAAATCTATACTAATATTATAAAGAGAGAACATTTATATTTTTGTATTTTTGTATTTTTGTATTTTTGTATTTTTGTATTTTTGTATTTTTTTATTTTTGTATTTTTGTATTATTGTATTATTGTATTATTGTGTTTTTGTATTTTTGTATTTTTGTATGTTTGTAATGAGTAAGCTCAAAAACTACTGAACCGATTTAAAAAACTCTTTCACTAATACTTAGAATGGACTTTCGGAATGAAAATAGGCTATATATTATCCCGTTTAAATCAAAGGTACATTCGTGGAGACCTAATTTGCAACCTAAGTCGGCAAATAAACGGTCGAAAAAACACGTTTCTTACGAACGCTGCTTAATTGAAAATAGATAGAAGAATATTTTCTATGCAAGAGTTGTACAACTTAATAAGACCTACAAAAAAGTCCGCGACAGCATATGTCTATCTCTTAAGGTTGACTCACAGTAACCATTTTAATCTTAAAATGTTTGTTAAAAAATATTACATAACTTCCAAGGCTATTTTCAAGTATATAGTATTAATCCTTATCCAAATAATTACGTTAATTAGCTTGGCCACATATTATAGATTAAAATTGTCCCGTACAGTATATAATTCAAATGAAAACTCTAGAAGATATCACGAATTTCACAAACACGCATCGCAAAATTAATAAAATATTTGCAGTGAAACCACAGATTAGGTCATAGTTACTACGAAAATATTTTTATAAGCTTAGCTATGCTGTAGATCCCCACCGATCACAATCAATTTAAAGTCAATATAGTATAATAATATGATCTATTGTATAAAATAATATTCATCTATATATATAATAATATAATATTTTAAACCACCCCGACTGATCTATGTATAATAGCTTTTTCCAATGACTCTAAACACGACATTTAAAATCTGAGCTGTAAGTTGGTGAGGATTTGAGTATTCTGTAGAGTCCAGGAGGCTTCCATGTTCTTACAATATCGTTGAAGAAGAAGAATTTCGAATTGATCAGACCTATGAAAGTTGATTTCATAGCCCAATTAACTAGAAAAAAGCTCATAATTTTATAACGATTGAACGAATTTTCATGAATCAAAGCTAAGAAAACTCTCGATGAAGACATCTATCAAACAAAAAAAACTATCAATAATAAAAACAAAATTGGTTCATCCGGTTAGGTGCTAAGATGCTACAGACAGACACACAGATACACACGTTAAACGTATATTACCCCTACATTTTGCGTCGGGGAACGCCGTAAGGTTACGGCGACAGATGTACTCCTTGGTGGTAAGCTACTTTTTGGTAGATTTAATGATTCCACTACCACTGTACGAAAACTCATGATTCATGAATGCACATAAAACTTTCATTGGTAGGTATATAGCTAGGATTAGAACCAACGACCGTCGGGTCAGAATCAGGGTAACTATCCTTTACGCCAAAGGGCCGTCCAATATCAATACGTAAGTATTATAAAACAAAGTTCATCACTGCGTCTGTCTGTCTGTTCGCAATAATCTCAATAGCTACTGAACGGATTATCATGCGGTTTTCACCAATAGCCAGAGCGTTTTTTTTTATTTATTGTTCCGCACATTTTATTCCTCCGACATTGGTCGGAGACCTTTTTGAGCCGGTATACTTTAAAATAAATGCATTAAGCTATTGAGCGTTCATGCCGAGTTATAGGTTATTGTGCATGTGTTTTTTATTGTGTGGTGTTTATGTAGGTAAGTGTGATATGTAGAGTATACGATTATATAAATATGTATTGTATATTGATACCAATATATATATTTTTATCATCCTTTTTTTTTCTTTTTTTTTTTTTTTTTTTTTTTTTCCTTTTTTTCATTATTCACATTAACAAATTTTTATATAAAATTTTATATTTATATATAACATTAACAAACATTTAACGAATTTTACAAAATTGACTTAGATTTTTACGTTATTCACACATAAAAAAAAAAAAAAAAAAAAAAAAACATAAAATAAACAATTACAAAGTATTAACAAATTAAAATGAATTACTCAGAATTATTATTAAATGCAATTAGTTATATAATTAAAACAATCATTATTTAATTTTTTTTTTTTTTTTTCTTTCTTACTTCCATTTAGCGGTACTTCCATTCGTTTTACATACTTTTTTCATGGTATCTCTACAAAAATCAATAAACAATTGTTGACTACTCTTTTGCCCGAGTAGATCTCCTAACGTGGCTCGCGTTATTTTGGATTTTATTTTAACTTCGGCTTCCAATCGTTGCGCCCCAAATCTTGGACAATCCACCAACACATGCTCCACATCTTCAACCACTCCTGGCTCGCACACGCACCATGGATCTGTTTTCAGCTTGAACCGGTAAAGGTATTGGCCCAAGCCGCCGTGCCCGCTTAGTATTTGTGTTAACAATCCATCTGGTTCTCTACTCCTTACAAAGGCGTACGCAGAGCGAACATCAGGGAGGAATTGGTGCACTATTTTGCCCGATGTTTTATTAGCCAGAGCGTTTATGAGGAAGGTTTAGGTGCATAATTCGTTAAGGTTTTGTGTAAATTGTTAAACACAATCCAAAATTTCATCGTACCAACGGGACTTGAACCCGCAACCTCCGGAATAACATGTTCCGGTGCTTTGCCAATTAAGCCATGGTGCGAAGTAACGTTACGACGAAATTAGTGGATTGCATTTGTTAACCCAATTATGCATTGTTGGCGCCATCTATGACTACTTATTACGTAAGTTAATCATTCGGAAGAAATCATTACAGTTTTCAAATCCGACAAGAGATGTTGCACTGCGTAAATCAAATATTATGTTTCTTTGAAGTGTTACACACTTAATATTTTTGTAAATTGTTAAACACAATCCAAAATTTCATCGTACCAACGGGACTTGAACCCGCAAGTCCCGTCCAGCTTATACTATAACTAACGTTAACTTAATTTTTAATACAGTTGCTCAAAAAGTGGCGTATTGCAGCGACGTATAGCGTTTGGGATGTGGGCTATTACACACTCGTGCTTTTTTTTTACCTTTCCCGAACTCGTTCGTTCTCTTTCCCAACTGTCAAAATAATGTCTATTAAAAAGAAAAACCAACCATGAAGTTTTTACTCACAAAATTCAAAGAAGTTTTTATGATTCATGCAAATACGTATATTTCTAAAAAGAAGCTACTAATTTGTTTCAATATCAGATTTAATGATTTGATGGAATGAGTTAGGTTAGGTTTCATTTCATTTCATCTCATTAAATTTCATTTTCATTTCATATCAATAAAAAAATTCTACTGAAGACTTGGCTGTATGGGCATAGTTCCCTTTGCCTACCAAAATGGGTGAAGAAAAAAAAACTCTGCTTATATTCTACGGTTGGCGCCATTTTTTAGAAATTTTCTTTGCGAGTTTAGTTGTTTGTTGCACAAAATGAGTAATTTCGACCCTAGTTTTTTTGAATTAACACCACCGGAACTCAGTATAATTGCACAAAATGCTTCGGAGAACATTTTACCGGAAAAGTCAAAAAGTCGCTACATATCTGCATACAACGAATTTATTGCGTGGAGAGAACAGAAAAAAACAAATACTTTTTCAGAAAGTTCGTTGAGTTTATTGTGTTTTTATTATTTTATTAAAATGCTTCATTTTTCGCAACTGTATTAAAAATAGTCGTTCAGTACACGTGCGGAACCGTCATTGCAACTTGTTCCGACTGTCAACCCTCGCCTTCGGCTGCGCCTGGGCTCGGGTAGACATTTTTCGGAACTCTTTGCAATGACAGCCTTTCCGCACTTGTAATGAAATATACTATTTTAAACTTAATTTCAAATTTCAATGTTATTGATTTGTTGTCATAGCAACCGTAAATTATGATAAGTAATAATGACAACTGTGTAAATAAAACCGGCCAAGTCGAGTTGGACTCGCCCACCGAGGCTTCCGTACCAACTTCTCAGACTAGGTTAAGGGACAAACTTAACTTTGTAGTTCGGTTAACAATGTATAAAATAAATCACACAATATCACAATTTTATTTATTTACCTTATTTAAGGTTTGTGCCAATTAAGCTAACCCCTTAATTATTGTATGAGCGCTCATATAACTCAGAGGCCTATCTTAATTGGCGACAACTATGTATGTACATGGGGACATGCTTTCATTTTCAATTTGTTTTATTTTTTGAAATTTTTCCTTTATTTGTGTTGTAAAACCTTCATGAATTTCAAGTAGCTACCTATTACGGTTAAGGAGATACAGCCCTGTAAAGTGCGTACAGACAGACAGACAGACGGACGGACGGACGGACAGCGAAGTCTTAGTAATAGGGTTTCTTTCGTGCCCTTTTGTTTCGGAACCTTAAAAAAAAAAACTAATTCAGAGAGGTTCTGTTTTTTGAATGTCAGACGAAAAGGCCTTATTTCGATTTTACTTCTAATTTTATAGACACACTAAATACCCCCGCGGCTACGTTCGCGAATGTATCCTATTCTACCCTCAAGGCTATGTTTGCCAAATTCAATTTTGGTTTTGCGTATTTCAATTCCGTTTCGCGTTATTAGATGATGTACAATAGGATTTATAATATGAGTTGGTTACAATAATAATACAAGTCAAAGCATTTATTTTGTATTAGCGAACACCCCTACGTCTCATGGGTATATAATGTACATATTCATGCGAGGTCAGTATGAATAAACAATTCCATCATAAATTATTTGTAATAATTTAAAAGAATAACGGCTCCAGAGCCTAAGTATCACAAAATCGCTTGTTTTATCGGTTCTCCATCGAATACATCTCAAAGAGTACCATCCAATTGCATGAATTAGTACGTTTCCCTTTCTTCTATCGGACAACTAGATTTAGTTACCGATGTGCACCATTGCTTCATGGTTGACGTTCCATCTTCCAACAACACGAAACGTTTAGCTTTATCTTTTATCATACGCTCTGCCAAGGCATAACATTCCTTGCAGGTTTGTGTTTCGTTTTAGTAGTCAAATTCTTGCCTATCTGCCATAAAAAGGCTACATTTTTGAAAATTAAATCATGGTTTTTACACATAACTTAAATAATTCAGATCACACAAATGTTGATGAACAGAGCATTACATTGATAAAATTCTTGGTGTAGTTGAACGAAGTCGCGGGTATAATCTAGTAACTCTACTTATTTTAGTCTAGTTAGTCTAGTCTCTTATTATAGTCTAGTAATGTTCTGTGGAAAACAAAGGGCAATCAAATGATCATTAAATCGACCGGTCTTTCGAAAATACTCCCAGATACGAAAGAACAGACCAGCGATGTAAGGGAGCACAAATACCACCTCAGTGCTCCCAGCTAACCTCACCTGCCCGTGGTGCATCCTGCTGACCAACAAACGAGGCTCTGGCGAGCGACAAATGGCGGTATGACCATTTCAAAATGATGGCGTAGCTAAACACTAAAGGCCGGTGACGGGCAGCAGCGTCACCGTTGTAAGAAGCTGTCCTGCGATCGCAAACCCGCCTGCCCAGTCTGGCGATTAGGGCATATCCCTCCCAATGATGGAAAGTCACATGAAAAGCCGAAGATCGGGCTCAGTGGCGCAACTTAGGAGAGACTGATACCGCTGATGATGATGACCAGGAAAGGCCAAGAAACTCTATCATGGCAAGTATAGTATATCTTTAAAGATTTCTTAAAAACATTGCGTGAAGTAAAATCTAATATTATTTATACTATATATTAGGTACTTGTGATAAGAAGGGTCAAGCAAATATGTGACACTTTGACTGACTGGGTATGACATAAAGGAAAAGGGGTCTAAAAACCACATCATAAGTACGGATGACGCTTTTCTTCTTTGTGACATGGGATAGTTCTGTTTTTTACGCTACCCTGTTCGAAGCAACTATATCATGCTCTTATTTTTTATTTACTTTACTAGAAACTACAAAAAACGATTATAACAAAGGCAAACAATTGACAAATATCTCAATGAGGAGTTTTCTTTAAAATATTACATGTTAGTTCCTGGAGAGACGTTGTTAATCTGAGCAACCTAATGTTTATTTAATTATTTTTCTACTGATGTCTTTGCTGCTTTCATTCCGTTAATTTTTAACGTAACCGATTCACAAAGGTTTTTTTTGCTGAGATGGTATACTTTTCGTTTCGTGACATTGTAAGTCATCGAGACTTACATAGATAGATTTATAGAATACGCTTTATTGCACTTACATTAACTTAGAATTACGTACAATAGTGATCACATTTAGAGAACAATCGGCGGCCTTAGGCAACCGTAGCCAATAATTTATACCATCTGTATCTGTAAATGTGTCTCTAAAGAAGAAAAGAGATATAAACACCTCAAACTTGCTATTGAAAATGACAAGCACGGCATTTGAATTTGCCCGGTTTTTCCCTTTGTAAAATATCAAATTATTTTAGCATGATGTCCATTTACATGTTCCATTTACCAATGGAGATGTTAACGCAAGGCGTACCCCTCTGCTGGCCATATGGCCATATGAGCGTGCGTAACTACACTGTATTTTTAATACTGTGTGCGTGTTTCAAGCTAGTGTGCGGGATCGTTAAAGTGAGTGATTTGTGTGTGTGCAATGCGTTTTTACCTCGTCCCCCGTAAGTATCGGCAGAAAACCAAACAACATCTCCATTGATAAATGCTCGAAGTGTCCAGCGCATCATCTCACTGTACATCTTACATTTCCAGACTGTTCGAATCCATTAAAGACCGTATCCTATCATGATATCTAATGAGATAGTGACCAAGTGCTTGACATTTCAGCATACAAAATAATCAACTGAAGCACAACCACAGGCCGTATTCCGTCAAAATTATAATCACAGCTCATCTTGACCCAAAAATTGTAATGTAAACAGAAATAAACAAGGTGCGAATAATTCAAAGGGTGAATGAGGTCTAATTAATCAAATTCCCTTAAGGCCAACCCTTCAGGAGCCTAGCTGCACCTGAGACCACCCATTTACATAGAGGTGTATTTGCATTTAGTTAAGTTATGTAAATAAGCTCAAGAAACCACGTGGACCTTTAAGAGTAATGTTTATTCTGTCACAGAACACACTATACATTGTAGTATAATTTATAGGAATAAAATAATTTAAAAAAATATTAAGTAGATATCGAATTGTTTTTCAAACAACTTTTATTAAACACCTTAAAAATTACCTTATATGACAATATCAAAATTATATAAACTACAATATACGATACTTAAACTATAAATAAAAGACAGAACCTAGGTCACTACCTGCCGGTAATGTTCCCAAAAAACTAGCGACGCGGACGTTACCTATAAAATATTTAGTTTTTTAAGCTTCTAAGTGTCAGTCGTTCGTCTCGCGATTAGGGCCTTTATTCAGTATGACCAATTAGATAACTTGCCAAAAACGTGGACGTCGTAACGTGCTCTCAACGCAAACGTGTTCCATATACGCGCCACGGTGCGTTATTTAAAAAATGGTATTCTGTATGCCAAACCATATGTTTTCTATGTCCAGTTTTCGATTTCACGCCATTCGTTCATAAACCTTACTTCCAGTTCCATCGGTAATTTTGTGGTTTTATACATTTCTTTATTTTCGTGTCTTATCTTAATATTAGGTCGATTTACCAGCAATAAAACTTCAATAGCAATTCTGTAGATTAATTTAAAAACTAAAAACCAAAAAATAAATAATAAATATGTTTTATTGAATATAATAATCATTGGACCCTCTTACAAATACACTAGTTTTAGAACGACAATAAACACTTCATTTTCAAAATGTCAATTATTGTCATTCATTGTATTTTCATTTTATTAATAAACTAGCTGTTACCCGCGGCTTTGCCCGCGTTATTTGAGTATTTATGACCTAACTTTAGGGTCATGATTGATGATCTCTAAGGCCAATGTCGATCTTCAACCATTTCCATACCAAATTTCATCAACATTGGTCCAGCTGGTTGAGCGTGAAGAAGTAAAAAACATAAAAACACACACTCACAAACTTTCGCCTTTATAATCTGTATCTTATAATCTGTTCCTTATGGTCTGTCTCTTAACATGTTTTGGAGCAAGAAATAGAATTTTAGGTCATTTTTCACAGTTTTTATTGTACTGATGTAAAACGCTGATGACGATGATAATGACTTGTAGCTTATGTGTTAATCCGGGATGTAAGCTACCTTCATACCAAATTTCATCACAATTGGTTAAGCCGTTTGGTTAAGAAGTAACAAACATACAAACACACTCACAAACTTTCGCCTTTATAATATTAGTGGGATGGGATAGTGGGATAAGATCGAATTTATTAAATTACTCATTTTTTTCGGTAACGGTGAAAAATCATGATGGGGATGATGATCATGATAATTTAGGAAGACTGGTTCCTTATAGTCTGTCTCTTAACATGTATTGGAGCAAGAAATAGAATTTTAGGTCATTTTTTTACAGTTTTTAATGTACTGATGTAAAACGCTGATGACGATGATAATGACTTGTAGCTTATGTGTTAATCCGGGATGTAAGCTACCTTCATACCAAATTTCATCACAATTGGTTAAGCCGTTTGGTTAAGAAGTAACAAACATACAAACACACTCACAAACTTTCGCCTTTATAATATTAGTGGGATGGGATAGTGGGATAAGATCGAATTTATTAAATTACTCATTTTTTTCGGTAACGGTGAAAAATCATGATGGGGATGATGATCATGATAATTTAGGAAGACTGGTTCCTTATAGTCTGTCTCTTAACATGTATTGGAGCAAGAAATAGAATTTTAGGTCATTTTTTTACAGTTTTTAATGTACTGATGTAAAACGCTGATGAGGATGATGATTACTTGTAGCTTATGTGTTAATCCGGGATGTAAGCTACCTTCATACAAAATTTAATCACAATTGGTCAAGCCGTTTGAGCGTGAAGAGTGATATTTTAACGCGGCACGTTAAGACTTTAAAATGGTAATTTAGGCCACAGGCGAGCGTCATGCCCACAGAACAGGAAAACTACTGCTTATCATTTTCTTTGGTCTTGCCTATCCTGTTTTTCTTATAATAAAAAATATAAATGTTGTAGTTAGAATTTTAGAATATTTTATAATTTTATTTGCTTCATTACTCTTTGAATATAATATTCTTAATCCTAAGCTAATTTCCATCTATACATATGATACTATAAGGATTTTTGCCCTGACATTCTGACTGACTGACTGACTTAGAGACAACGCACAGCCTAAATCGCTGGTTGTAGAGACTTGACATTTAAAGGGTATATTTGTTTTAGTACTTAAGGGTGTAAGAAAGCTTTTTCCAAAATGGGGTGAATTTTTGAAAATCCTTTCTAAGGGGATGAAATAGGGGATCAAAGTTTGAATGGAGAAACAAGATTAGATAGGTTTATTAATTCGAAATTTCTCACAAGTACTTCTGTAAATAAATACTTGTTTCAGGCTTTTCAAAATTTCACCCCTAAGAGCGGTGAAGTGAGGTAACAAAGTCTGAAAATCAATATTGCTTCGGATTGCGCTGAAATTTTGAATGCAAATGTATTAGCTAAGAAAGGATTTTCCAAAATTCACGCGTTATGGGAATGAAACGGGGGTTCAAAGTTTGTATGGAGAAACAAGTTTATATAGTATTTTTATTCGAAACATCACACAAATACTTACGTCTGTAAAAAAATAAGCAAATACGGGTTTCAGGCTTTTTAAAGTTTCACCCCTAAGAAGGTGAAGTGGGGTAACAAAGTCTGATAATCAATATTGTTTCGGATTGCTCTGAAATTTGGCATGCAGATAGTTATCACTACTATGACGAAGGTATTAGCTAAGAAAATATTTTTCTATAAATCACATTCAAAAGAAGTTTTTACCGCGGGAGAAGCCGCGGGTACTTCTAGTTATATTTATAAAACACAAAGATTGTTGATTGTATGTAGATTGTATTATATGTATTATATTGTATTGTGTTATATGTCCATTATAGACTTTGAAACCATTTAACCGATGTGCTCATACCCGGTTTCATTAGAAATGCAATAAAGCTAATATTGTTTTAGACCACTTAAACAATGCATTATGTTGTGTATGTTGTAGCACACGTTGGGTATCCGCTAGTTATTTATATTATTGCACTTGTAGTATAACACTAAGTATTAACCCGACTACGGCAAAGACAAAGACAGGTAAATTAGTAGTGTTTCAAACAAAAACTAGTTGTTTTATTTAGAACTTTGGAGGGCGTACAATAATGTCTTAAATATTATTATTTTATGTACTGTATAAGTTCCGTTAAGAAAGATTATTTTAGAATGTTTTAATGTAAAATAGCTTCTTAAACGCTACTAAAATTACAATTAACAATCATTATAAACTCTGACTGAAATTCAATGATTAGTATGAAATTCATAAACTAATATTAAACTTAAAATTGTGCACTATTGAATGATCAAACAAATCGATATTTTCGCCGTATTCATAAATATTTTCAAGTTGCAGAGTTAATATTCATTTTAATGTTAAAAGGCCAAAGTAAGACGAAGTTATAAAAGCAAATTAATGCTACCAATTAGGCAAACCTTAAAAACTCTCAAGTTCTGTTAACCAACCTAGTTACTAACTTTGGAAATAAAATTTCCGGGATCAATTTTAATAGCTTTAAAAAGAGTATATTTAAACGAGCAGCCACGGTTACAGATAGTTCCAATCTAAATTTAATTCCGGGCTAAGCGTCTCTTGCATAATGTCCCAGGAACTCTTTTCCGGGCGTTCAGTGAAGAATCTGCTTTATGATCTGGACTGGATGGCCGGAATGCGATATATACTCGTATACTTTTAACGACTAGACTGCATAAGAGCAATTTATAAAATGTTACCATGATCTAGGATGAAATATTTTGGGACCTAAGATAATTTTATATTCGTATGTAATGCTGTCTTTAACTAACAAACTTCATCTATAATTCTGCTGTGATATAAATCGGCACCGTACAGAAGTCACATGCCTCTAATATGTCAGATCGTGTCAAGCTCGTCGTGATATTATTTTCTCGTGAGAAAATCACAGCAAATTCGTAGCAGAAATTGAAAATTTTTATGCACTATTAAAAGAATATGATGATAAAATTATCTCAATAAAATTGGTATCAGTGTTATAAAACCTTTATGAAGCCGGTGTGGCGTTCAATAATTCTATTTGTCAGATTATTTAAACCGGTGATTCATAAAACTCACCCAATATTTCTAATATCTATTTAAACAGCAATATTAACTGGAGGTCTTATCAAAATTAATGAACGAACACGCCCCAAGATTTGACGAGAAGATTGGTAACGAAGACTTTGTTTACGACTCGGTAATTTGTAATTAAACTGAAACGACAGACGCCGAAAGTAACTTTTGGCAGCTGATTTAGTTATCTGTTGAGAGGTTGTTCTCGAAATATGATTTCTATTTATAGAACTTTGAGGCGTATAATGGGCTTTTCCGATTTCGACGTCGTAATTAAATTAAAAACCGATTGTTAGGTTGATAAACAAATAATATTAATAACCCTTTACTTCTCAAAAAGTTGATGTTCTGTGAACAATTGGATTTTTTTAATTGGGACGTAACATTAATCATTGACACATTCAATCAACCTTTATCATTGTTCTTATATCTTTTGCAGAACTCAATAGGTACACATTACTAAAGAGTGGTTGATCTTTGAAATTCCATCTGAAAAGGTTGATCAATTTAATGATTATGAGATATCACTATCACTATCACTATCACTATCACTATCACTATCACTATCACTATCACTATCACTATCACTATCACTATCACTATCACTATCACTATCACTATCACTATCACTATCACTATCACTATCACTATCACTATCACTATCACTATCACTATCACTATCACTATCACTATCACTATCACTATCACTATCACTATCACTATCACTATCACTACATAGTATAAAACAAAGTCGCCTTTTCTGTCCCTATATCCCTATGTGCGCTTAAATCTTTAAAACTACGCAACGGATTTTGATGCGGTTTTTTCCAATAGATAGAGTGATTCAAGAGAAAGGTTTATATGTATAATACATGCATCATATACTAAGGCAACATTGCTAATTTTAGAGGTTTCTAACGTGATGTCGTAAATTAACCTATTTTTTTGGGCTTATTTAGCAAAAACGCTGCCTAAAGCCTACGAGTTAGATCAAATTAATGTACTACAGTATTGTACACCATAAAAAGGTCTACAAAAAAGTCCGCGATGGTATACGTTTATCTTTTAGGGATAACCCACATTAACCATTTTTATTGTTTACTTTTTACGTGAAAAAATGGCTTATTTACGAAGCTATTTTAAGCAATACGGCATTAATCCTTATCGAATTAAGTACCTTAAATACAGTGTGCAATTAATATAGATCAATATGGTTCCTTACAGCATGTAAATTAAACAAATATTTTCGGAGATATTACAAATTTAAAATTTGCGTTTGCGGCGGGCGGTACCGGTCGGACGGGGCAGTGCGGGGAGGCATGCCTATAAATAGCGCGTCGGAGGCCGCGGTTCTCCCTATAACACTTTGAATTTAGCAGCAATCGGACGCGTTTATTATCGGAGCTCTCTAGCGAGGAAAATAACAGTACTTGATAAAAACATGCTTTTCAGCGCGACAACGTATCAGTTAATAATTATAAGTTACGATAAATAATAATCAATTAATTTAATAATAAGGAAATTATTTTCAAAAATCTTAAGTAAGTTCAGAAAAAAAAACTTAATAGAATATAGCTATCTTTTGTTCTTGATGATTGTAGATTATCTTTTGTTTTTAGTCACACGCATGGCAAATTATTTTTTAGGTGTTTTTAATTTAATTAAAATTGTATTTTAAGTTGATTTCATTAAAATCGTAGTTTAAGTTATTTCAGTAAAAAAAAAGAAAAGAATAGAATAAATATCTTTTTTTTTAATGATTGTTGATTATCATTTGTGTCTAAATGGTAAGTATTTAGATGTTGTTTACTGCGGCACATAGGTACCAATAATATGGCAATTTGTTCATAGGTAGGTAATCATACATAAGTCTAGAACTGAGTCAACTTTGTTCAGAAATTATAAAGTCATGTCTGGAAGACGTCGTCGTTCGAACATAGGTCGTAGTTCAGTGAATGCTAAAAGAGTACGTTCACAAAGAGATGAAGAATCGTCAACAGAACGTGAAGCTCGACTCAGTCAGCTTAGGGATAGATATAGAGCTGAGAGAGAGAGAGAATCTTCAATAGAGCGTGAGGTTCGCCGCAGCCGGGATCGAGATAGGCATTCGGTTCAGAGAGATAGAGAATGGTCAGTAGAGCGTGAGGCTCGACTCAGTCAGCTTAGGGATAGATATAGAGCTGATAGAGAGAGAGAATCTTCAGTAGAGCGTGAGGTTTGCCGCAGTCGAGATAGGGATAGACATCGAATACAGAGAGCCAGAGAATCATCAGCACGAGTTACTAATTCATGGGTAAATAAAGAAAATTCTGCCATGAATTACGATCCTTCGATTTCTTACAAGGACGATCGTATAGTATCAATAGGTACTATGTCAGTAGTATGTGAATATTGCTTGGCATTGAAATTCAAGGACGAATCAAAAGGCATGTGTTGCTTACAAGGAAAAGTCAAATTAGAAGAAATTCTCCCTCCACCTGAACCACTTCACTCTCTTCTTACGGGTGATCATCAGAAATCCAAACAATTCATGCGCAATATACGCCGTTATAATAACGCATTTCAAATGACCTCTTTTAAGAGTAAGCAAGTCGTTGAGCGTGGGTTCGTGCCTACATTTAAAATTCAAGGGCAAGTGTACCACTTAGCTGGGAGCTTGCTACCACTTCGACCCGATGATCACAAATTTCTGCAAATATATTTTATTGCAGATCCAGACACACAAGCATCTACGCGGTGTTCAAGTGTTGCACAACCAATTGATAGAGATTTAATTAGATCTCTGCAAGATATGTTACACTCTCATAATTACTATATACAGTCTTTCAAAACTGCGATTGAGAGTATTCCAGCAGATACTCCTGACTTTAGTGTCGTAATCCATGCAAATAAAGTTCCTGTTGGAGAACACAGAGGACGATATAACGCGCCTTCTACGAGTGAGGTAGCAGTGGTGATAGCTGGACAGCAATTTGACAAAAGAGATATTGTATTGCATAGTCGTGATGATAATTTGCAAAAAATTTCAGAGTTACACAGATTTTATGACAGCTTACAATATCCTTTGATGTTATGTCGTGGAGAAAATGGTAATGCCATTAATATTTCTCAAGTTGATCCAATCGGTGGAACACCTCTGAATTTCAATCTCTCAAATTTCATCACAATTGGTTAAGCCGTTTGGTTAAGAAGTAACAAACATACAAACACACTCACAAACTTTCGCCTTTATAATATTAGTGGGATGGGATAGTGGGATAAGATCGAATTTATTAAATTACTCATTTTTTTCGGTAACGGTGAAAAATCATGATGGGGATGATGATCATGATAATTTAGGAAGACTGGTTCCTTATAGTCTGTCTCTTAACATGTATTGGAGCAAGAAATAGAATTTTAGGTCATTTTTTTACAGTTTTTAATGTACTGATGTAAAACGCTGATGAGGATGATGATTACTTGTAGCTTATGTGTTAATCCGGGATGTAAGCTACCTTCATACAAAATTTAATCACAATTGGTCAAGCCGTTTGAGCGTGAAGAGTGATATTTTAACGCGGCACGTTAAGACTTTAAAATGGTAATTTAGGCCACAGGCGAGCGTCATGCCCACAGAACAGGAAAACTACTGCTTATCATTTTCTTTGGTCTTGCCTATCCTGTTTTTCTTATAATAAAAAATATAAATGTTGTAGTTAGAATTTTAGAATATTTTATAATTTTATTTGCTTCATTACTCTTTGAATATAATATTCTTAATCCTAAGCTAATTTCCATCTATACATATGATACTATAAGGATTTTTGCCCTGACATTCTGACTGACTGACTGACTTAGAGACAACGCACAGCCTAAATCGCTGGTTGTAGAGACTTGACATTTAAAGGGTATATTTGTTTTAGTACTTAAGGGTGTAAGAAAGCTTTTTCCAAAATGGGGTGAATTTTTGAAAATCCTTTCTAAGGGAATGAAATAGGGGATCAAAGTTTGAATGGAGAAACAAGATTAGATAGGTTTATTAATTCGAAATTTCTCACAAGTACTTCTGTAAATAAATACTTGTTTCAGGCTTTTCAAAATTTCACCCCTAAGAGCGGTGAAGTGAGGTAACAAAGTCTGAAAATCAATATTGCTTCGGATTGCGCTGAAATTTTGAATGCAAATGTATTAGCTAAGAAAGGATTTTCCAAAATTCACGCGTTATGGGAATGAAACGGGGGTTCAAAGTTTGTATGGAGAAACAAGTTTATATAGTATTTTTATTCGAAACATCACACAAATACTTACGTCTGTAAAAAAATAAGCAAATACGGGTTTCAGGCTTTTTAAAGTTTCACCCCTAAGAAGGTGAAGTGGGGTAACAAAGTCTGATAATCAATATTGTTTCGGATTGCTCTGAAATTTGGCATGCAGATAGTTATCACTACTATGACGAAGGTATTAGCTAAGAAAATATTTTTCTATAAATCACATTCAAAAGAAGTTTTTACCGCGGGAGAAGCCGCGGGTACTTCTAGTTATATTTATAAAACACAAAGATTGTTGATTGTATGTAGATTGTATTATATGTATTATATTGTATTGTGTTATATGTCCATTATAGACTTTGAAACCATTTAACCGATGTGCTCATACCCGGTTTCATTAGAAATGCAATAAAGCTAATATTGTTTTAGACCACTTAAACAATGCATTATGTTGTGTATGTTGTAGCACACGTTGGGTATCCGCTAGTTATTTATATTATTGCACTTGTAGTATAACACTAAGTATTAACCCGACTACGGCAAAGACAAAGACAGGTAAATTAGTAGTGTTTCAAACAAAAACTAGTTGTTTTATTTAGAACTTTGGAGGGCGTACAATAATGTCTTAAATATTATTATTTTATGTACTGTATAAGTTCCGTTAAGAAAGATTATTTTAGAATGTTTTAATGTAAAATAGCTTCTTAAACGCTACTAAAATTACAATTAACAATCATTATAAACTCTGACTGAAATTCAATGATTAGTATGAAATTCATAAACTAATATTAAACTTAAAATTGTGCACTATTGAATGATCAAACAAATCGATATTTTCGCCGTATTCATAAATATTTTCAAGTTGCAGAGTTAATATTCATTTTAATGTTAAAAGGCCAAAGTAAGACGAAGTTATAAAAGCAAATTAATGCTACCAATTAGGCAAACCTTAAAAACTCTCAAGTTCTGTTAACCAACCTAGTTACTAACTTTGGAAATAAAATTTCCGGGATCAATTTTAATAGCTTTAAAAAGAGTATATTTAAACGAGCAGCCACGGTTACAGATAGTTCCAATCTAAATTTAATTCCGGGCTAAGCGTCTCTTGCATAATGTCCCAGGAACTCTTTTCCGGGCGTTCAGTGAAGAATCTGCTTTATGATCTGGACTGGATGGCCGGAATGCGATATATACTCGTATACTTTTAACGACTAGACTGCATAAGAGCAATTTATAAAATGTTACCATGATCTAGGATGAAATATTTTGGGACCTAAGATAATTTTATATTCGTATGTAATGCTGTCTTTAACTAACAAACTTCATCTATAATTCTGCTGTGATATAAATCGGCACCGTACAGAAGTCACATGCCTCTAATATGTCAGATCGTGTCAAGCTCGTCGTGATATTATTTTCTCGTGAGAAAATCACAGCAAATTCGTAGCAGAAATTGAAAATTTTTATGCACTATTAAAAGAATATGATGATAAAATTATCTCAATAAAATTGGTATCAGTGTTATAAAACCTTTATGAAGCCGGTGTGGCGTTCAATAATTCTATTTGTCAGATTATTTAAACCGGTGATTCATAAAACTCACCCAATATTTCTAATATCTATTTAAACAGCAATATTAACTGGAGGTCTTATCAAAATTAATGAACGAACACGCCCCAAGATTTGACGAGAAGATTGGTAACGAAGACTTTGTTTACGACTCGGTAATTTGTAATTAAACTGAAACGACAGACGCCGAAAGTAACTTTTGGCAGCTGATTTAGTTATCTGTTGAGAGGTTGTTCTCGAAATATGATTTCTATTTATAGAACTTTGAGGCGTATAATGGGCTTTTCCGATTTCGACGTCGTAATTAAATTAAAAACCGATTGTTAGGTTGATAAACAAATTATATTAATAACCCTTTACTTCTCAAAAAGTTGATGTTCTGTGAACAATTGGATTTTTTTAATTGGGACGTAACATTAATCATTGACACATTCAATCAACCTTTATCATTGTTCTTATATCTTTTGCAGAACTCAATAGGTACACATTACTAAAGAGTGGTTGATCTTTGAAATTCCATCTGAAAAGGTTGATCAATTTAATGATTATGAGATATCACTATCACTATCACTATCACTATCACTATCACTATCACTATCACTATCACTATCACTATCACTATCACTATCACTATCACTATCACTATCACTATCACTATCACTATCACTATCACTATCACTATCACTATCACTATCACTATCACTATCACTATCACTACATAGTATAAAACAAAGTCGCCTTTTCTGTCCCTATATCCCTATGTGCGCTTAAATCTTTAAAACTACGCAACGGATTTTGATGCGGTTTTTTCCAATAGATAGAGTGATTCAAGAGAAAGGTTTATATGTATAATACATGCATCATATACTAAGGCAACATTGCTAATTTTAGAGGTTTCTAACGTGATGTCGTAAATTAACCTATTTTTTTGGGCTTATTTAGCAAAAACGCTGCCTAAAGCCTACGAGTTAGATCAAATTAATGTACTACAGTATTGTACACCATAAAAAGGTCTACAAAAAAGTCCGCGATGGTATACGTTTATCTTTTAGGGATAACCCACATTAACCATTTTTATTGTTTACTTTTTACGTGAAAAAATGGCTTATTTACGAAGCTATTTTAAGCAATACGGCATTAATCCTTATCGAATTAAGTACCTTAAATACAGTGTGCAATTAATATAGATCAATATGGTTCCTTACAGCATGTAAATTAAACAAATATTTTCGGAGATATTACAAATTTAAAATTTGCGTTTGCGGCGGGCGGTACCGGTCGGACGGGGCAGTGCGGGGAGGCATGCCTATAAATAGCGCGTCGGAGGCCGCGGTTCTCCCTATAACACTTTGAATTTAGCAGCAATCGGACGCGTTTATTATCGGAGCTCTCTAGCGAGGAAAATAACAGTACTTGATAAAAACATGCTTTTCAGCGCGACAACGTATCAGTTAATAATTATAAGTTACGATAAATAATAATCAATTAATTTAATAATAAGGAATATATTTTCAAAAATCTTAAGTAAGTTCAGAAAAAAAAACTTAATAGAATATAGCTATCTTTTGTTCTTGATGATTGTAGATTATCTTTTGTTTTTAGTCACACGCATGGCAAATTATTTTTTAGGTGTTTTTAATTTAATTAAAATTGTATTTTAAGTTGATTTCATTAAAATCGTAGTTTAAGTTATTTCAGTAAAAAAAAAGAAAAGAATAGAATAAATATCTTTTTTTTTAATGATTGTTGATTATCATTTGTGTCTAAATGGTAAGTATTTAGATGTTGTTTACTGCGGCACATAGGTACCAATAATATGGCAATTTGTTCATAGGTAGGTAATCATACATAAGTCTAGAACTGAGTCAACTTTGTTCAGAAATTATAAAGTCATGTCTGGAAGACGTCGTCGTTCGAACATAGGTCGTAGTTCAGTGAATGCTAAAAGAGTACGTTCACAAAGAGATGAAGAATCGTCAACAGAACGTGAAGCTCGACTCAGTCAGCTTAGGGATAGATATAGAGCTGAGAGAGAGAGAGAATCTTCAATAGAGCGTGAGGTTCGCCGCAGCCGGGATCGAGATAGGCATTCGGTTCAGAGAGATAGAGAATGGTCAGTAGAGCGTGAGGCTCGACTCAGTCAGCTTAGGGATAGATATAGAGCTGATAGAGAGAGAGAATCTTCAGTAGAGCGTGAGGTTTGCCGCAGTCGAGATAGGGATAGACATCGAATACAGAGAGCCAGAGAATCATCAGCACGAGTTACTAATTCATGGGTAAATAAAGAAAATTCTGCCATGAATTACGATCCTTCGATTTCTTACAAGGACGATCGTATAGTATCAATAGGTACTATGTCAGTAGTATGTGAATATTGCTTGGCATTGAAATTCAAGGACGAATCAAAAGGCATGTGTTGCTTACAAGGAAAAGTCAAATTAGAAGAAATTCTCCCTCCACCTGAACCACTTCACTCTCTTCTTACGGGTGATCATCAGAAATCCAAACAATTCATGCGCAATATACGCCGTTATAATAACGCATTTCAAATGACCTCTTTTAAGAGTAAGCAAGTCGTTGAGCGTGGGTTCGTGCCTACATTTAAAATTCAAGGGCAAGTGTACCACTTAGCTGGGAGCTTGCTACCACTTCGACCCGATGATCACAAATTTCTGCAAATATATTTTATTGCAGATCCAGACACACAAGCATCTACGCGGTGTTCAAGTGTTGCACAACCAATTGATAGAGATTTAATTAGATCTCTGCAAGATATGTTACACTCTCATAATTACTATATACAGTCTTTCAAAACTGCGATTGAGAGTATTCCAGCAGATACTCCTGACTTTAGTGTCGTAATCCATGCAAATAAAGTTCCTGTTGGAGAACACAGAGGACGATATAACGCGCCTTCTACGAGTGAGGTAGCAGTGGTGATAGCTGGACAGCAATTTGACAAAAGAGATATTGTATTGCATAGTCGTGATGATAATTTGCAAAAAATTTCAGAGTTACACAGATTTTATGACAGCTTACAATATCCTTTGATGTTATGTCGTGGAGAAAATGGTAATGCCATTAATATTTCTCAAGTTGATCCAATCGGTGGAACACCTGTTTATGTAAAACAGTGTCATGTATGAACTACTATTGCTACCGTATAATGACAAGACGTAACAATTTGAACACTTTGCTTAGATATGGAATGTTAACAAACCAATACTTGGTCGATCAATATGCGAAAATTGAATCTGAGAGATTGGCCTACATCCGTAATAATCAAACTAAATTGAGAGCCGAAAATTACGTTCATCTTCAGGATGCGTTACAGGCGAATGAACATGTCAACGGCATTGGTCAGTTAGTTATACTACCTTCATCATTCACAGGTGGACCTCGATATTTACACGAAAAATCGCAAGACGCCATGACTTACGTCAGAAATTACGGCAAACCTGATTTATTTATAACTGCAACATGTAACCCAAATTGGCCGGAAATTAAAGAAAATATTAACACTTATTTAAGTCCACAAGACAGATTTGATATAATTAACAGAGTCTTCCATTTAAAAGTACAGAAACTCCTGCACATCATTAACAAGTCTCATATATTCGGTCCCCCGCGCTGTCATATGTACACAATAGAATGGCAAAAACGTGGGTTGCCACATGTGCACCTGCTGGTGTGGTTAGTGAACAAAATTAGACCAAACCAAATTGACAAGGTCATTTCAGCTGAATTGCCGGATAAAGATGAAGATCCTATCCTGTACGAAATCGTAAAGAAAAATATGGTACACGGCCCTTGCGGGACTTTAAATCCGAATTCTCCATGTATGCGAGATTCTAAATGCAGCAAAAAATTTCCGAAGTCATTCCAAACTCAAACAATCACTAGCGATGACGGATATCCCAAATATCGTCGACGATCGCCAGAACAAGGCGGGAAAAGTGCTACCGTCCGAAACCGTGATATTGATAACCGATGGATCGTTCCCTATAATCGGCTCCTTTTGAAAATTTTTGATGCCCACATCAACGTAGAGTTGTGCAATTCGATAAAGTCAATCCAATATGTTACTAAGTACATTAATAAAGGTAGTGATCAAGCCACTTTCAGCATACAATCACCAAATGAAGTGGAAAAATATCAGTCTGGACGTTACATCTGCAGCTCTGAAGCTGTATGGAGGATATTATCATTCGAAGTGCACCACCGGGCTCCCACAATTGTCCACCTTGCAGTTCATTTAGAAAATCGACAAAGGGTATATTTCATGGAGAACAATATACAAGAAGTTGTTAATAATCCGCGGGATACAACATTGACAGCATTTTTCAAGTTATGTGCTCAAGTAAAAGTATCGTGTCAATTTAGCTTTTAAACTCTTTGTGTGACAAATTACAGCCAATTGCACCGTCATGCGCGGTATGGCAACAAAATAATTATAGAAATTCAGAAATGTTAGTACAATATTAGTCATAGGATAAACTTTTATACGGGTTAACGGTAAATTCCAACGAATATGAAGACGAATAAACTAGCATTCAGAAGCATTTCCTTACCCAGCTGCCTTTAAAAAAAAAATGTTGAATCGCATCAGTTCTGAATACAACTCACGATTCGACCCTAAAAATCCTGCTCAACAATTTGACTGCGTCAATTGATCGCCAGTGATGAATGGACCTCTGTGGCATGGAAAACTAAGTATTGCTCACGACTTTTCCATACTCTAGACAAGGCTAGTTATACATACATGTGGATTTTTGAAATTGGACCGTTAGGAAAGGTAACTCACCTCTACCATTGTAGCATTGTAGTAAAACATACTGAGGACACTCCATTCTTTTTTTAATCTTGAGCACGCATAGAATTTTTTTTAAAAAGTCAGCAATAAAATGGGCCATTTACGCAATAAAATTTTTTGATGCCAATAGATCCGGATTCTTATAAAGATCAAACAAATATTTCAGACCAACTGAGGTTAGGGTACTAGGAAAGTCAGAAATTTCAAAACACTTTTCCCATAAGTTTTGTAGGAGATTGATCATTCGATAAAAACCACATTCAACATTTTAACTGTAGCTACAACGGAAGAGTAGCTACAGTCTATCTGCCCTTGAGCTCCCATATCAAATAAAACCGGCCAAGTCGAGTTGGACTCGCCCACCGAGGCTTCCGTACCAATGTTGGTTAATAACAATTAAGCTAGACCTCTAAATTGTACGAGCGCTCATATAACTCAGAGGCCTATCTTAATTGGCGAATACTATGTATGTATGGGTGTCCACCCTTTAGTTTTCAACTTTTTGTATTTTTTAGAATGTTTCCTTTATTTGTGCTGTAAGACCTTGCTTCTTGCCAAATTTTATGATTCTAGGTCAACGGGAAGTACCCTAAAGGTTTTCGACCCAAAACCTCCGGGTGACCTAGAATTGTCAATTTTGGTTAAAAGCAAGGTGTTACAGCACGGTGTCCTATTCATTCGCATAACATTTTTTGTCCTAAAGTTTTTCGGCATACATTATTTGTCATAATACGTTTTAGTCCTATTATTGGACGCGCATATTTTGTCATAGTCAAAATAATTATTAGCCATATTTTTGCTTGTCATATGATAAATAAAAATAATGGTTATAATTCCTATAGTTTCTTGTCATAATATTTGTCTGTCAGACTGTCTGTCTGTCCGTCCGTATGTCACAGCCATTTTATTCCGAAATTATTAAGACTACTGAATTGAAACTTGGATGTATTCTATCAACCGCTATCCGATTTTTATACAAAAATAAATAATATAAAAGTTTAAGGGGGGGGCATCCCATACATGGAACTGAAACAAACATTTTTTTCTTATTCAAACCTATTCGTGTGGGATGGCTATGGATAGGTCTTTAAAAATGACATTGAGGTTTCCAAAATATTTTAAAGTCAATCATTTGAAAGATATGCGCGTCTAAAGTAGTAAAATGTGTCTCCCCCCTCTAACTTTTAAAGTAAAGGAGTGAAAAATCTAGAAAAAATATATTGTGTTTATCTCAATAAAAACTTTCAACGAAAATTGGTTCGAATGAGATACAGTCAGCAGTTTTTGAGATATAGCAACCGCAAATATAACTTTGTTTTTCATACAAACACTATGAAAAACAAAGTTAATTTTTTGGTGGCGAAAAATCATAGTTATTGAATACTCTACTGTGTTACGGAACCCTACGAGTGCGAGTCTGACTTTCACTTGGCCAGTTTATTTAAATATCTTATAGGCTAGCGTATGACCACTATCTTACTTGTTGATGCGGTCGAAGACTTATATTAATAATAATTATATCTATACTAATATTATAAAGAGAGAACATTTGTATTTTTGTATGTTTGTAATAATTTGGCTCAAAAACTACTACTGAACCGATTTAAAAAAATTCTTTCACTAATACATAGAATGGACTTTCGAAATGAAAATAGGTTATAAATTATCCCGTTTAAATCAAAGATACATTCGTGGAGACCTGATGTGCAACCTAAGTCGTATCGCCTATCTTAATTATTGATAGATTTAATGATCCCACGAAAACCCATGATTCATGAATGCACATTAAACTTTCATTGGTAGGTATATAGCTAGGATTAGAACCAACGACCGTCGGGTCAGAATCCGGGTAACTATCCTTTATGCCAAAGGGCCGTCCAATATCACTACGTAAGTATTATAAAATATAATCTCAATAGCTACTGAACGGATTATCCTGCGGTTTTCACCAATAGCCAGAGTGTTTATGAGGAAGGTTTAGGTGCATAATTCATTAAGGTTTTGTGTAAATTGGTTGAAATATGACGATGATTGTTAAATATGTTCATATTTTATATTCGATGCAACAAACTGATGCAAATTTTGTAGGCAATATATGTTCTACCCGTGCGAAGCTGGGGCGGGCTGCTAGTTATTAATAAAGAAAACAGTATTAATGTTATATAACATGTTGTTCAATGATGTTCAGTGAACATCGCGAACTCACCGCGTGACCTCACTCCTGAGGAAGAGCGACGCACTCGCTCGAAACCAAGGTCGAGAAAATTCAACTAAACGTACGTGAATTACAGCCGCTATATAACATTAATGTGTAAGTGGCCCGAAATAAAGACATTTTATTTTTTTATTAATAATGTTACAAATTCACGATAATTTAAAAAAAAACAGTAGGTTATGGTGCGGCGGGGTGGCCTTTGGGGCACACTTACGCCACATGTATATAATTATTAATGGTAGTCACCGCAGAAGAAACAATATGTTATTGTGAAAATCTGATTTTTATAGCAAGTTAATTATTTGTAGGGCATTATATCATTATGAGGTGAAATTTTATAGTGGTTGATAGTTAGGGCAAGTAAGTTTATGAGTTTCAAATATTATGAATACTAACATTAGGACGAGTGGTAGTTAGGGCATGATACATTATGAGTTACAAATGTTATTACTACTAACATTAGGACAAGTGATAGTGGGGGTAAATAATATTATTACTACAGATTATTAGTAATGAGTTATATTAGGATTTGAAATTTATGACTTTCAAGAATAGGGCTTAAAATGTTATTCGAATAGATAGGGAACCGTTACAGCACAAGTAAAGGAAAAATTTCGAAAAATAAAAACAGTTGAAAATTAAGGTAAATTTTGGTACTTACAAGTTTTCGTGAAAATCTAAATTTACCCATATCTTTTTATCGTGTTGACTCAGGACTTTGATTTATATACACCTAATAGGAACTATAGATTTCAGTATCTGGTATAAATTTAAACTTGCTAGGTCCACTCGTTCCTCAGAAAATCGGTGGTGTCACATGGACAGACTGTCAAACGGACAGACGGACAGACGGATAGATGAACAGAGGGACAGACGGACAAGTAAAAAAAGTGATCTTACAAGGGTTCCTTTTTTTGCCTTTTGGGGTACGGAACCCTAAAAATTAACTTGCAAACAACGTGTAATAATTTTGCGATTTTTTTTACCTTTTGAGGTACGGAACCCTAAAAATTACCCTGCAAACAAAGTATAATAATTTTTCGATTTTATTTATTGTTGCTGATATCTAAGCTCCTACTAAAACAACTAATCATTGTTGTACATATAAAAACAAATATAATAATATCTACATACATAATACAAGCCGTAAATGCCGTAATACAAGTAGGTAATAATTGATCCAACCTACATAGTGTAACACGTCTAACTTGTATTACGGCTATTACTTGACGCGAAAGAAAAAGAGCTGAAAATCAATGCACTGCTGCAGACGCTGTATAACTGATGAATTACGCCAAGCCTATTCCCGTTTTCATAGTTTTTCGGTATATATTCATTTGTTTATTATATATTATTGGTACTTTGTATATTATTTTAACAGCTGGATTGTGAAGTGTGTTGGGTATGAAGTAATGTTTTCTTTTCTTTTTTGTAACTTCTTTTACATAATTTCGTTTATTTAATATAGTTCTTTCGTGTTTGGGGAACAAATTTTTATTTACGGAATTTATGTACCATTCCCTATAGTCACTCGATTTAATTTGCAATTCAACTTTGGAGAGCAAGAAAACACATTCAAAAAAGTAGATGTTTAATCTGTTTGAAGCCCGAGCAAAGAAAATAATTAGTTCACTGTTTTACATTATCCTACTACATGTCTCTGTCCCATGTAAAGCAACATTAAAAATTCCTTGTAAAACATTCTAAACCATTTACATTTGTTTTTCACGTCCGGCAAAATAAAACTAAATGAAGTTACAACAGCGCTAAGCACTTCGTTAAGACTAAAGAGCTTTTATTTATACGTAAAGGTACAGTAGGTACCATTTATAGTTTAACCGTAAAACAGTTTTAATTAACTGGCGGGAATGGAATTAAAACTTTTAAAAAACGAATTAGACTAGCGCTAGATAGATAACAAAGAAACTTCTAACCGTTTAAAAACAACCCCCGCGCGGTCTCGGCATCCGAGGATTTTGAAGCCGACAAGATTAAATTGTCTCTCTCAAGTCGTTCGGTCCACTTAAACTCGCTATAGAAAACTTGGGATGCGATTATGCTGTTATCTTTGTATTTCTTCTCTTTGGGGTATTACGAACGACTTGAAAACTCGGATGTATTGTGGGCAGTTGCATTGCGCGTTTGTGCAATATGTGCATCCTCTTTTGTAAAATTAAAGCTTACAACAGCTTTTCTTGTTTAACTCCCGAAGTTGTGTATGTAGGTAAATGTATTTCCTAGGTGCTATACCTATCGGGCAGATGACTATCGGGCCTCTACGGAGTATATGAGAGTCACGACATAATAAACGAGCGATAATGTAATAATTCATAAGGACAATAAGTATAAAGATAATTTATGATCGTTTACAAAGAAACCGACTTTAAATGCCGCCAATTTTTATAACCAAGTTTGAGGTGTTTGTCTCCATATCTCTGGAGATACTCATCTGATTTTGATGAAATTGCAAAATAACTTACCAAATACTCTCTCAAACAATTTAAGGTAATAAATGATCCGTAATTCTCTTCGGATCACACAGATCTCAGGACCTGAAGTTAAAAACAAAAATACAGTAGAATTGAGAACATCCCCTTTTTAAAGTCGGTTGCAATACCACACATAGCCCTCTAAATATAGAACACGTACTTGACTGCATGAACAAAAACAATTTCTATCTGAACTAGCGGACAGTCCGGAACATGGAAACAGAAATACCGGTGCTGTTTCAATTGTTGGCTTGCTAAAAAACTGTGTGTTGCATGTGAACCTCGCCTGCAGTTATTTATTAGGGATCGAGGCAGTCGACGCGATCACTCTGTGTCGACCGCCAGGGCAGGCCATAAATCTGGGCAAGGCATACTGCACTGCAGTCGACTTCCGCCTCATGCACCCGGCCGGTCCCCCGGCGGCTAATACATGATGACTTTTTGCCTAATGCCCTTACGTCCAGACTTGGATTTCCGATTAAAGAAGCGACGCCATTTTCGTATTATTCACATGGCACTGTCCTGAAAATCTATCGAATGAATAGTTAATATTTTTTTCGCATCAGAAGCTAGACTTCGCATCAAATGAATAAATCAGCGGTTTTTGTCGAAGTCATTTCAAGTCAAACTGTTATACCCTAAATTTTATTTCTTTGACCGTCTATTGAAATGGGCAGCGCCAGTAATTTTACACCCACAACGCTCTTATGTTCAAGCAAAATTGCCTCTATGTCAGCCCTAGAACGAATAACGTTCAAAGTTAAGTCTATTGTCTCAATCGAAGGAAAATATTTGTTCAAATCTTGTCTGGGTCGATATTCTCGTCTACTAATTCGGGTCAACGTCGCTCCATCTCGATAGAGGCCCCTAGACCTCCATTATACTTAATGGACCTAGGGTCAAAAGCTAAAAGACACCCTCATAATTTATTCCTATCGATGACCTTCACATACCTATCCCGGAAGATGCTATAAATATGTAAGAAGGGTTATAAATAAACCATACTTCGATTTAAAAGATTGGTACAGTTGGGTCTAGAACCCATCTAATATACTCATCTGATTGCAGAGGTTACACAAAAGTGTTTTTCTAGTTTATCGCAATAAATCCTTTCGAGCAAATATTAATCGAATACTATAAGAATCTTTGTCCTGACATACTGACTGACTAACTGACAGACAACGCACAGCCTAAACCGCTGGTCGTAGAGACTTGAAATTTGGAAGGTATGTTTGTCTTAGTACGTAAGGTTGTACTAAGAAAGGATTTTCCAAAATTCACTCCGTAAGAGGGTAAAATGGAGGTTCAAAGTTTGTATGGAGAAACAAGGTTAGATAGGCTTTTCTATTCGAAACTTCTCACAAGTACTTCAGTAAAAAAATAAATCAATACGTGTTTCAGGATTTTTTGAAATTCCACCCCTAAGAGGGTGAAATGGGGTAACAAAGTCTGAAAATCAATATTGCTTCGGATTTTGCTGAAATTTGGCATGCAGATAGTTATTACGACGTGAGTTCCCTCAAAGAAATGATTTTCTAAAATTCACCCCTTAAGGGGATGAAACGGGGGTTCGAAGTTTGAATAGAGAAACAAGATTAGATAGTCTTTTCTATTCTAAACTTCACACAAATGCTTCAGTAAATAAATAAGTACATATGTATTTTAAGCTTTTTCGAAATTCAACCCCTAAGAGGGTGAAATGGGGTAACAAAGTGTGAAAATCAATATTGTTTCGGATTGCGCTGAAATTTAGAATGCAGATAGTTACTGTGACGAAGGTATCCGTTAAGAAAGGATTTTCTTTAAAGTTTGTATAGCGAAACAAGATGAGATAGTTTGTTTTATTCGAACTTTACATAGGTACTTCTGTTAATAAATAAGTAAGTACGTGTTGCAGGATTTTTCGAATTGGGGTAGGTAACAAAGTCTGAAAATTTGGGTTTTTTGGGTATATATAAATATGAATCCCGATTTTCCTTAGTCACGCAATAACATAAAAACGGCTGAACCGATTTGGCTAATTCTTATTTGATGTCTTTTATGATAGAAAGATTTTTACAAAAGAAAAGTTTTAAGTAAATAAAAGGAGTTTTTAACGCGAGCGAAGCCACGGGGCACTTCTAGTGTAATATAAAAATAACTACTGCGACTTTAAAAAGTCACCACTCGCCTTTGCTAGCAATGACATTTTTTTTTTTTAACTTCTCTCTATTAATTCTCAACTCAAACAATACCAATGTATACACACATAATACACTACTGAAACCTACCGCAACATATTTCAAACTTTCAAAGTTATCCAGCTCCCATTGATTTCCCCAACCGCGTTTCCTTCACGGCGCCAATTTCACGTCATAGATAGAGTCAAGGCAGCTGCACCTAGCAGTCTGGCGCCGTCTTTATAGCCTATAGCCTTAGCCCGACATACTTGCTTCGACCACCCATCATCAGGATTATTGAGGACGCCCGAGAAATTATGACCTACAACGTACCAGATACTTTCCTCGTAATTTACTGCTTTCCTACACCTGCCGCTACTTGTTTAGATTGAAAATTTTAAGCGAGCGACTTCGTCTCGCTGTTAGGTAAGCTTTAGTAGGAGTTAACGTGTCAACGGACATTTATGGCAACAAACTGTTGTTGTTGGTTGAAAAAAGTAATACAAAATATTTGAACGTGAAAATGAGCATGTTGAAAAGTCGGTGAAAAGAACAATATCAATACCTAGTATTTACAGTGGGTAGTTAAGTTTAATGATTCAGTGCTCTACTTAATGTTAACCAATAAAAGGAAAGGCATGACTTTTATGTTTATAGCAAGCTGTATTGTTACTTTTTGTTCGTTGATATATTTGATCGCGACGTATAAGCGACACACACAACGAGATAGCATCGTGTAGTCTAATCTACAACCTATATGGATGCAGAAGCGACACAACTCGTCCCATTGGTCAATCAGCGCGGAAATGGTTCAACATCGTTACATGTGTGGGTGTGAAAATAAACGTTAAGTTTCCCGCCGTCACCTCGAAACAACATTTTGGGCTAAAGCTGGGTGATTGGTCCCGTCCATCGAGTGAGTTTAGCGGGTTGCCAACATGTAGAGCAATTACATTGAAGGCCGTCAAAGCTAGCATGAAGCCATTGGCTGAGATGAGAGAGTGATATGCAATGGTCCAACCCGATTGGCCGAGATCAAGAGTGTCGGGACGTCACCTGGTGGAGAGTAGGAGCAACAGTTGGCAACTCCGGGGCGGCGGGCCTGGCAAGGCTTGGTGCGAGGAGGTCTGGACTTGAGTGGGCGACCATGGGCGATAGCCTGAAGAGTTGACGTGTGTCCACGGTCTGTCCAGATGGAAGTACTTTGGAAAACGTCGTTTAGCTTCAAGACTGAAAAACCTGAGTCCAGGCCGCCCAACACTCTGGATGAATCTCTATAGAAGGGAGTTCCTGTCGTCGTGCAAGAGGTCACGTAAGCAATCTCGTTATCGCGTAGGATAGGTAAGACACGACGTAGTCTTACTAGTATTCAACGTGCTATATCCTACTCTGCCGGCTATGATGATATTATGACGTCTACCCTCACGAGTCTGCCCGCAGTGTTCGGCTCGTATCGTTACATCGAGTACAGAGCGCGCCACGCAGCTCACTCACACACGTTCTACTATTCTCACAGTAAACACAGAACAGATAATAACACTACCCGTAACTTTTAAAATATTTACCCAAATTACTTAGTTTAAACGGCAAAAATTATCTATCTACGTTACACATCAAAGGCATCGATATAAAAAGGTAGATGCGGTACTCACTCTTATGCAACGTAAACAAACAATGTTATTCTGTACGTGCTACACAAACGCCGGTTCGATTGTGACTAAGGTGTAATTAGGTTCGCGAACCTAATTCATACGGTCCACATTGAGGAGCGGGGTCCCTTATCTCCTTTTTTTAGGGTTCCGTAGTCCTGACAAGGAACCCTTATAGTTTCGTCATGTCCGTCTGTCTGTCTGTCCGAGGTTTTGCTAAGAGACCGTGAATACTAGAAAGCTGTTATTTTGTGGGGGTATGTAAATAAATGACGCCGAAAAAGTGCTGAAACAAAATTATGAAAAATATTTTTTTTTAGGGTAGCTCCCCTATATGAGAAGTGGGGATGATTTTTTTTATCGTCTATTTCATCGTGTGGGGTATCGTTGAATACTCGTAGGTCTTTAAAAATGACTTAAGAGTTGCTAATATCATTTTTCGATTGAATGCTCCATTTACGAATTAAATATCTTTAAAGTGCAAATTTTTGTTCCAGTAGGGCGTCCTCCCCCCCCCCCCCCCTCTAAAAGCTGAACTGCTGGCTTGAAAAATCTGGAAAAATTCGTGATAATACCGCATTTTATGAACTTTAAAGAAAAATTATAGCGGTTAAGATAACTTTATTAGTTTAGCAGTAATAGTCGTTGAACTTGGGTGTTGGATAATTTTGTACCAAATACAAAATCCTTAGAATAAATCCTTTAAAGTGACAAAGACGGAGTACCTAGTTGCTTGTTTAACGAATAAAGACTTGCATTGAATAATAGGCTACTACGGAACCCTACACTGCGCGTGGCCCGACACGCACTTGGCCGGTTATTATTATATATATCGATGATCAGAAGCGATTAAAGTTAAGGCGATCAAAAAAACTATGGATAATGATTAATTTATAATATCATAAAAATGCATTCTTAATCTGTATTAAGAATGCATTTTCATTTTAAGTGTTTATTATATTAATTATTAACCGACTTCACAAAAAAGGAGGAGGTTCTCAATTCGTCTGTATGTTTTTTTTTTTTTTTGTGTATGTTACGCGATTTCTCCATCAATTGTGAACGGATTCAAATGATTCTTTTTTTAATAGGTAGGATACGTTTCCGAGGTGTTCCCATTTTAATTTTATCGAGATCTGATTAGTATCACCAGAGGTATGGAGATAAATACCTCAAACATAGGAGAATGTACTAGTTTTAGTAGAAGAGTCCCAAGAAGATTATACATATGGATATATATACACAATGGAGGTTGCTATTGCATATAAGATATTCTTACGGTAACTGTGAGCGAGATAGAAATAAAGGTGGGGATAATTTTTTTTTATATCTTATAGGCAAGCGTTTGACCACTATCTCACCTGTTGCTAAGTGATGATGCGGTCGAAGATAGAGAAGTTCACTAGAATGGGAACTGGCTCTCAAGGATAGCTGCCGGAACACATTAGATGTTTGGCGACAGATTTTCTGACTTGAGGGTGGTAGCTGGCCAGGCGGACACTAGATATGTTCTACCACAATGCGGGGGTTATTGGTTTCTTAACGATGTTTTCCTTCACCGGAGGGCCACTGTGAGAAGCGCACATATATTTTTCGATAGAAAAATTCATTGGTGCACGGCGGTTTGAACTCGGTACCACGGCATCAAAGCCGACCGTTCTCCCAATTACGCCACCGGGCCCTCAATAAATAATTATATATTAATAATTATAATGAATAATTATATATAAATATAAATAATTTGTCTTCACAGGAATGTTCTACCGGGCAAAGTCTTGTTAGGGTGCAAACTTTTTGAACATACCTAATATTTTTTGACATGACATGACATTTGGCGAAGATGGCGGCCATTTCAGACCCGCGACACTGCATACATAATTAAATTACTCAGAATTATGAACGTACTTTGTACCAATCAACACAGCAAAAAAAATTATAAGCATAAAACCACATATTATATAATAGTTACTACGTAAATAATACTTTCCGTTGTTAGGTTGGCTACACAGTGCTGTCATATTTCAAATTAAAGGCGGCAATAGCCCAATGGATAGGGTGTCGGACTGGCGATCGAGAGGTCGTGAGTTCGATCCCCACCCCATCCATTGCACTATTGACGTGAACCCACTCCAGACACAAGCATATTCAGCTTAGTTGGAGGGGTTAACAAGAATACTAGTAATGTGCAACCCACATTGCGAGTAATCTTTATTTAAAAAAAAAAAAAAAAAAAAAAAAAATCGGGTATCCACAAGATAGGGAAGTGCCTCTTATAACGTAGATAGTAGAATCGTAGTAGAATTCAGTACTCTGTTGGCCATATGGCGGCAATTAATGTTAATAATTTAAGGCAATTAATGGTAATAATACTTTGTAATATTCATTTTGGAATCCAACTGGTCCGTGTTATAAAAGTATTTGGAATTATTGTAATAAAATAGACAATTAATTATCGTGTGTGTCAGATGCTTTAATTGTACAGGGCCATTTTAGACCTTGTCCTTTGATACCTTGATGACATCATTATTACTAGTGAATATTTTCACTTTAGCGCGGCATTTAAAGTCAATTTTTTTAGGGTTCCGAACCCAAAGGCTACCAAATGAACACTTTCTGCGACTTTGTTGTCTGTTCGTCCGTCCGTCCGTCCATCCGTCCGTGTGTCTATATGTGCGCACTTTACAGATCTGTATCTTCTTAACCGTTATAGGTACATACTTGAAATTTTCAAAAAGTATATATCCGTCAGTGTATAACGGCTCAGACACGAAATTTAATAAATGCATGTAATTTCATTAAAACTTTTTTTGCACTAAAAAGGGTAAAATAAATTATTTTTCAAAAAAAATAAAACCGACTTCATAACCACAAAAAGGCACTCAAAAGCGAAAAATAATTTACTTAAAATTATTATAAGCGTTACCCACTTCTCTATTTGAAGTCGGTGCCAGCCAAGTCTATTGGATATTAGATAGATACTATGTATGTAGTAGTAGTAAGTAGGTACATGTAGGTTAGTAAGTAGGTAGATACATGTAGGTATTATCTATCTACTACCTATTAGACTTGGCTGGCACCGACTTCAAATAGAGAAGTGGGTAACGCTTATAATAATTTTAAGTAAATTATTTTTCGCTTTTGAGTGCCTTTTTGTGGTTATGAAGTCGGTTTTATTTTTTTTTGAAAAATAATTTATTGTTTATTGTATTCATTATTCAATTTAAGTGTTTTATTTGCTTATACTGGCTTCAAAATAAAAGTTAGATACATAGTATTTCATACTTTTATTAAGAACTCTGTAAGACAAACAATACAATTATTTTCGGGCAAATCTAATAGTTTATACAGCGCACGCCGAAATAGCTCTCAGATGGCAGGATTTTTGACAGCTAACTTCTATAGCTATTCTATAACATTGTTAAGTTTTTTTATATATCTTATAGGCTAGCGTTTGACAATAATACTAATCTCGTCTGTTGGTAAGCGATGATTTAGTCGAAGATGGTGTTCACACTAAGCCTAGAATATTCTAAAGTAGAAGTTTCATCAATATCTGTTCAGTAGTTTTTGCGTAAAGGGGTATCAAATATCCATTGTCACATCAATCCGTATAATGGACGGATGTGTGAAAAAAGGTTGTACCTACAAATTTTCGCGTTTTTAATATTAGTATTGAGTAAATAAAGTCACTTTAATGCGAGTAAATTTAGAAAAAAATACACATCGATAAGCTATACTCGTTATTTTAAAATTATAGACCAAGTCACGGTATTCCATCTTTTCTAATTTCTAAAGTCTTTTTAAATGATCACACATATTAATTTCCCTAAACCGTACTATCCAAGTTCAACTATTACTGATAGAAAATATAGCTCCAACTTATACATAAAAGCGAGCCACCCAATAATCTTCGTCTCTATTTTATATCAGCTCACTATATCTAAGTAAATCCTCGACCACTCTGAGTAAATATTCTTCCGAGTGAAGAAATAAAGACGCTCCAGGTAAATGCGGCATTATCGGTTTAGACTCGCCACAGCGGATTGCACCTTATCATCCCCTTTGGGGCTCCTCGACCGGAGAGCCTTAAGGTACCTTAATGTGCCTACTCGCCAAACAGTTCATGATACGTAAATAATGCGGTATTTAGGTACTCGTAGTTTCATGGATTCAAGGGTTTGTAAATAAAATAATGGTAAATGTAAAACAACTCTCTTTGCGGTGATAAAATAAAGAATTTCCAAAGCTCCGTAATATCATTCGCAACTCGGTTGAAAACTTTTACGCCAAAAATTCAAACAATGCAAGGAAAAATCAACTTGCCCATAGTAAAATAAAATATGCAAAAGTAATTTCCCTACGCTTCCTTAGGAAAAGGACCTAAAGTTTTTTTCGCCAACAAAGCCCAGCGAATAGTTCCACACTTGAACTTTGATTCGCACTTGGTTTATACCTGGGCAAGTGTAGATATAATTTATTCATCGGCAGCGGCAGGCCGGCAGCTTTGAACGGGAATTTACAACAAGGACAGCTTTTAAATTTTCAAGTACTCAGAACAAAGGTTTGGACTTTATCAGACGATAAAGAGAGTAAAATGTGTCTACTGCAAAGGCAGCCCAGCATGGGAGACAGTTTATGAGTTGGAGCCCACCACCGCCACCTGTTTGCTAATGGCAGACATTCTTCCATAAGCTAAACGTTATTACCTATCTTGGAGATACTGTTTCTCAGATTGTGTTTACATTTATTTTACATCTAAAGACTTGTTTAATTTTATACGTATAAACGTACCCTCAGTAGATATAGAAGTTATTACAAGTTTTTTTGAACAGAACAGATTAAGGGATGATATATACGCATGTAAACAACAAATTGACTATCAACGCAATACAGAGAAAATCTCTGTGCTTCAAATCACTTATATTTGTCTCCAAAATCAAATCTTTGGATAAACAGATTGTTTGAACAAGACATTGCTCAAAGCTTGGCTTTATCAAAATATTGATAATACCAAACGGTATACGCCGTTCACATCGATGCACCTACACATAATTAATCATCTAAGCTTTCAGCACACTTTCACGTGAAAATGCACTTTGATTCGGGCTACTGTATTTTAAAACAGGCTTTTGGTGGAGGTAACAAAGGTTCGTTTAGTAAATAGAAACAAATACTTTGTATTAGTGTTGATTGTAACGGGTATACACTATTCGTCAGAAACTCACTATAATTCGCTAAAGTATATTATAATGACCAACTTTATGCATGTACATCATCCCCATTATCAGCCAATTTCCGTCCACTGCTGGACATAGGCCTCTCCCATGGCATGCCACAGAGCTCGATTTTCAGCTATTGGTTTCCAACCATTTAATAATAGATTGATATTTCAGTGCATGTTTTTACTCCACTTGAATATTTTTATCCACTCATATTTGAATATTTGTGCATCATAAATTTGTATGGAAATTGTTCCAAACTAACATAAAAACTAAAAAAAATATGTATAATTTTGTAACGTCGGTTTATGTACTGCCATAAGTAAAGCTCCACGCGCTCTCAAAAACGATTTGTCTCCGAAAGCTGGAGTGTAAGTACGATTAGAGGAGTCGTGAGAAAGTTGCAAGTTACGTAAACGTTGTTACCTTCCGTATGTAAGAAGTCCGAAGTTACGCGCCATACGAAAGTGGCTGTTTGAAACTACTTTCGTTACTCTATCTAACTTTTGTTCTTGAAGGTGAGCCATCGGGTTAAGTTGAAGGCGGCGTTGTTTCGAACACGAGCTCGCCTGTTATAAAATCAATGCAGGCTTAACGGCTTTGTGCTAGTTAAAACGTCGGAAGTTCGCGTGAGAGTGGCAACTTTGCCTCCTTACCTACTTCAGTGAAAGCGCTCTCCTAAATGACTTGTTCATTGTGAAAATCCACTTGAGTGTCTAAAGGAAAATTTAAGCTCAAAACAAACCTAACAAAGCCATTATTTAATCTTTCCCATTAGGTGTCCGCTCGAGAATCACAATTAACTTGAAACGATTTGTAATGGAGACGCCCGCCGATCTATTTAAGGGGCCACTGAATAATTTATTTTAATTAACCACGAAAGACAGTTCCATTTTTCGCTTCCATATTATTTTGTCGGGTTCATGATGTCGTCGTTCTTAAACTGCGACAGTCATTCAAAAAGTTTGAAATCGAATTAAATTCGCCCCTTTAACTAAACTCAATTTTCTTTCACGACTTCATTAAGCGAAGCCATTCCGGTGAGCCTCAGTAATGACCTCAAAGAACGTTAAATCAAGATCGAAAGAGAAAGATAAAAAGTGACTGAAATTTTATACTTTTATGAAATCGTTCTTGAAGCCGACCTTTGTAGCCATTTCTTCTTTCCCTCGGAAACAGAATGCCGCCAATACCTTCTAATTAACGCTGTTCGAACCGGTCTCCGACTTACAGGAACAGCTACAATTTGCGATCACAAATTGGCAGGTTTGATTTGTATTGAGACAAGAATCAAATTATCTTTTCATGAATAAAACTTTTATCGAAGAGATCTTTATATTTTGTATTAAAATGGCTAGATATTATCAATAAAAACGTCCGAATGGCTGCTAAAGCATTGAATCATCACAGAGTTGAAGCATTATAACTGCTTATTTTAAAAAATCCGACGCGTAACTGTGAGACCTTCAATTTGGAAATTATCCTAAAAACGACTACTGAATTATTCAAGCCGTGAATTATCGACGAGTGTCTTCGGCAATTCAGGACACAATATCTCCAAAGAGAATTATTTATGCTAACGCCATCGACGACTGCATTGAATATTAAGTATCACAAAGTGACTAAACTAAGTGTCGGAACTATAGGATTATTGTTAATTAACGAACTGTTTTTAGAATGTTGAAATGAAGCTATTATTTGGCTAACCACTCAAAGGCATTTGCTTAAAAAACCACTTAGTGCAAATTAATAAACAATATAAATATAATTACGAAATGTTTCTTTTTTGTACCAGATAGGCGACCGTTTGACCTCTAACTGACCAGATATTGAGTGATGATGCGATGACGATGTCACTACATTGTCTATCGCTTACCAGAAAATGAAGATAACTGTTCACTCGCGATTTGAAGAACCCCTGGGTTGTAGTTACCGGGAAACACACCGGCAAGTAATTCCATTCCTTGGAAGTACGTATGATAAATGATGTAGCAAAAGGTTTTGCGCGTTTATTGAAGAAAAAAAATTAAAAACAGATGTATGGATTGTTATTAGGTATTTGTTATTCAATTCATTAAAATATTAAATTTTTATGGTTTTTAATTCTTATGACATTAAATTAGACAATATATGTTATACCTACCTATGTTAAATAATGTGTTTAAAATGTGTTATTTAATTTATTTCTCAACACAATTTAAAAAACTTATTAAACTAAAATATTAACTATGACTGATGATTCAAATAAAGACTACAAAATAATAAATGGAATTCAGGTCGCTGTCTGCTGGTAGAGTACCCAAAAAGCTGGCAACATTACCTCTTTGAATCGCGATCGAACTAATGCGTTGCCCGAGGTAAGCGCCAGCTCTTTGGTCGTGGGAGACATCGATTAGACATATAAAAATATTGATTGGTAATTTAAATATTTTCGAACCGCAAAAAAAAGTACTAAATAGCTGCAGAGTGGTTCGAAATAAATATTATCAAGAAAATATGGCAAAATGTCTCTAGATGGACTTTTACACCTCAGAACACTAACTGACAAGCTATTCTTTGCATATAGAAGAACATACACATATTTAAAAATGTTTAGGAAAGTACATTATACTTTCTAAATATAAACAAGTCATCCTCACACACATCACACAAGGTACATCCATACTTAATATTAATAAAAAGCTAAATTAAAAATTTTGAAAAATCCACGACGGTTACAAAGTTATTGAAAAAATAGATAAAACAATTAAAAAACCCCCGACTCAAATGCAACGCGAGATAATAAACGTAAAAAGATTTCATAAGTAGAGTTGATCTCTCGCGGGTCGGAATATATATGAACAATGGTGGTATCAGTTTTCATAGCATTTCCCTACGTACCTATTTGGTTCTAGATGATTGTAGTTGTGGCAATAATATATTCAACTACCTATAAACTTAATACAAAACACAAGAATATCCGTCGCGAGCTACCATAACTAAAATAAAATATATTAATGCAGCGCCCCCTTGTGAGCTACTATCGTAATACTTATTTAAGAACCCTCACTTATCAACCACAAGCTGCATCAAAACCGGACTACCAGTTTTGGTTTTGCACAAACAAATGTTTACTGCAGCGCCCCCTGGTGAGTTGCACCTTAACACTTATCTAAGAACATGCACCAATTAAAGCCACACCATCACTGAAAACTGCATCAAAATCGGACTAGTAATTTAGGAAAAAAATGGCAACATGGATTTGCACACACAAACATCCTCTCACCACATACGCGAAAACCGTCTCCGTTCTGTCGTGGGTAAAAACCATTTACATCTCGATTACATAGTCGTGTAAATATAAAATTCTAATAGGCTGCACCCGAGATTTACATAAACTCAACAGAAATAAAAGATGAACAAAACAAAAAAAAACGTATCTTTCGCTGTCCAACTCCTGTTTTAACACAAACTACATCTCTAGCAAAATGTTAAAGTATTTTTCACCGGATCGATGTTTCATTTATGAGTACTTTTTCCACGGAATCTCCAAGTTACAATCAGCGGTCCGCGTAGTCGGTCTTGCAATACAACGGTCGGGACTCATTTAATACTGTTCCGCATTTCCTCTTTTTGCTTTTGACTCGTTCTTAACATCTCGTTAAGTCTATTTCCGAAACCTATCGCTTTTTTCAAGTGAAAATCGATTAAGAACGTTGGATTTGTAATCTATGTAGACTTATTAAATCAACGCCAATTTTAGGGATACAAAAGCCAGTTTGTATATTTGTTTGTTTGATAACTCTAGACGGTCAAACTACTGAACGGATATGGCTAAAATCTTAGATAGGGATAGCTTGGGTCAACTATATCCGACAGAAGGTTGGATATGGAGTATGTATATCCTTCCAAGTAAGAACACATATCCGATTAGTATATCCATATTCGTTTTACATATCCGGGATAATATCATGTCAGTTGTGTCTCAGACTTTGCTGAGAATGTTATTCATTATCTAATATAAGATAAATCTGCGTTTCATATACGATTGAACATTATGGACGTATTTGTGGTTATAAAATGTGTGGTAGAATTTTTTGAAGATGCGCTTAGGTAAATCGTCATAAAATAGATCTGCAAACATTCGTAAAAGAAACATGTCGTGTTTTTTTTTTATTACAGTGTATTTTTGTCAAGCAAAGATACTTATTGCTATTTGTTCTGTTTTCTTTAGAATCAAGAACCTTCGCGCATTTACCAATGGAGATGTTAACGCAAGGCGTACCCCTCTGCTGGCCATATAGCCATTTTTGGCCATATAAGCGTGCGTAACTACGCTGTATTTTTAATACTGTGTGCGTGTTTCAAGCTAGTGTGCGGGATCGTTAAAGTGAGTGATTTGTGTGTGTGCAATGCGTGTTTACCTCGTTGCGGATTACAATGTTAACATCTCCATTGGTAAATGCTCGAAGTCAAGAATATCAGAGACACGAGCAGGTAGCACGCTCGTGCTAATACTTAGTTGTTTCTCTCATTCATTTACGGCCAGTTAGTGGCCAGTTGGTGGCCAGTTGGCACTCGCCGCGCAATATCTTTCTGTCGCAGGCAGATAAACTCGGATATATTTGGATATGGATAAGGATAATGGATATATATCCGAAGGTATAGGATGTGCTACAACGATAAAAACGCGTATTTACTCTACCTCTTGGTGCCGTGAAAGTTAGTTTTGTAAACAAAACGCGTGTTGAATTTTCTTTGCAGCACTCTTAGGCTGAAACTATTCATTTGACAAAAAAAGTATGACATAAATCATAGGAAATGTAATCTAGTTTAATTTATTACTCAACTATTTTAATCGTTATATGAGTAGAAAAGGAGATATTGTCGAAAAACTGTTTTAGAGCGCCATTATTTCAATATGGTGGCGTGAGCGGCAAAGATACGAGAGGGCAAATAGAAATTCGGATAGAGCACTTTGAAATCTATAAAATCACCAATTTTTAAAACTCCCGGACAACTTTCCAGGTAACCTATTATTTGAGCACAAAAGGATCTGTAGATAGATACTTATTCACTTTAATAACGTATTTTTCTAACAAAAATATGTGAGTACGCATTTACAGATATTCGTAATCGTATGGTGAAGTGAATGTCGAGAAGAAACCCTTTCCAACGGTATTCACCATGGTTCTATCATTTGAGTTTTATTCATCCTATGGTTTTTTATAAAATTCCTGGCTTGGTGGTATTTTTTTAATAATAAATAGTCGATCGTTTCACCACTATATCAGTGACGATGCGGTCCAAGTATAAGATGGACAAAGTCTGAACTATCTAGGCCTAGGCCCAAGTACTACAGCATCCAAATTGAATCAATTTTATTAAAATATTCTGTATAAATTAAAACTTGTTAGTTAGATATCACACTAGCCTCTTTCAGACTTTTAGTAATAAATATCAACTAACCTGAATTAGAGATGTACGTTACGGTGCCAAAGTACGAGGAAGAGCCTTAAATTTGAACGAACTTGCAATAAATAAATTTTACAACACTGCTGAAGACGCTTTTATATGAAGTTTAATTTAACAATCGTAAATCATTCGAAATTATCGAATCTTAAATTACGATAGGTAACAAGCCGTAGCCAGAAGGCTCCCAGGGTCGGGAGTCGGGACGGTTGGGCCTTTTGATAAAAGTATTGAAACCGCAACTTTTATCTCTGCTCCCTTGGCATCTTATTAAAGCCATTTATAACTGTAGGAGTGAAACTTAGGCCGTAGGCAGACATTTTGCGTTGGTTGGCCGATCTCAACTTTTATAAGACTTTTCTAAGTTGGATATGTTCTATCTGCTACGACTGCGGCTCTAATGTTGACGTAGGTTTTTATTTTTATTATTACGTTTGAAAACGTTATCCATTTTTTCAATTTCAATTTTTCGCTTTCTAAGTGAATACTTAGAAAACGTTATCTAAAACGCAGTAAACGACACACAAGTTTATTTTAATAAATGAACTTGTGTGTCGTTTACTGCGTTTTACTACTTAGTTACTACGTAATGCAGATTTTAGATAGTTTTGTCTGTTTAGTTTGACCATCATACAGTATGATGTTCGGTGCCCGCCAGTATGAAATACGGGTTGAGATAATTGCGTTCTGTGCATAGGACTGGAGTCAGTTGTCCAGCACCACTCACTGCGTCTCACTGCCATTTTCCAATTCCGGACATTTCCAGATATGATACTATCTTAGACCGCATCTTCATGAGGTACGGACACACCGCAGCGTCCTGCGTGCGCGATCTAAGCGGCGATCAGATAGCGCAGTATTTTTACCGACTGGTTCACACCAAACGCGATCAGAAAACAATTGAAAAGTACTGAGATCGCGTGTCCGTACCTTTAACATCAGGTGAGGTAGTGGTTAAGTGTCTATCTGAAATTAAAAGAACAACATATTTGTGATTGCAATTTCAACCATAGGTATGGTATGGTTGCATATAATTAATAATTTTTATCACTTTAAAGTTGCAAAGTTTACGCTCCGTAGCTTAGCTCTACGAATACTACGGGCGCCGCGGCGTAGACACACTAGACAGTAGCAAAATGTCAATCAAGTGGTAACTCCATAGAGAAAGTATATATTTAATCCATGGGTAACTCTGACTTTTAGACCTCTTAAAATTCAAACTCATAATGAATGTTCTAGAAAACAATATCTACTAAACAATTGACACAAAATAACATGAACCGTACTATATGTCCCAAATGATAAGTGAAACCTATTCAAAGCAGAACAAAGCAAATATAATTTTAAAACATACCCTCGCATGTGTCGTACCGAAACAAAGGTGGCCCTTTCGGCGACATTATAACGCGACGAATCTGGCTCCTTTGTTGCAAACTATACACATAAATGTCAGCGACATGCTTCACCCCCTGGGTACATGCATGACGCGCCGAAAACATATATAATTTAACGAATAATGTACCTAATATGCTAGAATGTAAACAAAATATTTCGAAGCGCATACATTTTAATAATATAAATTCAATTTGCTTTGATAGTTTATATCTTCATATCTAGCTTCCAGATTTTTCCAGCAATTTTCAAGCGTTTGTTGTGTAACGGATAAATTTGAGTATGCAAGTGTTCGTGAATTTAATTTAGTTTAAAGCTTCGCCGCGCCTCGGTAGCTTTCGGCTCCCGGAGGAGCATTCGATACGGTTGAAAATGTTTGCGCGAACCTGATTACGGCACATTTTAATAATGACGTAAGCACCAAGCTAAGCGCGTGATAAATTAGCTCATCCATAATTTATTACAATACTCATCGGGCAACAGCACCTGCAGAACGCAAGTAAGAAAACTCCCATATTTCCTCCACATTTTCCTTCTACGTATGACTTTTCCTAAGCTTCTTGAGATTTACGAGCAGAATTGAGTGCGAAACTACCTACTGAGAGTATTTCACAACATTTAGAACTCTGTTTTTCACACGAGCGGCGGAAAATCTAATGAACCCGCCGGCTCGCATGGACATAAAAGACTAGTGTTTTTATACGGAGTCTTTACTTTTTGTAGCGACGAGTATTATTTTTCTATGTACACGAGCGATTAATACGCACGGCTCAATGCTTGCACAAAGGCCGAGTTGACTACTAGTCTTTTTATTTAGCTTTCATAACCGGAACAGTGGCTAGGTGCCTATTGCAATGTGATTTCAACCGTGTATTCGCGCTTCAAAATATAATGGGTATTATGAACAGAACAAAACAATACTTGCGAGCGCTAGAGGAAAGTGCACCGGAATTTACTATACCTATAATTATACATATCCTATTGTTACACTCTTAAAATCCTTGGTTATTGACAGATTGTACCTATTGTGGATCTGATGGCTTATTCATATTCGTATATATTTGCTTCTATTATTATTTGTGGATAATAATTTCTTAAAGTCATTATCTGTCTACGTTGATCCTTGAGTAGTGAGTACTGGACATACATTTCAAATTGCCATTAAACTTATAAAGGACAAAAACACTATTGATGGAAGGTAGTTATGAATCTCAGAAATGAAATATTGTGTTATTTTAGTATGTCCTCCGAGATTAACTTAGGTGCTACAAACCCTTTGTTAAAATCCTTGACTTCAAAAGTATCAACTCAGTTTCATACCGAATTAGGTGATAATACTTAGTAAAATAACTCAGATCTACCTATTTTAGAATCAATCAACGATTTAACACGTTTTTAATATCATATAGGCTAACGTTTGACCACTATCTCACCTATTAGTAAGTGATGATGCGGTCGAGGATGGTAGCACGCTAGGCCTAGAATGGAAACTGGCTCTCAAGGTTAGCCAGAACACATTAGATGTTTGGCGACAGATTTTCTAGCTTGGGGGTGGGAGCTGGCCAGGAGGACACTATATTATAGTGTCCTACCCAGTGAAAGCTGTTTTGCGTTCACTGGTGCTACCACCATGCTGAGGTTGGGGATTTCTAAACGATATTTTTCCTTCACTTGGCTGTAAAAAGCGCACATAAATTTTGCGTTAGAAAAATCCAATACGTCGAAATATAAAATACCTATATTGTTTATTATCATTATAGAGTAAAGGTGATATAACTTATGGGACATAAGACTACAATTTCAACAGAATCTACCCAAAACGATAAACGCCGACTCCGATTAGCGCATACAACAAGCATCACAAGTAAGTTTATGCTTTTGACTCTACCAGTTTAAGCGTTTTACAGCCAGCAATAACGATAAACGTAAGCGCTTAAAGTCGGAATGCTGAAATTAAAGATGGTATCGCACAAAGGGACAACATCGCACGCAGACACCCGTCGTCGACACTTTTGTGTTTACAAACACAAAGATCTAGCCTTCAGCAGACGACTGCATATAGTGTTACCTGGTAGATAGGTATAATCATACCTAGTTATTATTATTCTGCGGTATAGGTATGTGTAGCACTTAGTGTTTTGCAAGAACTTGCATCTCTAGCTGGAAAATTAATACAATACAATACAATACTCTGTATTGATTACCAAGAAAAAAAAACCTAAATTATAATAACAATATTCAGATAATACAATCGGCGGTTATATCGCTTAGGGCGATCTCTTCCAGACAACCTTAGGACGGACAGGAGTAGTATTAATAATAATGGACGTTGATAAACAATAAACATTTAAAATAAACTGGCCAAGTGCAAGTCAGACTCGCACTAGTAGGGTTCCGTACCATACTACAGTATTTTATAAGATCGAGCAAAAAATACCACTATCATTTTTGCCAGCAAAAAATAATAATTAATAAACATTTTATTTCTTATAACGCCATCTAACGTCTAATAAAGGTGTTAGGGATCGACAATTCAATATAACGCCATCTATGGGACGTTTACCTAACTAAGCGTTCATAGATGGCGTGAAATGCCGAAAAAAACACGTTTCTTGTATGGGGACCCTCTATTATTTTTAAGTTTATTCTGTTTTTAGTATTTGTTGTTATAGCGGCAACAGAAATACACCATCTGAAAATGTCAACTGTCTAACTATCACGGTTCATGAGATACAGCCTGGTGACAGACGGACAGACAGACAGACAGACAGACAGACAGTGGAGTCTTAGTAATAGGGTCCCGTTTTACCCTTTGGGTACGGAACCCTAAAAACGAATGCCTACTTTAGTACAATTTAGTTTTGTTTACAATTGAAATATTACGAGTCTAAATACATACATACAAATTGTAATACATGTATAAAAATAAAATAAACGAATATATTAGAGTATAATAAGATAAAGATATACAAATATATTTATATACGTTAGTATGAAACTAAATATGATCCGAGATTTATTTTAGGCTAGAGTAAATATCTCTAGATCCTTAGTTTTCCAAAGTAATATCCAATACCTACATTTATAGATTTCAGTATTTAAAAGGGTAGGTAAAGTCTAATAAAAAAATAAGTTTCTTAAATCAAAATTATTATTGTTTTTATTATGAAAGTCGGCCAGTGTCATTATATACTCGTATTTAAATTCGTTATATTTTATAGCTGCTCTAAAGAAGTTTGATTAGAGTTCTTTGACAAGCGAAAATAAAGTAGGTATTCGTTACTATATTCAAATATTGTCTTAAAATTTATCAAGTCAAGTATTTAAGCAACCCTCGGCAAGCACTCATTAATGAGCCACAGAACCTACATAATTTAATTAACCATCTGAGAAAGCTAGAAAGCTTTTATAATTAACAAGCTCGTTAAACAAACATTATTTAAATGCGAGTCTCACTTTGTAGTGGCATATAAGTGTAGTGGGCACATATACAGTACCTACTCCAAGTGAGGGCTCGCGACTCGTCGCGACAGCACACAGAATTTGTCCCGCCATTACAAAGTATTAAAGGAGCTCGGGGGGTTTTAGAAAACAAAGGACTAAGCCCCAGGAGGTACAACAAAGTGCCGTGATACTTCTGCGGATTGTTGGCTTCACGGAACGGATGACATTTAGTTTAGAGAGAATCTCTTTGCGGGCATTTAGTTTGCCCCGCGGATGAGAGCCGTGTACCTAAATACTTATCTGAAATACGAGAATGTTTGAGACGAAATGTTTTATAGGTCGTGACATAATAAACCTAGACTTTCGACATTTCTCTGAGCGTCTGGCATTTATCTTTCGTACAGGCAGACTCTAAAACAAATTTAATTTAGGTCAATAAGTAATTCAGTTACTTCAAAGAAAGTTCAGAAGGTCAAATTTATTTTGTTCCTTTACGAATGATTATGCCCAGCGGCCTTACCCACACAATATTCTTGAAAATAATTTTTAAACAGCAGAAGTTACGTATCCTACAGATTCCAGGATGGCTCAGCATCTTGTCAATCTTATAATAAGCGAGCAAAGTTTATCAGTTTTGAGATTGGCCAAAAAATGCTTTTATCCGTCTTTCTGTCTGTTCTCGCCTATAGGTCGCATTTTTTACCCGATTTTGACAAAAATTGGCACAAGAGCTTCTTGATTTATTTTAAAATATTTGTCGATAGCGTTTTTTATTGAGGGAAATAGGGGGAAGTTTTATTTATCGACGGTGTGCGATGAAATTTTAGAGGCATACTAAGGAATAAACATAAAATGTTGCGACTTGAAAATCGCGAGTGAACAGGTATATTCTTGATAAGCGTGCTACATCGTAGATCGCATCGTTATCAGCAGGGTTATTCTCAAGTATTCGAAAGCAAATTCGGATACGAAAACTGCCTTTACTTCGACTTGGACCTTTGCAAATTCACAATGTTCCGATCGGTTACTTTGATATTTCAATTTAAAAAAAAACTGAAATTCTAATTGGAAAGGTTTCCGCGACAAAATAGCACACGAACTTTTCAACATTCAAATTTAAAAATGAAGCTTCCGAAACTGAATATGTTTTCGAATGATAGAGAATAAGGGGGCAGGTGAGATAGTGGTCAAACACATAGGTACCTATCAAGTATAAAAATAACTAAATAATAATAACACAAACTCATCACCTACGTATCGAGTTAGATAGATATTGTTATTCCACTCATATAGGTAAGATAGATTAGGTAGATAGATAGATATACTTATTTACTCTATATTGAACACCACATACATAATAATATAAACTCACTAAAAATTAAACAATTATTAATACATAAAAGTGTCACTGGGTGGTCTTATCGCTGAAAACGATGTCTTCCAGACAACCATGCATTGAAGTGTTAAAAAAATATTGGATGACGGTGGTTATAAATGTTATAATACGATTTTATAAAGAAATATATCAATAAACCTAGAATAAACTAAACATTCAAATATAATTACATAATAGTATAGCAAAAGCAAATATAAGTTAAAACATGTAAGCCTACTTATCACATTTGTACATCGTCACACATTAGCCCGTTATTTCAGCTCTGTAACCCGTACGTAAAGCACCGAGATACTATCGCAGCCCACATTAAAAAAAAGAATGGCACACAATACGCAGGCTTTATCCGAGCGAGCGCTTCTTTGAAGCGTTGGTCGCGTGGTGTTCAGAACGCACTCTTCGCTGATATCATCTTTAATCTTCGCACCTTTTCGTGTGGACGCTCGACGCGAGCCAACGGTTTATAAATAGGAAGAGTCGCTTTGTGAGCCGAAATGAGACTAGCCCAAGATAAGAATCTTGAAAGTGCTCCAAGTGACGCGTTGCGGCAAGCGCGCTCCACCCGCCCGGGGCCAACGTGATCTATTGCGCTTTTCATTACGGCAGACGTTTTACACTTGCGTATATTTTCCCTGCTCGCGTTATTGTTAAGTAACTTATCTTTTATAAGCGAGGCATTTTGGGATTAACTAGTTTGGTGTCACATTTCCGCCCTGTGTGCTTCCGTCTGATAAATGTAAACTTCAGCTCGTTCCTACACGAATGTTGGTGAAGTGCATTGTTATCTGGGTCATATACCTATGCCTGAGATTGCAACTAAATACCTAGGTATATAAAGTTTTGGTATATATCAATAAGAGTATTATTCGAATCATAAGTCTAGATTCTTTGTTCCAAGTATATCTAACACTGCAATTTAAATATTCTACACATCGGCAGATTGGTTGACTTCAAAGTGCCGATAGTTGGATGAGCAGGTTCCTAAAGGAACTGAACGTGCAGTGCGTAAACTGTAATTTAGAACGTCGCTGGTTTAGAACATCACATCAGTGAGTAAGCAGAACTGAGTCTCCGCTTTTGCTCAAAATCGAACCTTGGTTGGTTAGTTACATTACAGGCGAATGCTTGTAAGTCAGTAAGGCAGTAGATATAGATACTGTAACGTAAAGCTCAAATCGAATGTTAGATGTTATATTGTTACGTTACAGGCGAATGCTCCCGGCACGGTTAGATGAAAGATAACATTTAGTCCATACATTCTAGATAGCAATGTATGGAAAAATTGGCTAAATTAATGCAGTTGTTTTATCTATCGGGAAGTAAAAATATAAGTTCCCACGCCCCATCCCCCTCTTTCAAGGTGAGGGTACGAGTAGTTTAAGGTCTAAGCTTACGGACGCAGGAAGGCAACAATGACCTTCCCGTAGGTGACAATAAACTGCGAAATCTACATATCATCAAAACTAATACCAGTGAAAGAGATGTAAAAAGTTAATTTATAGATAGATGGTGCTAACCATTCAGTTTCATTTTATATCAAATTCTTATTTTCCTGCTGCATATAGCGATGCAACTTACTACTTATCTAAAGATCTATGAAAGGATGGAAAAAAATAATGTGAATTGTGAATTTTGACTTCATCGCACCATTGCAATATGAACCGCATAATTTAGGTAAATAAAATTTGCAGAGAAGGTAGCTAGCTGGTATACATATTGAAGTTTTAGAAATAGCTATGAAAAAAATATTATGCGATTTTTTTTTGTATTGACTTCGCAATCTTTATATAGTAGCATTGATCAAAGAGATTTTTGTAAGTTATTTTATTACTAGCTGTACCCGCGACTTCGTTCGCGTGGAATAGTGTTTTTGGGTAGCATTAACTAATAAGACACATAAGTATCCCGACTACACCGCACCGTACCACGCCACGCTAATCCCCCCTCCCCTCCCCTTCACTTACCCTAGCCCTCACTTCCACATCCCCTCCACCTCCCATCCCCTCCCCCATCACTCCTCCTCCACTCCATCTTCCCCCTCACAAACTTTGAATGTCATATTTATTTATATCGAATCAACAGCCTAAAAAATAAGTTTCAAGCTTCTAGCTTTAAAAATGACGATACTTGCATACAACTTTTCATCCCTCCTTTCAACCTCTTAAAACCCTGTTTTCGCATTAAAAAGTCCTCTTCTTAAAAGTAGCCTATGTTTCTCCTTTCTCAGGCTTTAGACTATCTGTGTACCAAATTTCATTTATATCGGTTCAGTAGTTTTGACGTGAAAGCGCGACAGACAGACAGACCGTCAGAGTTACTTTCGCATTAATAATATTAGTTACACTACCATTCGTTAGGTCTATGATTTACCTACGTTTACAAAAAAAAAAATACCGCCCTAGCGTAGAATCAGCGGATAAAAAATGTTTGCGGACTAAACCGGCGGTAGGTAAAAATATTAAAAATATATCAAATCTCATAAACTATCCCAAATTGTAGAACATACATGGGGGTTAAAGAGATTCGCAGTGAGGTCTTCTATCACCCTGCTTCGTTTGATGCATCGGTGCTGAATCAACCTTTACTTAGTATACGTTTCAACTTGATACCTCTCCTGTACGCATCGGAGATAAGGATCTTGACAGACGGACAACTACGAGTAAGTGATCCTATAGGAGTTACTATTTCCTTTTAAGGTCCCGTACCTTAAAAATTCAACAGATAATTGTTAAGATCATAAGATAAATTATTTTTTCTTATTTTTCCCGGAACTGGTATTTTCCTCTCTCGCGCCATATCCGCTTGACTTCGGCTTCTAAAACACACTGTATTATCATGGGTATGTTGCGAGTTTATTTCTAAATAAAAGTTTCTTACTTCTTAACTTACAAAAATGGGAAAGGTGGTTAGTTTTAATAGGAGTCTAAAATTAAAACAAGCATTTGAAATCATTACATTTATTGTAAATGAAGTATTTCAAACTAATATAGCAATAAATTGGCTCAGGTAACATCACCTTACACATTCCTAACATACGATCACCTAAATACATCCCTCCCGTCCTGAGCTTACATTCCAAAATACGTGAACATCCAAATGTTAAATTAAACGATAGAACAGTGCATCTAATACATGCGAATAGTGATACAAATATAAAGTTACCGAATATAAAATATACACGCCAACAGACCCAGCCCGCCGCGTGAAACTTTGTATCACAGCCGCTCGGGCCCGTCAGAAATGTAAGATACATAATTTATCATAACCACAAGTAAAAGGTAACGACGTACACTAGAAATTTACTACAGATAATACGCGTAATTTATACAAAGCGAAGGTTGGTGTTACTCCTTACATCGAGTCGTTAGCAACGA